>CADEBD010000300.1:2530000-3264872 GCA_902825455.1 Arctia plantaginis
GGCTCACGACGCAAGCGGACAGCCGTACCCAAGGGTTACGTACTTACTTATAAACTTATAAATGCCAATTGTGAACTTTTCTCAATATCTAATATAAATAGCCGACTCGGGCGGAAGAGGAAGTAACCTCCTGGAGTGAAGACGAGGAGGCTCCGAGCACCATCAGCTCGGCTCGGTTTTTCTTATACCCTCCGTTTTTTTTTATTGTAACCTTAATTTTGTTTTTTATTGAAATACACATGTATGTATGACTGAGGTGTAAGTTGTTTTCCTCTAAGGGGTCCCGTGGGCTTCCCGCACGCACACACTTCTGTTCTCATACAAGGCGCCCTGAGGTAATCTCTTGAATCTCTCCACTGGGTCAGCCGGTGAGTAGTCCGCCTGAGAAGAAAAGCGGCTACAAGGTAAGGTTATTAGAAGTCGGAAGCTTTCCAACCTTTGACTTTGGAGGGATGGGCAGGTATCCATGGGTGGCGGTAGACGGCTTCTGACCTCCGGTAACCTCACTCACTCGGGACAAAGCAACGAAAGAATTTAGCACTGGTTTCCTCTAAGGCCGTGGAATCACACCAGTCGAGCTCAATGTGCCAAAGCCTGGTTTTCCCACGGTAATGAAGCTCGGCTCTCCCGCTGTGTAATGTACGAAATTAAAAAAAAGAAAGCAAACCGTCTGGATAACTGCTCGTTAATTACTGCTTGAAATGTTTATAAAACTCCCAACTTTTATGCAGGTATATACATGCAGGGGCAAAGGCGTGGTTGACGCACATATTCGTATATATACACATCATTATTATTACCCGTTTTAAACAAAAAATAACGATTTAGAGCAGAAGTTAGTATTTATAGTTTATATTATGTATATTCAGTATCACTGATACAGAAATAATCTTCACACTGGATCACTTCTCATTATAACGTGGGAGAGCCGGCACGAATGGGCCGAAGCATGGCCGGCTCGACCGGAGTGATACCACGGCCTCACAGAAAACCGGTCTTAAGCAATTCTTTCGTTGCCTTTTACTGAGTGAGTGAGGTTACCAGAGACCTGATCCCTCCTCCCGTTGACTCGACCGGGAGGGACTCCAAGGGTGGCAACGCACTTGTGACTTTTGAGTTGCAGGTGTCCATGGGTGGCGGTAGTTGCTTACCATCAGGTGACCCGTCTGCTCGTTTGCCCCCTTATACCATAAAAAAAAACTGAAATTATTTTTGAAAGACCTGTGCAACGATATGACATACTGGAATAATGGAGAAAAAATTGGCAGATAGACTGAAAGAGACTAAGTGTTAGGACCACGGAATCCTAAAAACAGTATCTTTTTGTTTAATCGAAGTTTTGCACCGATTGTGCCAACAAGCCGTCTCCAATATTACATTTAACAATAACAGCCAATCTATTTTCCTTAATATTTATTAGATGCCTTACCGACAGTTCACGACAGATTTTATGAAGAGCTCGCCTCACAGCCGATGGGGATCACTCGTCCCGGTGGTCTGGCTAAGCCGCCATAATCCCTTTCTACAAATAGAAAGCTTTGTCTCTGTAATTACGAGCCAAATATTATTCAGGCGGAAAATACTGTTACAAATAGACTCTTGGCAGTATTATGAAGTTCGTTGATATTGGCGTTAGAGAAAGTTGATTTAGATTTTGTTTATCAGAGGTTAAAACTAGGTTGCGAATGAATTTGAACTATTTTGTTTTTATGTATAAGGTTCATATTCGATTGCCAGGCGGATTACAACCTTACATGTTTGATGATTTTAATTCGATTCAGTATCGTCTAGTAGATTTGTGAACATATTATCACCGGCCAGGATCACAGTCAAGTTTATGAAATAGAATTTATCATACGATTTGATTCAAACGAGAATTAGTAAGTACTTACAAGCGAGGAAAAGTTTGGTATGATGTAATTTTTTTAACTTATCTACCAAATACTTTATTTCAGTCATACCGAGTTATTAAAGTTGTAGTACTAATATCGTAACGACACAGCGCAGAGGAAACGCAATATAAAACACAGAGTAACCGGAGGATAGGACTTTGTACATCTTGACAAAGGGTATTCTATTAAGGTAAGGTATTTCTCCTTAATATTGTAACCGCTGAACGTGTCAGGCGGTCTACTCACCGACTTACCGGAGAAATACACGAGATTACCTCAAGGCGCCCCTTGTCGACAACAGAAGGGTATGGATATGTGTGCGTATGGGCAACCCTTGAATGAGGCTGACCTTGTGAGCCGCGTGACTGCCAGTAATCAGATGAAACTTAGGAGCTCATTTACGCACAAGAAGGTCACAAACAAAAGAGCACGCCGTCTGAGAAGTATCTCTTGACCCGAAATCTGGAGCCCACTGAAGTGGGTACTTAGGACACAGAATTTACTAAAAATGAATAAACAGACAATCAAAATGCTACTTCAGATCGGAAGACTAGAATCACCAGAGCGTTATCTGCGGCTGAAAGCCGGACTTATATATGCTCGGTTTGTGAAATTTCTAGAAAGAATCCCTTCTTTATTTAATCATGAATGGGAGCCTAATCGAATTCAAATTATCATTGAGGTTAACACGACTTAATTCAACAGTGACCCGCTTCCTACCATAACAGGACACTTTTAACATCAATAGAATTTGACAGGATAAATTATTACTACGACTTACTAAAAAAACACGCCATCTAGTGGTCCGCTGGCGGACGAAGAGACATCAATACTATAGTTACAATCTACTTCGGATAAATCAATAAATGCGACGCGGGGCGACAGGCGTCACTGTTTACAACTCCGTACGCAATACAAATAAAATGTATAAATAACTGTTACCATATGGAGTCCTGATCTACGCTGATCTGTTTAGTACTCGATATTGTAAGAAGTATTTGTAAAAAAAAAAAAATAGGGTCTAAACATCTCCCAATTAAAACCACAGGTCGAATGAAAAAGACTTCATGAGGTCTAAGTGACATCACACATATTTTATTTGAAAATCCAATTATTTTGAGTATCTCTCCCATAGTGGGTGCAAATTCTGGTTGGGTGTGGAAATTGATGAAATGTAAGTTTTATGCTAGAGAACAGAAGCCGCATACTCTGTCGCTCGAATATGCCTTACAGTTCATAACTGTTTTGTATCTAGTTCAGTTTAAGCCCTTTGCACCAGGATTACTGTCGGTAGCAAAAGACACTGAAAAATGTACTTAAGACAGCTTGAAATAAAGACCAAGAATTTATTTGCCACTGATAAACAATTTACATTTATAAATTACCTCGGATATTACTAACTTGGGGATAATTTTACTGCTACGTATGTTTTCTTTTAATTATTGTTATTGCTATTTTTATTATTATAGTATTCTCTATCGTATATATCATGGAGAGGGCTCCAAGGAATTGTTTGGACTTTTCGCAACGCAAAATTTTCATCCCCACCCCTTGGATAATTGACGATCCACCACTGTGTGCTTTTCAAGATACTTTTTGCCTTGCACTACCAACCTGTGGAACAAGTTATTGGTTGCGGTATTTCTGGACCGATACGACCTTCAAGAAAAGAGCGTACTCCTTCCACAAAGGTTGGTAACGCGCTTGTGACTCCTGAGTCGCAGGCGTTCATGGCGGCGGTAGTCGCTTTCTATCAGGTGACCCATCTGCTTGTTTGCCCGCGATTCAATAAATAAAAATATCTTGTAGTTCGGAGCTTGTTGGTTTGCAGTTAGTTTTATTCACGAATGAGTGAAAAATGTGTTTAGTTACTGTATCTTGTCTGTTCAGTGACATGTGTATTATTAGGACTTTGTATCTACTAATAACTTTGAATTATAGCACACAGGAGTGTTGTTAATATTAAAAGTTACGACATGAGAAAGAACTAATTATGATTTGCTTTCTTCGCGTATAAAAATTCACGCCTGTATCTCCGAAAAGGTAGGCAGGGGTATATTAAACGGGTATATCTTATTAATATACTCGTAGTTTAGTCCATTAGAGCTAGAAGCCTATTGCCTTTATCGGGTCACTTTGAAGATTAAAGTTCCCCAAAGTTGGGAGTATATTCTTTGATTTTAGTTCTTTTTACGTGACGATGGAAAAAGTGTCTACCTTAGTTTTATGAGATAAGTCATTCATGTTTCAGCTAACGCGGTGATGTCGTCTTAACCTGCCTGCTGTTTGCAGTCTTGCTCATGTGTGATTACTGTGTGTACTTTTTTCAGAATGACTGGATATAACAAATTATTATATATATATCTAAGCAAGGCGGCATACAGAGCGGATATGGTCAAGGAAGTGGATACCTCGGCGTTATACCTCGGGCTAGCAAAACGGCCAATCGCCTGAAGCACAAGGTAGCCAAGATGGCAGCAAGCCAAGGAGGCTATGGCTAATGATGTCATAAAAAAGCCCAGTCTAATCATATCCCACGTCCTTTGTAATAAATGATTGTATTAAATTTAAAAAAATCAGTCTGTTACACAGTTTTATATGTTGCTATCAAAACCTGGGCTAGCTGTCAGTAGCTGTTAAGTGGAGCTGATTTCCCCAATGGATGAGTGATTAAAGGAGCGTATCCGCGTGCAATAGCTAGAATTTGTAGACTTGAGAATAGTTAGATACTTTACGTAGTCCGTGTGGTGACGGAATAAGAATACGTAATGTCACCACCCCTATTCATCCCGTGGGTGTCGTAAGAGCCGACTAAGGGACCAAACTACGCAGGACAACAGCACTGCAAAGAGAAGGAAAACTTGAAACAAACCCTATACCAACCCGTCTGGCCAGCGTGGTATAGTAGGCCAAAACCTCCTTTCTAAGGAGAGGCCTATGTCCAGCAGTGGACTGTTATAGGCTGTTGATGAGATACTTTACTATAGTAAATATGTACCTACTACGTAAATCGGTATTGTAACCGAGCACGAGTCGGGTGCCAATGAAATATGCATCATGTCGTGCAGCCCTCTGACAATGTCTAACAATGTCGGATACGAAGTGAGGGACATTTCCATTGTGCCGTAACGTTTATCCTGGTGACATATTCGACAAGCCGAATGCAGTTATACTATACGCTTAATTAAAACTGAACGATTCACGATTTCTATCGCGAAAACAGCGCTTGTGTTTGGAAAATTTTCTATTAATTTAATTAAGTTTTTTTCTTAATTATTGAAAAAGTATCACCGACTTCAAGATTTTTCTGGTATACGGAGCAAAGGAGCAGAAAGGTCACCTGATGGTACTTGACTACCAACGCCAATGGACAATCTAAGAGTCATGAATGTCACTCTTAGAGTTCTCCGTGATTTTTTTGGAAATTTACTCACTCAGTGAAAAGTAACGTAGAATTGCTTAATATCGGTTTTCTGTGAGGCTGTGCCATCACTGCGGTACATCCTACCCATTTATGCCGAAACGTCGTTATATATTAATGGATGAAATAAAATCACTATCATCTGTGATAAATCATATGACTTATAAATCATTGAGTCACCCCTGCGACTAATTTACAATACCACTGCGACTTATTATTATTATTACAACACTAGGCCAGACTCGCGAAAGGTCGAAATCTAAACAAAGAAAAGTCGTAATCTTTGATAATAATAATTTTAAATGATTTTATTGGCATTTAACTTGACTATGACCAAATCTGAATCACAGGTGAAATCACTGAGACTAAAAACAATAATGCCATCATATAAATATGATTTAAAAGTAGCAATGATTTTCATGTCTATTACTGGTGGTATTTCTAAACTTGATTAGGCCAAACGGAAAATCTTTCCTCCCAACTAAAGTATGCAAAAACTTACAACCGCAAGAACTTCTTTTTTTTTTGAAAACGATAATTAGGCAAATAATACACACTTCAGATCAATATTGATCTTAAATATAAAAATTTAATTTTATTTTTTTCTTTTTTTATACGCTGTTGAACTGTACATTTTTTAATGAAATATAGAAAACACACTACCAGGTCTTAAGGTACTCTTTAATAATAAAAAATGTGAGAGACAGAAATGGACATAATAATATTAGTGAGCAAAGCTGGGGACAAAAAGGTAATAAGTAAAATAAATACGGTAGAACACATATAATACAACTGAAGCCTAGATGGCCCCAATGTTCTGAAGTAGAGGGCGGTCGGTTGAAACCGGGACTAGATTTTTAGCCGATTAGGGGCCACCCATAAATTACGTTCATAATTCTCTGTAATATATGGATGATATCAATTTCTAGAACTTTTGTAACGTCTGAGGTGCTTATATACAATTTATACATGTAGTCATAGGTCTCAAACAAAAATAAAGCTAATATTATTATAAATTACATTACATTACTATGAGTAAAATTATTACTAATATTATAAATAAGTGCTCTCTAGTCTTCTTCTTTATGCTGCTAGCATAACCTTAAAAACAAACATATACCTCCACCATATATCTCTCAATGGGTTTCATAGCGTAATCTTTATTAGATGAAACTTTTCACCCAATATGAGTCCCCAAGCCCTCGTTCGCGTTACACATCGTTTTACTGCATACGAACTCCCGTCAAATAAAGAACGGAACAAATAGCTTGTGGATAGGTGTTCGCTCGCGACTGTAATCTGGCTATGTATAAAATAGAGGTAAAAATAATGTTCAGTTAGGTGAACGAGCGAATGAAATTTGCGAGACCTTTGGCGCGGGGTGGTGATACGTAAGGCATACTAAAAGATTCTGGAACTACCTACTTAAAAAAAAAACGCAATCACGGCATTCAAAAATGAAATCTCAAACACCCAGACTCAGAATAAACAAAGTGTTGTCCCATGTGGGGATCGAAACTACAACACTCAGCTCCTTAGGAAGCGGCGAGGTGACCACTTAAACCACTATGCCATCCGTGTAGTGATTTCATGAGTTGTTGTATTTTTTTTTAAAGACAACTCCCGCGAGCTATGTTGACTGATAGAATACTTATATACCTTTTTTTTTCTTTTTCTTTTAGATTTTAAAAGACAACTCCCGCATTAGAAATATATATCCTGTGTTGCGGAGAACTTAACAAACATACATGAAACGGAAATAAAGGACAACCAGACTCAGAACAACAATTTGTGGATCACACAAAGTGTCGTCCCATGTGGGGATCGGACCCACAACAATCAGCGTAGTAGTAAGCGGCGTGGGTTATGAATTAATCTCGTCAAACTTTTCGCTCAATTATTTTTTATGATTTATGCTATGGTTTAAGTCAACGAGATAATTGCTAGAGACTTGAATTTGCATTTGATAATGAATCCCCGTGTCGGACCTATGTGTATTTGTGGTTCGGAAAATTGAGACGTGACCATGATCATCTTTATGACGATGTATG
The DNA here is from genome assembly GCA_902825455.1 of Arctia plantaginis. Taxonomy (NCBI): domain Eukaryota; kingdom Metazoa; phylum Arthropoda; class Insecta; order Lepidoptera; family Erebidae; genus Arctia; species Arctia plantaginis. The sequence continues at coordinate 2,537,365 of CADEBD010000300.1, forward strand.
TGAAGCCGTGTGGTGACGGATTAAGAATACAGAGTGTCACCACCCCTATTCATCCCGTGGGTGTCGTAAGAGCCGACTAAGGGAAAAAACTACGCAGGACAACAGCACTGCAGAGAGAAGGAAAACTTGACACAAACCCTATACCAACCCGTCTGGCCAGCGTGGTATAGTAGGCCAAAACCTCCTTTCTAAGGAGAGGCTTATGTCCAGCAGTGGACTATTAAAGGCTGTTGATGATGTGAAGACCACCGACTGCGGTTACATGGTTCATTATTGATATAGCGTCCAGCATAAAGATGATACAGCAATCATCAAGCAAAAGCATCAGCAAATCGTACTGTATTAGACGCGTCTGCTATGTAGACCTGATCTAGAGACTTCTCCTTATTTCTTAGAAGTAAACACAAACATAGAACCACACAGCGTAAGCAACATGAAGCCATTGAGAAGCCCCCCTAACGAAGAATGGCCAACTACTTATTTACAAAAGTTAAAGAAATTTTAATTTTTGTAAATTATGACAATATTTGTAAATGAAAGTATCTCTCTGTATACTTATCATTATCCCTATTTTTATGTAAATATCTACAGGGGTGTCAGTCAAACAACCTCATTAAATAGAGATAAAACTGCAGAGTATGGCAATCCATGTTATACGCCTTGGCATAGTAAACAGTATACATTACACGTTTATCAGCAACAAAAATGATTCTTTAAAATTGTGAAAAAAATTAAGTAATCTACCTACTATAAGCAAATTGCGTAATCATCACCAAAATTTTTGGAGCGTGCCAACGTAACAACGTAGAGACATTTTAATTTACAAAATAAAACGTAGGAATGTTATTTAGACAAAAAATCTCATAACGCACAAATTCGTAATATTCGTACATGTTGCGGGTTTTATACAAGCTTAGAATATTTTGCATCTCGGCAATAATTAAAATTTCGTTCTCGTATTAAACTAAAACCGTACAGAACTACTGCACAAAGTAGCTTATTTTGCCATAATACACTACAATATATAGTATGTCTATTGGTTTATTTAAACAAATATTGCTCTAAAATAATATTTTATGGCAAATTACTACTTTCCGTGTGGTGACGGATTAAGAATACGGATTGTCGCCACCCCCATTCATCCCGTGGGTGTCGTAAGAGCCGACTAAGGGAGCAAACTACGCATTAGATCAACACTGCAAAGAGAAGGAAAACTTGACACAAACCCTATACCAACCCGTCTGGCCAGCGTGGTATAGTAGGCCAAAACCTCCTTTCTAAGGAGAGGCTATGTCCAGCAGTGGACTATTAAAGGCTGTTGATGATGGCAAATTACACAGTGTTATCTAAGAAGAGCTGTCTACTGCGCTACCTGGACGCAACTAAGCCGAAAAGTTTTCTTAGCTGGATGTAGATTCATCATCGTCATCAGCCTATCGCAGTCCACTGCTAGACATACGCCTCTCCCATTACAATGGACCTAAATTGCGCTGTGCAAACTACCAAAAAATCAATACGCAACGCCAATAAGAAAAAGAGAAAAACAACACATCTGTGGGAGACTAGAACTTGATACTATTTACTTACATGTATCAATTTAAATTTATAACGATAGTTTTTAATTCTTTTAGGGTTAATAACTGATATGATCTAGTGGTTACAGATCCTGACTTCTTAGCCAGAGGTCGCGGGTTTAATGCCTATACAAGATAAATAGTAGTGTGGTAACCATGATCATCTGTTATGTCTGGGTGTAATATAATATGTAGGTATTTACCAATCAGATTTGTTGGCGGCTGTCTCAAGCTACTTTTCTCATTGTCACTTGGATCGAAGTTATTAGAAAGTTATAATAATCTGAATCAAGGATTTATAATAAGAAAACATTCTCACCAAGTCTCAATAACAGTAACAAGTTTAGAAGAAGGTTAAGTAGTGGGCAATGACCTTTTTGATAAGTAGAAGATTCGTAATCCTAATATGTATTTAAATAATTTTAAATCCACACTATAGTTAAGCTTAAAGTATTGCTTGTTCAGAGTCACGATTATAATTATGACGTTGCATGATTTTAAGTAATAAAGGTGGTGAGTTCACTTCGTGTATTTTTACACGGCGCCCGCACATATTTAAATTGATGACTCAGCGTGTGTTCACCCCCTACGACTGATTTACGAACCGAGATCTTGTAAAATATCGAAGAAATAAATATAAAGGTAACAAATGTCCAGTATTATGAGTTTAGAAATATAATAATGTAACTGACTTTGATTGTCTGTTTGTTCAATTTTTTTTATAATGGCCTAGGGGTCATCGAGCAAAATGGTTTACTTGATAGTAAGTGACTACCGCAGCTTATGAACCTGCAACTCAGATGTCACAAGTGCGTAGCCCGCGTTTGTAATTTCTTTTTTGTTGATTTAGAAGGCAAACGAGCAGACGGGTCATCTGATGGAAAGCGATTGGAGTGCTCTTCTCTTCTTCATCCACAAATTAATCTAGTGAAGGAGCGAGTCGAAACTTTTATATTGTATCCAAACAGATACTTAATACTACAGAGAAACTTGTTACAAGTTTTCGAATTGTTTTTTTTCATATGTAGAAAAAAACTGTAGCTTCGCAGTGGCACATGGTATTTGCATTGATGATGAAATGCGGAATAAAACTGACAAGAAAACTAGATAAAACCCACTCTTTGAAGCGGGTTGTACATCTTGTCAAAATTTGAGCTCAGTCGATGCAGAACTTTTTGGGTTTTTGAAGCGTACACAAACCAACTTAATATTTTTATATATTTAGATTGATCAACCTCCATAAAAGTTAAATTTACCGAGGATCTGGGTTATGTTTATCGAAATAGAAGAAATTAATAGCAGTTTAAAAAATTTAACCAGGTGTCAACTATTTGTCTGAATCTAATAAGTTGGCCGAAATATGACGAAAAGTTCGGTGCTTTAAAGTTTTTGTTACTATTGATACATATGTATGTGTAAAAGTTAGAAAACGCGTCCTCTCGAATCTGTGTTGGTCGCCGTCAGCGTCACTGTTTGCTTTGCAATTCAGCATCTGATATCGAATCATTGGGTAGTCCTACTACGTGGCCTCAATTAATATAGAACTATTTGGGCTTTAGCGGAATACATGCTGATATGTAGTAAAATGGAGATGTAATACTGCATTATTTATCATTGAGAATTGAGCTGGTGGAGTGTGGTAGCCCTTTTTGGGTTGTAGGAGAAGCTTATTGATTTAGGAGTGATTTTTTTACATGTATGGTTCAACCGTTCCACAACATGTGTGTTAGCATCGGCAACATCGTCTGTAAGATACCGTTGCTATCGGGTTTTGACCAATCCAAGTTTGGTGCAATCTATTCATAGAGATCCGTATTTCACCAAACTATTGTGACTTTGCTAACCCTTTAACTATCTATCAATTTCCTACGTTTGGTCCTTCGAGCCGGCTGCTGTCAATCAAATCCGGACCACTAACGTGGATGAAGAAGATCATATCTGTGGAGTGTTAAATAACACCCCGATTTGACTGCTATATAGTAAATTAAAGTTCTTTGGAAGATTTAGCTGAAACAGAAGTAACATGTTTATATTTTAATTATTTGATGTATTGGTTTAATTTTATAAAAGTACGTGTTATCTTTGGTGCCTTGAAATATATTCGAGAGCAATGACTCTATCTCAGAATTGCTACCATCAAGAGATGGACATTAAATGTTTCATATGTAAATGTGATCAGAGCGCATCTTGGACTTCAGACGCGCTCGGACGGCACGTGTGACAATGAAATCCTTCTTGAATCGTGTTTCGAGAGCTCAAAATTTTGTAATAGAGAAATAGGTAAATCGTATACTGAGGTTATGCCAAACCGCATAACCTCCGTATAGGCAACACGTAGAGGTAACACAAAATAAAGTACATATGAGACATTTATAAAGTTACAGAAGTACATAACTTCCGAATATGCGTATTTATTAGCATTTATTTGATTAACTTGTTTCTGTTTAAGTGTACAAATAGAACACCACTTATAGTAAAGCATTACCTGTATCAGTTTGAATTAGAGAGTAAGTTCGCACAAGCAGCTACTCGTATCCGAACCGATGCGACCACTTATTCAGAGATTCGATCTACGCCGTAGCAAATGGCGTAACTAGACATCGTAGCACAAAGGTTATATGATCTGGAGTGTTGTTACGATTAGATACGAACCTCCGCAGACAGCTACGTTAGTTCATACGCCTTGTTCAGTTTACATAACTCTCAGATTGACTTTGAAATTGGCCTATAAACGATTGGCAGGGGAAGGCAACTTTTGTATGCAGACGTTTTAAACCAATATTGTAGTAATATCTTTTTGTGTGCCCTTTGGACGTTCGCTCCTAATAATACGACGCCATTTTTTTCGCCTGTGCGCGTGGATTTCGCTACTTAATAAGGGTAAACCTGTTGCTGTGGACCAGGCACTTTATGAATTATATGCGTGACTGCACGGATGGCGTAGTGGTTTAGGCGGCCACCTCGCCGCTTTCTGGTGCGTTGAGTGTTGTGGGTTCGATCTACACATGGGACAATACTTTGTGTGACAAATTGTTATGGGTCTGGGTGTATTAGTGTGCGTTCCCGTATATATGTAAAGTCCCCCGCGATACAGGATTTATTCCTAGTGCGGGAGTTGTATTAACACAAAACGAGTTTGCTTTAGACCACACGACTGAAGTAAAAGGTCTTGGCTATGAGAGAAAGAGAGAAAGAAAATGTGAGCTCGCAAATCTCTCTCTTGCCCCTACGGTAATATACAAAACATTAAGAATCACTAACTTGTATCTCCCTCTCAACTTCCGTTCGACTCGCCAGATCACACCTTTCGTAATGCTCTCGTCACGCATTCACCAGCTTACTCCCCAAGTCAAGCGTGCGTAAAGAAGTTTTACTTCAAAAAGATAGGAAATATGGAAGTATAGTAAAAATAAAAGTAGGTAAAAAGTAAATCCAGTGGTATATGGAGAGATTGAGAAGTTGAAGCAGTAGTTCAAACAGATCAGAGTCGTATATCTGTAACTCGAACTAGCCGTTGTCGGGCAGTTCTACTTCTACTGAAGTGATTAGAAGCCAACTAGTTTCAATGTAACAACAAAGGCCAGTGGTAATTCCTAACACACATTTAGCACACAAACAAAAGGCTTCGTGTGTCTAAGTGCAGGGTGCTTATCTACGTTGATTTTGTACTTATCAGATCTTCACAATTACAGGCTTTTAATCATAATGAAATAATTTGAACGCTACCAATTAACCTACATGACTTTAGGTTTGCAACAAACGTTGTTCGAACGAATTGTTCATATAAATATATTTAAATGCAAAATGAAAAGACAGGAAAGTAATTTTTTTATTAATTGGAATTGGTATTTAGAAATTGAATTAATGCAACTGCAATATATAGCCAACATATATTTCCAAATAATTATGTTTGTATTTGTAAGTTTGTTTTTATATTTATTAAAATAAATCTAAGGGAATTTAATGTTTGATTATTTTTAACCGCATTAAAATCTGAAATTACTCGTGGTGGTTAGAACAGTTAGAGATAAATATAATAATTGATATCAAATATAGATAGAAAGAAAACTCTTTATTGTACAATTAAAACATAGTAAAAATACAGTTTGTATAAATTGGTGGGAGTCTTATAATCTAAAGTTAAATAAAAAAAACATAATAGAAAAACAAAATGTATTACAAAAATTAATATAGCTTTTATTTAAGGTTGTCTTAAAGCAGACCCTAAAGAAAAAAACGTTTCCATATTTATTGTGTTTAAATAAACAAATATGACAATTAAATTGGTTTTTTCGTAAACATTCAACAATTAAACATTATCATTGTGGCATTCAAAACTTTAACCACCATCTAACGTCACAACAAATATGTAGCCATGAACAATGATTCAGTACAGGGCCCCCCACTTGATATACGCCACCTCAGAGCTAAGATACAACTACTGTGACCGCAAGAGCCGTGATATACTGTTATTGGCCCTCGACCCTTCGCTCAGATGAATGGCCATACACGAACCTAAATATGATGACGGATGGCTTATAATAAAGCCGATGTCAACTATAAGAGATGTCTATTAGAATATATGGGATTGAATTTCAGTTGAACTTCAAATTCGGAAATACATATTGTTAGATATTCCACGATCTTCAAAATATGTTTCGTGTGACATCACTGGTATGCCCGACTAAATGACTAACATTTTTTTATGAAATCTTGTAGTACATTGTGAAATAAAGTTCAGATAAATAATACACAACGAACACATTGCAAAGTTAAGCATTCCTAGCCAGGTCAGTCTATGGATAAGTGACCATTCTTAACGAATTGAGACCCCTCCGTGCCTAGGAGCCACGTTAATAGTAGTATATTGTAGTATAATAGTAAAATAGATAGTTGGAGTCCAAAATAAAAAGTCCGACAAGAGTCTTTCTACAGACCTTTGATGTCGTAAAAATCGAAGTTCAGCCGTATCCGACTCAAACTTAGTATGAGAAAAAGCCTCGGAGGTAGATTAATCCCAAGTTTTTTTCAGAAACTAGCCTTATTTCTGCTTAGGCATAAGGGATGGGCGAAGAAGAAGAAGCTTCAAGTGGTACTCTAGTGATCACAAAATTTATTGGTTTAACAACTACGAGTATATGTAATATTTTATTCCAAGAAACCCCAAGGTACCACGGGTACGACAAGGTCTCTTCTTTGTATTGGTCATGAGGCCTTATAAATTATTTACTAAATTAAAATTTTCTAGCATTAAAATACCACATATACGGCTCACTTAATACTGCTGTTTTTATTTGGTTAGCATCTCCTTCTCTGTCCTAGTCATCAAAAAACTAGGTTCTCTGTCTAATATTTATCTCAGGTTTATTCCAGAATCGATATTATAGCCCTGTTTCTAAGAACGGGGATCTAGAACGTTCTCTAGAACGGGGATATATAAGCTTAGGCGAAGGGACGGGTCGAGCTATTGAAGTGGTCTAGAAATTTATTTGTTAATTCTTTCTATTCTATTCTTATAGAAAGACAACGCATTAGGAACGCATCCTGTGTCGCGGGGAACCCCACAAATGTTAATATAAATGTATTGATTTTATACTCACGCAAATACTCTCTAATATATTGCGAATGCTTATAAACACTATGTATTTGACAACCTTGTTATGGTATAATATAATAATATTGTCTACATCGCAACAACACCGGATAGACCATTTACGTTGAAGTGCAATCCGAATGTACACAACAAAAGCTTTCCCTTAAGCACACAATATGTCCGTGATCTTGCATCTAAAAACAAATAAGCTTCTGAAACGAAAATAAGGAGATACATAAACAATTCAGCCATGAGACTTGTAACACAAGTTTTCTGTGCACTCAGCTAAAGATTATGCTAATTCCAATGCCGTTAACGCCCGTGTACCATGGAAAATAAACACAGAAAGCGCATATTTGCATTTAAGAATGTTGAGGTATGAGTGTAGTGCATTTCTGATGCGAATAAAGGTTACTATCACTTGTACCTGTTTATTTAATACTAGGTGGTAGCGCTGCCTTAGTTGGTTCTATTCCCGGAAGTGCAAAATTTTAAAGGGTTTTTTTGAGAGGTAAAATAGCCTAAGTTTCTCTTTATATAGATAGCGACCTGTTAAAAAAATATTATCAAAATCGGTCCAGCCGTTTAGGAGATTACCTGGAACAAACAGACAGACCGACAGACAGTTTTTTGCTGGTTTTTAGACATGGTTATCGTGCAAATAACCGTGTGAGCATGAAAAAAACTTATTATTTTGACATTACAAACAGACACTTCAATTTTATTTATTTGTAGAGATTGTACTGGCTTTTGCTGTGTATGTCGGTCATTGCGGTAAGAATTATTCTATGATACTCGCTGATAATGTAGCTTTCCATTGGTGAAAGATTTTTCAAAATCAGTGTAGTTGTTTAGGTATGAAAACGTAACAAATAAAGAAACAAATACACTCATTTTCACGTTAATATCCATACTAATATTATAAATGCGAAAGTGTGTCTGTCTGTCTGTTTGTTTATTACCTCTTCACTCTTAAACCTCGAAAAAGAATTTTAGGACAGGACATAAGATAGTTTTTAACCTTAAAGGTAGTGAAAGGGGGGGGGGGTAAAAGTTTGTATGGGAAATCTGGTGATAATGAAATTTGGTATGGAGATAGTTTGATTTTTGAGGAAGAACATAGAACATATATTTACCGCAGTAACCATCATCCACGCGGGCGGAGGCGCGGACAAAAGCAAGTTTTTTTTAAATAATATATGTATTGATTGAATATCTTACGTCTACAGGTAGGAACAAATATATCTATGTCGATTTATGTAAAAGGCCTACTTATCTTAATTGAAGGATGCTTTTTATATTCACGGTTCGTTACCTGAACGGGTCCTAACGGTAAAGGGGTTATGTCGGATACGAACCGACTAAAACCACATAGTGTTTTCTTGATGTTGCAGGTGTCCATAATGTCCATGGTCCATGGTCCTATAATATAGGGAGTAAGATTTGGGAGTGGATTTACTGTATTTCCAACTCCTCCAATTTTATTCTGATTAATTTCGTTGCGGGTTCCAAGACAGTTTAATTTCTTCCTGGGACTTCCCGAGTGTCATAACTCGGTGTGTTCGTGGGTCACTGCTGTGGATCCTGGTGTACAGGAGTTACAGTGGTGGGCGTGTGGGCGGGATTAGTCCTATTAAAAAAAATATATATAGGGAGTAAACACCATGAACGATTGCTTTACAGGGGTTTTCTGTGAGCCGTGCTATCATTTCGGTTGAGGCTGCCCATTTATGACGAAGAATGGCTCTCCCACGGGTTTGTCATCAAAGTCAAACTCAAACTCTCTTTATTTTAAATCGTCTTTTATGTAGACTATAAAGTCATAAATCAACACACACAAATGCAACAATCTCTTTGTCACATAGTAAGCAAATAAATTTAATCAAAATTAAACTTTTACAAAATCTACGATATGCCTGTGCCGATCTACAACCGCCCGTTTCTAAGGGGTTGAGCTTTATGAGAAGAAAGGGCAAACAAACTCATGGCCACTCTTTTACGATTCACAGATAGATACAATGGCATTTTTAAATATACCACAAGATTGTTTCTACTAAGGCCTCCGGTGTACCATAGAAAGGAAAACTCTCTAAACCAAGGTCAGACTTGGTCGCCTGATGAGCAAGGCAACCCCAACTGTAATGTGCTTCATAAAGCTAATTCTGTTTAGTTCCTCATAGAGAACGAAAACTTGAAATAAACCCTAAACCAACCCGTCTGGAAAGCGTGGCATGGCGAGGCCTATGTCCAGCAGTGGACCATTAAAGGTTGTCAAAGAAGAAGATAATTTACGTATAAACACCAGGCAGACCACGTTGTAGGTATGTTTATTTGATATGTAGAGTATTACAGAAAGGTTTTAAAATTTTAAGGTCTTCTAGTAGTTCCGAGAGGAATGTAAAACGTTAAAATTTTTACGTAAACTTGTGATTTTTAATACAGAAATCTTATTTTAAACCAAACAAATTAATATTAACTAAAAATTAATCTTTTTTCTTTGTTAAAAATAATTGAAACTGATTTTGGTTTCACACCAAAGATGATAGATTTTTTTAACAAACGCCGCATAAAAAGTTTAAAAACATAATCTGTAAAATAAAATTTACTACCTAAATACAATATTCCGTTCACACAAAACGCTTCTAAAATTTCATCAGGCCTTTCTATAATATGTTGTATAATTATGTTTATGCAAATTAATGCCATAACGGGCCTAATAGGTGGATGTAACACACTCTATAATCGGACATAGTTTTCTTAGAAAATTATGTGGAATTTTCAAACAGGAGTTTTACTATCACATTTGTAAAAATGAGCTCTAAACGTTTGATTAGAAAAACGAACATATCCCGAACGGACGTCCCGACGGTGCACTGCACTCGGTGGTGTACAACCGCCATCGTCAAATCCATAAGGTTGAAATTCACTCATAAATATTCGATGTTTTTGGTATTTACATTTCGTCATATAGTGTACATGAAAAAGAGTACATGTACAGTGTTTAATTCAATGATTAAAAATATTCTACATATTTTTAATCATTGAATTAAACACTGTACATAATTAAAAGCCATTTTCTCGATCGCAGTTTTTTTATTTTTTTTATTTCAATCTCTTCACGTTCAACTCAACTACAAACGATGAATTTAGTGATTGGCGCCTGCTTTTAGTGCATGTCCTGCGGGTATTTTTTACTCACCTGTTAGTTCCTCACAGCGGTGATATATTATTTGGCCTTTTTTGGTTCTCAAAAATTGTTTTGCAAGCAACCTTTGTGTCATTTTCACACAATAAAGAGTCAATGTTATTGACCTACGTGATGAAAAATTAATCTCAAAGGACAATTAGCTAAATTAATTAGTTAAAATACAGAAGAATATGTATTAAAGCAGAAAATAAATTTATCGAACTAAATAGCGGACGACTAAATAGTTACGATTCGATCAAGTATTTGACACGGTAGCATTACAATACCATGCACAGAGTAATTTTTAATCACAGTAATAAACTGACTTAAATAATAAAATAAGGGTTTTTTGAGAAGCTCTTAAATGAACCCACAAAATCTAAATTGAGCCAATTTGTTTACGCTAACATTAAATAAATTTAGAAACCCAACGACAAGCAAGCTAAACAGTTTTGTCTGAGTAACAGCTGAAAATGAACAATTCAGATGAATTCTCAAATAATAAACAATCACTTGATTGAAATTTAACGCAGAATAAACGAAAAATAAGTTTACATTTAATGGTGATAGTTTTGGAACAAGAAGATATAAAGTAAACAAATGGGGTGGGTTGTATTGGAACAGCTTCCTCCTGTGACTGGGTGATCTAATAAAAAACTATATTGTCTTTACTGGTAACAATAACTTATTGTCTTGGTTAAATGGAGGAAGCCATTACTCTATACAGGAATTCATTAAAACAAGTAAATTAGTTAACTAACACACCAAATAAATAATATACCCATTATAAAATAACTCTCTGAGTACGCTTTATAATGAAAGCTCCTTTAAGAAAATGTTGAAAAACATCTGCTATACTTATTTCTAAATAGGTTACACATATATTGGTATTTAACTAAAATGCAGCACTGTGACGTTTTGCAATGAAGATTATTAAGGCATATGACAACCTTCCGCCATCGTTGCACTCGGCAAAATTTTCATCCCCACCACTTGGATAATAGGCGGTATTTCCGGACCGATACGACCTTCAAACCTTCAAGAAAAGAGCGTACTCCTTCCTCAAAAAAAGGCGTTCATGGGCGGTGGTAGTCGCTTTCCATCTGGTGACCCGGCTGCTCGTTTGCCCCCTATTCCATAAAAATAAAACTGGACCCCTTCTAGCGCCTGCCCGCAACATTGCGGGCACCTCCTGCGGGTGAATTCTCCATAGTATTTTGGTTACTATAGCACGGGCTCTGTCGAATTTGGGACACACCGCTGCAGCGCGCTGTGTGTAAGGAGTGTAAATTTTTTATCTAGTATCTAGCAGTATCTATACATGCTTAATCACTAATACTTAGCTAAATGTATGTACTTATTATCCCCACTGCGTTTAGTTAGAACTTAGATTGCATTGCGTTACGTAATGCGTTTCAATTTATTATACGAGTACGTAAATTTTAATACAGGCTCATTATAATTCACATTCCGTACAAATAACCATTGTGTTTTTCCCGTGTGTGAGAGTGTTCCCCCTTAAATCTGTATAATAGGTATTAGCAACCCAGCTGTTTGTTATTCATAAAGACGGTGAACATCTGCGACCCGCAAATTACCTGATCAATTAGTCCTCACGCGTTCGTCTTGTGAGGTACAGATTGTGTTTACTTGAGGTAACTACTAGTTAGTTAATACTGTTTGTACTTACTCACTATATATTCATATATTGTATGAGATGTTGTATTAGGGCTAGGGTGGCAGATAAAATTCTCATTGTGTTTTGTGTTTGGTTTACTTCAGGGTACTCACGGTTTAACTACCAAATTGATCACAATAGTTTTATCCAATTAGGTGGTAAGGGGTACAGAAAATTTCATCAGAAAAAGTTGAGTTTCGAAGTGATAGTGAAGTGATTATCAAAATCTAAATTAACATAAGCGAGCAAGACGTCTTCTTTTTTAAGTCTTCATGTGTATATAAAAGGTTTCAAACGATAAGGTTTATTTTAAGTAACCTTTCAAAAAGGATTACAAATCAGAAGCTTTTGGTAAATAATTGTAGTTAATTTAAAAAAAAAAAAATTGAATTAGATATAAGTAAACCGTTTTGATATAAGAAAATTTGAAAATTGATCTTTGTAAAAAAGGCATAATAATATCGAAGTTAAGTAACTAGTGTGCCTTAAAATTAAAGAAGTTCTTAGATAAAAAGCGTATCCACGTCCAATAATTTCAGTGTACTTGAAATTTAACTGACTGCTTTTTCAGTAACAACCGCATTGAAGATCTATTAAAAATATGTTAACCAATCTGTTTTGCTATCGCAGTGCATAGTTGGACATATGGTTCTCCCAATGTACGCTGTAGTACACGGTCTCCCGCATCGAGACCATGCCAGCTACCTTCTTCCGTCCTACTTTCCGTTTTCCGATCCGCAGTTTTCATTTCAGGAACCCTTTGCTACAACAGCCATCGATCAGCCAGCAGATGTGGTCAGCTCAGTGAAGATATAAACCAATCACTAAAAAAGAATCGTAAAGGATTTAAATTAACAGTATCACAAAGTCGTTTAATTCAAAATTAGAACTTCTCAGAACAATATTTTTTGCACTGTTTTTTAACCTCTTTAGTGCAAAATGTAGAAAACTAGACTCAGTAGTATGTAGAAAACTGTACGTCCGCCAGTTCAGTACTCGAAACTCTCAAAACTAAACACCGTGTCTAGTGTAACGACACACTGTAAGTAGATTTTGTCTACGAAGTTAGTCGACGGATAAATTAAGATGTTTGCAGTTCAGCTCATGCCAAAATATCCTTTATAGAACACTTGAAGTTGCGATCACAATCACTTTATTCTTCAAAGAGTACAAATAAGTAAATTATAGTTTTAGTATAAAATTAGAAGTTTTTATTTACGGTTTGTGTATTGGGTACTTTAATTTCATCTTGAAGGATATGACATTAGTGGACAGCAGCAGGTCATTCTATCCCCTGAAAAGAGGATGGATGGATCATTGGATGCGAACGAAATACACGATAAATTTTCTATAAATATTAATATCTCTCACTAAACATTTCATTCTTATCAGAAGTTTTGTGCGTTGTGTTTCATTATCATTTCATTTCATTTTATTTCATTTCATCATTTCATATAATAATAAGACAACGCCTGAGATTATTTTATTGTAGGCAGAAATATATGTACCCCCAGCCAAAAGGTAGAAGCACAGGTTTCGATAGGTTCAAAAGCTCTACCCTTCGCTCTACCGTTCTACAACGGAGGCAATTAATATTTTCTTTTTTTTCTTAAAAAAAGACAACTGGAACCAACCAACAAGAGAATATATTCTGTGTTGCGGCGGATTTTACAAACATTCATTTAGACGGACAAAAAGATGAAAGAGTTATTATTTGCTATCTTAGTGTTCGAAAAGAAAAACTAAGGGCTATATTCATTTAGTAAAAAATACATTAGATGTTTCAGGGTTAGCGGTTCCCGGGGTAAAAATATTCATGACGTTATTAAAGCTTTTAAAAACTTTGATCTTTCACCTCAATAATCCTTAATTTCGCTTCTTATATTTTATTAGTTTGGGTTAAAAGGAGTACGGCAAGACCTTTGCCCAATTTCTTTAAAGTGTTCGGGGTTATCCGTGTGGAATAAATTCTTATCCAACATAATATAGGCTTTATACCCATGAGCCGGTGAGAGCAATTCACTGGCAGTACAAAGGGAGGCACGGATGGAATTTAGATTAAAAATGATCCTTAAAATGCAATGTTTCGTGAATTGTTAGATGGATCGAATTAATTTATGCGCCCTCACAGAAGATACAACATGTACGCGTATATTATGGTAAATACAAGTAGCTGTTGTTGTATTATATTAAGGTAGTATTAACTCTTTTACAAATAAGCAAATAAGAGACAACTCTCCTGATGCTCAATAGACATAAATGCGTTGTCACCTTTTGAGTGCCCCTCTCATCCAGAATATAAGGGAGGTGGAGGGTTTGGGCCTCCGGCAACCCACCGAAGACCTGGTTTTCTGTTGAACCTACTTTAAAGGCGACTGTAAGTCGGATTTACGCTATGAAAATTTGTTATCAGGTTTTATTCTAACAAAATTCTGAATAGCAGAACGGTAGCGTACACCATCATAAATGACAATTTGCTTTTTTTTTTGCAAGTACTCGAAAGGAAAGGCCTGATGAATGTGGAAGAGGCATGAGTTATATAAATATCCTTGGTTACCACGATTATAATACTTGAGCGTATGTACACGTGTAGGTATCATCCTATCGTTGTCCACTACTGAACGAAGGCTTTCCCCAAGGAGCGCCAGCTATCCCGGTCTTGGCCGGTCCATAATGTAGGTAACTACTCCTATTTTAATATTACCATAACAAAACAAAAATATACATCTCTATAGCTGTTTGTAACGTATAATCCTTATGCAGCAGTGGAATCTCTTCCAAATTGCCGCCAGTGTACTTGTTGGAGAAACTTTCCGCACGAACTCCAACGCCGTCACTCATATCCACACATAGTTAAGAACCCTCGTATATTTTCCTTTCGAGGACGTTTGTAGACGCACAGGCGCCGTATTTAATCGCAGGATAAGTTTGCATACGAAGATTTCAAATTGAGATTCAGTGAGTGCTAAAGTTATTGTAGAATGTTCTTTTGGTTAAATCTTTCAATCGTTTCACGTTTAAATAAAATATTAAAGACATAAAATCCAACCAATTATGCAAATGTAATAAAAACAGCTGAATAATGTTTAATTTCTAAACGTTATTCAGCTGTTTTTATTATATTTTTGGTTATATTGGTTGGATTTTAGGTCTTTATCGTCTGTTTTACTGATAACTTTAATTTAAATATTATACATAAATACATTTTACTTGTCGAAAATTAGCACATAAAAATTCGATTTTAATGATGGCCATCTAATTTACGATAAAAACTACCCCGGGGAACCAAAGTAGCCTGGTACAAAATCTTAGCCCAAAGTATGCAATCGGATATTTTTTAAATGAATGCTTGGCGCTAGTTTCATAAACAGGGTACCTGAAATTCACACCTCTTTACATTAACTCCCTTCAGTATTAACACGTACGTGCTCGGCAGAGCAATTAGTTAATCATTTATATTAATTAACGAGGATCGCGTTAAGTGGTAGAAGCAATCGTGTAATGGAGTTTCGCTGTAGCTTTCTGTGCGGGTCTAGCGACTAGTGAATGAACTGACTATAAATACAACCGGCGAAAATGGTAATTTCAGATGAGCCGGGCTTTTTCTTGCAGTTGGTCGCATCACTAATGTGTTGCTAGTACTAAAAATAAGAAAATAAAGTTTGTTAGGCTAATGAAAAAAGGAATTGTGGTTATATTTGAATTTTTGTTTGTAATATTAGAATGAAACTTTTATGAGTGAAATTTATAATTATTTTTCCAAATCACAACTATCGTCCGGAAAGCTGAAGACAGAGTGAGATGGAGGAATTTAGTGGAAAAATCCACGAAGGAGTATTAAATCAGAGAAGATCTTTAGTAATTGAAAGACGCGACTGAGAAGATTCATTTTTTTTTTTCGAAACTAGCTGACCAGCACCACTTCGTGTGCATTTCTCAAAAGGATAAATTATGGCCATTTTTGCAACATTTTCACGGCTCCTGTTAGTCGTCTTCCTCTTTAAACGGACTATCCAACACTAAATGAATTTTTCAATTCGAACTAGTGGTTTCTGAGATTAGCGCTTTCAAACAAACAAACTAACAAATTAGTTTGCTTTATAATATAAGTATAGATTAATTGGTAAGATAAATAATAATTAGTAAGATAATCAATTTTAGTTACGTCTATATTTCAAGGTTACCAGATAAGTTACGGATGGGACTGGACCCTTGATGCCATGGCGGCACCTTTCACTACTTGAAGATCCTCAATATTTCACTTTGCTTCTTTCCTCCTAGAAGGCAAGAGTTTTGATGATATTTGTTTTTTTTCACAGCTTAGCATAATTCTATATAATGAAACTAACAAAAACTAAATAATGACGTAATTGGAGAATCATAGAAGCACGAATTTATTTTTTGGATCTGGTAACTGATGTTATTAAAAATTGACCAGTGATCTAGAAGAACGAAATATACATCAGTGCATACGCTAGGAAGTCAACCGCAAACATACAGATGGTATACAGACGTACATTACATTCACATATTTAACTACACTATTTTTAGAAAGTGCGAAAATACTATAAGATCCCATAACATGAAAGTTTGTGGTTTTAGGCACACATTCTTATGGCAAGGAGTCGACACTTCTTAAAATAATTTTCACACGCTATTTACAGTTCGTGTAGTGACGGATTAAGAATACGGAATGTCACTACCCCAATTCATCCCGTGGGTGTCGTAAGAGCCGACTAAGGGCGCAAAACAACGTAGGACACCAGCACTGCAAAAAGACGGAAAACTTGACACAAACCCTATACCAACCCGCCTGGCCAGCGTGGTATAGTAGGCCAAAACCTTCTTTCTAAGGAGAGGCCTATGTACAGCAGTGGACTATTAAAGGCTGTTGATGTGATTTACAGTTCTGTTTTCATGTGTCGCAGAGCTTTCGGGGTTGCCCACTAGTTGTATATTAATTCATACGTTTAGATTTGAGTTTCAGTGATTTAGATCATAGTGCCTGTTAGGTTAGTGGTTAATAGTTTTAATTGCTAAACCAGAGGTAGTGAGTTCGATTCCCACAAAGGACACACGTTATTATTGATTTTCTAAAAAACGTTACAGTGTGTATTAATTCATTAGATACTAGCTTGAAACGAATAAAGAGTTTAAAATAAAATTTGCGTCAAAAAATTAAACTACAACTATCTAACTAATTACAACTATAATAACAACTATCCAAACAAGTTTAAATGTTGAACTCTTCTTTCATTCCAGCACAGTTAATTAATAATAGCCTTTCATTGTCCAGTTCTAAACCTAGACACTATCTCTTCTAATGAACGCCGCTGAGCCTGACTGACACCTCTCTTCATCAAGTTTTTACTTGTCAATGAATAAATAATAATGTGTCGATCGTCAAATTGACTGCCACATAGCCATCACATTGAGTTAATGTAAACCGTCACTAGTTTTAATTAAGTTCAAATTCTAGTGTAAATTGTAGCAATGAATTTTTACAAGTGAAGATAAAAAACTTCGACTATAAACGTGAACACTAAAAATGAACTGCTTAATGTAAGAAAATAAAGTTTTGTAGCTTTGTTGGTACAAAATTTGCATAGCGATAACGGAGTTTTCCGCGTTTTTCAGCAAACATGTTTTCTTGTGCGAGGTTTTGAGGTTATGATAGTCGGAGAAGTCAGACCGCATGCGGATCGCGAACGTAACGTTTCTTTTTTTTCACGAGGGGAAAGCTTTTCGCACTATACCCTTTTTCCCCTCTCCTCTTTTTCCCCATGACCGTTGGGGAAACAGAGGAGGAGCAGGGCGTGTGCGGGACTCTCGGAGAATCGGCCTACCCACTAATCCCCGCGGCGGCCTACCTTGGCACACGGGAGGAGGTCCAGGAACGCATCGGCGACTTCTGCAACAGCATTCCGCCTTAGACGCTACCCCCCCCCCCCGGCTGCACCGGAGTGAAATCTTTCTAGGGTCGTTTGCAGCGGTGACATGGCCCCAAGATGGAGCCGCAAAGACCCTTAGGCCTCGATTGGGGAGCTGGCGAAAGTTACTTTCAAAAACCGATACAATTTCGACGGAAAGCATATTCAATGACATTTCATGTTATGAATTACAATTTATAATATATTTATGTTATATACCCAATCATAAAGCATTTTAATTTGCTGCACTTCTAAAACAATTCTAGAAAATGTCATAATGTATGTTATTAAATTGATAGTTTTCGAAGATTCTAAACTACTCAAAATATATATATATATAAATCAGTATATACAAAAGGGTAAAAGACTTTTTTGTCAACAGTGTTTTTTTTGTAAATACATATTATACCGAAAAAATATCTAAACTCCAAAACAAACATTTGCAGAGCATATAAACATTCAGAAACAGAAATTGAACCCGAGACCTCAGAACAGCAGTCGCATACGCCACCACTGCACCAAAGAGGCAGTCAATTAAAGAATTAGACTTATTTTCTAATGTTGTTTTTTAATGGTTTAAAAATGCCTAAACAGACTAGATATCTATATTTTCAATCACAAATATACTGCTTACCCCTTCAAAGTGAATGGCGGTCTATGACCAGAAGTTTTTTTTTTAAGTATGGCAGGGGGGGGGGGATGGAGGGGCAAATGAGCAGAGTGGTCACCTGTTGGTAAGTAAGCGTGGCAAGGGATGGTCTGATGTGCCTGCTCCCGCCGCGGCCAGATATCAGCCCAGACATCCACCACCAGATTATGAGGGGTTGAGGGGTTGGGCTTCGGAAACCTCACTTACTCGGTGAAATGCAACAGAGAAATTGCTTTACGACC
This sequence comes from Arctia plantaginis, assembly GCA_902825455.1. Classification (NCBI taxonomy): domain Eukaryota; kingdom Metazoa; phylum Arthropoda; class Insecta; order Lepidoptera; family Erebidae; genus Arctia; species Arctia plantaginis. The sequence continues at coordinate 2,556,218 of CADEBD010000300.1, forward strand.
GGTTTTCTGTGAGGTCGTGGTATCGCACCGGTTGTGCCGCCCCATTTTTGCCGAAACATGACTTCCTCAGGGTGCACAAAAACGGAATCGATATAAATATCGGACCATATTCAAATGGGACCAGCAGTTTGAACTCGTAAGTCTTTATTTTATCCAACAGACGATCGATTAAGTTACCAACTTTCTCGATATTGCTCTTGGACATCCTTATGTAACACAGAAGTGATTGAAATTGGGACAAAGATTTCAGGAAGACTTCAATTATTTGCAGAATTATTTTTTTTATCCGAAAAAGATAGTTTAGTGAGCATTTATAGTGGGATAATTGACAAAGGACATAAGAAAATAAATGCTCACTAGTTGCGACGTTAGGAGAAACATGACCGTATAAGACATATAAGATCAATGTAGAATTTTTACAAACCCGGGTAAACCCAGCTTGCATTTAGACGGGATATAGCACTTTCTTGAAAAATATAATAGTAATTCGGACTAATCCCACCCACACGCCCACCACTGTAACTCCTGTACAACGGGAACTACAGCAGTGACCCACGAACACACCGAGTTATGACACTCGGGAAGTCCCAGGAAAAAATTAAACTGTCTTGGAACCCGCAACGAAATTAATCAGAAGAAAATTGGAGGAGTTGGAAATACAGTAAATCCACTTCCCTCCTTAGCAAAGTGGGAGACAAAATGAAATAAAAATATAATAGTAATAATAAATAATACAATAAATACTCAATTCGTTGTCACACCAAACTCAATATCGGCAATAACCAATTACGTTTCGAAATAGCTTTCCTGAAACTCAGCAATGACGATTTTATATCAAAAGCCGAAAGCCAAATCAAAGAGATAAAACCTCGCAAAAATCTTTCCCCTCGGCCCCGCAAGCGATTATCAACCCATTTAGTTTTATTACCATCGATCCCCGCCAAAACTCATTGAAAACGGCTGACATTTAACGCACGAATTCATTTCTAATTTTCCGTCATTGTTTGAACGAAATTAGTATTTGATTGCCTCCCGATATAACGTCACGGTTTCGTATAAAGAATTTCCATTTTCCTATTAAAATTTGGCGCGTAATCTCTAGAGTGAAGTTTATTTTCTTTTTTATGAAACTCGTACAAATTTTGAAATTCGTCATTTGATACCAGCATTGTATACCCCGTGGATAATCCCTTTTAGTGTATATTCGCTACTCGAAATCGAATCCCGTTTGCTTACATATAATTACCTGAAAAATCTATTTTGCATGATTTCGACTAGACATATCTATTATGATGCTCTATCTATCTCATATACAAGGAAAAAAACACTCCAAAACTATCTAACGAAGACGTATTGAACTAGTACTAACCCTGCATTGTGGTGTTTAACTTCTCTAGATACGACTTCCCAACATAATTCCCGCCAGGCATAATAACCTTACCTGATCGGATTTGTCAAGTCATGTCGGCATAAGCTGAAAGGTTTTGTTTGTTTTATTTTTTGAATTAGTTTTCAAAATAAAGTATGCAGCTAAACAACACCAAATATCGCCAATAAAACTGTATACCCGTAAAGGGTATACAGTTTTATTGGTACATAATTATAAACATAGCACTAATCTCTACAAATATCAGTCGAATTCGAGAAATAATTTTTATATTTGATCGCTTAACTCTTGATTCTTATTTGAAAATTTAGTAAACTATTCTGTTTATGTACACATGCGTTTGATTTATCTGCTTTGTAATATAAGAGAGTTTTTTTTTAATAATAATAATCTACAACATACACACAATGCCATCTAGTCCCAAACTAAGCAGAGCTTGTACTATGGGTACTACACAACTGATATAAATACATTTTTTTTTGTAAATACATACATATTATACATAGAAACACTCAGTTCATGCACACAAATGTTTGACTTTAGCGGGAATCGAACCCGCGACCTCTGGAATAGCAGTCCGTTACACAAACCACTACGCCATCCGGTCGTCAAAGAATACAAGAGATATCTATGTACTCAGTAATGCACAATTAAAAGTGAATAAAACTCGCACCTGTTGCAAAACAAATAGTTCGTAGCAGAAATTTGAATTAACTTGCTTTCGGAAAATTAATGTCACATTAATTATGTATTTATGAACGTTTATAGATCCTGTAAAAATAAAATGTAACATGATCATGATTATCATGTAAATATGAACTAGTAGTAATATCAAATTATTATTTTATCATTGATAGATAATAATATAAAAAAAATATTCTATCAATATCATATATAAATAATAATAATTGATAGATGACACGTAAACGAGGCAACGAAAAAAATACGTTTAATAAGTACATTAAAACTTTGTTGGGGGAAAAAAAAAAACTCCATTTATCGCAAATGAAAAAGTGTTTTTTTTAATTTGCGATAAAATGCGCGTGCCCAAAAAATCTGAAACAATTGCGCATTTTATGTTGCAACATAGAATGCACATTTGTTTCAGAGTTACTTAACTGGGTACAGGTTCTTGGGAGATAAAGGGCGGCCATGCACTTGTGAATATTGGTTGCATGTGTCCCTGGACGGCGGTAGTCACTTACCTCCTCCCGCTTCTACTATAAAGGAATTTTTAAAGGATATGCTACTAAAAAATGACTGCACATATGGTGTAGTGGTTTAGGCGGTCACATCCTTGCTTTCTACTGCGCTGAGTGGTTTCGATCCACATGGGACGACACTTTGTGTGATCCCATGTGGATCGAACCTTGTGTCCGTTTCATGTATGTTTGTAAAGTCCCCTAACACAGGATATTGGTCGTATTCTTAGTTATTTTTGTTTGATTTTTAGTCACGTTCAAATAAAGTATTTATCACATATATATCACATCGCAGTGATACATTTCACGGTGTATTTACGAAGCGGGACTGCGTTGTGGTTTGAGCGGTTGAAATGTACTAGCGCTGCGTGGTTGTTCCGCCCCGTCCGCTGTCTGCCGCGGCCATTAAATACACAAATATAATATTTACTTTAAACATAGGTAACTTTGAAAAATCTTTCAACGATTCCAACAATTCAAACAATTGTAGTTAGGAAGGTGTTTTTGACGTATAATAATCCGTAATGTTTTTTGGACCAAGACACTTTTCTCAGGCAATACTTTCCACATTGAAAAGTCGTTCAGTATTATTTACTTACAAAGCAGTATAATGTAATAATATACGGCCTCTTTGTGAGCGTTTAACGGCTGTCACGGGACACATTCAGGGCTCAGGATTTCAAGTCATTTATAGATTTCCTCTAAATTGAAGCCTCACAGGGAGCAAAGGAAGCATCTTTAATAGACTTTCGTTTTTATGAAAAATGTTTTTGGATATTTTTTTTCCTTTAAAGTTAAATTACCAAGTGGGTAATAGGATCATTCTGAACGGCTTCTGGATAATTTTTATAGTCATAAAGTTAAATTAACAGTTTGTAACGATACTATAGCTTATCAATAATAATTAGTAAGACCATAAACAAAAATAATTTCACAGAAATGGCTAACCTATACTTAAAAAAAAGGTATTAAGTATTTATAGGCATCATAAGAGTTAGTTAGTTACACATAGAAGAGTGTTCAAACAAAATACTACTTCTGTGTAGTTTTTACTTGCTTAATGCTAGTCAAAGAAAAATAAAATGTTTTCATGACAAATGGATAAACAAGAAGACGGGTCACCTGATTTATTATCACTCATGACGCCACTGTCCATGGACACCTGCTTCTCGAAAGTAACGAGTGAGTCGCTGGCCCTCGAGGTGATTCGAAGGCTTAAAGGTCTTATAAATCCGGGAATACAGCAGGTGGAATTTCCCAAGTTAGGGACTTCTCTGATCTTTATTATGATGTGTAAGAACCTCTACGAATAGTCACCACACGGGGGCAAAAACGAGAGTTTATGTCGAACTTAAAACAAATTAAAAGCGCAGCACAATTGACAAATTTCCACTCTAGAAAGGAATTCTCTTTAGACTCTGCACGAATTGACCGCTTGTTGAACAGCAGACGACGTCTTGACCCCTAGAATAATTCTCATATCTTTGTAAGAGGCAATCAAGCCTCCAACCTCATGTAATTTTCATGTACGATTGTGAAAATTTGTACTGTCTAAGTAAGTGGAACAATTTGTTTGGTATAGGACATAGTATAATGGTATAAGTGAAAGCGAATGTTCAATGAAAACCACTTACATGCGCTTTAACGGTTACGTGGTTTAATTATGGTTGAATCCTAAAACGTCTTTGTGAATAGTTAACAACACAAATCTTTGTTCGAGTTTTGCAATGGTTCGTTACTTCATTAAGAAACGTTGTTGGGCCTCCTTTAGCGATATACTCGGACTGAACAAGTAACCATTTCAAACCTTTCACCATTTCTCTCACAAAAATTTCACCATTTCATTTCAAACTATTTTTGTGCTGCAAAAGAGTGCGATTCGAGCACTTTGTAATTTAGGCAATCGTGGTTCATTGAGGCAGAAATTTAAAGAAATAAATATAATGACAGTGGCAAGTTAATATATTTATGAAAATGTAATATATGTTCATAAAAATAAAGATAGCTTTTTGAAAAAAGTGATGTACATGCCATAAATACCAGAAATAAAAATAAACTTGTAGTACCAGCCTCTAGGCTCCAAAATATAAACAAGTCTTTTCGAGGTCAATGTGTCCGATTTTATAATAAAATCCCAAATAACATTCAAGAGTTAAGTATTAACAAATTTAAATCCGCAATAAAACGTGGCCATAGGGCCTACTACTCGATTGTGGATTACATGGAGGACAAGAATGCTTGGGATTAATTAGCGCAGGCGATTTCTTTCTTAAGTAAAAATGTGGTGTGGCTAGTGTGTTTTTTATTATTATTATTTTTTCTATTTTTTATGTTTCACTTCATTTTCTTGTATTAGTTTTTTTCTTCTTAATCTTGTTTTCTCTTCATTGTCTTTTCACCTTTTAGTCCTTAATAACGGACGTACTAGCACACATCAAAACAATGTTGTGGTATATTTAATAGTGCCATTGTATCTACCAGTGAATTGCAAAAGAGTGGCCATGAGTTTGTTTGCCCTTTCTTCTCATAAGGCTCAACCCCTTGGAAACGGGCGGTTGTAGATAGGTACTATTTGACAAAACAGAGATTGTTGCTTTTGTGTGTTGATCTATGAATTTAGAGTCTACATGGAAGACGATTTCAAACAATTTTGGAAATTTTATGAAATAAAGAAAGTTTGAGTTGAGTTTGAGTTTGAAACCGAAACATTTCCTTAACATAGACTCTATGATAAAATCGTGTTTCTAGATAAGAAGAGAACCTAATAAAAATACGTACCAAAAAGCTCAATCTACAAAATTCAATTGATAAAATCTGTGTAGTATTTCAGTGATAATTCAAAATTTTACGATAAAAATGTTTTGAATTATTTTAAATCTAAAATTGAAACCTGTATATTTTGGATATTTATGACTATGTTTCATCAATATTTTTCTTTCTTGATATCAATAATTTTTTATTTTGTATCGTTGATAAAACCTACTTTCTAAGGAGAGGCCTACGTCCTAGTATAGTAGTATTTTCGCAAAGAAAAAAATGAATAAAGAATTGTTTTTTGCTGTGAAGCTGTGGTATCACTGCGGTCGAGCGTAGTTCATGTGTGGCGAAGAATGGCTCTTCTACGGTTTTGATGAGTCAAATGAACCGGCATTACATTTGCAATTAATTTCTATCTTATCTTAAAGAAAAATAAACTGTAATTTTGTTGGTTCACATGAAGTAATATTGTGCCTAAATACTTATTCTCATCTTTTACTTAGATATAGTCTTACATATAGTCGCTAAAGTAATATACGAGTAAATTTGTTAATTTAGCAAGAACTTTCCTATCTATATGGATACACGGTAGGTAGTGAAACGTAAGTAACATTTGCTTGTCAGCCCTGATTAAACTTTATTGAGGAACGTTCTACCAGTGACAACCCTTTGTTCTAATTTCGGACATCAGCGCCAACATAACATGTGCGCTTGTCATCAACTCTATTACCGAGACATAAGATTAAATGTTCTCTAAAAATTATATGTTTATTTGTTGTTGACAAGCGTTCGTTCGCTTCAAACAATTACTAGGAACGCTCTAATTTTACTATCTGACGCCCTGCCCGGTTCAATCCAAAAAAAACTCTTGGAAAAACTGTAATTCGATTTGGAGAAATGACCCTTTCGAATCTGCTTTTGTTACTTATGTATGTTCAGTGTTGTCAGCACAAACCTTGATTGTTGCCCGACACTAAATTCCTGACGATTTTTTTTTTAATGGACGAGTATAATTGCACGTTGTGGCCAGTTTGAATCGTTAACGCAGTTGTTGATTTGATTACAATGTATTTAGAAATAGTCTGCATATTTTAACAATTAGGTTTTCTTGTATAGGTATTATTTGATTTCTGACGTACTCATAGTATAACAGCATTATATTAGTATCAAAATTATGTTTATATAACGTTCTGAAAAACCCCATTTTGATGGCTTAAGGATAATTTGTTACTGACAGATTTGTCAGAAGGACAGTTAAATAAGTGATTTCCTAAATCTATTTTCTCTATATGTATATAATATATGTACTCACATAACTTCCGAACGATTGCATCAAATTGGAAAAAAAAATGTGTTCGTTATTGCCAGGGCAAGGTTTGTAAAAAGAAAAAATAAATCAGACAGATCTTTTTTTAAATCTAATAATATAAAAAGTGAGTAAGTGAATCAGATGAAGACTGTGAGAGATCTATACTAATATTTAAGAGGTAAAGTTTGTGATTTGTATGTTCAAAGTAAACTCAGGAACTACGGGTTCGAATTGAAAATTCTTTTAGTGTTGGATAGCTCTTTTATAGAGGATGGATAATAGGTCACATCATCAAGGTCAAGGTCAATAAAAAAAAATTGCAAATACGGGGAAAATTTGTTTTTTTTTGAGAGCGGGTCAGCACAATTATGTATTACAAGACTGGTTCTCCACTGACACCTCTCTACGAACCTAACTAAATCCTAAATCCTAACCTAAACTATTTTTTATGGAGCAGGCTGGTCACCGGATGGTAAGTGACTACCATCGTCCATTGACACCTGTAACTCAAGAGTCGCAAGTGGTTTACCGCCCTTTGAATCATCTCTCTCTCGACAATCAGGAAGGGAGGGAGAAGAGAAAGGGGGCAGGAATTTTGGGCCCCGGTAACTATCGATGAAATAAAATCACAATTATATGTGATAAATCATATGATCCATCAATTATATCATCACACCTGTGACTGATTTACAAAACCACTGCGACTTAATTATTATTATTACGCTAGCGCAAGACTCGAGTAAGGTCTAAATCTAAAAGAAAAGCTCGTAAATTTCGATACTAAGAATTTTGATTGTGCTTAATGCCATCGGACGACCGAACGGCGTAGTGGTTTGTGTAACGGACTGCTATTCCAAAGGTCGCGGGTTCGATTCCCGCTCAAGTCAAACATTTGTGTGCATGAACATTTAATGTTTGATTTGGTCTGGGTGTTTCTATGTATAATAAGTATGTATTTACAAAAAAAAAGTATATATGTATTTATATCAGTTGTCTAGTACCCATAGTACAAGCTCTGCTTAGTTTGGGACTAGATGGCGTTGTGTGAATGTGATACAATATTATTATTCTCTTTATTTACTTTATATACATATTATTTACATTTTTAAATATACACTTTATAAAAAAATACATTTAAAAATATAAAAAATAGTAGACCACCGACATCGGGTACAGGGACCAAGACACCGGTGGTTAGGACTCCAAAGATAGGAACCTCCTCACTATACGAGCCGTGTCAAGGAGGACTGCCTTCTGCATCAGACCCTTGATCCAGCCATCCAACGTGAGCCTCTTAAGGTGTTGGTCGAAGCTCTTGGCTATCAATCCATGAGCAGATACGACTATCGGAACAATGATCACTGAATCAACATTCCACATATCGACAATCTCGTGAGATAAATCCAAATATTTAATTTGTTTTTCTTTTTCAACTTTCACTTTTTTTTTTTCAATATTATTATTATTATTATATAATAATAATATTGAAATAATTATATAATAATAATATATATTATTTATTATTATATAATAATAATATTATATTATTATTATCTATCTTCGTCTATGACAAAATCACAATCACATGTGAAGTCGCCGTGACTAAAACCAATCACTTCATCAAATAAATATGATTGGTTTTAGTACCTACCGGTAACCTCAGTTATTCCTACTTATTCGGTAAATTAAGGAAAGAATTACTTAACACCGGTTTTCTGTGGGGTCGTGAAAACACTGCAGTTGAACCGACGCATATGTATCGAAACATTTACCCAAAAGAGTCCAAAACATCTGTGTACTGTCTAGTTCTGTTAGGTCTTTTGGTCAGGTCAAGGTCAAGGTCATTGTATCCCTTAATGACAATAATATTTCAAGTATATATAATATTAACAACAAGATTATCTGAGCGTAAATTGCAAAACTCGTAAACTAGTTCTATAACTAAAGAGAATTATGTGAGTCCCAAGATAGCTACTTTCATAGACCGTCACATAAGTATTGAGGATAATGGGCTATCTTAACTCTTGAGATAAAAACCATTCTTGTGTAATCTGTAGGCTTTGTTATGTATGTGTGTACTGTACTTATGTAGATGCCTACACATATGTACATAATTGTATGTGTGAGTTAGCTTACGGTTAAGTAAGTAAGTAAGTTAAAGACAAAATAGGTCTGAAATATAACATGAGGTTGATGGCGTAGAAATTATGTAGTATATTTATTACTATGTTTATGGAACAAGAGCCTCTTAAATAAGGCTCTAGCGGGTTTATATAATCAGATTTATACTAGTGTAATTATGATATTTTCATTCATAGGCTTTATTTATGTACCGGTAGAAGTTCGCTTGACTGCAAATAATAAACATTTTCTCTGTTTAGGGTTCTCTTTTTTAAAACCAAAAGAGTGAAATCATATTAGGGGTCTCTTCGTAGTCCCTTTGTCACTCTTTTTTTTAAGTAACCGTAAGGTATGAAGTTGTATATGTCACCCAATACTCGTGTGTGAGGAGACTTGGGGCTATAAAAAAAATGGTTTGTAATTCAGCGCAATCAAAAGATATGGACGCATGTTAATGGTCACCATTAAAATTATGATATGTTGATACGTCTACAATAATATATAATATACATACTTTCACATAGTTTTTAACACATTTTCTTTAAGGCCTTTTGCTTTTATCTCCATATTTAAATTAAAATTATTTAAATTAAAAATTTCAAAGAATTCTCTTTGTATACGAGTATGTTATGTAGTATGAAGATCTGTAATTTGCCGCAGTTTACTTTGTAATTTTCTTTATAAAATAAACGTTCAATTAAGTCAAACTCCAAGAGTTGATAAAAAGATCTGCATTTATCTGAGTTCACAATACAGCCAAGTAAACAATATCGGCAGACTTTAATGTTTCTGAGAATTGAATCCACTCCTGGATATCGGATGTTGAAAATTTATTAAATATTGATAGGTTTATGGTTTCTTGTTTGTAGTTGTTTATCTACAAGAGATTTAAGGAAACGTCTGCACTTGGTAAATAATAATATATACGTATGATTTGAAGTTCCGTATCTTTTTTGTATTCTTTGTAAACCTTTTTAAGGATATATGGCGCTAGGGAGCATGCATTCTAAATATTACTATTTGTTTAGTTAACAATTATATAAAAACGGGTTCACACACAAAGCTGCTGTTTAAAGCCTTCTGCCAATCTTTTTACACCTGCAGCCTGTGGACTAAGTTTACGCAGAGGGCATACAACGACCTGCGTGTCCAGTATAATATAGCATTCAGGGTACTTTTGGGGTCGCCATGGCGATGTAGCGCGTCAGTCATGTTCGCAGAGGCACAGGTCGACGGTTTCTCCGCTATAATGCGGAAACGTTGCGCCATGCTGGTGCGTTTGCGCTCCTCCTCCAACCTCATCCTGAATGTTTTTTCAGATAGATGGGACTCTTCCCTTATTCAGAGGTGGATTTCCATTCACGTAAAATAAAAAAATTATAATAAACGAATAAATATAATGTTAACATAACATAATGTTGACATACATAATAATAATATCATGCAATACTAACACTAGTTTTTAAAACACATTGTTACTAACACTATATGGATGTAATAGTCCGAAATAAATAATTTGAATTTGAATTTGAAAAGCTTACATTTTGATCTGTCATTGTGCATAAATCTATTCAATGACAGTTCAAGATATTGATCATGAATTAAAACAACGAAAAAAATTAAATTTTAAGCGATCTTAGCACTTATTGTAACTGATTGATAACAGTTAGATTATTTGCAAAATAGGACTTCTTCCTTACTTAAATTGTCAAATATTGATAAAAGGTAAATCAAAAGTAAAATATTTAAAATGAATACGTAATCACTGCTCTGGTTTCTTAATAGACAACATTATTTTCAATCACCATCCCGGGCAAAGTACAACCAGTAAGTTTAGACTGCAATCCCAGAAAACTCACTTTGATAGGCTAAAAGCTCTCAATAGTACCAAGTTTTCTCATACTTTAATAATAGCGTCACAATGGCAGTTGTTCAATTAGTTCTTCAGTCTTTAGGGGCATTATTCGATATTGTTTCTCAACCTTTATGTTATTATGACCCCTTAAGCGATGCGAGTGTTGTTGTGCTATATTTACAAGCTTGTTTTTCAGCATTAATCTTTTCACTATGTTATATTTTCGACCATATATGCACCTCATATCTTCACACAGATAGTTGCTAAAGTTTACGGACCCCAACTTGAGAAACGATGCGATGGGCGAGAGTGGATAAAGTGGATAAAGTTTCCAGAATCTTCTATTATAAAATCTTGTGAAGCGGAAGAGATAAAATTAAATTTCAATATCTTATCTGAGGCTACAAAGATTTAGTTGACGATCCAATTGCGATAACGGTGATGCAAATTGTGGATTAATACGCCTCATCAATCTGCGTTTAGTGGCGTTTGGGTATTATGTTTAAATGAAGATATTTTCGTACAACAATATGGCGAGAAAAGTTTCAGCTTATTTTATGAATAACGATCACATGACATGAAGATGTAATATAATATATATATAATATATTCTACCACATACACACAACGCCATCTAGTCCCAAACTAAGCAGAGCTTGTACTATGGGTACTAGACAACTGATATAAATACATATATACTTTTTTTTTAAATACATACATATTATACCTACATAGAAACACCCAGACCAAATCAAATATCAAATGTTCACGCACACAAATGTTTGACCTGAGCGGGAATCGAACCCGCGACCTTTGGAATAGCAGTCCGTTACACAAACTTCTACACCATCCAGTCGTCAAATGATGTGTAGAAGTTATCTGGACTTTTTAAACTTCAGTGTCTGTCTACAACTATATGATAGGTTATGTAGATCCACGAGAACATCTTTGACCGTAACCAAATATACAACTATCGATATTAATTTATTTATTTTAAACTTAATGCACATATTGTACAAAGGCGAACTTAATGCCATTAGGCATTCTCTCTCAGTCAACCTTCAATGGTGATGTAGAAATATGATGCGGTAGGTGCAAAATAAAATATGAAATTTAACATAATTTAGGTCCAGAAACATACACAATATAAAAACACACATGCATACATAACCCTATATAAATTTAATAAAATATATAAATACTCAGTCGGGAGCTAGAGCTGTAACTGTTTCGCCAATTCACCCCGAAGAAGATTGCGCCCTTTTCTCTTGAATGCAAGGCGATTTGTTGACATCCTGATTTCGGCAGGGAGGGCATTCCAGAGAAGAACTGACTGCACGTAGAAGGAGGAGTTGATGTAGTTGGAGGTGTGAGGGGGCATAGAAGAAGCATATTGTTGATTGATCGAAGATTTCGATCGTGATTGGATGGATATTCAAGTTTGCTCATAATTGTAATACGATATTCAGAAAAGTTAAATTATTTCTAGAGACAATAAATAGTCTTTGTTGTACATAAAAAAAGAAAAAGAAAAATATATTTTTATCAATCATCATCAACTGCTGGACATAGGCATCTTCTTAGAAAGAAAGATTTGGCCTACTATACCACGCTGGCCACACGGGTTGGTATATGGTTTGTTTTAAGGTTTCCTTCTCTTTGCAGTGCTTTTGTCCTGCGTAGTTTTCTTCCTTAGTCGGCTCTTACAACACCCATAAGATGAATAGGGGTGGTGACACTCCGTATTCTTAATCCGTCACCACACGGAGGTGGTGGAGTTCTTCTGTTCCGTCAAATATATCTTACTTAATGTGATGTTTGCTTAGTTGCTTATTAGTCAGACATTCCAGAGTGACTGGATACGAGTATTTGATACAGAGATAGATTCTAGTGTTGAATGACACGTGGGTTATTTATATCCTAAAGGAATTAATTTGAAAATAAAAAGCCATATACATAAAATGCACAGTGAGAAGTCTTATTATCAAAAGGTCAAAAAAGATCTTTATAGGGGTCAATGCATTCTACCACTGGATTGCACACGCAAATATTAATACTTTCAGATTCCAATAATTCATTCGTATTCCTTAAGCAGTTTATGGAGCGATGTTACTGTTGATCTCCACTGGTAGAGAATCGCAGTGTATTACTAACGCGTTGCTTTGATAGTACAAGGTTGATAGGTAAACTTTGAAGAATACAATTGATTTTGTTGCACTTGAACGAGTTGCGAAATGTACGTGATTTGCGCAAGTCAAATATGCAAAACAACAGCAAAATGTTGCAATGTTAGCTTAGTCGGTGTGATGTAAAGCATCATCTGTGCCGTCGGATTAGAGTGACAGCTGTCATTCAGGCGGAACGTCACGTGGTGGGGCAAGACGGCACGACATAACTGAAACACCCGTTGCCTAGGCCGAGGCCTCTGGATGAATATCTTATTCGCTACGCAATCACCGAAGCCTATACACATGTTACACTTACAGTTAATTGATACTAATTAAATATGGAACAGCAAGTTATTATTCCCTGATTAGATAACTCATGTACAACACAAAGCCTAGCTGATATTGGCCATCCAGTTCCTATATGTTTTTTCAAGTGGTTTTGTTTTCAAGATTTTATCCATACATCTTTACAAAAAAAGTTGTCTAGTACCCATAGTACAAGCTTTGCCTAGTTTGGGACTAGATGGCGTTATGTGAATGTGGTTGAATATTATTATTATTCTAATCTAAAGCTACAGCGAGTAACATAGGCCACTTTTTACATATATAGACAAACACGCGGGCGGAGCCGCGGGCAAAAGCTAGTATAATATAAATCCGTGCCTCATAAATTGTGTATATAGATCGCGCTTTAAAACGATTTAATCTGAAAATTTCGCGTTAATCGTTCGTGGCGCAAAAAGCTTTTATAATAAGAATAAACAAGACGCCAAGCAAGATATCAGAATTTGAAATTATCAAGTAATTTAATAAAGCGGGTGATAAGATGGGCCCGCGTCGGCCACTCGCAGATAAAAGGAAATAAGTTTAAACGAGAAAAGTTCAAGATAGCGCCGTGGACAGTCAAGAAAGGCAAGCCACTGGGGCCCTCAGAGAGACACTTTAATTTTGACAATTGTTAGCCAGGCTGACGCGCGGATTGTGCGCTCAACTGGTTATCTTGAGCTTGTGGTTTTTGAATTATAGTCATTAAATTAGAAGGTTGGCCTTGTAGTTTTGATTTAGTGAAATAAACTCGTCTTTGTGCTAAGTTCCTGAGTCTTATTACTGTAGTCACTAAATATACTTTTTTCGGGACGAGATTTGTCGAGGGAATCTAGTTCTTACATATATGGCTCCCCCATGTAAAGATCATCATTATTATAACATCCAAAATACGTCCACTGCTGGACATAGGCACTCTCAAAGTTTGCGACAATAACAAGTCCTGTGCTGCCCGCATTCAACGGCTGCCCGATCCCTTGACCAGGTCGTCAGACCATCTTGTGAGGGGCCTACCCACGATGTGTTTTCCAGTACGCGGTCGCCACTCTGTGGCCCCATCGATTATAAATATAGTACTATTAAACCAAGTACTAAGTATTATAAAAATGGGTTGTTTGGGTTCCAGACACAAAGCAAAGGATAAATAATTAAATATTTGAACTTGTTAACAATGCCACAAGTAAAACGGTTACGGCAATTGATGTTGCAAACTTAAGCGTTAAAAGCTAGGAGCAGATCATGTCTTGGGCGTTTGTACATGTCTCTCGCTTTGAAGCTCACTGTCTCTGGTTTCATGCAACACAGTACATGAACAATGTTGTTAAATGAAGCTTGAATTATGTATAAGTTTATACACATCTAGTTTTTGTTTCTGGTTCAGCTTGCTATAATGTCGATAGACATAAAATTAAGTTATATCAAACTTGCTATAACGACAGTCATAAAAAATAGGCTTTTAAAATTAGTTCCATAAGAAGATAAAATCAGTACAATTAATTTTATTTTCCATTTGAGGTTTCAGGTCTGAGCAATCGTTTTATAAAATAGCTGCCATTAGTAACAGAAAAAACTGTATTCTCTCTCTTTTTTAATTAACTGAAAAATTTTGTAATTATTATTTTATGGCCATTGCAATGGAGACTTTGGACAGTTGGGGGTCGAGAGCAAAAGGTTCAATTTCAGAGAGTGGTCGCCGAGTTAAAGTTAAAGGTGAATCCCGTTCCGGCTCGTTCCTAGTGCTAAGAATATTTGTGGCAATTCAGCGAGGTAACGCTGGCAGTATCATGGGCACCTATGCACCTAGAGCAATGCGAGGCATATTATTTCACTTGACTTGAATTATGTTCATAATTTCCGGAAAAAACGAACGAAATAACTAAAGAGTTCTTTTTTTCAGACCGATTTTCATCCAATAAACACAAATCAATAGTTAAATTATTATAAGATACATACTTGATGGTACCTTATTTTCAATACAAACATTTCTTTAGGTTTGTAGCATCAAGAATTAATGATTTCATTGTTTTACAATTGAAAATTAATTTATATTCATTCATCGAATTAATTAAGCTTTAGGGATGTACTTGAATTGTAATTGGCAGTGTAACTCAACGTATTATACGAGTATGAGTACCTATAACAATACGATGTGAGCAATTACACTGGAATATCTGCATCTGGTCTCTCGTCATACGCATAGATATGTTAAGCAAGTTGGTTGCCAATTTCCTTTCTATTAATAAATTTCTATTCTACTTTAAGACTCAGACTTTTCAAGTTTGATAAAAAAGTGATATATTATGACTTTCGATGCAATGGAAGGGAAAGTATAGTAGTATAAATCTTCCAGCGACCATTATACAATTTTTGAACAATTATATTGTGTAAACTATATACATATGTAACTAACTTATTAACTAAGTGGCGGCCTACTTTAGGCAATTTACCGCCACGCTGTTTAATAATCGACTACAAACTGAGTATCGATAGGCGAAGACGAATTTTGTCGATTGGGGGAAATTTACATTTAATAAATATGTTTAAATTAAAATAAACAGGGTATATCAGATTCCAATAACTAAAATAACAAAACATCACATCACATCAACAGCCTTTAATATCCACTGCTGGATATAGGCCTCTCCTTAGAAAGGAGGTTTTGGCCTACTATACCACGCTGGCCAGACTGGTTGGTATAGGGTATCTGTATAGGGTCATCTGGTATAGGGTCATTAGACATCGCCAACGCATTCAATAGTCTGCCATTCAGCTGCATCAGGGAAGCACTCCACTATCATGGGGTGCCAAAGTACCTGAGGCGGCTAGTGGCAGACTATTTAGAGGAGCGTACCGTCGTGTACGAGGACCGAGAAGGTAATTTGAGGTGTCGGCCCATGTCGTGCGGTGTTCCACAGGGCTCTGTTCTTGGACCCCTCTTGTGGAACATAGGGTACGACTGGGCCCTTCGCGCCGATTTCCCCCCCGGGCTGGGTGTAATCTGTTACGCAGACGATACCCTGGTGACAGCCCGGGGGGCAAACTTCCAAGAGGCGGCGCGCCTGGCCACAGGGGGAGTCTCCCTGGTGGTCGGGCGCATTGAGGCGCTGGGCTTACGGGTGGCCCTAGATAAGACGGAGGCCCTGTTATTTCATGGGCCCCGTCGTGGTCCACCCCCTGGCACCTCAATCGTGGTCAACTCGGTCCTCGTACCGGTTCGGGCCCAGATGAAATATCTGGGCCTGATCCTCGACGGGAGGTGGCTCTTCGACGAGCACTTCCGACAGCTTGCTCCAAAGCTGGTCGGCGCTGCGTCTGCCCTAGGGCGACTTTTGCCCAATATGGGTGGACCCAGCGTCGCGACAAGACGGCTGTACACGTAGGTTGTCCGGTCAATGGCACTGTACGGTGCACCGGTGTGGGCGGCGGCTCTGACCGCCCAGAATAGGGTACGCCTCTGGCGCCCTCAGAGGGTAATGGCGGTCAGAGCCATACGCGGTTACCGCACCGTTTCGACGGAGGTGGCGTGCGCGTTGGCCGGAACTCCCCCGTGGGATTTGGAGGCGGAAGTGCTCGCCGAAGTTTATCGGCGAGTGGCTGACTCCCGGGCGGAGAGCGGATTTCGCCCTCCGCCCGAGGATGTGCGCGAGTGGCGCGAAGCCGCTCGCCGAGCCACGATGGCTCGTTGGTCGTTCCGGCTGGAGACTCCACGCGCTGGCTTCGCCGCCGTGGAGGCTCTCCAGCCGGTCATCGCCGAGTGGGCAGGGCGGCAGCACGGGACCCTTTCCTTCCGGCTGACGCAGGTGCTTTCCGGGCACGGTTGCTTCGGAAAGTACCTGCACACGGTCGCTAGGAGGGAACTGAGTCCCGCCTGCCACCACTGCGACTGCAGTGAGGACTCGGCCCAGCACACGCTGGCGGTCTGCCCCGCATGGGCGGCGCAGCGCCGGGCCCTCACTGCAGTCATCGGAGTGGATCTCTCGCTACCGGCCGTAGTACGCTCCATGGCCGGTAGCGACAGTTGTTTTACCGCGGTCGCAACCTTCTGCGAGGTAGTAATCTCGCGGAAGGAGGCGGCGGAGAGGGCCCGGGAGGACGACCTCCACTCGGACCCGATCCGCCGCCGGCGAACCGGGCGGCGGAGGCCCGCCTATCACAGCCTCATGCCGCCCTGAGTGTGGCCGCGGGTGGACGGGGTGGGTTTCCCCTCCACCCGCATTAGTTTGGCCAGCCGCGAGGGGGCGGCGTCCGCGTGTGCCGGACGTCGCCTATAAAGAGAGGAAAACATCGAGACGGAGCCCGCACCAGGAGCGGGCTGGCGCTAGGAGGGGTCCGGATGTCTTAACAACAGCTGTTCCCGGATCCCTCCTGTTACAGGCGCAGAGTGGCACACCGTGTGGTTTTAGTCGGTCCGAGTCCGACACACCACCCCGCCGCAAACCCCGGAGGGGTGACGGTCCGAGGGGATTTCCACACGTTAAAAAAAAAAAAAAAAAAAAAAAGGGTATCTGTCAAGGTTTCTTTCTCTCTGCAGTGCTGTTGTCCTGCGTAGTTTGGTCGCTTAGCCGCCTCTTACGACACCCACGGGATGAATAACGATGGTGATACTCTTAATCGTCTTAATCCGTCACCACACGGAATAATAACGGTAACAAAACATAAACATAAATAACTATGCGGTTTAAAGTTGTATGTGTTCTAGAAATATAATTAAAAAGTAAAATCCTCAACTATTGGTAATGTTTGAAATTCTAATAATGAAAATGAGCTCACTCGATACTTCGACAAGCCGAGTGGTAATTAAGTGTGTGGAGTTACGGCGTCGAGACATCTCCCCAGGGGACCTACTAAATTGAGTATTTAGTAAAGTTGTAGATGAACCCATTGGTGAGCAAGGAATGTTCGAAATGCAATCATACTTTACCCGCTCAACTTGGTTTTGTTAATTATAAAGTGGGCGTTTCACCCTCGCCGCGGATGTCTCGTGTATCATCTGATGAATTCAGCTATGAACTTTTACTTTTATTCAAATAAGCCTAGTAATACCTGCTACAGTACCTAAATTAATAATATAGATATACCACGATGCTACCTGCATTTTCTGACCGTTTTCCCTTCAATTTTAATTTATTACAAATAAACTGAATCCTCTGATTAGATTTTGGAGCGCTAAAAGGAGGAATTTGATCATATCGATACAAAATTCTTCTGTATTATAGAATATCTGTAATAGGCCTTTTACTGGTTGACGATAGTCATATTTACTAATATGATATGATTTGAATATTAAGGATCAATCTACTATCCACACTTTTATTATTGAGATAAATGGTATCTGTTACGTTGGTAATACACAAATGATATCCTAGAATTTGTGATTACCTCGTCTGGTCATCTCGCCTGGTCCGAGGATCCTGTCTCTGAGTTGGATTGACATGACACCCGTTCCTCCACAACCGTTCGAAACAACTTTTTAGTGCAATAATATTGTGTATTAGTCATCAGATTGCTTAACGTCTTGGAGAGAAAATGTGTTTCTGTTAGACTTTTCCTCGGATTCGAAAACTTAGCATGACGAAGTTTAGAACTGAAGTTACTATAAACAAATGGTGTTTGCCGTAACATATTTTCAATACGAAAAATGACGAGCCTCATTCTATGTATATGTCTGTGATGGACTCTAATGGCTAGAAGAAGAGTAAATGAGTATTTAGTCACTGAGTCCCTGAAGCAGTTCACGGCTTCGTTCCTGCTTGTCGTTATTTTTTATTTAGAGCTGAAAGAGTTGAAATATAAAAACTTCAATAAATAATCTCATACATTTTGAGCAGGTAAATTTTTTAATTTACTGTCTTTTAAATAGAGCTAATATTCTTGTGCATTATGTCTCAAACAGTATGTTTTAAAATACAGTCAAACATGAAACGTCATTTTACTTTAAATTGTGCAGTTAGAACAAGTACAAAACCGGATTACGACGACATTACCGTGAGTTTAACACAGGTTTGTGGCAAACACAACAACAACGAGCCTTTTGTAAATCGCATTTACATTTGAGGCTCGTGTTTCTGTATCCAACTATGCGATGTTTAAATTCCTATTGTCATATTGTTGACAGTTTATGCCTTTGAAATATCTAGAGTTTAGAATTTACTGCAAGAGCTTCTAGTGAATGAAAAGATGAATCTATAACCTCTTATTTTTTTCTAAATTTTAAAGATGTCAAGTGAAAACCAATGCAAATTTTCAATAATCAAAATTGAAAGTTATCTTTTTAATCATCACCATGGCACTAGCGTGGCTGCTACACCCTGGATTGATACTTTGGGAACTCTTTAACTATCAACCCCGACTTCGACAAATTAAATTACTATGTTAACACTTAAAATGCTAAAACCCAAGTAACTAGGAGGGCACTAACTGAAGTCTATCATTTACCACAATTGGTGCAGATACCCACAACATTTTGCCAATAACAATTGCTATTCAAAATACACACGCAAATGTTAAATAAAATAACATAATTTTTAAAGATAAATAATAAAGAGCTGTTTTGTTCCATTAGAAGCTCAAGATGTTGGCTGTTTCACGCACTAAGACAGAAAGGTCCAAGTTGTTGTTAAACAAACTTGCCAAGTGCGAAGAAACCCTTTCGTGCGAACGTATTTGCCGAGCCATCGCGTAAGATTTGTCAAAGTAAACTCGCGAGTTCCACAAATAAAGGAACGACTATACTTGAAATAAATAGAAAAGATTGTTTATGTCCGTTTAAATAGTGTATCGGTGCGTAGATATTAATTGTTTTGTAACTCTTATTATATGTTTACGTATATTACGTTATTTTATGTGTGTTGTATTAGGGGTTAAGTATGAAATTGCCATATAAATTTATGAAAAATTATAATTATTAAATGTTACATCTTGGAAAAAAACTAAATAATATTATATTTCATTAATAATATTATATTTAATCAGAATATTTACCCTCATTATCTATACATTGCTGCCATCTAAGCGGAAGTTCATGTATGCCAAACTGTGGGAAAGCATTTTGTACTGCCTCCTGGGAATATTTTTTTTTATCACGTAAAAAATTGTCCAAATCACGAAAAAAATTGTAGTCCGTTGGAGCAAGGTCTGGCGAGCATGGAGGATGACGTATGGTTTCTAACTGCAGCTCCTGTAGAGTTACAACGGTCTCTTGTGCAATGTGTGGGGTCTTGCGTTATCATGCAGCAATAATGGTGAAGATCGATCTACGAGTCAGGGCTGTTTCACTGTAAGTTTTGCCATAATTGTTCGAAGTTCGGTACAGTAAACATTTGCTGTTATTGACAGGCCACCAAACAGTTACCATTACCTTTTTATTGTTAAGCTTTACAGATATATTCCGGTATTCGGTAATAATTTTCATACGTGTCCACTAATAATGTTCAGTCATTGGCGGTATTTCTAATTGGGTACGGCTTTTGTGAAGTCTTTTTAATTGAGCCTTCCTTTACAAACGAGATGTTCGATCTAACGTTTATACGTACGTCTACGATAATGACTCCGGTCTAATAGCGCCTTACAACTTGTCATTGCGTGCACCTTGTAAGTCTCGTTTTCATCTTGTTGTAGGAAAGATTTTGTTATCTCTTTATCGGTCTGTCTTCTAACATTTCCCAATCCGATTTGGATTGGGAAAACTACTGGACTGCGTACCCACAATGAATTTCTTGTGAAATTGGAGCTCTGATGATTTTTTGTCTTTTGGAAGGGATCTAACGATTTCGACTTGTGATTTTGACAAGACATGCATTTTGGTAACTCTTAGGTGTTTGTAGAATTCCGAAGGTCTTTTTAATTTAATTCCAAAGTTATTCGAGCCCCTGACGAGTAGGTAACAGAGGATAAATGAAATTTCCAAAATAAATTTGGAAAAAGAGATAAAGATGATGATGTATTAAAAAATGAATTATCTTTTAATCACTCAAAAACAATTCTGATGACTGCTGAGACTCACTTCAGATGTTTCATACAAAGGTCATAAAATGCCTGAAATATTCAGAAACTATTAATAATTCTAAATTTTATTTAGAATTCTTCTTCGACTTCTTTCTGCCCTTTTACAAATTTCGCCGCTTTACACTTACTAAAATTTACTTATTTTAATTCAAACTAAACATGTTAAATGAAATCGTTCTTGAGTTTTGTTAAATTCGAGTAAATATATAACTATTATTATAACATCTAACTTAATCTCACTTTATTAAACCCTACATTTTCACAAAACAACATAAGTCTACCAAAACCTTAGAAACGAATAAAGTAATAAAGTAACAAATCTACCGTCTTCATTATTAGTTTACTGGGAATTACTAGGAAGTCGGTAAATCGTGGTATATTGCGGAGAGTAATATATTGCATATTGCAGTCTTTCGCGGCAAACGCTTCTATTAACTATGCAACGAGGACCAAAGTTATGGCGGTTGGATTGTGTTTTGGAATCCGGGAATTATTGGTCTAGTCGGAGTTTAAAGCAGCTACTTTGGAAAATTTAGGACAGTACATTTTAGAAACGGCACTGGAGTAGAATGGTACATTATTTTATAGACCGACAGCTATTTCTACACGTATTTGGAGCTGTTTATGATAATATTGTTAATATGTTATCACTGCAAAGCAAAGTCGTATAAAATAAGTATCATGTTATGTTTAACATGCTTACTTGCAAACATTTGGTGCACACATGAAACATTATTCCTAATGATTATTTCTCAAATCTAATTTTTATTTATACTTTAATAAACATGATACTTTTACAGTTCGTCATAAATTGAAGAATGTGTAAGCTAGGCCCAATAATTATATATTACAGACCTTTTTTTTTAGCGTTCCATGGATTCCATGGGTGCCGGGTCCATCGCGTAATAGATGGGAGCAACACATGCGACTTCGACATAAATAAATTTAATAATGCAGTGAAATTTTATTTATGGTTATTTATAGCTTCTATTTAATGGAGAATTTTGTACAATTCTTGTCTTGTTTCAATTGAGGGATAAAAAGTATATTAATTAAAATTTACACAATTGTGGAAGTATTCTTAGGTTTATTTCTTTTTATAGCTGGTGACAGTTTGAAGTGCAGTAACAAAATCTTGAAAATCAATGCTTAGACTGAAAATCTTCACAAACCCATAGTATGTAATGATGAAAAATAAAAAATAACAACAACTAAAGGAATTCATGCAATTATCTTACTGTTGGAGATTTTTAAAACCTCTGTCGGGTCTACCGCTTACGACGGACACTGAACTCATTTGAGTGCACGGATGGCGTAGTGATTTAAGCGGTCGCCACGCCGCTTCCTACTATGCTGAGTGTTGTGGGTTCGATCCCCACATAGGACGACTCATTGTGTGATCCACAAATTGTCATTCTGAGTCTGGGTGTTCTTTGTCTCAGTTTCATATATGTTTGTCAAGTCCCCCGCGGCACAGGATATATTCCTAGTGCAGGCGTTGTCTATAAAACAAAATTGAGTCCTCACCTCACTCACTAGGTGACAAGCAACGAAAAAATGATCAGATCTCTGGCTCCTTAAGGATGCAAGAGCTAGGAGTATGCCGTGTTTCCACTGAAAACCACCCCGAGCGACAGCCGGTCTCAGGCGCCCTACTGTGGGGAGGACCCGAGCCATGTAATTTCAGGTTCCCCTCGGATCGACGCCGCACCTACTGGGTCATATCCCGAGGAAAGCCAAAGTTTTTCACTAAATCTAGGGGCCCGATCGCATTTTGATGCAATCAGTCCTCCACCATGTCCCTTACCGCAGTAATCAATCTGCCACTAGAGGTTCCCACTCGCTGGTAGCCCGCAGCCCTCTCGACGGCTGATATCGCCGTCCTCCACGCCCGGGATCGGCCCTCTCCAGATCCCGTTCAGCGGTCACTTTCTGGAGCATTACAGCTTCACAAAAAGAAACCACTCCTCATGGCAGCAATGATTGCTGTCGGGGAGGCGCATTTGTGCCTAGAATAATAATAATAAAAAGAGCAGTGTTCAGTTCTCGAGAATGGTCGTTCCACGTTGTATTGGGATCGATCTATTATCACAGACAGGACTGTTGTTGCCAATAAGTCAGATATTGTGGTGATAGACCGATTAGAGCGCCGAGCCATCATTGTTGATATCGTCATTCCTCATGACGAGATTCTCGTGAAAGTTCAAAAAGAAAAAACAGATAAAACATTTGAATTTATCTCACGCGATTGTCGCTATGTGGAATGTCGATTCAGTGATTATTGTTCCGATAGTCGTATCTGCTCACGGATTGATAGCCAAGAGCCTCGACCAACACCTTAAGACGCTCACGTTGGACGGCTGGATCAAGGGTCTGATGCAGCCTGCTTGACACGGCTCGTATAGTGAGGAGTTTCATATCTTTGGAGTCCTAACCACCAGTGTCTTGGTCCCTGTACCCAAAGTCGGTGGTCTACTATTCTTTATATTATTAAATGTTTTTTTTCTTTTGTAATATATTTAAAAAATGTAATCAATGTATATATATAATTTATTAAAGAGAATAATAATAATCTTTATTTACTTGAATTCTTACATTTACACTTAGCTTAAGCACGGCATAATACATAATATGCACAGGTATAACAAAGCTTAAGTAGTAATATGATCACAAATGCCGGTCAGTTACGACAGACTCCTAAACTAGGTGAGAAACCTGTATCTTAGGAGTTGTGTAAATGGCCGTCCAACGTCCTATTTGATTGTTCGAATCTTAACACAGGATTTCAAAAAATTGAATGGGATTGAAAGGCAGTTGAACCTTACAACGTACAACATAATACTTTCTTTCCATGTTATCTGAAGATTGTTCAACTTCATACCAAGCAACAGTTTCAGTGTAAAGTTTTTATTGCTACTATAACAATGCAGTTTAAAACTTGAAAGTAACTTTAAAACAAATGTTAGCGTATATTTGCAAACATCTAGACTGTTCGGTTGTAACGTGAGAACACTAAACAAAATGGTAACTCAAATGGTACAATTACTTTTTGTATTTTGTTTTAAGACATAATATATATCTAACATATATCTTATTAAAAAAAAATGTTCTTTCTTTCACGTAGTCAGACGTTCAAACACGTAGAGGTATAGAAAACGACAAAAACAAAAACCTTTTAATACAGTAATAGTTTGGTGTCCGGTGATTAGAAGAGCGACTTTTACGCGAGTATTTAGTTAGTTTAGTTTAGTCAGCAGCAGAAGAGCGGGAAAATATTAGTATGTTTATGGTGGTGGTAAAATAGTAGTTTTTGATTGAAAACATTAAAGAAAGTAATCTTTCATTTTAATTATATGTTACATATCAACACCATAAATAACATAAGGTAAACGTTATAATATTATGTAACAACAAAACCATTCACAGGTATTCGCAAATAGATTCAAAGTGTGAAACAACAGTTCTAATAACTTACCAACAACAACTAAGTAGCTTTGAATAAATAACAGAATACAATAGGAATTTTGGCAACCAAGAAAAATTTCTGGGATTGGGCTTAAATGAATTTTGAAGCATGCATTTTTTATAACATGTGAAGGATTGGATCTGAAGAGCTCAAACTCGCTATTCAATTTATGCATATTATTTACAGATCGACTCGCTGATATAATAAATACTTTTTTGCCGTAGTTGGTATTTATTCGAGGTACTGCTAAGGGGGGTATTACGCCTATTCGGTGGCTCGCTTATGCGGTACTCTAATATTAAATTTAACGAGAAGAACCGAGCAATCTATATCTCCGTTAATGATTAACAATAATGTTACAATATCGAATACAGTACGTCTATGTGTTAAAGGCCAAGGTTTGTTATCCATTATATTTTCCGAAATGATTTCAATGCTTAACCAACAAGCAAATATTATTACTTTATCTAACACAAGAATTATGTAGAAGATAAGGACTATAGCGCTTGCTATAGTCCTTTGAGATTAAGCCAACGTTCATGACACTGTATGTCAGATACGGGACTAAATCAAGTTCCATTGCTAACACACAACCTTGCAGTCTCAAATGTCAAGTAAACTAAGTTAAATAAAACACGATCATTTATTCCCATGACGCTGTATAATGTAGTTATGAAACGCTGAAGTTTTGTGTTTGTTTAGAATTTAAGCGAGATTAACTGTACGTTCGCTTCATTAACTTGATGTATAATTTTAATAGTTTAACTTGTAGTTATTTGGTGTTGTGTAAATTAAAATTAAGTAAATTAAACGTTTGTGTGATGATGACTCATTTTTAGTGCAAAGTGTTGCCATTTTAGGAAAGAGTTTGCTTTAAAATACACATATACTCATTGTTTTTTTTTTATAGAATATAATTATTGACGGGCCTATTGATCTAGTGGTTAGTGACCCTGACTGCTAAGCTGGAGGTCTTGGGTTCGATTCCCACCCAGGACAAATACTGTGTGATGAGCACGGTCATTTTTTTAATGTCTGGGTGTGTAATTTATTTATAAATGTATGTATTTTAAATCTATGAATGTGTTTATCAGTAGTCTAGTCTAGTAAAGGCTATGCTAAGTTTGGGATCAGACGGCCGTGTGTGAGGTGAGGTGAGGAATAGGGACGTGGAGACGGGTCACCTGATGGTAAGTGACTATCTCCACCCATGAACGTCTTCAACTTAGGAGTAACAAACGCGTTGCCGGCCTTTTAGGAAGGAAAACGCTCCTTTCTTGAAGGTCGTATCGATCCGGAAATATCGCAGACGATAACCCGTTTCACAGATTGATTGTGCTGGGTAAAAAGTGTCTCGAAAAGCGCACTCTAGTGGAGCGGATCCATCAGGTGACCCGACTGCTCGTCTGCTCCCTCTAACATAAAAAAATAATGACCATACTTTGTCAGTCTATTCTACTAACGAATTTTTTTAGGATGAACTTTGCAAGAATAAGCGAGTGTCTTCGTAGTGTATGACGCTCACAGACCAGGTGGAGAGACGATTTGCGCAAGATGGCTGGCAGGAGCTGGATGCGAGAAGCCGAAAATCGATCGAAGTGGAGTGCAATAGGAGAGGCCTATGTCCATTAGTGGACTGCGATAGGCTGATGATGATGAAGCGAGTGTCTTCTATGTTCTACCCAGCGTGAGTTGAAGAAATGGCTAGTGAACCCTTTCGATATCAGGATGGCAAAAACTCGACAAACTTTTAAATACCAGTTGCAGAAACATTTATTAAACTCCTGATCAAAACTACCTTAATTTTTTACTCTCTCTTCTAGAATATATATGTATATGTATATATATATCCATATAGTAGTAATTATGTATTATGTACAAGTTTATATGTGTATAGAAATACTTATGTACGAGTATAGTGTGTGTTAGTATCATTTTTACTTATTGTATATGTATTATTAAGTCAAAATTATTCTAATGTAATTAATATAATTACAAATATATGTATGTTTTTAGGAGTGAAGGAGATACAATTTGTCCACGTTATCATAGAGTATAGAACCGAACAAAGGGCACGACAAATGAGAATTTAGGTCGATAAATTTTAATCAAGCCACGTCGAGCCGACTGCGGCAAATGAAGTTATGGTTCGTTGTTTACATGCCATTCTTGATAGACAAATGAAGCTATGTCCTTGTATATGTATCAGTATTTTCATCACGTTAATTTCGAGTTCTCCCTTTGAAAAGATAACGAGGCAAAAATATTGTTGAAATAATATCTTTTACCAAAAGCCCAATGATCTTCAAATGTACGTATCAATGATTACAGTTACTTTGATTACTTTTAAACTTGAGTCTCATCAAATTTTTGAGAGATTACTACATTCTGTATAATCTACTATCCATAATAATATATTTATATTTTTTATACACAAATATTGTATGATACGTTTGACAATTTGTAACTGTATTTAAAATGATTGACACTAGGGTGAAACTTTCTCCGGGCACGCCGTCATCGCGGCGGTAAGACCCGTTATGGAGGATTGGCTCGAGAGGCGTCACGGGACCCTCTCATACCGACTGACGCAGGTGATTACTGGGAAAGGATGTTTCTGGGATCACCTGTGTCTGATCCACAAGGAGCCAACGCCTGAGTGCCACCACTGCGATGGCCAGACCGTGGACACGGCTCTCCACACGCGGGCAGAGTGCCCGGCGTGGGTTGAGCAGAGGCGAGACCTCGTGGCGGCCATCGGAGTGGGAGTTCTCTCGCTCGATAGCCTGATTGCGGCTATCGTGCGGAGCGAGAGTGCGTGGAACTCTGCCGTCTCCTTCTGCGAGCAAGTTATGCTCGCGAAGGAGACGGCGGAGCGGGACCGGGAGAGGTTTAGGACTCTCCCGGCCCGCCAGGCCCGGGAACAAGCCAGGTACCGCAGGCGACTCAGGCGCCGGAGGTCACAGAACGACCTCCATCCTCCATAAGCGCAGGCCTGGGGTTGACAGGTGAGGCCATCTGTCACCCTAGCAGAAGCAGGCCGGGGTGGCGGTGAGCGCGTTGCGAAGCGCGCTCGCTTCCACGGAGCACAGGGAACATGGGGTTCCCACACGGGGGGCTGGGGTTGTCTACTCGTCTGTAGATGACCCGAGGTATGTCGGGGCACCAGGGACTTCCTTTCTAGGGTATACCTGGTTCCCCGGCTATTAGTACCCGAGACGGAGTACGGTTTTAGTCGGTTCGAGTCCGACATGCCACCGACAGGTGGTATCCGAGGGGATTTCCGCACGAAAAAAAAAAAAAAAAGAAAAGCTGAAACTTTCTGAGTGTTGGAAGGTTAGTAACGTATGAGGGCTGTTCTGGTGGTATTCACAACATCAGGCAAGCGTGGCGTACCTCAAAGGAAGGCAATGCGATTGTGTTGATGAATGACTCATGAGTTGTAGGCATTCCTGGAGTCATTTTCCATCAGGTAACTATCTGTTCGTTTGCCTACTATGTGATAAAATCAATACTTCATTAGCAAGTAGATTCGGTGCTTATTCACTAATTAAGTATTAAAAAAACATGACAGCTTTTAAAATCTGTCTTCAACTTTGATTCAACCCACTGGCGTTGCGTGAAAATTTAATGCATGCATTAATGCATTCTCTATCGGTTGCAGTAAAAGAATAGTATTCTGGAGACTTGTCATACCTGCCAGAGCTTTTCATATCTTTCGTATCTCCATTTCTTGGGCACTAGGCTGTCTAGGCACTCTAAAAATATTCCTAGAAATGTATGATACACCGAAAGAGCCACATGAGTAGGTACTAAACAATATATCAAACGCGCTAAGCTACGATAAACTTAAGAAAATAGTCACGTTGCATCGTACGAGTAGTTTTAGTTTTAACGGCTGCTCATGAAACAAGTTGCAGCAGGTTTGAATTTAATATTATATGCTTAGTTTATGCGTTTTGTATATCGTTGTATGTTGGTATGGAAAATGAATAATTAAATTAATAAAAGCGAAATTAATTTATGGATTTTGGCATGAAATGGATTTTTATGAAAAATCGATCTTAGTGGCGTGCAATGGGAGAGACCAATGTCCAACACTGCTGTAGGACTGCTATAGGATTTTCTAACATGTAGTCTAGTGTTCACACAGGGAATTGTAATTATAAATAAAAAGTAATTATAGTAATTAAATATAGTTTATCCTTAATAAATAATAACATTTTATGTTAGACACATGCATTAGTTGGTTTGCCGAAAACTTTTTTACCATCAGGTGACTCGTCAGTCCTTTGTATAGGAGAACGATCCCAGGATTATGCGATTGGAACTTTAACAACTTTATTTGGACCATATTCGTAACTGTTTAATGCCGTATGCATTTCTTAGAATAATCGAGAATCGTATTTGGTCCATTACATTTTGTGTTTACATGGCTTAGTGACGGGCATAGTTTCTTCCCTTTAGTAGAAGAGAGAGAGAGAGAGTTATTTCCTTTTAGTAGAAGATAGAGAGAGAGTTATTTCCTTTTAGTAGAAGAGAGAGAGAGAGTTATTTCCTTTTAGTAGAAGAGAGAGAGAGAGTTATTTCCTTTTAGTAGAAGAGAGAGGGAGAGTTATTTCCTTTTAGTAGAAGAGAAGAGTTCACCAACGTTTAGAAACAGAAGTCGCTTATGTACTTGGTAAGTGATAAACAGTATTTCCTGGTATTGGTAACCACGTATTCTATTTATAGTTATTGTTAATGGTTTTTCTGTCTATTCTGCCTCCATCTTACTTTAATTCTTTGTAATAACTATATTTTTGCACCCACAAATAATAACCAATGGACTTTAAGACTCAAAATGTCTGCATAGGGGATAATAATTGGTACGTCTAGTACGACATGGTATCATCATCATTCATAGGTAAATATACCAGAATTCGTCAAATTTCAATAGCATATTACACATATATATAGGATTAAAACTTCGATTTGGTTTCTGGTGTTGACATTGCCTTGTTGGATGAGTTTGAGCAAAGTTTGAACAAAGAGTCTACCTACAGTAGAATCGTCTAAATTATTATAAGAATGTATAATATTTATGTTATTATATATATTATTTGTTAGTTTTGATGTAAAACCAAGACTTTTTTTACATCTTGTAGAGTAAACTCACCGGTACCTGTAGATTGAGACTTTTAATAAGTAATTTTATTTTTAAACTATAAATAAAAACAAAAGAAAAAGTTTATGTAGGTATCATTACTCACAGCAATCGTGTGAAACAAAGGCACTGAGTATGAATAAAATATCGCACCAAAAAAACTAATTTTAATATTCGAATATAATATTCAGTGCAAACTTCTCGTGAAAGAAATGTGTTAACATGCGAGTTTATACAAATATATTATTCAACAATATTTGTATAATCTCATATATTACACGAAAATGTAGGTTGAGCGTATAAAAATAGAAGATTATTTGAAAGTTTAACAATTCTGTCGTATAGTCCAAAAAAATGTTTTACATTTTTGCACACGCCAAAATTCCGAATTCCATTAATCACATTGACAACAATTATAACAGAATACAAAGGACGGAAGAATACACTAGACATTGGCAGAAATGTTATTTTTAGTCAAATAAAAAAAAAACTTATTCTGCTCTATTGTTTCATACGTTTAAACTCAGACAAAAACCCTCACTTGCTTAACCTTTATACATCTCGGGACCTTACTCTGAAATGGGTTAGAGTTGCAGAGAGATGTTCCGAAATATCCCGACATTTAAACACTACTTCTAGCTTTGGGACTTTCTATCCTGTTTCTTCTATTGCTAGATTTCATTACAAACATTACAACAGCCTTTGATAGTCCACTGCCAGACATAGGCCTCTCTTTAATAAGGTGGTTTTGGCCTACTAGATTTCTCTTTAACTTTATGTGCTATCCTATTAAATGGATACCAGTAGCGATAGTTACTACAGTTATTTATTTGTGTAATGTCAGTGGGGGTCGGATGGCGTAACAAAAGTTGAAGATAATTAGCCTGCATGGATCGCGTAGTGGTTTAAGCGATGAGTGTTGTGAGTCCGATCCCCACGTTGGACGACACTTTGTGCGATAAACAAATTATTGTTCTGAGTCTGGGTCTTTTTAAACGTGTTCTAAAACTATGTTTGTAAAGTCCCCCGCGACACAAGTAATATTCCTAATGCGGGTCTTTTAAACAAAAGGAATTACATCTGAACCTCTGATAACTATTTATTTAGTATTTGTTTAACAATTCTCACAGTATTTCTTTGCCTTTCAATAGATTGCCAAACAGAAACCGTATTGCAACATCACAATCATTTGCCGATAACAATTCCTGAACACAAAGCGTCTCATCACTATTCGATAAACAAGCGCGCGTGTCGCAGGTCCGATCCACGAGTGGAATCGAATCGGCACACTACATTTGGCAAACATTGAATTAGCATATTGTATCCACTCGGCATACGTTCCATCCGATTATATTATCCGTCCCCCGATTATAACCTGGTACCAGATAGATTTAATGTTCGACTACTGTTTAACTGAATTGTATTTGGTTTATCGATTTATATTTTAGTTTCGCGTTTTGTTATTTTAGAGATTGTCGGAAGGTATGTTAATAATGTAATAAATAAAGCTTTAAGCGATATAGTAGTAACAGTGATCTTGTTATTGACGACCGGATGGCGTAGTGGTTTGTGTAACGGACTGTTACTCCATGTGTTCCATGTGTTCGATTCCCGCTCAAGTCATACATTTGTGTGCATGAACATTTAATGTTTGATTTGGCCTGGGTGTTTCTATGTATAATAAGTATGTATTCACAAAAAGGAAAGTATATATGTATATATGTTGTCTAGTACCCATAGTACAAGCTCTGCTTAGTTTGGGACTAGACGGCGTTGTGTGAATGTGGTAGAATATTATTTTTATTTTATATTAATTTTTTTACAACTTCAGTTACAATTTATACAAATTCTTTTCTTTAATTACTCCATCCTGTGGCATCCTTTAATCTCTTCTCTCTATCATCATCCCTGCTTACCGGACTTTCTTTGAATAATCATCATCTGTGTTATTCAAACGCAAATCGTGAGAGTGTTTCGAAGTTGATATACAATCATTCTCACGTCTGTCATATTCACTAACAGGTATGATATCAATGAATTAAGTGTGAACTATATTCCTCTTGATGCTAGTTTCAAAACGGCACAACACAATGCCTACAGTGATTAGTAGACATGAGAATTGCATTGTTGTACAATAGCTGAAATTTTTTCTCTCTCTATAGTCTCTTAAGTGTCTTTATATTCATCAGTTTATCTTGTTTTCATTGAGTTCTTTGTATCCAACTTGCTACTAGACATAAACAACACGTCATAATGCCAGCATTTTCATTTTTTCTTATACTGTTATTAGTGGAACGTCTTCAGTTATTTGTGTAAAAAGATAGAGATAGAATGGGTATAACATCCTATCTCTTATTTTTATTGTTATTAGTTTTTTTTTTGGTTTCGCGGATCAGTTTTCTCCTTCAGTACTTAATGCTGTCAAAACACGCGCCCCCCATAAATTCCAGTACATAGCAGCACCCTGCCGCTCCGCGGTAATAGCCCGTACACCGCCCTAGCTTCATTGGCTAACCTCATTTGCACGAGTGGTACTAAAATTTTCTACTAACTGTACTCGATTGGTTGTACGGTAAGAAAATATTGTGTTGTGTAATATAGTTAAGATTTGAAGTGTTAGAAGAAAAAAATACAGTTGTGTCTGGAGAGTTATACGAAGGTCGAAAAAATATTATCGAGGTCATTTAAAAGAAGATAAAAAGAAATGACAATAGGCTAGTTGACTCAATTTGAAAACTTGGTTAATCATGTACTTTGATATCTATTTTATACCAAAAAACCTATATTTTAAAGAAAAAACAATATTTACATTACGTAATTTACAAAACAATATTTACATTTGTAATAAAAAAAACAATTTAAATTTCCCTTGAAAACGCTGAATAGTATCATAGTGTCTTGAACGACGTCACAGTCTGCGAAACAGAACTGTTTACATCTGTGTCCAGTGTCAACTGAAACTATTTTAAGGTGAGAAAATAAGCTAAAAACGAAAAACAATAAGGAGTAACCTGCTCTGTTGTATGAAAAAGTCAACAACAGCAATGATGTTTTGCGTGGCGTGACGTAACACTTTCTGATTGGTGTTAGCTGTCACGTAACTTTATGCCTATTTTGTTCAATTTAAAAAAAAAAAATACTAATAATCTTTAACTCTTAAGAGAAATAGACTGGTTTTTTCTTATCTATGTCTCTTCATTTATAATTTGAAACCAAAAACCAAGCCTATTATAAATTGAAACCGAAAAAAGTTCGAAAAAAGGTTTGAGTGGCAACCGATATGACGATATTAACAATCGTTTCGACGAAAGAGTCTACATGTACATGTTATTTAGTAACGTTGTACAATCAATGTTGAAGTAAAAAAGGCTGGGCTTGTAAAGTTTCGCAGTACTTTACCATACTATGCTATACTACACTACACTGTTAAACTGTACTCTACTCTTAAAACATGGGACACAAATGTAAGACAATAGCTCACATTCAAGTTCCATGTGAACATTTAAATAGGCAGTAAAACTTTTTAGGTGTTTAAAATAAGTACAGTTATTACGATCATCAGATTCCATAGTCTGATAACTTTTACGAAGTGGTGCATGAAAAGGGTTTAAATATCACATTATGTCCAAAAATACACATCATTTCACATTAATGAATTCTGCAAATGCAGTCACAGGATTTGTATAAGCTTTTTTAAGTAGATTGCATGCTATTTTAATAGCACCGACCTGAAAATTGGTAAAGTGAAAACTTTGTATTGAAAATCACAACATTAATAAATTAATAGGTGAGCTTTCATGTTTAACATAAAAGAGAATTTAATGAAAGTATTGATTTACGTTAAAACTGAAAAATAATTGCAGTTGTGAAGCGTGTCCAGTATACACGTTGTACATCATCTGGATAACATGATTATTAGTGGAGTATGAGGTTATTATTATTATTATTTTAGTGCTGCTTTCTTTCATGATAAGGATCACTAGAGTTCCATAGGATAGCAACAAAGAATTTGCAATGTTCCAAACACACCACATACATTTTACGAGTTTAATAGTGATTTATTTTTTGTAATAGTGAGTGTTTGTAAATACAGTGCAATAAAAGTAATTAACTGACAACTTTTGTTGATTGTATACGAAGTACGAAAAAATTGTCGCAACTCGAGAACCCCTAGTAAGAACTGTAGCCCTTCCCACTGCCGGTAGCACACTCGGGCAATTTATATCGTGAGAGGGCAATTACTGACGTTTTCCGTCGTTTTCGAAGCCTAAACATCATTTGGGGAAATTATTTCGTTGGCGGTCGAATCGCCTCGAGGCAGGTGATAAACACTAGCGATAGGAATGTAATTCGAGAATTTGATTCGAGGCAATTGGTAGGGGACCTTAGTTGATTTTCTGTTTAGTTAGAGCGTAAATTCTAGTTTAGCTTTCTGAAAGGCTGCGGCTGGCGACGTTTTGTTTAAATGTAGAGAACTAAATGAATACTTTTACTTATAAAATTGAAGTTAGAGGACAAGGACTGTCTAGCAAGAGTCGAGTTGAGTTGAGTTTCAGGTATGCTCTACACACCAGGGACTTCCTTTCTAGGGTATACCTGGTTCCCCGGCTATTAGTACCCGAGACGGCGTGCGGTTTTAGTCGGTTCGAGTCCGACATGCCACCGATGTGGTATCCGAGGGGATTTCCGCACGAAAAAAAAAGAAAAAAAAAATGGTATGCTCTACAATCAACCCTAATAAGTAAAACCCATTTTATTTATAAACTTTTCTTTCTTATTTCATCATCATTAACAGCCTTTAATAGTCCACTGGTGAATATAGGCCTAGGAAAGGGGGTTTTGGCCTACTATACCATCGTTGCCCAGACGGGTTGGTTAAGGGTTTGTGTCAAGTATGCCTTCTCTTTGCAAACCATATATTGTCTAAAATATTGTGTCGTTGCTATTTTGTGTTTTAATATAATATTTTTCAGTTTATTACATTCCCATCAGTTAAGGGGTGTCTAAAGCATCTAGCGTGCTTTTCCTTTACACTAGGTGAAGGCAATATATTACCTATTCAGCAGGACAGGTGTTGGTGACGTCAGCGTTATAAATAACACAGCTCTGAAGTTAACTCGGTCACTGTGAATAAGCTTATGTCGTTGACTTTACGGACTTTTTTTTTCAAATGTCACTGGCAAGAAATAGGAGTCCTAACTTCCATAGGCTATGAAAACTTATAATAGTTTCAATTTATTGAACAAATCGAATCAGATGACATTACTGTGCTATGCTAAATAACAATATTTTTTTACTCAAAGATTAATGACATTCTATGAAAGATTGCGTAGGTGTTGGGTGTGTGTTAGTGTTAAGTATAAACGCCCTTGGCTCCGAAAGACCAAACCGCTGCAGATTGCACCCGTAGTGCTCCATAATTTGCGACAAGACCAAAGAATATAATGGGATAAATCGGTCTTCGTTTAAAGTGTTTTCGAGAATTCTATCGGAGTATGCACTCTCTAAATATATATATCTAACTTTTGCCCGCGGCTCCGCCCGTATAACGGTTATCGCGGTAGCCTATGTACTTTATGAATAATCAAACTATCTCCATAACAAATTTCATCTGAATAGGTTCAGCGGTTATGATTCTCCATACAAACTTCCATCCCTCTTTTCACCTCCTTAAAGAATGATTTAGGGAATAAAACTATCCTATGTCCTTACCTGGGAAAAAATATATCTCTATACCAGATTTCATTACAATTGGTTCAGCGGTTTAGGCGTGTAGAGGTAATAGACAGACAGACAGACAGACACACTTTCACAAAATTAGTATGGATATTAAATGGAAATAATTCTTTAACTTCCTTTAGACTTTTTCGTCAGTTTTATTTAATTATGTAGACAAGATAAATTAATTAGACTTATCGAT
Organism: Arctia plantaginis; assembly: GCA_902825455.1. NCBI lineage: Eukaryota > Metazoa > Arthropoda > Insecta > Lepidoptera > Erebidae > Arctia > Arctia plantaginis. The sequence goes on from CADEBD010000300.1 coordinate 2,591,877, forward strand.
GGACTTACGGTTTATCCCTTTCAAACTTTGGAGAGTTATTTCTAACTTTGCTCTTTAACAAGGTTGGGTAATTAATTACACTCCAAACGTTATTATAAATAAAAGACTAGCCTAGTGAAGCCTTGACTAGGAATTTTAAATGGAAACACTTCCTCTGCTATAAAACTATTCTAAATGACTCGTCTGCCACACAATAGCACAAGCCAAAAAATAATTTATTGTGAGTGGTAGAAATGCAAAATTCTGTATATTGCTCAAGACATTTTAGTATTACGTATTGTGAACAACAAAACTACAGTACATGTTTGCTGAACTTATAACCAGTTCTGATTGTAAACCCCAAAAATAGTAAACAGTAAATAAATGAAATGTTATTGAACACAAACAAGCCAGTGTCGTATTGTTTACCGCAGTAACAGGCGGGAGCTAACAGAATACTAATTCGGAAGGTTCGTTCCCAGTCGAGGCAAATAACAGAGCAGATCCATTAGAAGGTGGCGTTTAATTAAATCAGTACATCTCGTGTTTACATGATAACTACGGTGAACGAGAACAGACTTAGCTAATTAGATTTAAGATTGCAAACTTGCTACCGAACTCTAATCTAAAGTACAAGTTACAATTAAAACCTAGAAATACATTGCGGTTATTAAGTAAATACTTATTAAGTCTAATACTGTTGGTCCTTCAATGGATTTTTATGCGACTAGAAAAAACATTAGCAGCTTTTATTTTCAAACTCAAACTCAAACTCTCTTTATTTCATAAAATTTTCAAAATTGTTTGAAATCATCTTTTATGTAGACTCTAAAGTCATAGATCAACACACGCAAAAGCAACAATCTCTGTTTTGTCAAATAGTAAGCAAATAAATTTAACAAAAGTCAAACCCATACAAAATCTATGATATGCCTGTGCCGATCTACAACCGCCCGTTTCCAAGGGGTTGAGCCTTATGAGAAGAAAGGGCAAACAAACTCATGGCTACTCTTTTGCAATTCACAGGTAGATACAATGGCACTATTAAATATACCACAACATTGTTTTGATGTATTTGGAGACGTAATTAATTTTTTTATAATTCTCTAATCTTTAATTTGTTTTTATCACGTCTAGTCTTTGTTTTGTAGAGTTTTACATACATTTTCGATTTCGATTCCTCTCGATTCCTCTATTTGTTTATTTGTGTACAGATTTCAAAAATCTGTTTGAAATTTTGAATATCTAATTTATAAAATTCTCGTGTCGCGGTGTTTATTACAAAACTGCTAAGAAACGGCTGGACCGATTGTTATGAAATATTATGTGCATATTGGGTAGGTCTGGGAATCGGTCAACATCTATTTTTCATACCCTTAAATGATAAGAGTGACCCACCCCTAAATTTATATTTGTATTATTTTTTTCGATTTTCTAGAAATTATGTATATGGCAAAATAACGTTTGCCGGGTCAGCTAGTATATATATATAGATATATATAAAATCTCTACTTAGTAGCAATACATTAAAATATAGAATGATTGATTGTTGTGTTTAAAGTTTTGGAAAAAACTTCCAAAGGTAACAAAGAGATTATGATTAATCTTTCGGCATCATTTTTTTTAACCGAGACTGATTTTGAAACTTTAAAAAATAAATAAAAAATTGTCGACAAATTATCTCTAACATAAAGGTACTAAACTAAACTACTGGATGCGAATAAATAATGTTTATTTTTAATAAATATTGATTTATTAAACATATTAGTTACTGGTTCTTGTTCATCTTGACCCTGACTGCTAAGCCGGAGGTCGTGGGTTCGATTCCCACCTAGGACAAATATTGTGTGATGAGCACGGTCATTTGTTCTGTGTCTGGGTGTAATTTATCTACAATACGTATGTATTTAAAAATATATATTAGTATGTTTATCAGCAGTCTGGTTACGATAGCATAGGCTTTGCTTAGTCCATGATTAGACGGTCGTGTGAGAGATGTGTGAGGTATATTATTATTTATTAGTTTGAAAGTTGGTTCATTTCTAAAGTTCCGAAAACCATGGAACCAGATATCTAATTTAAAACTAATTTCAAACTTAGAAGTAATAGAAAGATTAGTTATTAAGATGATGTAAACATTTATCTTAAAAAATGAGAGAGAGAATAACTAAAAACTGATTGCCTCCGTCTTTAAAAATAACAGAGATTTTGATCTGGGCTATAACGACAATTATGGCATAGTTGATCCTTGCATTTCTATCAATCCAACTATCTTTATCGACGAATGTTAAAAACATTTTTGTGGTGATATGTGTCTCTATTCCGGTCCGTGTGGTGACGGATTAAGAATACAGAGTGTCACCACCCCTATTCATCCCGTGGGTGTCGTAAGAGGCGACTAAGGGAGCAAACCACGCAGGACAACAGCACTGCAGAGAGAAGGAAAATTTGACACAAACCCTATACCAACCCGTCTGGCCAGCGTGGTATAGTAGGCCAAAACCTCCTTTCTAAGGAGAGGCCTATGTTCAGCAGTGGACTATTAAAAGCTGTTGATGTGATGATGATGTGATGTGATGTGTCTCTATTTTATCGACGAATGATTCATACATTCTTCGATAATAGGGAGTCACATATTACCACAAGAATAGTTTGCACTCCCAAAGTAAAATTTTTAAAACAACAGATAACAAACTGGACTGCTTCGTTCCAATTACTCCCAGTGTACGACAGCTGCCGTTAATTCGATGGGGGACACAAAACAACTCCACCAGGTAAAAGTATTACCCGTAAACAATATTAGGTACATACGTGAGTTGAATGCGGCATCAATTGACTTACTGGAGACGTGTGTGATACTTAAGAGTTTGTACGCATTGGTAAGGACCATTCCAAAGCTTAAAATACTTTATTAATATAGCTATCTTTGTAAAAAGTAAGTATTTTATTACTTACTTATTTTTATCTATTGGGCTTACTTTTACGAATAAAAAAATATTATCTTTTGAATAGTATTTCTAACTTTAATGCGTGCACCATGATTAATTATAATAAACTAATTTTTACCTTAGAGTGGAATCCCTTTCATAAATAAGACAAAAATAAAGAGACCAAACGGGCACAATACCCTTTATAAAAAAGAATTTCCCAAATCGGTTCATAAAATAATAATGCAGCTCTGAGGTAACAAAAAAAATAAAATAAAAAAAATACAGCCGAATTGAGAATTTACTTTTTTAAGTAGGTAATATTAGAAAACTACGCAGGACAATAGCACTGCAAAGAGAAAGGAAAACTTGAAACAAACCCTTTTTTTTTTTTTTTTTAACGTGTGGAAATCCCCTCGGACCGTCACCCCTCCGGGGTTTGCGGCGGGGTGGTGTGTCGGACTCGGACCGACTAAAACCACACGGTGTGCCACTCTGCGCCTATAACAGGAGGGATCCGGGAACAGCTGTTGTTAAGACATCCGGACCCCTCCTAGCGCCAGCCCGCTCCTGGTGCGGGCTCCGTCTCAATGTATTTTCCTCTCTTTAGGCGACGTCCGGCACACGCGGACGCCGCCCCCTCGAGGCTGGCCAAACTAATGCGGGTGGAGGGGAAACCCACCCCGTCCACCCGCGGCCACACTCAGGGCGGCATGAGGCTGTGATAGGCGGGCCTCCGCCGCCCGGTTCGCCGGCGGCGGATCGGGTCCGGGTGGAGGTCGTCCTCCCGGGCCCTCTCCGCCGCCTCCTTCCGCGAGATTACTACCTCGCAGAAGGTTGCGACCGCGGTAAAACAACTGTCGCTACCGGCCATGGAGCGTACTACGGCCGGTAGCGAGAGATCCACTCCGATGACTGCAGTGAGGGCCCGGCGCTGCGCCGCCCATGCGGGGCAGACCGCCAGCGTGTGCTGGGCCGAGTCCTCACTGCAGTCGCAGTGGTGGCAGGCGGGACTCAGTTCCCTCCTAGCGACCGAGTGCAGGTACTTTCCGAAGCAACCGTGCCCGGAAAGCACCTGCGTCAGCCGGAAGGAAAGGGTCCCGTGCTGCCGCCCTGCCCACTCGGCGATGACCACGGCGGCGAAGCCAGCGCGTGGAGTCTCCAGCCGGAACGACCAACGAGCCATCGTGGCTCGGCGAGCGGCTTCGCGCCACTCGCGCACATCCTCGGGCGGAGGGCGAAATCCGCTCTCCGCCCGGGAGTCAGCCACTCGCCGATAAACTTCGGCGAGCACTTCCGCCTCCAAATCCCGGTGCGGTAACCGCGTATGGCTCTGACCGTCATTACCCTCTGAGAGCGCCAGAGGCGTACCCTATTCTGGGCGGTCAGAGCCGCCGCCCACACCTGTGCACCGTACAGTGCCATTGACCGGACAACCCCCGTGTACAGCCGTCTTGTCGCGACGCTGGGTCCACCCATATTGGGCAAAAGTCGCCCTAGGGCAGACGCAGCGCCGACCAGCTTTGGAGCAAGCTGTCGGAAGTGCTCGTCGAAGAGCCACCTCCCGTCGAGGATCAGGCCCAGATATTTCATCTGGGCCCGAACCGGTACGAGGACCGAGTTGACCACGATTGAGGCGCCAGCGGGTGGACCACGACGGGGCCCATGAAATAACAGGGCCTCCGTCTTATCTAGGGCCACCCGTAAGCCCAGCGCCTCAATGCGCCCGACCACCAGGGAGACTCCCCCTGTGGCCAGGCGCGCCGCCTCTTGGAAGTTTGCCCCCCGGGCTGTCACCAGGGTATCGTCTGCGTAACAGATTACACCCAGCCCGGGGGGGAAATCGGCGCGAAGGGCCCAGTCGTACCCTATGTTCCACAAGAGGGGTCCAAGAACAGACCCCTGTGGAACACCGCACGACATGGGCCGACTCCTCAAATTACCTTCTCGGTCCTCGTACACGACGGTACGCTCCTCTAAATAGTCTGCCACTAGCCGCCTCAGGTACTTTGGCACCCCATGATAGTGGAGTGCTTCCCTGATGCAGCTGAATGGCAGACTATTGAATGCGTTGGCGATGTCTAATGACACCGCCAACAGCACGCCGCCACAGCTCACGGCCTCTTCGGCTCAGGCGCAACACGGCGTCGACTGTCGAACGCCGCGCCCGAAAACCAAATTGGGCGTCCGACAGATCGGGGCCCACCTCGCAGAGGTGCCGGACGATGCGGGCAGAAAGAACCCTCTCAAACAATTTGCCCGCCTCGTCCAGCAGCACGATGGGCCTATAGGCCGCGACCGAATCGGCAGGCCGTCCCGGCTTCCTCAATAGGACCAGCTTCCCGCTCTTCCAGCACTCAGGGAAGTCGAACACCTCCCCGAGGCGGTCTGCCATGTGGTTGAGGGCCAGGGCCAGCACTCGGGCCGGTACCCCGTCAGGCCCAGGGGCGGTGTTCTTGGAACGGATCCGTAGAACAGCCGCCCCTACCTCCGAATCCCGGACGGGCGGAACATTATCCTCCCCGTGCTCCCCGTCGTCTCCGGCCAGGGAGGCCATCGACGGGGGAGTGTGTTCCGCCCGTTGTGGGAAAAGGCCCTCAACCACTTCTCGCAGGAAGCTGGGCTGGAGAGTCTCCGTAAGGGGGGGGGGGCCCGACGCGCGGAGCTTTTGTCGCACCGCGCGGTAAGGGCGACCCCAGGGGTCACGATTAAGACCCTCCAGCATCTTCTGTCTCTTTTCTTCTTTGGCGCGGCTAATGGCCAGCTTCAGAGTTTTCCGCGCCCGTCGGTACTCCTCATGAAGCCGGTCCTCCTCACCGTCTCCACGGTGACGCCGCCGACTGCGCGTGTAGGACCTCCGGGCACGTGTACAGGCCGCACGGAGGTCCGCCAGCTCCTGGGACCACCAGTAGACCTCCTTCCTTGGAGGCCGACGACCTCGAATGCAGGGCATGGCCGCATCGCATACATGCGTCATCGCATCGCGAAAGCGACCAGCCCCCACGTCGACCTCCTCGGTCGGAGCCTGAGGAGACAGCCACGAGTGAATTATGGCTGCCTCCTCTAGTAGGTCCCGGTTCAGTCTGGCGAAACCCTATACCAACCCATCTGGCCAGTGTGGGCCAGTAGGCCAAAACTTCCTTTCTAAGGAGAGGCCTAAGTTCAGCAGACGACTATTAAAGGTTGTTGATATGATGTGGTGTGATAATAAATATTAATAATGTCTAAATGTCCGACTGCGACTTCTTTTTGTTTTCAAAAATTAAAGACAAACTTAGAGGTACACGATTTACAACAACTGAATCGGCGGTGAATGCGTTCCATGAAACCATTGAAGACCAACCAAGTCCCTAAAGAAGACCTGTTCAACTGCTTTATACAGTGGTTTCAGCGAATGCAAAAATGCATTAATTGCGAGGGATTATACTTTGGAAAACAATACATGTATCGTAAGTCTTATATAAAGTTTCTGGATTCTGATAAATAAGACTAGCTTATTTATCAGAATCCAGAAACTTTCAATATGCCATAAGTATAAACATTTTCGAGCCGTATAATCCGCAATGAATAGAGAAAAAGAGAAAATAAAATGATAGAGCAACTGCTCTATTATTAATCTTAAGTTTTTTTTATTTTTTTTTATTCTGATAATTAAATTATAGTACATAGGTTACTTAATTCTAAACTCGCCAAACTTTTACGATTGAAGGCGAGAAGCGCTCTCTCACATAACCATGATTCACGCCATATTCACTTAATACTGGACACAATAGTACATAATATAGTAATATGCATATAAACACATGATATTTTGTTGTTACTTTAGTACTACTCTTGTAAGTAAGAATAACACTTATATATTAATTTTTTTTTTGGTTTAATTTACTATAATGATCACTTATTTATTTCTAGTCGCAATCCTGTAAAATGGTTTTTAATTTTGTCTAAAGTGACCCTTTACTGATTTTTACTTTTTCTATTAATAGATCTATTTTGTTAAACACTTTAGGTACTAAATACTTAGATGTTCTTTTACCATAATAATTTGTTATCCGTGGTTGAACCAGATTGTTCTCTCTAACCCTACGTGAGTTGTACTTGTTTTTAACATTAACTTTACATTCATCCTTAAAGTAATATTCCAGACCTATCAAATAATCTACCTTTTTATCTATGGGTATAAATTTACAAATGGGAAATAACTTATCATAATCTTTGTTGCACTTATCTTTAACATTTTTACCCACTAGAAATTTGATCAGTCTTTTTTGTATGTCTTTTATATCTCTTAAATATGTAATGAAGGTTCGACCGTATACAAGGTATGCAGTTGCAAACAAAAGCTTCGGCGTCACAACCGCCGTCTGAGTCCGTGAGGGTGATCAAAAACCTTATTGTTTTGTTTAAAACTAAGTACTAGTACTAAGTACTAGAAAACAAGCATTATATATTTTCTCAATTCATGTTTCCTTAATTGCAAACAATTCTTGTAACAAAATTCATCGGCACTTAAAATCAAGCGGCATGAAGATGGTAAACATGAGCTTCTAATACGTGCCCTATCTCTGTTCACAATAATCAAACCTAATTCGGAATTCACGGGCACAACCGACTGTTGTATGTATTGTATGTTTAGCCCGCTGTTCGATATTTCGCACCACGCTCGCAATATGTGTCGCGAGACTTAAAGCTTTACACTGACTACCGCGGTCCCGATGAGTTTGTTTTTTTTTTTTTTTTTTATTTATTTATTTCAAACTTTATGTACTTTTGTACATCGGCGGACTTAATGCCCAAGGCATTCTCTTCCAGTCAACATTTGGGTGGTGTAGAAATCATATAAGGTAGGTGCACAGAGATTACATATTATGACATGTAATATATAAAAATATACACGGTTCACTACATACATATACATACACATATACACATATACACATATCACATCATACACATACATATATAAATATATATATAAATATCTTTATAAATATACATGTTATATTCGTACACTATGTATACCGGAATGTGAGGTGTACTATGGACTGGGTAGTTTTGCCATTTTATTAAGAAGGAGATCATGCACCTTCTTTTTGAATACAAAACGGTTAGTGGACATCCTGATTTCGAGCGGGAGCGCATTCCAGAGTAGTACTGCTTGAACAAAGAACGAAGAGTTCACGAAGTTGGAGTTGTAGGAGGGATATAAGAGAAGCAGATTATTTTCTGAGCGAAGATTTCTGTCGTGATTTGAGGACAGGTAACGCAGGTAGGTAGCGAGGTAAGTAGGTGAGGTCGGTGTGTTTAAGAGTGAAAATAGAGAGGTAAGTGCACGCTGATGGCGACGCAGGCGAAAAGGTAACCAGTTTAATTGGGAGCGCAAAGCAGACACATGGTCATACTTCCGAAGATTGAAAATGTATCGAATGCAGTTATTGAGAAGACGGTCCAGTTTATTAAGAAGGTCTGCATTCAGATCGAAGTATCATACATCACCATAGTCAATTATTGGCATTATTAAGGACTTCATGAGTGTGGTTTTAGTTTTAGGAGGCAGGTAATTCTTTAGACGAAATAATGTTCGCAGGTTTCCAGTTACTTTCTGGCTCACGCAAGTAACTTGAGCTCGCCAATCGAGGGTTGAGTCGATGAGCAAGCCCAGGTCTATGACTGTAGGGCTGAATAGAATAACTGTGCCATTAAAGACGACCGGTGAGATAGAGGTAGTATCCATTGTGCTCATCAGACGTTTGCTGCCTACTACAATTGCCTGACATTTGGTTGGGTTAATCGACAGTCCAAATCTCATCGACCAGGATTTTATTGACGAAGTGAACAGGGACCTAGACCCTGTTCACTTCGTCAATGCGAATAGAGCTGCAGATCATCGGCATACAGGTGACACGCACACTGAAGATGTTGAGTTATGAGATTAATAAATATTGAGAATAAAAGAGAAGATAATGATCTATCATCAACACGAACACATTGCTGTCGCCCCTGAAGATAGGTAGAGAAAAAAATTTACTTGCTTACTGCTTCTGTAATGTTTATTTATTAAGGCAGCTATCTCTAGAAACAACTTCTAAAAACTTTTATTAAGGATGATATGCGGCTATAGCCTCTGTGTTATTCTGGTTCTAATTTTCGTTATTTTTAATATTAGGTGGTTGGACCTTGATGTCCTGGATAGGATAGATGAATCCTGTGTGCAGAAGCCTTGGTTAAGAACGATATACGAGTTTGAAGTTCTGATGATTTCCGTTGGTGACAATTCGTTCTCGACTGCCAGCGATCGTTGTAGACCTATTACCGTTATCAAATTTGTTTTCCTAAAATCTGAAAAAAATGATGAATTCTGGCAGCAAAAAAACTGACGCATAAAGCTATCATTGTATCGTATAAAAATAGTAGTCTCTGTAGACACAGTATCCTATGACAAGAATCTCGTAAAGGTAGAAATGAGTATTTGCACTTTGATCATAACATTATGAACTCAGTGAATTGTAAATAATTCTGTTGCCAAGAAACGCAAATTCTCACTCCTATTATTCTCATCTATTTATTAAAGCAGTGGTGTATTTTTTTATGATATAGAGATAAAAATAGACAAGTCGCGTGATGGTAAACGATCACCTACGCCCATGGTCATTTGAAATTCAAGATTCACAAGTACATACACTGCAGACCTGTACTGAAGTTCGTATCGGTCTGATAATGCTGCAGGCTATATCCTATACATTTTTGAAATTTGCAGCATAAAGTCTCGGGGTATTCAGTACCATGTGTCCTTAATAAGGGCTAATATCATACCACCTTACCAGTGATGAGTCTGATATTCAGACGCTATGTGGTTTTGACGGATAGACGTGGACATCTCCAGCTACCATTCTACTACGTTCTTATCTCAAATTACCACCCAAGAATACGTCATGTATTAAATTGCTGCAATCGATTTTAGTTCGGCCTTTTCCCTTTTAATCCTATACGGAGCCAACGAGTGGAATGGTCATGGAGTAGATGATTACTGCAGCCAATTAATATCCGCAACTCAACAGATGCAAGTGCTTTGCGGATGCAGGCTGGTATATTTATTCACTCTGTGAAAAATAACGACAAATTTCTCACCAGCGCTCTCTGTGAGGCCACGGCATTTATGAGCGGTCAAGCTGGTTCATAATTATTTCTCAAAGCATGGCTCTCTTACAGTAAAATACATACACTCAATACACTCAGCGCCTGAAGATACGACCAAAAAATAATTTGTAGATTGGAAATTTAGATTTTGGAAATCAGTCGAGTGAAAGTATAACCTAAAACAACCTTGATCGAAGATCTTCGGGTGACATTGGGAACATTGAATATCCGCCTCGCGTTTGGGTGCCTATTACGTGAAATGCACAGTGATAGTGTTTCATGATCTCCTCTAGATATTTCACCGTGTCTCACACAGGAAAATAGTCGTAAATTTTACGTATCGATGTCTGAGAAAAAATTGTAAACATCGATACTGTGGGCGCTATTGAGTGCTTTTGTAGATACGTGCCCCGGGAAATAGGGTGGTGTACTTTCTGAATATATGACACGTTTTAAAGATCATGCTGAAACTGTGTGTACACAACCGAATCCTTTGTCTCATATTACTTGGCAAGTTTGTGTATATTAGGTTTATGTAGTTTTAAATGGACTTTAGACGAAAAAGATTCTCAACTCAGTGTATTACTTACATGGATGACAATGTTTTTCTAAATAAACCTTTCTAAATGTCTAAAAATGTATGTATGTATGTAGTTAAACTAACAGAATCACAAACAGCCAGCCGTGGCTGGATTCTAGATACAACTTGTCTATCCTCTCCACACCGAATATCTAGGAAGGAATTAAACCGTTGCAGAGACATGCTCCGATGCATATCCCAGAATACCATGGTTCTTTCGTTGCTTTTCAGCCCCTTCAAGGGGGGTCTCTGAAAGGGCGTAAATGTGATTGTGTCTTTTGAGTTGCTGAAGTCGATGGATGTTGGTACTCACTAACGATCTGAAGGGCAATTCTCGTAATAAAATTCTATAATCATGTACACGGGAACTCTTACATCACAAACTTACTCCAGAGCAGGGATGTGGACACATCAGCAAGTTTGCTGCTCGTCCATAATACCCTAATAATAATAATAAAAGTTCGGTTAAAATTCAGTTCACTCAGGTATTTTCATAGTAAAATAGTAAAGTATCAGATTAACGATTCAAATTTCGGTCACAATACAACATTATCACATTTCAGTCAACGTTGCATGTTTCATGACGGGCCTGTTGGTCTATCAGTTAGTGACCCTAACTGCTAAGCCGGAGCTCGTGGCTTCGATTCCCACCCAGGACAAATATATGTGTGATGAGCACGATCGTTTGTTCTGTGTCTGGGTGTAATTTATCTATAATAAATATGTATTTAGGAATATAGAAGTATTTTTATCAGCAGTCTGGTTACAGAGTCTGCAGAGCCTGTACTATGGCTCTGCCTAGTTCGGGGCCAGGGAGACAGCCGTGTGTGAGATGTGTGACGTTATTATTATAATATTAATACTTGACTACGAAAATAACGTTTCTGACAGTTGTGAGATCGAGAGTTGATCGGAACTAAATTTTGACCGATTTATTACAACAATCCTTCTGGTAATAAAATGGTATTGTTAATATATCACATGACTAAACCGCAATGTACATGAAATTTATTATAACGATATTTATTTATGTAAAACTTAATGCACATATTGTACAAAGGCGGACTTAATGCCATTAGGCATTCTCTCCCAGTCAACCTTCAGGTTATGTAGAAATATGATGCGGTATATCGGGGATATCGTATTCCATATATACAACATGAGTGTATAACGTGTATAAGTGTATAACTTCCCCATAGTAAGATGAACCTCGCAAGTAACTTTTAACATTTCAATGCTACTAAAGTGAAAGAAAGAATTTGTCTGGAATGCGAAATAAGTATATCTTTTGTTTCCAGACACCCGACGGTCCTTATTTATCCTGTCAGCATGTTATACTAACATATGAGGAACTATTTCAATATGGAAGTGAAAGAACGTTGGAACGTGGCAGTTTGAAGGTAAAGTGTAGCGTTATTGCAATTTCTTTTATGTGTTACGTTTTGGGTTAGATATATAAGGTATTCGACACATCAATTATTTAGGCAAGTAGTCGAACTTGGGACATGTCGAACTTCATCAAGGCCAAGGATAACTCAAGATTATTGGTTGGGGTTTCCCTAATGTTAAGTTTGAGTTATCCTTGGCCTTGGTTACCCAATATAGGTACGAGTACAAACAAAACACTACCATATGTTTATATGGTAGTGTTTTGTTTGTACTCGTACCTATATTGGGTAAACTAGCTTTTTAGGTAAAGAGTGTTGCCTCATATTTTCTGGAATATTGATTGGTATGTTATTATGTAAGGATATGAATAAAACATCTCACATACGGCTGTCTAATCCCAAACTAGGCAAAACCTGTAATGTCGCAACCAGACTGCTGATAAAAGTACTTATATATTCCTTAATACATTCTGCATCTTCTTGCATCTTATAGAGAAGTTATATTCAGACACGGACCAAATGATGGTGTCTGATTACACAATATTTGTCCTGGGTGGGAATCGAACCCACGACCTTCAGTTAAACAGTGGAAATGACTACCCTCTAGATCAACAGGCTCGTCAAGAATGTTGTATGAGTACGAACACTACCGATATTCTTTTTTATATATAAACAAGCTAAATTTGATACATTGAAAACTTAGCTGTTCATTTCAATTTTGTTCGTAACATTGACATTTTCTTTACCATATTTTTTTTAGTTTCATTATTTTCTTTATTTATATTAAAAAATTAATATTAACTAGCTAATACATAAATCCATAGAAGGAAAAAAAAAACGAAATGTGACGTCACATAACCGTTCTTTATCTGACACTGTTCAACGCAACATTATTCGTAGTGGTAGTTAGGGAGTTCAGCTAGAATCCCATAGTGTACGCCTTTTTACCAATATAGACAAATGTTGACGGTAAGTTATAAATATAAACATATTATATTTAAGGCATGAATCTGAGACATCGCTTTCACTCTAATCATCATCCTTTAAGCCTTTTTCCATATTTTTTTTTTATGGAAGAGATGCCAAATGAGCAGAGGGGTCCAGATGGAAAGTGACTCACTCAGGAGTCACAAGCGCGTTGCCGGATTTTAAGAAGGAGTACGCTATAACATACATAATAGGCTAGGGTCGGGTTTTAGTCTTCTGGGACACGGCTGAACTTCGGTTTTATAGGTGGAGCGACTGCCATCAGAACTCCATAACTCAAGTACTAGGCGATATCAATGTCCTGTAGATGGACTGTTGTGGAGGTTCTTCGAGTCACAGGGGGTGGGGGACCTACTCTCAATGCGTTGAGAATGGTCACCTGTCCATAGAATGACCTGGCTAGGATTACTTACTTTTGCAATGTGTTTACCACTTAGCTATGAGATGCCCTCACTCTACTATTACAATGAAAAGAAGAAGAGAGTTCCCACGCTAACAAAACAGCGCCTCCATATTGGGCACAGGAGATTCAAATCACCTCAATTTATTACATAAACTTACCAAGAATGATAGATCATACTTGAGACGGACCGCCCCTACTCTCATTATACAAATACAAAATACTTTATAGTATAAAAGAATAATTTCTCGTTTATTTGTTAAAGTCCAAGGATCAATCAACCAGTCTTGAAAGGACTCTAATAAAAATCTTACTGGTTAAAAGCGCATTCTATCTCGTTGATGCTAATTTCAAAAAGGACTATCCTGTGAAATTGTAACTTAAACAATAAATCCTCACGTAATGATATTTAAAACACTTATTTCTTGTCAACCAATTTTTTACTAAGTACTACTAAAAACTATGATTACAATTATGATGATTACGAAATAAAGTTTTCATTTTTAGTTTGGTTAAGACTTTTACGGTTACCAATATAAACAATTCGAAAATATAGCCTTAAAATGAATTAGTAATTCTACTAATGGATCCAGTGGATATACGCTAGGCGACATTTCGCCTATTAGCCATTTCGCAAATTAATCTGCTTTAAAATTATTTTGAACAAAACCAATTCGAAGTTTCAGTCCTCTATTTAAATCTGTAAAGACGTAGTACGAGTATGAATGAAACGTTTTAATGTACCTAAGTAATATCATTTTAGTTAGTATCACCATTATTCATATTCTCTTTCACCAAGTATAAAGAAGAAAATATTCATGCTCATATTATTTATCATGTGATTAATTTGATATTATACATAATATCTGTATATATAATTAGGTAACAAATACGGTTAAACGTGGTCAAGGTGATGTCGTTGTGCATATTCTAAGACTTAACCACGCTTGGCTTAGACAGAATAACAGCGGATGGCATGCTTTGTACTGTCATCCATACGCTGGGTCCAAGATCATTTTGTCTTTAAGTATTACTATTCAAGTACTGTTATTAACTTTAAGGTTATTCTTATTCTATATATATATGTAGTTCTTCCATCTTGATCCTAAATCCTAATGTCCATTCAATCAAAAAGTATCGGGAATGGATGATTTGTTTATGGTTCCCAATTCAAATTTTTGTTTTTTTTTGTTGTTGTTAGATTGGCACAACTGTTTTCCATTTTAGCGCGGAGTTTGAGTTGCATCTGTTATTTATATTAAATACAGTGATGTTTTAGTTATATCATATCTAGTGTGTATTGCGATTTTCAAAATGGACAAAAACATCAAAAATGTTTTGATGGTTGGATTATTCGTTGCCGTAAGTGTATCGTTTCTGAAGGAGCATACTTTGAAGGTGATAAAAAAAAAGGATTAATAACAAACATTTTGTATATTATTGATCTTTTCCCGGTACTTTCTTGACAGAGTAGTACTTAATTTTTGCATAAGTGCGTACATATTATAGATAATTACACTATGTATTTATTCCATATTTGCAACATAACTTATAACAGTGAAACCATATAAATAAATTAATTTTCTTAAACAGTTTCAACTTATTACGATATATTATTAGAGGAATGATGGGCAAAGACTTAGAAGTGGAATTGTTCATGAACTGCAGTGCGATTGATATTTTTTTCATGATTAGTTCATGTTCAATTTTGATCACTACCAGGTAGGCAGCTCGTTCAGCAGAAGTACAGCAATACATTGTGGCACTTATCATAGTGCCACCATGTCATTAATAAGCAACTCAAGTTTAAAGAGGGTCATGACATTGTTAGTTTATCGGTTGAGCGAATTACAGAAATAGCCTGTATAGAACTAAAAGGTTTCATAGTATGTATGTACAGACCTCCTTCACAATGTATGATTGTTTTGAAGATGTTATGGATGAAGTATTAGTTCAAGTAACAAGATCAAAAAAGACGGTCAATATCTGTGGTGACATTAATATTAACCTATTGGAAAATTCAAGTAGGTGTAGTAACTAAGTTCAAGGCACTCTTTCAATCATACAATCTGAAGAACTTGTTCTTGGAGCCTACACAAATCACTTAGTATCTTTCTGTGATAGGTATGAAAAGGTGGCAGATAAAAGAACTGTGGTGATACCTAAAACCGCAAAGCGTTGTGAAAACTTTAAGGATAAACTTAAAGCTGCTTTTAATAGTGCTTCTTAATCTTGTTTTCTCTGTATTGTTTTTTTACCTTTTAGTCCTTAATAACGGACATACTGGCACACACCAAAACAATGTTGTAGTATATTTAATAATGCCATTGTATCTATCTGTAAATTACAAAAGAGTGGCAATGAGTTTGTTTGCTTTCTTCTCATAAGGCTCAACCCCTTGGAAACGGGCGGTTGTAGATCTTTAAAGTCTACATACTAGTACAATACGATTTGTTTTTTTTTTATGAAATTTAGAGAGTTTAAGTTTATGGATTATTTATGTTCAAGCACAAAATTCATCCTTTCAGAAAAGTACTTTTTATTATCGTGCAACGAGTCACATGAGGTAATGCGTCCTTTCAAAGTTTTTTGGCATTAAAACTTAGCAAATTGCCTTGTGGAAACCACAAACCACATTATCTTATTCTTATACAAATTATCTGTTTCCCTAAAATTCACTACCTAATACGATCATCAGACTCTTATCATTATTCAAGCATTATCATTACTCATTATGCTTATGAATATATGTGTGTGTGTTCTTGTTATCATATACAATGAACATCTTTAAATAGTACATATATATTTACTTTTTATATTGTAAACTGCAGCCTCTCTTATCACTGATGTTCTTCTACCCATCGAATGCAATGGACATCTGGAAGCGATAGCAAATGGCAATAAGGTCGACGATTATATAAAATTTTAGTTAGTATGTAGATACGTATGTCATCATCATCATCATCAACAGCCTTTAATAGTCCACTGCGGGACATAGGCCTCTCCTTAGAAGGGAGGCTTTACCACGCTGGTGAAACGGGTTGGTATAGGGTTTGTGTCAAGTTTTCCTTCTCTCTGCAGTGATCTTATAGTTGTCGTCTCTTACGATACCCACGGGATGAATAGGGGCGGTGACACTCTGTATTCTTAATCCGTCACCACACGGATAGTATTCGGATACGGATGTACGATATGTAAATTATGCTTTGTTTTGTGCACAATAATAAGTATATTTCTTTATTTTACTATGTTTTAGTTTTAAAATAACCATTATTTTACTCCTATTCTGTTTCGAAATAAAATACTTTTGCAAGCTGTAAAGTGTTTGCAGACAGATTATATCCTGTTTAACTTTAACACTAGACAGAAACTTTCAAACAAACTAAATACGCATTTGGTGTGTGGAAAAAGTTCGACTACGCTGTTAGTTAAAAACTTGTTTTTGTACCACACTACACACAACCCATAACTACCTATGTGGATTTTCAAACAAGTTGGCAAACAAGTACTCTGCTCGAATCTGGTCAAGCTGCTAGTTGCTTTGGCTTCTCCAATAGCCCTTATTTATGCGGTATCGCTTATATATTTATCAAAAACTAGCTTTTACCCGCGGCTCCGATCGCTTGTTATCGCGGCGGAGGTTAGTTATCGCGGCCATAACCCATGTTCTTTCTCAAGTATCAAGCCATCTCCATACCGAATTTCATCTGAATCGTTTCAGCGGTTATTGATTTTCCCATACAAACTTTTACCAGCCCCCTTTCACCCCCATTAAAAGATGCTTTCTGGGATAAAAACTATCAAATCAAACTATCTCTATAACAAATTTCATCGAAATCTATTCAGCGGTTTAAGCATGAAGAGGTAACTGACAGACAGACACACTTCTGCATTTTTAATATATGGATTATTCCTTTTATGTTAAACCTCTTCATTATTACACGAACTCTTTAACTATACATTTAAAAAAAAAAAAAATATATTTTCTGAAGATTAAGAGATTCTAATAACTTCAAAAGTGGGATCTGTTATAGAACGATATTTTGATATATCGATCTGTAAAACAGGATTCGAAACGCTCTGACCTACATCGCTGCTCCCAATACCTGTACCGAAAAGCTTTAAGCGCAAATAAAAATCATAACCCTGTTGTTTACTATAAATGAAGTAGTAAGTACTGTGTACCAAATTTGCAGAGCAAAATTTGCACAAAGTCTTGACAATGAAAATAAAACTAGCATGGCATAGACAGTAATCGATTTGCCCGACACAAATTGAGATTTAGCTTGAACACTCTAAAATTTCTTGGAAGTAACACTACAATTAGAACGTAAGTAAGATCCTGACTTAATTGAAGAGATCAACATACTTGTCCTGTAATCTGACAAATAAGGAAAGGTAAATTGATTCTCAATTGAGTTAATTTACGTGTAGTTAATTTAGGTCTTTTCCTCATAAGCTTGGGAGCTTCCGAAAATCCGAAAAACAAGATTCAAGATACGTTTTGCAGAGTTTTGACAGACTTTGATATAAAGGCTTGTAGTTGCAACTGACCATGATATTCGATGACCGCTGCCAATCGGGCGGCTAGTATTTAGTGATGGTACTACGAATTGTAATTTTAAACGCAACACCATTTTTAATTAGTATCAGTTCGTGAACTGTTGTTGCTAACAGTATATATATTTATTTTTGAATTACGTAAACTAACTACTAATTTAGATTTAAATTTTCGTTTAAGAGCAGAGGAAAGTGATAAAAGTATGTGTACTTAAAATTGTATCGTACGATTTGATAAGAAGATTTTAGAGTTATTTAGACAAAATGAATAGTAAGGACTTTATTGTTAAGTTAATTTTGTCCAAGCTTCTTAAATTATATCTTGTATGGCAGAACTTCCACAGGACACCAAGAAGTAAAGAAATACAAACTTAACATTACCGGAAGAAATAAGAACTATGCTATAGACAGAGAAGCAACTCCTGTGTGAAATACTGTAGTTGATTCGTATGTGCGACCTGAATTTCACTTTCATGTTTCAAAACAAGCGTTGCTATTTATTTAAATGATTTCACGGCTTGGGGATTTCATGGTGTAATATCTTAAAATATCATCATCATTCATCAACAGCCTATAACAGTCCACTGCTGAACATAGGCCTCTCCTTAGAAAGGAGGTTTTGGCCTACTACACCACGCTGGCCAGACGGGTTGGTATAGGGTTTGTGTCAAGTTCAAGTCAAGACACACCACCCCGCCGCAAACCCCGGTGGGGTGACGGTCCGAGGGGATTTCCACACGTTAAAAAAAAAAAAAAGAAAAAAAAAAAAGAAAGGGTTTGTGTCAAGTTTTCCTTCTCTCTGCAGTGCAGTTGTCCTGCGTAGTTTGCTCCCTTAGTCGCGTATCGTAAAATAATCGTAGCAAAATTGTTTTACGGGACCAACTTTCTCTTATCAAGTTTTATATAATTATTGTTTAGATAACCTTATAGCCTTATCATTTGAGTGTTAAGTATTTAAGTACATAGCTGTTTCACGAAGAAAATCTGTTATTTTTTCAAAATCAAGACACGGAATTCGTATCTCTTTGTAAGTGTGTAATAAAATATTTTAAATGAGTTTGCATACATTTCAATTTATAAAATACAATGATTCAGTTAAAATAAAGAATAATTAAAATGATTATTATTTTTTAGTGTTGGAATAAGTTAGATAGTGTTTGAAGTAGGTTGTGATTTTGTAGAAAAGTTTATTTAAAAAAAATCTTAATAAAATAGTGTCACTGACTTTAATATGTCTAGATCATGATAAATTCCAGTATGTAGATTCCAGTCCTTAATGTGCATAATTAGAATGATGGAACACTTTCTTATATATTAAATGGGATCTAGGTTCAGTAAGACCAATTCATTGAAAAAAATTGCAAACACAACCAAAAAAAGGCGGTCAGGTACGAGTCGAACTCGTGTGCCAAGGGTTCCATACCTACCCAGATTTTACTTAGATTTTCGCGAAAATTTGTGAGTACCAAAATTTTTCTTAATTTTCAACTTTTATTTTTAATTGTTTGGAATTCTTCCTTTATTTGTGCTGTAAGATGTTTCTTTTTGCCAAAGGACTATGGCAGGTCCCCATACATAATTTTATTCGAAGTGAAATGACAGCGTTTAAATATCAAAAATGCCTATAACCCTTGAGAATTTATTCTTGAACATTCTCATAAAAAAAACTAGCGAAAGAAGTCTAGGAAAACAGATATTGGATTTTGAATGTTTCGAGGTTAAGTACTAAATATTGTCATTGTTTTGTTTGAAACTAGATGGCGTTGTGTGTCATATATTCGAAAATATTATTCATCATTATTATTACTTATAAGCAACCCTATTTTGCTGTAGAAAGTGTTAGCCGACCGAAAAAAAATCGGTTGTCTGTAAAAATGGAACGCCTCAGAGCGAGGTAACGCCGCATGAGTCATGTTTTTTCGTGCGTGCAGCCGGCTCCATCGAATTATAAGACGTTGTCGCGTCAATAAAAATAAACATATATGAGAGTTTAATACTAAACAAAAGTAAAACAACCAAACAAACTACAATTGCCTTGTGAGAAATGGTATGTAAGTCATGCGTGTAAGTGTCAAACGACAAGACCAGTAAGTGCGACGACGACGTGTCGACATTTTAAAAATATCGATGTATGTCTATTTATGTGCCGTTATCAACCTACAATGTCTTTTTCTCATCACACTAAGCAGTATATTGTTTTAGTATTTTTCTGTAGGAAAATAACGTAACTATATTCTATTTATTTTGGTATAGCAAAAATCTTCAAACAGAGTCAAAAATATTCTAAATTATTTCTAATTAGGTTGATTTAGTCACTATAGTACTAGTTACGGTAGCGTTTGAGTAAACCCGTTGGCAGAAGCAAATTCATAATCATAATAGGTGAACTTTCGATAGATATTTCAAGCCAAAGTTATAACAATCGATTATCGATAAAACGTTCCATAATAAAATAATATCATCACGCATCCCTAGACAGTTCGTGATGGCGATTCTGACATTACGTACTTAGGTCAAATAAAATCTTTAAAAATATCCAATCTCTTATTAGACTTATACAACAAATGGCGGTATAATGATAAATCATAGAAAAAATATTTAGTAAGTTTACTGTTAGTCAATTTTTTAAACGCTTCAGTTTTAGGTAAATATGTTTCTGCCATTGTTCTTTCGTGATTCTAGTTCAACGGGAACTACCATATAGGTTTTCGACCCAAACCCTATAGGGGACTTCCGGTTGACCAAGAATTGTCAATTTTGGTTAAAAGCAAGGTCTTACAGCACAAGTAAAGAGAAAATTCTGAAAAATATTTTTTTTTAATATTAAGGTAAATTTTGGTACTTTCAAGTTTTCGTGAAAATCGAAATTTGCCCATATCTTTTCATCGTGTTGATTTAGGACCTTGATTTTTATACACCTAATAGGGACCATAGACCTCAGTAGCTGGTATAAATTTCAACTTACTAGGTCTACCCCTTCCTTTGAAAATCGGTGGTGACACACGGACAGACGGACAAGAAAGTGATCTATAAGATAAAAAAGGGTTCCTTTTTTACCTTTTGAGGTACGGAACCCTAAAAATGGTAACAAACACAAAAAAGTCATCTCTTTTTCGAAGTCGGTTAAAAATTGCATAACAACATATTAAATGGGATCTATCTTTAGTCAGACCAAAATATTGAAACAATATATAATTAAAATCGGGTCACAAATCACAAATGGCAAACACAACAAAAAATTGGAACATATAAAAGTCGGTTGACAAATGTTAATGACTTGACTAATGTTAATTAACTATGCCACTATGATAATTGACTAAATTAGTAATTAGTACAACTATGCCACTAGTAGTCAGTATCAGTAAAACAAGAAATGATAAACCTCGCAGTACTTGTATAATTTTCAACCTTCCCAACTAAATGACAACATTACTTGAAAATAACACGTCTCACATTCGGTTGTTTGATCTTAAACTAGGCAGAGCTTGTTACGAGTGGGTTTATTTCATGTACGGCTCCAGAACTGCAACTGTATTACCTAAAGTGTTTCTCCTTTGCCATTACGGTATCGCCGTAAAATGCCATTAAACAATAAAATATAGTATTTTTCGGCAAGAAACGTAAATAGTTCGCAATTTAGTTTGCCAGAATAGTATTAATCCGCATTCTAATGTTCAAGGATCTTATATTACGTTCCGCTAGACGACTTCAGTATTAACGAAGATTCTCATGAATTAAGGCCTCTTTGTTTAATAATAAAGTCAAAAGTGCCCCAGACAAATGTGCAGTGATTAGAGATATACATATAAAGTGAACAAATACTGGTATGTATTTATTTGGTTTCATAATAGTAAAACTTTAATTTTTTCTACAGTTAAATTTGTATCTTCAAGAAATTGTGCATTGGGATTTAAGCCGTAAGAGAATATAGATTGGTATCGTCTTTTGAATATTGGCTTTGTAATCCGATGTAGTTTTAAATAATTAATAATCTATTTAAAGTATTTTTGTGGCTACATTGCTAATTTATCATTATCAATCATTATTTAAATCAACTTTTACTCTTATTAAAATTTTCAAAAATTTTGTTACCATTTGTGAACTCTGCTTTATGAAAATAAAGTTGTCTTATATTGTAAATATTTCACAACTCTGAGAAATTCGTGTGAAATGTTTGATCAACCGATGCCTGGTTGTACGTGTTTGGGAGACTGAGATTATTAACGCAAAAAAATAACTTTTCAGAGGATATGTGATGGTGTAATAAGAATAAATACTGTGATAACTATTTTCCATAGTTTATTATAATTTCACAACATTTGTGATTGTCTATTCAATAACTATATTTTTTGGTAAAACTGGAGAAAGAAAAGAGGAGAAAGTTGCTGGAATGAGTATGAAGCTTGTGAATTTTCTCAAACATAATGTTAAAATTAGGATCAAAACCATTCTCCAAAGTTGAAATTACAATTAGTAACAATTAGAATCTTGAATTCTATTCATCCCGTGGGTGTCGTATACCTAGCACTACAGAGAGAAGGAAAACTTGACACAAACCCTATACCAACCCGTCTGGCCAGCGTGGTATAGTAGGCCAAAACCTCCTTTCTAAGAAGAGGCTTATGTCCAGCAGTTGACTAATATGATGATGAGACTAATGTTGATGATGATGATGAAAATCTTCAAAAGTAGTTATTGAAGAACCTCATTAAATTGTAAAATTAGGAGAATCGTTTCAGGTAGATATTCCAATTATATTGAAATTTTAATCAGTGGCGATAACAGAATCTATCATCTTAATTTAATTGTAAAACTACGGAAACTTTGAGAACAATACTGGAGTAAGACTGCACGGATGGCGTAGTGGTTTAAGCGGTCGTCACGCCGCATACTACTACGCTGAGTGCTGTGGGTTCAATCGTCACATGGGAGGATACTTTGTGTGATCCACAAATTGTTGTTCTGAGTCTGGGTGTTTTTTGTGTCCGTTTCATGTATGTTTTATTCCTAGTGCGGGAATTGTCTTAAAAAAAGAAGGATGTATAAAACAACTTCATAACTGTGTCCCAAAGTTTAAATCAGTAATAAGTTTTCATTTCTAGGAAAATAACAGAACTGATTTAAGAAGGATACTATTGTTATTCCGGGGCTTGAAAACTCACACACAGATATAGACTTTATTTAAAATTATAATTAGTAACAATTAGAATATTCAAAATACACAGAAACCTCTTTTATTGTTCATAAAGAGGAAGTACATTGAGAAGTTGTGGTTAATAGGTATAAAGCTAAAACATTGCATAAATTTTGCCCCCAAAATTTGAAATCGCAACGATTAACAGCTGCATTATTTCTTTTTCATGGGTCTATTTCTTATTGACGAACTAAGTTAACTATATTGAGATGGTTTAGGAGTAGAGCTTAAGCATTTGCGTGTAATCGTACCAAATTACACAATCCATCTTTCCGTAGGATGTCCCACACTACATTTCTCCAGATTCCTCCATAACCTCAGTGGTTATTGGTTATGCGAACAGTGTAGGCATTCAATTGCATCTTCAGCGTATTGAGTATTTAGATCTAGGCACAATATGTCATCACAGGTCACACACTCCTCAATCTACATATATTCTACCCTGACGATCTTTAAATTAATGACTTCCCCTTTATGATACCAGATTTACATCCAAACAATTCAAAACTCAACTTTAAGTAAAATTTGAAAGTAATTTTAAAGATACTTAAATTATAGACTAGGCGGCAACTACTCACATGCGCTATAATATATCAAAAGATGCCAAGTGCCGAACTGCACATAAGGTCGCATGATAGATGTTGCTAGTTATTGTTTTCAAAAGTGCTAGGATAATATACTTATTTTTAAAGCCTTCTTGCACTCAAAGTCTTAAAAATTTAACGTAAATATTTACCATTACACGTATGAAGTTATCTCTAAATGTAAATATGTAATTTACCTCAATTTATGCGCGTGTTTACAATAATTCCAGCTGATGTCCCTGTCTGGTCTTTGCAATCACAGTATGGTTATATGAATACGTGACGCTGGTCTTTTAAATCTACTGCACCCTAAGTCCCGGTTTACACTCTACAGCTTTCGGTATTTGTTACTACTACTAGCTCCCTTACCTAATACATTTTTCTTACCTTAACTTACGCCATTCTATTGCCCCGTCTGGAAACTGTAACATTTATACAAATAAAAGAAACTAGCCCAAACTTTTTTCACACATACACAATACGCAAACCCCAAAAAAGAAAAAAAAAGTTAAAAGGCATTGCTTGGTTTATTATTTTTGCTTTGTTTAAAAGACAACTCCCGCACTAGGAATAAATCCTGTAGCACGGAGGACTTTACAAACATTCAAGAAACTGACACAAAGTACACCCAGACTCAGAGCAACAATTTGTGCATAACACAGAGTGTCGTCCCATGTGGGGTTTGAACCCACAACACTCGGCGCAGTAGGAAGCGGTGTGGCGACCGCTTAAAAAACTACGCCATCCGTGCAGTGCATTTAAACGATGGAGATGACATATATACAAAAATATATTTCGAATACTATAAGTGTTTGTAACACACTTATATATAACAATAGCAATATAAGAAGCACAAGAAGAATAAGTCTATTTTAGAGTTAACTAACCAATTGATCTCCCGTCTACGATTTAGTACTCAAAAGACTAAGCCAATACCCTCAAACCTTCAAGAAAAGAGCGTACTCCTTCCTAAAAGGCCGGCAACGCGTTTATGACTCCTGAGTTGAAGACGTTCATGTGCGGCGTTCGTCACTTTCTATCAGGTGACCCGTCTGCTCGCCTGTCCCCTCTAACATAAAAAAGAACACAGCAATTATATATTTTTTTGTACAATTACAGATCTACAAAATGGCTAATCCAAGTTCGATGGACAAAAATACAAAGAAATCTCAGACTTCAGTCTCTTTAGATGACGCAATGCTTTTATCAGGTAATTTATAGTCATTTAAATAATCCCATCCTATAAACTGACGTACCAAAAACTTATTAAAGAGTTCTCCAATATATAAGTTTTATTCATGTTTTTTTCATAACTAAATACTTAAGATAAAGACGGAGTTATTCTATGCTCTATAGTCCATCAACGTCGTGCGCGACCGTCCTGCGGGGTGACAGATGGTGGCGGGGACGAGGTACTCAAGATGTCAGCGGGTAGCGGGTGGTGTGGCGGGGAAGGGAATCGTGTGTAGCCGTGTGCTAGAATGACGCGCTACCTCGCCACCGCCTCTGTCTGTCACCCCGCGGGACGGTGGCGCACGAGATTGCCGGGTTATAGCAATGAGTATGGAAACCGACAAGCAAAACCCAACAAAAATGTTGTCATTATGTTAGTGTCGATATCGAAACCGAATCGAATTTTAGGAAGGAAAATTTAGTATTACAATTGTATTGCACCATTGTGCGCTATTTGGTTATTAAATTAAAAGTAAATAAAATATTTTTAAGCATGAAAAAATAGGGAAACTAAAGATAAGAAAAAATACATAAAAGGAAACAAACAATACGGAAAATAATAATGTATTAGCTCATGTATATTTAAATTAGTATTTGAAATAAATAGTGTGACTAAATGCAAAAATAATTCAATCCCAACAATTATTATTATTCTCCATGGAATTTACTAACAAGTTTTTAAGGCTCAGTCGCCATTTTACTATGGATTCAAATATGTTTTATTGACGTTAAAATTTGCACATTTACTTAACATTTATATGGACCTTGAAAGACACATACACACACTCTTGTCTCTGTATTCTTATTGTATAGTTGATACAACAAAATGAGTGAAAACACTGTTTCCTGTAACACAGGTTGTAACCTAGCACAGGAATCAGGGTCCTTCATTGTAACAATATGAATTAAATTTTATTATTATTAAAGGACTTATTCAGCTTAAAAGCAGGTATAACCCTTAGGTATATTTATCGTGCGTATTAAAAGAACAGAACTTATTATTATGATGATAAACCAAGTTCTCATAAACACACTGTACTTATTTATGTTATTTCTTTGAATTTCTGCCCCAAAGAATTACAATAACATTACTATGCTTAGGTATTCACAGCCCTTTTCAGCGTCACGAAGATAATTATCCTTCTCATTCTTCCAGGGTTCGGGATCTACAACATCCTTCACATGTTGATGTCAGGTTTGGTTCTGATGGGTATGATAATGCAATGTTTAGTACTGGGTTACGTGATACCGGCAGCTCAATGTGATTTGGAACTTACAACACAACAAAAAGGATGGCTTTCTGCTATACCCTTTGCAGGTAACATTATAATTTTAACAGTATTCATGAAAGACTAAAATTTGACTATAAAATTGAAGCCACTTTAACGCATTGCCAGTAACAATACCTTTTAATAGTATATAGAAGATTAAAAAGACATTTTATACACAACCTATTTGTCACAGCAATTTTTTTTGTCACAACTCCGTCAAAAGACTATCAAGTGATGATCCTGTTCACCAGGAGAAATACAGCGCCATAGTAATACTTCAAGGTTCATGGGTTATTGAACCTAAATTTTTGTTCTTACAGCTATAATTTTGACATCATACTTTTGGGGATGGTGCGGTGATACGCAGGGGAGAAGATCAGTAATGCTATATTCAATGACCGGCTCTACAATACTATCAATTATCGTCAGTTTTGCACCAGAACTAATATCGTTTGCAGTTCTGCAGTTCCTGTCTTCTATATTGTAAGTTGTAATAAAGTGAAAAAGTCAGCTCTTAGGGCCAGTGTCTGCGACCTGGGCCTTAATTCTGATATTTTATGTTCACGCCAAGCCACTGTCATACCACTGACACGCTATTGAGATGCCATCGAGTGGCAATTGGCATCGGTATAAATAAATAAATCATTTCCTTATAATTTGAAAATAAATTACGTTTTTTTGAGAAAATGATTTATTTATTTTTCCAAATATGACAATCTTTTTGATATCACCACTGATGAGCCACTGCCATTCCATCGCCACTGTAAAGACACTGAGTTAGTGTAGACTACCGATATTTATACTGAAGCCAATGGCCACTCGATGGCATCTCAATAGCGTGTCAGTGGTATGACAGTGGCTTGGTGTGAACATAAATAGCAGAATTGAGGTCCTGTTATGAAGTAGAAGTGCCAACGACTCGTTATTACAGAAACAACAGTTATTAAAGAGGCAATGAATGATATATTATAAAATTAGCTTTTACCTATGGCTTCGTTCATGTTAATGTTTCTAATATCATTCAGATCCCTTCAGCCGTTCTGGCGTGACTTAATAACAAACACTCATCGAAACTGTTGCATTTATAATAGTAATAAAAAAGTCAAATTATAAACATTATTTTGCTTTGATGAATACGTGTTGTAGGAATACTTTACTATTAAAAATAAGCGATACTATTGTGTCAATTTTTTTATTTTTATTTATTTATTCATGGCACAAGGTTACAGTTCATGTAAACACAGTAACAGTGAAGAAAACCACAGGTGCTTGGTTGGGGCAGCGCGTGCGTTGGCGCGGCTGCTGCCCAACATGAAGGGACCCGATGACTCCTGCAGGAGACTCTACTCGGGGTTTGTGCGGTCCATGGCCCTTTACGGGTGCCCGGTATGGACGGGGGCCCTGAAGGCCAGCAACGTCGCGATACTGCGACGACCGCAGCGAATGCTGGCCATCAGGATCATAAGGGGGTACCGCACGATCTCCTTTGAGGCAGCGAGTCTCCTGGCCGGAACTCCACCGTGGGACCTGGAGGCGAGAGCCCTTGCGGCACTGTATCAGTGGCGCAAGGAGGCGCAGGAGTTGGGTCGATGCCCTGGGATTCGAGAAATCGATGACCGGAAATCCCAACTCCGCCAGGTCATCATAGGGGAGTGGAGGGAACGACTCGGGCAACCGAGCGCTGGGCACGCCGTCATTGCGGCGGTAAGACCCGTTATGGAGGATTGGCTCGAGAGGCGTCACGGGACCCTCTCATACCGATTGACGCAGGTGATCACTGGGAAGGGATGTTTCGGAGATCACCTGTGTCTGATCCGCAAGGAGCCAACGCCTGAGTGCCACCACTGCGATGGCCAGACCGTGGACACGGCTCTCCACACGCTGGCAGAGTGCCCGGCGTGGGTCGAGCAGAGGCGAGACCTCGTGGCGGCCATCGGAGTGGGAGTTCTCTCGCTCGATAGCCTGATTGCGGCTATCGTGCGGAGCGAGAGTGCGTGGAACTCTGCCGTCTCCTTCTGCGAGCAAGTTATGCTCGCGAAGGAGACGGCGGAGCGGGACCGGGAGAGGTTTAGAACTCTCCCGGCCCGCCAGGCCCGGGCACGGGCCAGGCAGCGCAGGCGACTCAGGCGCCGGAGGTCGCAGAACGACCTCCGTCCTCCATAAGCGCAGGCCTGGGGGTGACAGGTGAGGCCATCTGTCACCCTAGCAGAAGCAGGCCGGGGTGGCGGCGAGCGCGTTGCGAAGCGCGCTCGCTTCCAGGGAGCACAGGGAACATGGGGTTCCCACACGGGGCGGGGGTCGTCTACTCGTCTGTAGATGACCCGAGGTATGTCGGGGCACCAGGGCCTTCCTTTCTAGGGTATACCTGGTTCCCCGGCTATTAGTACCCGGCGAAGGCGTGCGGTTTTAGTCGGTTCGAGTCCGACATGCCACCGACAGGTGGTATCCGAGGGGATTTCCGCACGGAAAAAAAAAAAAAAAGTGTCTGCCTGTCTGTTACCTCTTCACGCTTAAACCGCTGAACCGATTTCGATAAAAATTGGTAAAAAGATAGTTTGAGTCCCGGGAAAGAACATGGGATAGTTTTTATCTCAGAAATCATCCCTTAAGAGGATGAAAAGGGGTGTAGAAATTTGTATTTTAAAATCAGTAACCGCGGAACCGATTCGAATGAAATTTGGTATGGTGATAGTTTGATTGTTAAGAAAGTACATAGGGTACCGCGAAAATCGACATACACGCGGGCGGAGGCGCTGGCAACAGCTAGTATACAATTAAAAACGTTTCAATAACATCTAACAAACACACTGATCTATGAACTGACGCACAATTAAAGGATTCGCGCCGATTAGCATAAATACGACTTCCTAACATGATCAGCAATGTTCACGTCGCCTGGTTGGAGGATCCTTGCTTTGTATTGGAGGGACATAAAACCCATTCCTCCACCCTATTATCAATAAAAGCGGTAAAGCACCTTCTCTATATTCTGAGAAAGAGGTTACTGATTTTAGGTAGGTAATGTTATGAAGAGACAGGTGCATTGTGTTTAAAACCAACCAATCAATCTGTGGAACAAGTTATTGTCTGCGATATTTCCGGACCAATGCGACCTACAAACCTTTAAAGAAGGAGCGTACTCCTTCCTCAAAGGCCGGCAACGCGCTTGTGACTTCTGGATTTTAGGCGTTCATGGGTGGCGGTCCATCAGGTGACCCGTCTGTTCATTTGCCCCCTTTTTCATGTAAAATAAATAAATGAAAAATAAATTAAGAGTTAAATTTTTACTACTTTAATTATGTATATGTATGTATACGCTCACTCTTTACGAATGTAATCATCATATATAATTGTATTAATTACGTAAATAATTACGGCATAGAATAAATTACAGATATTTCCGATTGTAGCGTTGTGTCGTCACTTAACTTCATACTTCATGACAGAATTTATCGTGAGTGTTTCAAATATTCAAACTTTGAATTGATGAAAATTGGCCATTCTATATCCTACCTCCTAAATTTAAAGCCGAAAATTAAGAGGATTTTTTTAAATTATGGCTAATTAAAATTGTATATTGTAGGGAAAAATATGTTACTTAATTATGATGATAAGGTTAACCTTAGGATATGATAGATACGTATAAATCTTGCAACTCGCACTTAATCAAATATTTATTAATATTTACAAAGGCGGTGCGTTTCACTAGAGGAGAGGTGGGTTGGAATGCTAGGATAGTCAGTCCTATTGTTTCGTCATGGATTCAGCCAGGTAGATAAACCTGGTATTTTTGACCTGGAAAACGTTGATGCTTAGGGTATTTGGGGTAGGTTTTCCTCCTTTGAAATATTCAGTTCTAAACTCAACCTTAGGAATTGGGCCTTACTGACATAATTATACAAGCTGGAGCAATGTCTGTTTGCCAAATGCCGTAACTCCCTTTTTTATGGTATAAGGGGGCAAACGAGCAGACGGGTCACCTGATGGTAAGCAACTACCGCCGCCCATGGGCGCCTGCAACTCAAAAGTCACAAGTGCGTTGCTGCCCTTGGAGTCATTCCCGCTCGAGTCAGGCCACTCCTATTCAAATATGTTAGTATTTATCACATAATGTATGGGTTTTAAATTTGCAGTATGGCGGGTTCATCATCGATCGTGTACACATATCTTGGCGAATTCAACAATATTCGCCACAGAGACAAGATGATGACGGTCGGGTCTTCGTTCATTGGGATAGGAACAATCGTTTTACCGTGTAAATATCGACATCACCAGTCCAATTAGTTTTTTTATTTAGTTAATTTAAACCGCATGCTAATGTCGCATTTTTACTAAGTATAATAACACTTATAAGTACTGGAAAATATTTAAATATTAAATGAGAAGTTACAATGGATTTTAAAAATAAATTATAGTTTAATTTTAAATACATATTCTGCCATTTGTTTAAATTCATACTGACGATGTCAATAAACAACAACAATTTAAATAAAATTGTCTTGAAACAGTGTTAAAAAGTAAATATTTTTATGAAATTTAAATTAATTATTAATATTAATTAATTTAAATGTTAGAAACAAGATTGAGAAAAGAGATTTTAATTAATGTATAAAATTTGTTTGAAATCACTTTTTTTATTGTTTCATCTAAGTACTTGATACAACAATAATTATAATATGCAAAATATTGAAATACAACTATATTTCAGGTCTGGCTTGGCTAATTCTGCCATTAGAAATCTCGCATACGATTCCAGTCTTAAATATTACTTACCGGTCATGGAGGCTACTGGTAGTGGCCACCGCAGCACCATTTGCCATTGGAACGGTGTTGTTATTATTCGCTTCTGAAACTCCGAAGTTCCTCTTTGTTACTGGACGGCATGAAGAAGCTTTGGAAGTCGTAAAAAATATTTACGTTATCAACACTAGAAGGTCTAGAGAAAGTTTTCCGGTAAGGTTTTTTAGTTAAATATACATATAATATCACGATTTAGTCGCGTCCGAGGTAGATAGACAAAAAAAGACGTGTGGTACTCGGGGACTGCCGCGGTAAAGCTATTACATTGCATTTTTTATCAACTTATGCAATTATAATTATTTATTTATGCAGTTTTTTTTCCTTTGTTTTTTTTTCTTTGATATTAATTCAAGTTACACTTTTTGAGCGTGGTGACCGATAAGAAAACATTTTTTTTTCTTTTATTAAATAAATGAGAAGTTAATATTGTTCAAAATATTTTTATTATCTTACAATACATGTAGGTTGTTCAGGAATATTTTTCATTGAAACTATAGGTTTATGGTAACTGAAATAAGAAACATAAGTTTGAGACTTGATATCTTCTAAATATCTGGAAAATACCACGTCATAACCAATGCCACCTAGAGGCGAGTTGCTGAACTAAAGAGACAAGCGTGATATTTCAAAAAAGTCATTAAAAGTTCTGCTATTCATCGATAGATGGCAAAACTAAAAAGTATCACCGCTGTGCCGGTCGGAGTTGCGGGTGTTAGGTTATTTTCGTTACGGAATTTCTGGATTCGGTCTTTACGCTCAAGGCCCGCGATAGAAGCTATGCAATAGCTTTAAAGGTGTTTTATTGCCACGATCATTATTTACAAGTTGTGCTCTCTTTTCACGCTTATCGCTTACGGATGAACCACTATTCCTTTCTTCAGCATACTGCAGATTTTACTAGTATATAATCTTGGCACTCCGGTCCTGCTCCGGATCACCCACTCATAGCAGTCAAATAAGCCCCTTTATTCATTCGTTTTCACCTATCCTTTCGGTTTATTCCCAGTAGTTCTTTATAGCCAGTTCCATATGGAACTTTCGCAATCCACTAGTTCTATACATGGAACTACTGCGGGACTAGCTTTCCGAACCGGCAAATTACATTCAGTAGTTCCATGATGTTCTAGTAATATAGCTTTTTGTATAGGACTTGAAACCCTTTTAGCTGTTTTCTTGTGTTACAAAAAAAAATATTTTCAGTCCCTGATTAATCTATTCCAGATTAATCAGGGATTCATATCCATGGTAGCACGAAAATCGACTTTTCATACAAACGCCAAATACTTGCTGGCCAGTTCGTTTGAGTAACAGCGTGGTAAAATGTATCCTATATGCTACACAGGACTATGATTAACCTAAATCCAAAGTTTCATTCAAATTCGTCTAGCGGTTTTCCGTGAAACGCACACAACTGACAGACAGACAAGAATTGAAAAAATCACATTTCTTCATATATCACATCTACGAAGACCCCCTGTGCGAATTTTTTTATTTATTTCTCATGTACAATATCACCTCTCTTACAATTTTATTATATGTGTAGATAGTCATTTGTTTTTCTAACGTTCAGTAGTTTTTCCAGACTTTCTTTTGGTATTTTGAATAGAAAAGTTTAAAAATAAAATAATTTTTATTTAATTAATGTCAGCTGTAAAAGTAGTATAAAATTTTTAAGGTTAGATCAGTACCATGTGGAACTGGCTATATGGAACTACTGGGAATAAACCATCCTTTCAACATACCATCTAACCATTGCAGCAATCCTTTCTCATTATCTATGATTAGTTAAAACAAGCGTTTAAATATAATGTATGATATTTATCGGCAGCAAATATTAAACTGCAATTACTGTGTGTTCGTTTCTCGCTTAGCTGTAACTTGTTTAACTACGTATAACGCTAAGTATTTCATATTAATTTGTTGTTGGAGTTGTATAAAAAATCTTATTTCTAAATTATTATTACACAGTGGCCTTGAATAGTTATTTTCAATACGTATTAATAATTTCACAGCAATCTTGTAATATTAACTGTAGACAAAGTTAACGTTAAGTGTGCAATTCGTGTTTTGATAAATAATGAAAATAATGTAAATTTTAGGTCAAGACGCTAATTTTAGAAGATGCAACCACGGCATATGCAAAAAGAGGGATACTGACATCGATGAAGGAACAGACTCTGCCCTTACTCAAACCACCGTTATTGAAGTGGATTTCTCTCGCTTGTTTTGTTCAATTTGGAATTTTTGCTGCGTGAGTTTTACCTATATCGAAAATGTATATACATTTTAAAGTTTTGCGACCCATATCGTGTGGTAGTTTTCCCAATTGAACTGTGACTTTGACATAGTCATGATCAGCGCAAGTTAATTGTATGAGATATCTGGACTGTAATAATGTAGACTACTTACATAAATTTTAATTTGCAGAACCAATGGCTTCTACATCTGGTTTCCAACAATTTTAAACTCATTAAGAAGTAACGATTCTGCCAACATGAGAATTTGCGATGTCCTTGATGCCACCAGGAAGGCTACCATTGAAGCTGCGGCTGCTTCCAATACTACGGTAAATAAATAAATATCTTGTTCGGACAGAACGGATGGCGTAGTGGTTTAAGCGGTCACTTCCTACTGCGCTGAGTGTTGTGGGTTCGATCCCCACATGTGACAATACTTTTTTGATCCATAAATTGTTGTTTTGAGTCTGGGTGTCCTATGTGTCCATTTCATGTTTGTTTGTGAAGTCCCCAACACAGGATTTATCCTAGTGCGGCAGTTGTCTTTTTAAAAAAAAACTTATACGTATGCAAAAGTTTTTTTTTTTATTTACTAATATTTTTGTAGCATTCAATTTTGTGTGCTGCTTTAAAAGATATAAACTGTACAAAAACTGTTTAAGTTAAAAAATAAACACATTTCAAAACTGATCTCAGAAATTTTCAATAATTTTGAAGTGAATCAATTCTCAGCATCTGATTATTAGTAGATTTATTGTCGTCGTCTTGTAATCGTATCGTATTGTAGTTTTTTTTACCAAATAACTTTTTTTTATTAGTCTTTTCTATGTTGACATTTCTATATTGTTTAACATTTTAACCGGATACTGATGATTGTTCTAATTTCAGGCCATTTGCGATGACTCCATCTACATCTCTACCTTTCTCCGCTCAATCTACATTGGCCTCACGTTCTTCACCATGTATATTATCGTTGCAATCGTCGTGAACTTTGTGGCTAAGAAGTACATCCTCCTAGCTACCCTAACGATTACTGGGCTATGTGGCATTGGTGCCCACGTAACGCCACAAGTGCAAGTGGCAGTTACATTGTTTGCTATATTTCAAATGTCTGGCGCGTGTATAGGATTGATGAATGCTGTTTCCGTGGAATTATTTCCAACTAAGTACAGGTATTTTTTTTAAAATTAAATATATTGCTGTTTCACTTTTCAACTTCTGGTTTTCAAGTTTATGGTAAATAGAATCTAATCATTGAACGTCAATAAAAGGCAAAATCCCGATGCAGTTTCTCTATTGACGAAATTATAGTTATGTCAAATAATTTTACATCTTGAAAATATCTTATTATTCAAATATAACTGGAAGTAAATATATCATTTAAAAAACAAAGCGGGAACATGCCAGACAGTTCACACGTTTAAAAGAATTTTACATTCTGGATGCTAAGATCCTTTGTATCATACAGTATTGTAACAATTTGGTTTAATATAAAGCCTACAGAGAACAGCTCAACTAAGAAGTTGACAGAAAGTGTGTCTTACAATGAATAATAAACTTTAACTAATGATAACATGTATTTGAATTTGATAGATTTGTCCCATAACTCTGCTGATGATGCATTATGTCCCGCAGGGCTATGGGCGTGTGTTTATCTATGATGATAGGCCGTACTGGTTCAATGGTCGGGTCCAATCTGATTGGTTTGTTTCTCGAGGTCAATTGCGGTGCTGGATTCTACTTGTTTGGTGGCCTACTGATTGGTGAGTAAAGAACAAGTATTTTTATAATAATCTATACAAATAAATTAAATTGAAGTGTCTGCTTGTAATGTCAAAATTATAGTTTTTTTTTCATGCTCACACGGTAATTTGCACGATACCTATGCCTAAAAACCAGTTTTTTTTTGGTCTGTCGACTGGACCGATTTCGATAGTATTTTACTACCAGGTAGCTGTCTACATAAGCAAAAACTTAGGCTCTTTTTCCTCTTAGAAAAACCCTTTAAAATTTTGCCCGGTCCGGGCATCTGACCCACTAAGGGCGCGTTTTTTAAATTCCACGCGAACGAAGTTGCGGGTACTAGCTAGTATATTTATATAAACTTACGATATGCATAATATAATATTTAGCAAAATATAACTGTGACTTACTTATTTTATTTATTACTAACAGGAATTTGAAAAGCGTTGCCTTAGTGGTGTAGTACGGTACGCGACTGCAGTCCATGAGGCCTTGGGTTCGATTCCCGGGACGGACAGAATTTTAGAGAAAAATAGCCCTAGTTACACCTTATATAGACGGCTATAGACAGCAGGTAGTAAAATATTATCAAAACTGTCTAGCCGTTTTGAAGATTACCCGGAACAAACCGACAGATGGACAGACAGACAACAAAAATTAAAACTGCTTTTTAGGTACATGAATCGTGCGAATAACTATGTGAGTATGAAAAAAAACCTATTATTTAGACATTACAAAAGACACCAATTTTATTTAATTGTATAGATTTTTGACTTTTTAAATGTTAATAGATAAAAGACCGTTTGTTATTTATCTCATTTCAGTGTCTGGTGTAGCCTGCCTGTCTTTGCCTAACAATAAAAAAACAAAATCAACAGATAATCTTCCTCCTACATGTGACAGAACCCAGCTCTAAGTCTACGATTGACAACAAATATGTGATCAAATTAACTTATTTGTTATTGAGATACTCAGAAATAGTTCCATTTAATCTTAATGATGATAATTCCACTCATGAGTGAAATCAAACCTCACTAAGGTACCTAGTCAGAATTCATAATTGCATGTATACCTGAAATACATATATATGTATATACATACACCACTTTATATTCTGGTATTCATAGCATTTGGCCTTATGAACATAATATCATATTGGTACACCATAAATACTATTCTTATTGCATATGGAACCTCTGTGCATCTTACAAGATACCTACAGCACTCTATGGACTTTTGTACAAAGACGGACTTAATGACAAGAGAATGCCATTAAGTCCGACTTTGTACAAAAGTGCGATAAGTTGTGTAAAGGAATATAATATTATAATAATAATATGTAATTGTATAAGTTGCGGGGTGATGTTAAAGCAAATAATAATTATTTGTAATTAATTTACTCAAGGATTTATTTTTTGTTGACTTCATGTTTTTATAATTTTCTACAACCTGTTTGAATGATTATATTTTTGGAAGAATTCTTTTGCATATGTAATTTATTTATAACTAGCTTTTGCCCGCGGCTCCGCCCGCGTGTATGTCGGTAAAAAGTAACCTAAGTCCTTTCTCAAAAATCAAACTATTACCAACCCAAAGTTTATCTAAATCGGTATAGTAGTTGTTGATTTCCCATGAAAACTTCCACCCCCCTTTTCAACTTCCTAAAGGACGATTTATGGGATAAAAACTATCCTATATCCTTTCCCGGGAATCGAACTATTTCCATTTTAAATTTTATCTAAATCGGTTCAGCGGTTTAAGCTTGAAGATTTAAT
Source organism: Arctia plantaginis (assembly GCA_902825455.1). Taxonomy (NCBI): domain Eukaryota; kingdom Metazoa; phylum Arthropoda; class Insecta; order Lepidoptera; family Erebidae; genus Arctia; species Arctia plantaginis. The sequence goes on from CADEBD010000300.1 coordinate 2,628,672, forward strand.
AGATAGACATACAGACAGACAGATTACAAAAATTAAGGACGTGTAGTTAGAAATATTATAGTATTTTTTTTATTTAATTGGTGGCAAACGAGCGTGACCTAATGGTAAATGACTACCGTGACCCATAGATAGGTGAAACTTGAGTGGCTCAATTTGGCGAAGAGACTGTTTTGACTCCGTAGACTCACTCCGTGAAAAGCAATGGAAAATAGCTGAATACCGATTTTCTGTGAGGCCGTGGTACCATACCTGGTAATGGTTTTAATTGTAATAAATAAATGATTTGTATTTTAATGTTGTTTTCTTATGTTTAACATTAAATATTGCATGGTATCTATGACCTCCATGGCAGTATGACAATAATTCATTTCAATCATCATCACTTTTATTGATTCAGGACTAAGACAACAAAATGCCGCCAATTAAATTCAGCTATGAAAATAATTAGGTAAGAGTTCCACTAATAATAATACTAAATGCCATGATGATGATGATGATGAAGATGAAATGCCAGCCGCCTGTTATTCAAGATGAAAGTTCAAACTCGCATTCTGGACTCTCTAGCAGATTCATTACAACCTTAAAGTTTTATATATTTTTATAAATAGGTAAGTGTATGTATGTAACTAAGTATTTATGTATGTGTATGTATTTGGTACGTGTGTACTAACTTTTAAACTTTCGCGTTCCATGATAATTAATATTATTTAACGGGAATTAACGCGATCTCTTATATTATATTATAAGATTAGATTATAAGAGATCGCGTTAATTCCCGTTAAATAATATTAATGGTACGTGTGTATTCATGTGACTAAGTATTTATATATGTGTATGTATTTGGTTCGTATGTATGCATGTAACTAAGTAATTATGTATGTGTATATATTTGGTACGTATGTATGCATGTAACTAAGTATTTATGTATGTGTATGTATTTGGTTCGTATGTATGCATGTAACTAAGTATTTATGTATGTGTATATATTTGGTACGTATGTATGCATGTAACTAAGTATTTATGTATGTGTATGTATTTGGTTCGTATGTATGCATGTAACTAAATATTTATGTATGTGTATATATTTGGTACGTATGTATGCATGTAACTAAGTATTTATGTATGTGTATGTATTTTGGTACGTATGTATACATGTAACTAAGTAAGTATTTCTGTATGTGTATGTATTTGGTACGTATGTATGCATGTAACTAAGTAAGTATTTCTGTATGTGTATGTATTTGGTACGTATGTATGCATGTAACTAAGTAAGTATTTATGTATTTGTATGTATTAGGTATATTTATCTCATTGTTTTTGTCTAACTTCTCAATTATTTTTTTCGTAGACAGGGAGAAAATGGCTTTGGAATTAAGTCCGCCATTGTACAATTCGTGTTTGTGCTTAAAGAAATAAATACAAAAAAAAATAAAAATATTTATCTCCCTTTTCTTACTTATAATATGTTTAACAAAGCATTTAACATTCATTTTATTCACTGAACATTCAAGGTGCACACTTTTGATACTTTACAAAGGCAGTTTTATTCACTGAATACTCGGGTAAGTATTCTATATAGCATTGTATAGCACAAAAGCGAATTACGTCACAGCTGTGTCGAGGCTATTGTACCAAATTGGATTGTGCACCATTAAAAATATTGCAGTTATAGGTAACGGTTTACACGTGACACTGGGCGGGACTATTTTGTACCGACGGCGATGCACTAGACTAGATACGTGTCGACTAACGTTATATCGAAAACGTATTAAAATCGAACTAAAAAGTAAAAAATAAATATTAATAGTTTTGGAATAACTGAAGTCGGTTGTATTTACTTAAAGGATGATTTATAATCGTCTTTCGGTTTGCGATACAAATTCGTGTAAATGAATTGGTTTCAGTACAACACATTCATCATTTAAAAGAATGGTATCTTCTGCATTTTATGCATAAAAATATGCAATACATTAAAATTATAGAAATTAATAATTAAAAATAAATAACTTGCGCATTTTTTTAAAAGACAACTCTAGCTTTAGGAATATGTCCTGTGTCTCGGGGGACTTTACAAATATACATGAAACGGACACAAAGAACACCCAGACTCAGAAAAATAATTTGTGGATCACACAAAGTGTCGTCCCATGTGGGGATCGGACCCACAACACTCAGCGTCGTAGTGAGCGTAGTAGTGAGCGGCGTAGCAACCGCTATCGCCATCCGTGCAGAATGTAATTATCTAAAAAATAATATCTAATGTTAGTTAATCCTCTTTTTTGCTCTTTTACTTAATTAGTCATCATCATCTTTTTTCTTTAACCAATTTTTTTTTGGGTCGGCGCAATGTGGCAGAGGTTTTTAAATACTTATAAAAATTAAAATACATTATAATTATTATTATAATATAAATTATTATTAAAATTATAATAAAATATATTATTTTTATAATCAATTAAATAAAGTAACAAATTGTCCAAGAAATTAAAATAAAAGATTTATACGAACTTATCGGGCACATCAATTTTTTTACAAAAATCTTGTAAGAAACTAAAATTTAAAAACAAAGGAGGTTCCCACATAAAATACCTCTATAAATATATTCATAACATGTTGTGGTTATATTATACGTATTTGGGAAAAATGAACAAAACAAAAAGCATCAAAATTTACTTCTGACTCTGTTTAAATTACAAATAAGTATAAAATATATTTTTGTGTGTTGTGTTTTTCCACTTATGTGCGGATAAAACGCTTCTGTCGTCACTGATCGGCACTGCTTATTAAAAAGAACAGCGTCTATGCAATTGTGAGGGTTTAAGCTAACATGGTCAATTTCACTTGATAAGTTATTATAAATGAGATTTTACCATGTTTCTTATGGGGAATTAGTTGCCGATGTTCAGGCACTGTGCATGCTCGGATGATCTTTATCACATCTTCAGTTCATTTTGGTGAATATACCGTTTAAAATAACTTATCAAGTGTTAAGGGTCTTACGATACTTACGAACTTTGACTGCACGGATGGCATAGTGGTTTAAGTGGTCGCCTCGCCGCTGAGTATCGTGGGAAGACACTTTGTGTCCATCCACAAATTGTTGTTCTGAGTCTGGATGTTCTTTGTGTCCGTTTCATGTATGTTGTATAGTAACCCAGGCCAAGTAATATAATCCTAATGCGGGAGTTGTCTTTAAAAAAATTAGACGTACCCTTGCTGAAACCAACCGCCATTTTCCAAACTAGGTTGGGGTCAGCTTTAAGGCTACTATGACATGGCTGAAATTTGATTTTTTAAGCGGAGTGACTGCCATCAGATCTCCACAACCCAAGTACTAGGCGATACTGAAGTTCTGTAGAAATGACTGTTGTTGGACTTTTTAGTTCTCCAACTATTCGTTGCCACAGATGTTTAAATAATAAATAAAATCATAACAATTTTCCATTACAATGTATATTTAAATATAATTAAATACTTAAAATCTAAATCATTTAATTTTAATTTGAAACCTAAAATAAGATCGGGATAGGATAATTAAGAATAATTATAATTTATTTATAAATAAGAATAATTAAGAATGCTGACCTGGCTCAGATTGCTTAACTTCGTTAATCTACTCGCTTACCACTCAACCGCGAGCTCCTCGATATACGTAACAAAGCACATTTACATATAACAATATTTATAATAATAATAATATAAAGGCAAGGCGATAACCGGGCACTTTAGGGATACGATGGGATAAAATAAGAGTGTATTGGAAGGAAAGGTAAGGTAAGGTAAAGGAATAGGATAAGAAGGAAGGGCAACGATAGGAAAGGGACATTGCGTAATAATTATTTTAGGAGAAGCTAAATAGATTTGTTGGAAATGGAAACAGAATTAATATATTGTATTACTTATTTTTGACGCTTTTGTAATAAGTACTACATGTATTTCCCACAGCTTACGGCGTAAAGATATACGGCGGCAAAGAATTGTGACCCTACTGGATACAGGTGTCCGTGGGCGGCAAAATTCGCTTTACATCAAGTGTCCATGAATCTCTGCGTTTGCCTCTTCATCAATCATCATCAACAGCCTTTAATAGTCCACTGCTGGACATAAGCCTCTCCTTAGAAAGGAGTTTTTGGCCTACTATACCACGCTGGCCAGACGGGTTGGTATAGGATTTGTGTCAAGTTTTCCTTCTCTCTGCAGTGCAAAAAATAATACAAGACCCAAAATCAGTGCCAAAATTTGGGCATTGCTCAGTGTACGTTGCGATTGTTAAATGTAAGTCCACAACACTGGTATTCTGAAAAATCCATTAAATCGTAAGTGCGTAAGTAAGAGTAGAAATTAAATTAAATTTAGATATTTAATAATTAATATAAGCGAAATAACCTTTGCAATACTTCGCTAAATGTAAATATTAGCAGAACAATCGCTGACGCTGTTATTAAAGATTCTTTTTTTAAACATGAAATTGCGTCGTCATCATGCAAGCGCAAAATATCCTATGCATTCTGATGTAATTCGATAACTGGCCCATCGAGGACCCCCCTTCTTAGTTATTTAGTTATTTTATGGATGTTACACTTCGAGATGTGGCTTATTTAGTTTGGTGAGATTTTTTTTCTATTGAAATAGGTGGGTAACAGGGGGGTCACCCCAGTCACTGGGAGGGGGGGGGGGGAGGATGATTATAAACGTTAAGCATTATAAGTGCGTTGTCGTCTTTTGAGTTGGGAATGCGCTCAATAGTAGTTCAATAAAAAAAGAAACTTTCACTCAAAGGATCGTATCGTAAACTAGCTACAACTTAAATAATAAAAACACTGGGCGAAATGCCTGGGTTCCAAACAAGGCTAAAATAGAATGACAGTCATTACAAAATACGAAAGTGTCTGTGACTTTTTTCAACGTCGCTTCTAATTAGCAGGCCTAATCAAAGCCGGTGTGTTCTTTATTTTCAACTCACATAATTTTAAAGGAGTTTGATGGAAAGTGATCTCTAAGGGTTTTCATTAGGGTGTTAATTAGTGTGAAAGTTATTAATTACACGATAATATCAATGTTTGAAGAAAAAATACGTCTTAAATAAACTGCCAGTAATTTCGATTTTAACTTTATATTGATCTATTATAAATATGTGGAATCAATAGTAATTTTATATAACGGAGGTGCCATGTTTTGGCACTATTAGCTTGCTGGACCGGGCAAACAGTTTTCGTTGTTTGTTTTTCACCAAGCGAGAACGGAGACGCAACGCCCGCCCCTATTTAATTCTGAGGGGAAGGGCATACAAGGGTGGGAACTGACTTTTATCTCTTGAGTTTCACGTGTCCTTGGGTGGCGTTATTCATTTACATCAGGTTACCTATTTGCTTGTTTGCCTCTTATTACAAAAAAGTGTTTTATTTTCGCGTCAGAAATAATCTGTATCGTTTTCCTGCGTTCTCTTTATCTTTATAATAGCTTTTTCCAGCCGCTCCGCTAGGGTGTATGTTGGTTGTCGCGTTAAAAAGGAGCCAATGTTACCCGTTGATAATGTAGCTTTTCATTGGAGAAAGAATTTTTAAAATCGGTTTAGTGGCATGAGCTTTTAAGTGTAACAAACAAACAAACTATTTTGATATTTACAACATAAGTATGTGTTAAAATTCAACGTTATTGGTATGGCGGCTTAGATGAAAAGCAAACACTCAGACAGTTAGATATAAATACAAAACTTGACTACTTGATTAAATAATGGATGTCTAGCATAAAAAATGTATTCAGAATGATGTTGAATGTAAATGTACTTTTTTTATTTTTATTGGTTTACCAGTAATTATTACACAAAAACATTCGTAAAAAATACAACAAAGTATTAACCTTAATCTAAGTGCACAACTTATGTAGGTAAACACCACATACAAATATTCTAGTATGGTCTAGAAAATTACTAACTATTGACAGAGGTTGACAAAAAACGATGAAACAAATGAAATAAATGTTGCAAAACCTATGACTTAATATTAGAGATGGGTACTAAACCTATCTTTTAATAGAGCAGCAATTAGTACATGGCTAATCGACAGGAAGATAATGGACTCGGCTCTTAAATCGAGGAAATGTTGTGCTAAAAATATCTATCTGTTTACTGTAGTGATTGTGTTTCTTGGTTAGCCGTGAAACAGGCGGGTTGGAACCTAAAACTGACTTTTGAATAGGAGGATGTAGGAGCATCATTGTTTTTTTGGGATATTTGTGAGGGGTATTGAATTTAAATTTTGAAAGTTGATCTGGGCAATCAGTATAGTCGTGTAGTAATTAAAAAAAAACAGCATACATAAAAATTATTAAAAATTAAACCTATCGTAGGGTCTACTGTACCTTAGAGAAGTCTCTAATAATTTATTGAATAAACCAATAAGTGCTGTACTACTGCAAGTGTATAAAAAAACTTATTCCACCAAGGCACTTCATGGAATATCGACTGGCAATACCGGTTATAAGACCGCAGTGTGTACGGTAAGTGGTGCACCACATTACAATACTTCCCTATAGTGGAGCTATGATTGACGAATAAAAGACCGATGAGAGAGCTTCTTAATTTATTGATGATGATTAGAAAGGTATGTTTATGTATGGTACCTAAGAAGTCTATTTTTGTTAAAAGTTCCCGCAAATGAAGCTTATTTGGCTCAGATTTAGACATTTTTAGAAGAAAAAAAAAATTGATGATATTCTTGAATATGTTGTTCTTGAATGAGCAACCTTATTTTAAAGCCGCGAATTCTTACGTAAGCCTCGTGCCATGCCATCTCTCTCAAAACGGCTTAAACTTATTTGTACTCCTAATTTTATTTCCAAATACATACCTATTATAGATCAATCACATCGACCGATTAATTATGTATTAACAATTGATCGTGCTCATCATACAATATCGAACCGACGATCTCAGGTTCAGCAGCCAGGATCGCTAACCACTAAATCAACATGCTCGTCTGAATTTAAGTCTGCTATATAAATAGACAACAATACAAATAGAATAGTATTAGTCTATTGTGGTGGCAAAACAATTATTACAACAATCGAAGAACAAACAAATCAGCAGCAACTGTGTCGTATGTTTACTGTACACAAACAGACGGACCGAGCGTCGGAAACCGCAACAATTTGGCCTTATACTCAATGTTTACTCACATAACTACAAACTACCATGAGTATATACAAAACCGTATGTGAAAAGTCATAGAGACGGTTTTTGAATGATCAAAGGACAACTTAAGTTGGTACAAGTAGACGATTCAAATTTACAGACGGTGAACTGAACGAGTTTAGGCTCACGGCTAGAAAATCTTAGTGGTCACACAAAATAGGAGTCTTTGGCAATTTTGCGATAGACAGGCAGGCCTTCGTAGACCGGGTAACACGTTCTAAGTTATAGTAGACAAGTGCGTTTTTTTTTCTGCTACATTCTTTGAGTTAAAGTAATTAGGTATAGAAAATGGTTGCATAGAAATAAAATGTACGTTATAAATCAATTTTCGGGCAAACCAAAAAAAGGCATCGACATTAACGGCGAAAATCTTCGCCACCTGCGCTTTGCGGATGATATAACTTTATTTGCAAAAGACGCGGGCACTCTAGAATTAATGCTACAGAAATTATCTGTTGAAAGTGCTAAAGGCGGCCTGACAATGAATTTAACTAAAATCAAAATAATGACGAATTCTGAAAGAAATTATACTTTCATAGTAATTAAGCATCAAATAGAAAACGTAAATGAATACATATATTTAGTCCAGCATATATCTACAGAAGATTGCTTAAATAAAGAAATAGAGCAAAGAATTACCAATACTTGGAAACGGTTTTGGTCCCTTAGCGAAATAATGAAGGATAAAAATATGCCTTAGAAAAGAAAAAAGAAATTACACGAAACATGCATTATGCCATGCTTATATTATACGGGTGCCAGACTTGGGCGCTAACAGAACAACTAGAAAACGAAGTAATGGTATGCCAAAATGGAATAGAAAGAAATATATATGGTGTAAAAAGAAGGGATAGAGTGAAACTGCAAACAATTAAAAGGAAAACAAAATTTAAAAATGCACACACAACCTACAGCTAAAATGGCGATGGACGGGGCATATGCTAAGAGAGAGTAAAGATAAATGGGTTAAACTAGTAACAGAATGGTACCCGAGAGATAGCAAAAGAACAAGACGTAGACAAATTAAAAGATGGGAAGATGACATCAAGAAAATATCTGGTCTAGTATGGACCCGTTTAGCAAAGGACAGGAATGCGTGGAAATCTTTAGAAGATGCCTTTGTCGACAGACAAGCTGTTGCAGACACACATCCAGTTGCCGATAATCTAAATTAGAGTTAAAAGTTAGCAAGTAGGCATACTATAATATCTACATATTCATTGTCAGAAATTTTACAGCAATAAATGCTATTTTATTTATTTTATGTATGATATTATTATACAATATTTATTATAAAAAATCAATTTAAACTATTTATATAAAAAAACTGGAATGAAAAAAAAAAGCCGGGAGAAAAAGTTGCATGGAGATAAAAATAAATATAATGACTTATTACTTTATTATGTAATGAACTATATAAATAATAAAAATTTAAAAACTGAGAATTTTAATATTAAAAAGAAAAGGTATTAAATTATTTTAGTACATTTAGCTATGCTTAGTTTGGGACTAGATGGCGTTGTGTGAATGTGGTAGAATATTATTATTATTTTCGGATTAAGAATTCCACAACATTCAGACTAAAAAAAACAACTGGAGGGGTGACCACTGAGAAAAAAGGATTGAGTTTTCTTATGAAGAATATGAATAGTCTTTCTAGCTTTTGATAGAAAGCTTCTTTTACATACTCTTATGTTGCCTCTCCATTACTTTTTTTTTTCAGTAAAACCTGTTTTAGTATACGTAAAGGCGATGAAGCCTTAACGAAGAAGAAGTAATTAAATTTTAATGTTGATCACAATCAAATTATTTTAAATTAAGAAGGTAAGTTCCCTTATTTTAAAACCAGTTGTAAGTGCAATAACCAATTGCATCTGACCTTGCTATACAACAAGCGATATAAGCCCTTAATTTGGTCTCCCCATCATGAATTTTAAATGGATAAATTGGGACATAATTGACGTGGTTTACCGTTCAGCCATATTAGCAACGGTTAACGCTACCGGCAACCACAACAATGCTCTGTGTTTGAAATGAAACGTTTTCAAATTTAAATATGGAATTCTGCGAGTGAAGCAAACATTACCGTTTTGTTTTCGATTATTTGTGTTGTTACAATGTATGTACAACATCGAAATAAAGTCTAAAACTAAAGCTTTGAGTTCGTTAATAAATTTATATTATATTTATTTAATATTAATATTATAGTATTATTACCTTGCCATATAGCCAGGCAAGTTTTCATTGCCTGTAATGCATTTGTCGTTTAGGATCTGAATCCAAACACACAAATGAAGATTTGTTTCTTATCCCTATTATTGTTTTTACGAGATAGTTATCTTATACGAGTATGTAGGCTATATTATTATTGTGTGCTAGATTTATTTGGAAATAAAAAATCTGTATTTGAAAGTTTTAGATAAACATTACAATAAACCAATTATAGAAAAAAACCAGTTAGATTTACGCACAAAAATTTTGTGTATGATAAACCGTCCAGCCGATGGTTCTTAAAAAAAATGACTAAACTAAAAGAAACGCAACGCACTTGTGACTTCTGCGATACAGGTGTCGATGGCGCTTCAGTAGTCTTTTACCACCAATCGACCCGAATCTTCGTTTAAATAAACTTTGCGATTGCAGTTGGCGGTTTGCAGTTTTGCACTTGTAGTTGATGACTAATGAGAAATATTTAAAATTCTATTTCTTGCTACGCAAGCTTCAACGTTTATGAGCAAGGCTGCATATTTATATTCCCCAAATACTCTAAAACACAATTATGTCTTTACTGAGATGGAGTTGATTCAAGTTTAAAAAAGCAGGAGAAAATATTATTATTAAATTGGAAATTAACATGATTAATATGAATTGCTTGGCGTTTTAATCAGGTTACGATAGTTGCGATCACAAATTTGACTACATTAATTCTCGACTAAATACTTAAAAATCAAGTTTAAAAACAAAGTGAGAGATATATCTACGACGAACCAAAATGACAATGAATATCTCTTAAAGTGATAACATCCAGTAAATTCTAGCTGAGTTCAGTTCATTCACACAGCTAGCAACCAATTGTGTTTTACGACTTTAGTTTAACAGTTTCATCTCATGAATATGATTGCTTGAATCAAATATTTCATCACGTAGAATAAGTCAGCCACACTTCATTTTCCTTTGAAAAGCTACATCTATATTTTGTAAGGGGTCTTCGTGCAATATACAGCGGCCCTCCCATTGGTCGGATACTTGATACCTACTCGTCACCAATTAAAAGCCCTTCCGGTGCCTAAGGCTACCGACAAATCAGTTTATAGACACCCCTAATAGTATATCTGTACCGTTAATACAAGTCTATTAATTTGTACGAAGTAAATTGCACGGAAGTACGCAGTAAGCAGTTTAACGTATATTAGCATATTTTTGTTCCTTCCCATTTATGGTATGCAAAATGTCACGTGATATTTTTTAATGTTTTCATCATATTATGACTCTGTGGCAAAACTAGCAAAGGTATTTAAAAAAAAGTTAGAGTTTTCTTATTACGCCTAAATTCTATATTGAAAAATGTCTGATATATTTATGTAGGCAAATTGAATGTTGCTTTCCCAAATAAACACATGTTCTGTGTTTATTTGGGAAAGCAACATTCAGTTTATTTATTTATTACACTTCAATTATATGTTGGTCTGGTCGAACTCATATCGTTCACGTATCAATGAGCGTACTGCTTCTCATAATCTAATTAATCCATGCTCCATGTAATGTTACAAAAAAGTACGTTCTATTAGAATTTGTTAAAATGAACGTAATCATTTGGTAAACGAAACTAATTTTCTTTATTCTGGTATTTAAAGGTTTATTAATCTTGAAGACCTTTTTGACTTTTGGAAGCGTAAAAAGTTCGCAAAAAGTTATAGCTAGTTTCTTTTATGGCCGGCCGCTTGCATGAGGTCAACTTTTATAACAGACCCTTGTTGTCCCTATCTTGGATTATGGTGATGTATGCTTTTATGATCTGAATGCAGATCTCCATTCGATTGGTCTTTAACCTTCACATGACCATGTTTCATATTTGTGTTTAACCATGAATTGAACTGGCTCACAATTTGCCAGCGCCGTCACCACCCTCTATTTCATTCTCAACTCACCCATTTTCCCTTCCTACCTGACATGCTCATTCCAATATTTATGTTCTAACCACAATGGGAGCCGTCCGTCCTCCTTTGGAATGCTCCATCTCTCAAAATCAGGATACCACCCAGCCGCCTCTAATTTTAGACAAAAGTCCGATCTCGAATTTTAGACACCCTAGCAGATTTATCACATCCGTAAGTGTTTTATATAATTGTATATATATTTGTATGTATGTAACTTATCAAATATATATGTAAGTGTATTTCAGTATGTTTGTAAGTATATCTGTCCCGTTGTTTCTGTCCGTCTCCTCAATTATAATTACTATCTTTTTAAAACAAATAAACTTAATTACTATCTGCCTGTGACATTGTACAATAAAGTAATAAAGAATAAAAAAAAAAAAAACCCCAATGTATGTCAATGTCAATGTAATTATTCCTAAACAGGACAAGGGAAGAAGGTAGCTTAGGATAAGAGAAACTGATAGGATGAAGAAGCTTGGGTTAGGGATTTCTCAAGTGTTGGATGAAGAAACATGTCTCATACGGGTTGTAGCTCAAAGAGGATGCAACTGACAAATTAATTAAAAATATAAAACCGAGAACAAAAAAACCACGTTGAACTTTTAACATCAAGTCCTTTTGTCTTTTAGCGGCTATAATAAATTATCCAAATAAAATTTAATCCTCTACAGTAAAAGGGTATCAAGTTACTAAATCGTATTATATTCAAAAGAATAAAGGAATTTTTTAGACCTGTTTTTTTGTTATCATTAATTTTCAAAGGTTGCCAACAACAAGGTCAGAGAGATCTTTCCTTATTTCATTAGTCGGTCCCTTAACATCTGTTGCTTTGAAACTTGATGCTATTGTTTCAACTTACTTCAGAACCGATTTCATTTCTCTCAACGAAAATTTTACACATCAACAAATTAAACAACATCTTTAATTTCAACATCATAAGGTTGATTTTTATATGTATATCGTTCGTTGGACAGTATTTTGTAGTTCACGAATCCGACAGTTTCCGATACGTTTCCCAATAACTTTTGGTAATAATGGAACGTTTTGAGAACTATATATTTTAATTATTGTGTTGGCACTGCCAGCGTTGATAAACAAATATTTTAAATTGATTACAATGCTGAGATTGTGAGTCATGTTGTTTTTGTTATTTACTGCCAAACTGGAACATTGGAAATTTTACAGCCTTAAAATTAGTTTTCGATAATATTGTTTGTTACGATGTAAATGAATTTAAAGTTTAGGTTTATTAACAAAAGCTTGCTGGGTAATTAAAGTAATATGATATTATTTGTACTACTGGTTAGTTCGTCTAGTGAAATTGACTGCTACGCCAGAGGTTGTGGGTTCGATTCCTAACCAGAACAAATAATTGTATGATGATTATTTGTTCTGTGTCTGGCCCATAACTGCATGTCATGATTTCAAACATCTTATAAGACATGCAAAGTTACTACTATTACTTGTGAAGTGAATTTATCTTCTGAATTTTAATATATCTATAGTGTAGTGTATATCTTTCTAAGGAGAGGCCTATATCCAGCAGTGGACTATTACAGGCTGTTGATGATGATGATGATGTAGTGTGTACACTGTAAAATTGTACACATTTAAACTGTACATAATATATGTACTTTCATTATTTACTTGTGTACTGGTTTTGTATGTTGAATAAATATTTATAATTGTTTTACTCTTTTTCACAACAAAACTACATATCCTATCGTCTGATTACTGTCGGCCTGTCTATCCGATCAGGATTTAGCGGTCATTCGTGCAATCAATCCAATTATAAAACAGCTTTATTGAAGTCCTTAACAGTTACAGGTCCAGCTTTTTTTATTAAACAAATATGTGTAAACGTACATTTGTATCATTACTACTACAGCTTATTTTCACCATCATTTATGTTTTTATTAATAACTAGCCATCCGCCCCGGCTTTAGTACATTAGTACTACTAATACTATTTATGTGGTGTCCGTGTGGAGTAATACTATTATTATAATAAGACTACTACAGGACATCTTTATATACAATATTTATAGACCTCCTCCGCTCCTGCCAGCCGCTGCCATCTGGGACGAACGTACGGCTTGATGCGGCGACGGCCGCTTTGTCCCGCATTTTAAATCTCTGACAACTATTAAGATATTCACTATAATGATATGCTGTGAAAGGCAATTGCGATCTATATTAACTGCGCAATATTTAACGTATTTAATTAATTCACACTATTTTAATCTATCTCGTAAGATTCAGCCACCATTTGCAATGTGATCGCATAAAAGCAACATGTTTTTACGACTTAACTTCACAAATATTTGAATTCCTCGGATTACCTCTGCTATAATATGCATGTGTTATAGATATAAACTCACCTCTTGAATTACTCTCTCTATTGGTGAAAACCGCATTGAAAGATCTAAAAAAAAAGACTTCATTTTATACTATGCAAAGACATATTAAAACTCTAACAAACGACTTTCAACAACCATGAACCCTAAAATTATATTTATTAAATTTTGACGCGGCTAGCTACCATTGTGATGAAGTATTTCATTTACGACTCCAAAACTCAAGTTAGTAACACTTTATGTACCCGTACTTGAATTCGGCAACGGCATGCAACTGCCTTGTTGTAATAAACCATAGCCTAAGGATAAATTTTACAACTTTAAGGGTTTGTTATCAGTTAATACCACGCGTTTATCAGTCTTTAACAGTCTGACGAGGAAGCAAATATTGAAATTTTACAGTCAAACAAAACAAAGGGTCACGTAGCTTAAAGATAAATCTTTATAGTCTCGAGTATAAAATTATTAATTCTGTATTTCGTGTTTAAATATTGTTTTAGTTGTACAAAACGAATCGTAATAAAATAAGTATAATCGTCGAACCTCCTTTAGATAGAATAATATGATGTGATCCGATAGGTCTTAATATAAATATAAAATAAAATATCTATATCTGTACAAGAGTTTATGTCACTGATTTCTTTACAACCATGGAACCGATTTTGATGATTGGTTCATGTACGTTTGTTGCGATCAATCTAAACCTGCCATACTTCGTTGGAATTGGTACGTGGATGTTGTGGGTTTGATCCTTGAATGGGACAACACTTTGGATCTACAAATTGTTGTTCTAAGTCTGGGTGTTCTTCGTGTACGTTTGAATGTATAGTGAGACACTGGATATATTTTTAAAAGAAAAAAAAGATAAATCTTTTTTATTGAAAAAGTAAGTTTTATATTAGGTTTAATAGGCACCGACCTAATGTATCTTGTAACTTAGACGATAGTAACTTTCAGCTGACTTACAAAAGGGGCACTCCCCATGTTGGCTCACATATAAATTTATATCACGTTTACAATATTTATCCGACTTGTATACGAACATCAAAGGACCACGCACGAACGTCTACACAGCAAGAAATGTACGCGTATCATATCAATTTTTATTCATTGACTTGAATGCTTTGTGAACAGAAATTCAATATAAGTTTCTGTATACCACGTGTCTGTCACTCGGGTAGCTCACAATGGTTTAAATGGTGAAGTCCTTCTTACAATTGATCATGTCTCGTTAGATCATATAATCAGATTGCCGTTCATACATAACTAGTATTTTACTGCATATACATTGAAGTAAATACTTGTTTGTGTGTGTGTGTGTGTGTGTTTGTGTGTATTTACCGTGGGAGAGCCATGCTTCGGCACGAATGGGCCTGCTTGACCGAAATGATACCACGGCCTCACAGAAAACCGGTGTTAAGCAATTCTTTCGTTGCCTTTCACTAAGTGGGTGAGGTTGTCGGAGCCCAAATCCACCCTCCTCGCCTCGCTGACTCGAGCGGGTGGGACTCCAAGGGCGGCAACGCACTTGTGACTTTTGAGTTGCAGGTGTCCATGGGCGGCGGTAGTTGCTTACCATCAGGTGAGCCCTCTGCTCGTTTGCCTCCTATAAGGGGGCAAACGAGCAGAAAAAAAGTCAAATCTCTTCAAATCACAGTGTTTAATACCGTATGGTGACGGACTAAGAATGCAAAGTGTCACTACCCCTATTCATCTCGTGGGTGACGTAAGAGCTGATTAAGGGAGCAAACTCTGTAAAGAAAACATTGCAAAGATGTTGATGCTGTTGATGTATGATGTGTTTTTATAGGAAATGCTTATAATTTTAAGACATGATTTTATGGAATAAAGATCAAACGAGCAGATGTGCCACTTTATTGTGAATTGCCTGTCATGGGTTCCATTCCCACCTAGGATATTCTGTGATGAGCACGGTCATTTGTTCTGTTTGGGTGTAATTTATCTATAATATGTATGTATTAAAAATATATATAAGTACGTCTATTAGCAGTCTAGTTACGATACACACGGGATGAATAGGGGTTTTGGAACTCCGTATTCTTAAACCGTTACTACAGGGACCAAAAAGTACACTAATTACGAGGAATATATGTTAGTAGATAATTTTACTAGTATTATTTACTTATTACTAGGAATTTCTAGTGCCGTACGAAATTAGTACGCTGTAATTACATATAGCCTACTAATTTTGTATATTACTCTCGCAAGACGATTCTAAGAAATGTATTAGACACGTATCACATGTTGCTGGATAAGTTTATTATAATGCTTGAGTTTGACAGTTATTACAGGAATTTCTAATATTTTAGTGTCTGCATGACAGCTTGATGAAACAACACATCTCTTGGGAAATTCTACTTGTCTACACAACACTTAAGTTTTCCTTATTGTTTTACGCAGTTTTGTTCCGCTAAAGGTACTATGTACAATTTTATTATATTAGGGAGTTGTGTGAGTCTCTATATGTTTGAAGATATATTAAACTGTATAATATTCTGAATTCAAGAAGATTAGACAATACATCTAATTCGAAATAAAAAATGTGTAATTTTTGTTAGCTGAATGCTTTGTATAATGTGGTTACCTTTTTACCGAAATCCCCGACACCTAAGACTATGGAACATTCCGTAGTTTAAAAAATATCAAGATGCTGTAAAGACTATTTTTTATTAAAATTTTAAAGTGCTAATTTTTATAGTCAATAATCGCACCACTTCTCCTCTCTCTCTCTCTTTCTCTTACTTACAATGGGAAGTAGTCAGTAAAAAGCTAACGTTGATCGCTCTTCATTGTACAAGTATTGCACAAGTCAAGCACTCTGCACTGTGCTTTTATTGTTGAATATGAGAGACTATCCTCAATTTTGTAAAGAAACGAGACACAATAGCCCTCGGATATGGAGTATACATCGGGCCTTGTGGTAGACGATCCATTGGTGAAGTTATAAAGCGGTATAGTTCTGAATGGAAACGGTTGTAGTGCGCTGTAAGATCACTGAGGTAAATCCTATTAATTAAAATTCTGGAAAAGCTTACTGTACTTTTTGTCCAAATTCATAAATGATACGCGTTTCTCAATACAGAAACACTCTATGTCACAACTGTGTAACTAAACAAAGGTTAAATAAAATAAGTGGCAATGCTGTCTCTTTGGTTTAAAACAATTTAATTAAATAAAAGTTTAGTCGTACAACTACCTAACAAATCAGGCCTTTCTTGGTTGTAGATGCAATCTTTTTGTTTTAAAACTAATATTCATGAGGGTTTGCGGTAAGTTGTCGAAGTTTAATTTAGAACTGCACGCTAAAGTTCTCCAAGGATCGGCATCTACGTTGATATAGGATATTACTGTTCTTTGTTTTCTACCTAGAGTTTTACATTAAAAATCCAAACAGAAATCTCTCGTGAAAATTGCTAGGGTGCTAAAATAACAGCATGAATGTACAAAAACCTAATGATCTTTTAAAATTACGACACGACCCTCCACTGAGACGTAAAATGGTAAGTTGCGAAATGAAGACAACAAAGGAATATTTAACCTCCTTAGCAAGTAAATAGCTTTTAAAAATATCAACATCACATCTTTACTTAATTTGATGCTAAAGAAAGGGTGTCGGAATATTTCCAAGAACGCTTACTTAGCGAGGTTTTCCTACTTTTTGCTTGAAATCGTAATAAGTTTTCGTATGCATAAATGGACCTCATTCAGGAGTGTTGTAACAATGGGAATTTCTCTTCCGACCGGGTTCCTTTATTTTTCTCGTCTCCCGGCTTTCATTTCACTTGCAAATGTTTCATTCTTTATGAATTTACCGCGACTCTTAGGGTAAAAAAAAAGGTTTTCCGGAATCAAACTTGTACAAATATTTGAAGTGAAAAGTTTGACGCTCGTTTCTTTGTCGTCCTCTCAATTTCCTATTTGGGCGTTGTAATAACATTTTAAAGGGCCACGTTGGGTGGTGAAATACGCCATTATATATTATAACAGATTCATAGAACGAATCCACTTATTCAGCTCAATTACAGAATCGCGTTATTTCATGTCACAGTCAGCTTTCGGGTTCAATGAGCTCAAAATGTGAAACAGTTAACATATTTCATCGCGATGAATTTGATCAGTATTTATATTAAAACCGTTTTGGTTAATAAAGTTAATAACCTGCTCGTATGAATTGTTTCCATTTTCTAATGGGTGGTCTTGCTTTTTGATAATATACTCGTAATGTAATGTTTGTTTTGATCTGCGGAGAAATTAAACGTTCTAAATCTATTACACATTATCATATTAGTGGGAAAAACGTGGAGAAACGTAATGGGTATAGTTTGATCAGCCAGCGACTACGGCCTGCACTATCTGCCAGAAAACTCAGACAATTCAAAGGTAGGTGATTCCTACTACGTAATCGTATTAGTTCATGGTAATGATGATAATTTATGGTCCTGCCATTTTCCTAATTTTATTTGGTGTCGGCGAAATGTGCAAGATTGAAAACGGTTTTGGCAGGCTGGCGATTAGCTTGATCGTACCGATACCGCGGCCTTACACATAATATTAGTGTGAAGCAAGGCTTACTTTTCACCGATTGATTGAGATTATCGGAAGCGTATTCTCCCTTTCCTGACTTTGGCAAGGGCATTCAAATGGCGGCTCGAAGCAGGGTCCTCTTCGAGTTACTGCTAGAGTTACTGCCCTCTCTAATCATTTTAGAGAGGGTACTAACACTTTTTATCTGATAGCTTTTTAGTATGTTGCCAGTATAAGAAATCTTTTTTAGCAAGATTTTAACCGCCCGAATAGGGACGTAA
This sequence comes from Arctia plantaginis, assembly GCA_902825455.1. Taxonomy (NCBI): domain Eukaryota; kingdom Metazoa; phylum Arthropoda; class Insecta; order Lepidoptera; family Erebidae; genus Arctia; species Arctia plantaginis. The sequence goes on from CADEBD010000300.1 coordinate 2,647,206, forward strand.
TACCGGATCTAATATCATAACGTGACCCTTAGATATCTGATTATTTGGTATTAGTATAATAACGGTATTGCAATCAACGTTCCTATTGGTATTCTTTTAGTGGAAAGGTTTACTGGATCACTGTATTCACTCATAGTGCACTTTACCGATTAAATGTGGGTACGAAAAATATGAAAAATCCGTGTTGACTCAAATATTTACGAGCAAGTATTTATTATGACTTGGGTGTTTTGTGTTGTGAATATTTGAGTAAAGCCGTACTCTAGCATCTATACTAAAAATAGGCTTATTTAAAGTCTAGATAGCGTATGTCCTAGAATAAGAAAATGTAAAATGATTCATAATACAATGTCATGAAAGTAACAAATTGTATCACTTTACTCATTGCCTTGTATTTCGCATTTTACTCCTAAGCCCTCCAATTTACTTGTGATTGAAGTCGTTCGGGGGCTTAAATTTTCATTTAATTTTTTCTGGTTTGCTGAGAATCACGTCATGTTTATTAGGGCCACTGCTGTTTATTACAGATGCTCAAGGGAATTCTTGAAAAGGAGCTGTGAATGCAGTTAAATGTAAATTTTCATTAGTTTGTGGGTTTCCAGAACTACGTGCAGACTAAGATCAATTGATACAAAACCTAACGGTACGTACTGCTTATCGGACATTTCTCAAAGCTTTATAAATATGCAGAAGTATTTGCCATCAGAAACGAAACACGTGATGGTAATAGAATATGCTTTATTGTACACCAATTAAAGTATGTTAGTTAAATATTACAGACAGATATGTACAATGGGCGGCCTTTTTGCTACTAGAAATCTCTTATATGCAAGCTTTGGATGGACAAATCAACAGTAGATGAGAAGAAACAAAACGCACGTAACGCGCTCGTGCCCATGGGTGGCGGTAGCACCTTACCATTACGAGACCCGTGTACTCGTCTGAAAATACCAGAAATCGGTCCTCACAACTTTAACATATTTGTTATAAATACAAAATATTGCTATAATATTCTCACAATTGGAACTATCCTGAATCACGTCAAGTGTAACCAATTGTAGTTACCCCCGGGTATGTTAGCAATTGTTGACAATTTCCGCAATAAATCAACGACATTATACCGCTACATGATTCGACAAACAATGTTACTATTGTTCTTTTGTTACAAACACGTTTAATTTGTAAGTAGAGTGAACTGTTAGCAGCTGGACAAAGACGACACGGAGTTTGTTTAAGTTTGCAGGTCGCCTAGTCTCGGCAAATAGGCTTCTGGTAACGTATTAGCCGGTATATATAAACTGTGGACTTGAGAATGTTACTAATTTGTTACGGGAAAAATATTTATAAACATCCTTGAGTTCCATTTTTAACCGACTTCAAAAACACAAAAGAGGAGATTATCAATTCGTCTTTATTTTTTATTGTATGTTTGTTACGCGATATCTCCGTCAATTGCAACTGATTTTCAAAATTATTTTTGTAATCGAAAGAGTATACTGTCGAGGTGGTCACATTATCACCAAATCAGGATCTTATGGTGGGATCTGAGCTGAGCATTAGAGAAGTCTAGGGAAACCATAAAATTTTGCAGCCCCGACAACGTGTTTTAGTTTATTTCTCTAGCTTTATATGTATTTGCATTTAGTAGTCATTATGTCATGTTGCTGAGCCGATCATGGAAGGGTCCTTGACCTTTAGGAGTTAGAGGATAACTCTTTTAAAATTTGTTAGGTGTTTGTGTTGGGTTACAGAGATATGTGCACAAAAGAGTAATATATGAGATTATAAAACATTAAGACAAAAAAAATGTTTGTTACGCAATTATTTTCACGTTTGATATTTCAAAACTCTTTCATTTGTAAACCGAATATAAATAAAATAAAATTGGAAGGGTATATTTCCCATTTACTTCCATTCAAATATCAAGAAAAAATACTACTCCTAGTTTTGGAAAAGTAAGTAATGTGGAAAACAAAATATTTTCGGGTTCAAATGTATCGTCTTACTACCTTAACTAAATCAAGTAACAGACTTATTAAATATAGTTTATATTTAATATAATCTTACATACATATCGTTTGGTACTATACAGTATGGCACGTAATATTTTAAATATCGAACTCATCTCATTACAAACATATCTTTTACTAAAATGGTAAAATAAATACTTAAAAAAAAGGTTGAATCGATTTCAAACAATACTGACAAAGAGCACTAAAAATTAAAAAAAAATATTACAAATGTAAGTGAAAAAACTATAATAAGAACCTTCAATATAACAGGTAACATTATGATAGCAATAGTCCTTTCTTGTCTGTTTGAAGTCGGTGTCAAGCCCGACCGATAACTGGTCTATGTCAGCTTTATATTAGTACAATAACAACTACTTAACTTCAAGTACTACTTAATAAAGCGTTCAAAATAATATCATTGGAGATGTGCGTAATCCACTTTAGCTCGTACGGCACATTTTGGGCAGCATGAAGACTGTTGCAGCTGCCGCGCTACATTCTACTAAGCCTTTCAAACACCTATTTGGCTTGGCAATACTAAAAGAATTTTGCAATTCGAACCAGTAGTTTTTGAGATTAGCGCGTTTAACCAACCAAATAAACAAACTCTTCAGCTCAAAAAGATTTGTATCACATCAACAGCCTATAATAGTCCACTGCTGGACATAGGCCTCTCTGTAGAAAGGAGGTTTTGGCCTGCTATCTCTATTTGGTCTATATATACATATTATATATATATATATATATATATATTACATATATATATATGTATACTAAAGATTAGTATACATTGATATATATATAATAATTGTTCACGTAAGAACTCTGATTATTAAAGTCTTAGTAAAATTTAGGCAACATTTGTATCACCTTACCAATCTTAGATTTTTTTTTCTGCAATAAGCAGCATTTTTACATAAAACGATCGACGATGATGTTATTCTGAGAAATTAGGCTTAAACCACTTTATCGCCTGAAAAAATATAGAATAGTTAAGAAGATATTATTATAACTGCTCCAGTTATAAAATTATTTTCTTAATTAGACAAAGTCAAAATTTTGAAGCAAGTTTTTTTTTGTATCTAGTGTGGCGGCACTTTGCTGAGCTTATAGATTGAATGACAGTATGAAGTAAAAAATTTAATAATAATAATAGGTCTTTACCTATGAAATTGCCGTTTTGTATGCAATAAGTGAAAGTACTTATTTTTTCAAACTTTTTTATTTCTGTTATTTGAAGTAATCACCCATGCAATCGACGCATCTTTGCCAAAGCATTGGCAGTTTCTTGTAAAAGTCAGCTGGACGGGAGGCAACAAACTCTTCAAAGGCATTTTGTACTGCCTCTCGGGAATTGAATTTTTTACCCACTAAAAAGTTGTCTAAATTTTGGAAAAAGTAATAGTCGGTAGGTGCAAGGTCTGGTGAGTATGGCGGATGAGGTCTCTTATGCGGTTCTAATATCTTATGCGGTTTAACACTTAGTCCCAGACCACTGATATTTTGAAGGATACAAGTCCCCCCTAACTCGGCGAGGTCCAGGATCTCCTAAAAGATATATGTAGACCAATTAAATCCAGTAGCAGGGCTAGCTTTGAAGCCGGAGTACCGACAATATCTTTTACTTATCATGCCCATTTTTTTTGCTTTTATACGTGAGCTAACGCGATGTTGCCACAACGGCTAGCATACCCCCCAAGCCGTTAATCTCTTAGCCGGGCTCCTTCTTAGGCTGCCTCTTAGATTGGGATAGAGGTAATTTTTTATAGAGGTTTTCTTCTGCGCGCCCTTCGCTCATCCCCGTTCGAGAACATCCCCGCTCTGGATTGCCTTTCGTTTACGGGTAGGGCCGTACGGTTGCCGATGTTCGGCATTAACCGCCAGTTGCTCTGCTTAATGTGTAACTTCTGAAGGCTGTCCTGGTGATCTCTCGTAGTGTTAGGCCACACTCCCTGTGCCAGGGACCACATTACCGCACCAGTAACATAATTTCGCATTTTCTATGTATTTTTACTATTTTATATTTCATTTTACTTCTGATTTTAAATATAAGTTTCGAATTATAAATACTGATATTACAATATTTATAAAATTCTGTGTAGCTAGACAAACGTGTGATATCTTTTTTCGTATTTGTCTTTTTAAATTTGCAAAGTGATCAACATTGTAATCGTTGATTATGTTATGTAAGAGGCACATTTCGTGTCCAAGTTCTATCTGTTTGCAGTCGCATTGTAACTAGCCGTCCAACAGTGCAGCCACGTGCCTCGACTACTACGCCAATCTAATTTCCTATAGCAATGTCTGCACTATTATCTAAGGATCGACCTTACAACAACATCCTTTAAAGTGTCGTTCAGATGGATTTATAAGATTGTTTACGATTTCCTTTTCTGTTTTCGCCATTTTTAACCGACTACAGTAAAGGAAAAGGTTCTCAATTCGGTTGCATTTTTTGTTTTTGTGAACCGTTTTGGAAAATCCTACTTTGATTTTAAAGGGTATACTTTGGGTTTGGTTACATTCAAATTTGAAGAAAAAAATACTTATTTGAAGAAATAAAGATGTCCACTGTACTTGACATCTTCTGGACCTCAAAAGATGGAAAATTAATGAATAAAGAACAAACTGTTCTTTATTCATTAATTCATTATTACTTAAATTATTATATACCAAGGATTGATACTTTATTTAAAAAAAAAAAACAAAAAAATGTTTTTGTATAGTTGGTAATCTAATCATCACTTTAATCTTTAAACTTCTAACCATCAGAATTAAATGGTCGCGGTTGATAAAACTTGTGATAAAACGTAATACCTATTCATAAAACATAAAGAAATCTTTTATGAGTTAAGTTTAAAATCTAACACCGGCTAAGTTGTAAGATCTTTCCTTCTTAAGTTCTCAGCGCTTCGACAGCTTATGCTATTAGTTTTATACTTTCAAACAAAATCTTCGTGTATATTGTATGAGAGGTAGGAATACATACTTAATATTTTATAAGCGATGTTTAATCTTTAACCAGATTTGAGTTTAGATTTGATAAAGCTAGAGCAAATCACTTTTAATGTTGAGACCATCGCCTACCCAGAGTGTATTATTTTATTATTAACCGACTAACAGGGAGAGAAAGTGTCTCGATGCAGAAAACCTTGCGCATTCTATCATACGAGTATCCAATAATAGCGTAAATGACTATTATCAGGGTACTGTAAGGTGCGGTAAGACCCGTTATGGAGGATTGGCTCGAGAGGCGTCACGGGACCCTCTCATACCGACTGACGCAGGTGATCACTGGGAAAGGATGTTTCGGGGATCACCTGTATCTGATCCGCAAGGAGCCAACGCCTGAGTGCCACCACTGCGATGGCCCGACCGTGGACACGGCTCTCCACACGCTGGCAGAGTGCCCGGCGTGGGTTGAGCAGAGGCGAGACCTCGTGGCGGCCATCGGAGTGGGAGTTCTCTCGCTCGATAGCCTGATTGCGGCTATCGTGCGGAGCGAGAGTGCGTGGAACTCTGCCGTCTCCTTCTGCGAGCAAGTTATGCTCGCAAAGGAGACGGCGGAGCGGGACCGGGAGAGGTTTAGGACTCTCCCGGCCCGCCAGGCCCGGAAACGGGCCAGGTACCGCAGGCGACTCAGGCGCCGGACATGCCACCGACAGGTGGTATCCGAGGGGATTTCCGCACGAAAAAAAAAAAGAAAAGGGTACTGTAAGGTATTAATAGTCTCACCTATATTTAATTTGCCTTACGTTTCGAACAAGTTGCACAGGCCTACTTCAGTTAGGGAAAAACCTGATGAAAAGGAAGAGAAAAGAGATAGGTAATGTTTCTGTTAAATCTATGTATATCTATAAAAGAAGAAACTGACAGATTGATTCACTTCCTGATTGATCAACGCATAGCTGAAACCCCTGGGAAGAAGCATGGAATTTTTCACCAATATTCCTCAGGGGAAAAGGGGGTAATAGGAGTCACTTAAGTTAATATAAAAAACAAAAATCATGTACTTAAACTTTATGAAAATCCACTCTTATGGTAGGCCTCTTCTTAGAAAGAAAGTTTTGGAGTACTATACTACGCTGGCTAGACAGGTTGGTAGGTATAAGGTTTGTTTCAAATTTTGCTTCTCTTTGTAGTGCTGTTGTTCTGCAGAGTTTGGTCCCTTAGTCGGCTCTTACGACACCCACGGGATGAATAGGGTTGGTGACACTTTGTATTTTTAATCCGTCACCACACGAAATGATTATATTGATACTACGTTTTGCTTTGACATTGACTTCATCAATGATGAATTGAAGAGTCTAGTGCTCAATCATCACGACAACGGTCAGTCATAAAGACAACTCCTGCACTAGGAATATATCCTATGTCGCGGGGGACTTTACAAACATACATGAAACGGACACAAAGAATACCCAGACTCAGAACAACAATTTGTGGATCACACAAAGTGATGTCCCATGTTGGGATCGAACCCACAACACTTTAGCGCAGTAGGAAACGGCGAGGAGACTGCTTAAACCACTACGCCATCCGTGCACTCAAATATATGATGAACACAAGTGTAGGACTATTTGTCCTATGTCTTGGTCTGTCTTTTTATCTACAATAAGTATGTCAGTAGTCTAGGGACTGCAGTACAGGCCCTGCATGATTTAGGGTCAGACGGATGTGTGGTGGGATCATTATTATGTTTTAATCCGGATAACAGTTTTTCTGTCTCTCTCTAAAAATGGATGCCTCGCATATCTAAATCATAGTTCCATTAACTCTATATCATATCTAAACACACAAATATAAACTAAGTTATTATATCAAGACGTAAGTACCAACTAATTCTAACAGGTTACAATTCCCAGTTCAAAGTCTCAGTGTCCCAATCAAAGGAACATTAATATAATTTGAAGCTATGATCTCGAGCTCGGATCGTTTGGGAGAACACGGCAATTGTTGATGAAATTTATTCACTCGAACACGAGACTGGGGACTGAGTTCATGTTTAACCATGTACCTACATATATAAATGTTAGATAGTCAGCTGTTTTGTGATGCTAAACTGTTAATGAGTGCATATTTGTGAGATTCATTATTCATTTCATTACTTCTATTGGGATCATGTATCTTGCGTTAATGATATCTTATGTATCTATATCCATACTAATATTATAAACGCGAATATGTGTCTGTCTGTCTGTCTGTTACCTCTTAACGGTTAAACCGATGTACTGGTTACAAAGAAATTTGGTATAGAGATAGTTTGAGTCCCGGGTAGGGACATAGTATATTTTCTTTTCCATAAATAATCTTTTAAGGTGGTGAAAGGGGGTGGGGGGGTTTCAGTTTGAGCGGAAATCAATAACCGCTGAACTGATTCAAATTAATTATGGTATGGAGATAGCTTGATTCTTGAGAAAGTACATACTTTTTACCTCGATAACTGACATACACGCGGGTGGAGCCCCAGGCAAAAGCTAGTGATATATACAAAAATGTTAGGTTGGCTTGTGTGCGCTTTAAAAACTCAAAAACTTCTTCACCAATTGAGCTCAAATTGTGACACGATATACAACCGACTTCAATTTTATTTTATCTATATTGCCCATCAGTAAAAATTGATTTTATGTAGTTTGCCCATCAGTTTCGTTCTTCATTTCTCATGCAACCACAATGTGCTACAGAGAAGCTTGGCAGGGTACAGCTAGTAAACCTTTCAATTGAACATGAAAAACGGTTAAAATAAGCAACATTACACGAAACTCATGACAATGTAGGTAATTATTTTGTATTGAACAATTACCATACAACGCAAGCTAACAAAGGGAATAGACAAACGCGTGTATGTTTGTCTATTCCCTTTGTTAGCTTGCGTTGTATTATGTAATTTGGTTGCACTCAAAGATTAAAGGTTTACTTAAAATATTGCGAAATAAACATACGAATAAATATAATATGTTATTGTGTTTGCCGAACATCGTACATTTAAGTGGTTTTTGGAGGTTTGAAATAATAAAAGATCCATATTTGAATTCCACTTATGTAGTGTTGTGACGTATGTGGAGTTGCAGCGGAATGGCGCTTAGTGCAATTTGCATATTTTTATACACGACATTCAAATTCAAGATGTTTCTACGAGTATAATATTCCTATCCTGACCTAAGTTATATATTTTCAAAGAATTTACTTAAGAACGCATTGTGCAAATTATACTTACCATGGAACTAGAAAGGGTGTGTAATATACCATGTACGAAGCTGGGTGTCCGCAAGCTCCTTGACACTGTGCAAAGAGGATTCGCTCAGAAGATCTGCAAATCGTACCACACTGTCTCCCTAAACTCGGCCCTACTACTGGCCTTGTTACGACCTCTGGACCTTCGTATAAAATAAGCAGCCGCGCTTTACGAAGCGCGCAAAGGGTCGACCCGGTTAGTGCTGGGGGACCGAGAGGTAGAACGAGTTGTTCGATTTTGCGGAACTACCACATCCGGCTCTGCGTATGGACTTGAGGTTCCAGAGTCGGAGGAGCACAGCCTGGTAGACCTGCAGAACGTGCAGTCGCTCAGAGTTTTCACCGACGGTAGCAAGCTGCAGGGCAAAGTCGGTGCCGCGCTATCCATATGGGACAGCCAGGCCGAAGTTTGAAGCCGGAAACTGAGCTTGCCAGCGAACTGCACAGTCTACCAGGCCGAGCTCTTGGCCATACACAGAGCTTCGAGTGAGATCCTGAACTGCAGTGCGGGGAGCTGCGGCAACTACAGTGACTCGATGGTCTCGGGGTTCGTCACCGTCTCCAGCGCCGCTGGAGACGGTGACCCCGAGACCCTGCATCCTCTCGCGATCGAGGCGCGCCGAAACCTCAGCGCCGAGGCCTTGACCCAGGGCAAAGATGTACCTTTGTTCTGGTGCAAGGCCCACGCCGGCATCGACGGCAACGAGCCGACCAGCTGGCTAAGGAGGCGGAACTCTCGAGTCGGAGGAAGCCCGACTACGACTTGTGCCCGGTTTCATTCGTCAAGCGACAAATATGCAGCGACTCACTCGACGAATGGAACCGGAGATACCAGTCGGGCCACACGGCCTCCGTAACGTCCCCAGGGCGTTGCTACGCAGATACTCAAAGATTATGATGTCATCGATGACCTGGAAACTGTCTTTTTCCTGTAGCCTTTGAAGTCATTTTGTTTCCAATTTAACGAGTCTGATTATTTCCAATCATTTGTGTGACATCGCTGTTTGTTTTCATAGATAATCCTCTCAAAGGCTGTTTTGTTTGTCATACATACAACGGTTTCATGATCGTTAGCGCTCAACTAGTCCACTTGTTCACATCGGGCTGTGATGGTATATGGATTATTCAACGATAAAAAAGAGTAGCATTAAAAGAGAAGTTACATACTCGTAGTGCATGATTTTTTACGGATTATGTTTTTAACTTGAATCCTAAAACTAATGAGATATTAAAAACACATTTGAATTAACTGTTTTTAAGTATTTTTATGGTATAGTCCGTGTGGTGACGGATTAAGAATGCAGATTGTCACCACCCCTATTCATCCCGTGGGTGTTGTAAGAGTCAACTAAGGGAAAAAACTACGCAGAACAACAACACTGCACAGAGAAGGAAAACTTGACACAAACCCTATACCAACCCGTCTGGCCAGCGTGGTATAGTAGGCCAAAACCTCCTTTCTAAGGAGAGGCTTATGTCCAGCAGTGGACTATTAAAGGCTGTTGATGATGATGATGATGATGATGCATCACTTGGATAATTCGCACTCCACGACTGAATGCTTTTTAAGACACTTCTTGCCTCGCACAACCAATCTGTGGAACAGGTTATCGTCTGCGGTATTTCCGGACCGATGCGAAGACACCTTTGTGACACCTCTGTTGTTTTAGAGTTTCTTCACAGAGAGGGAGTCTTAGGAAATGACGGTGCCTTCTAGCTGTAAAGTCCGACTTGTAAAAATATCTGGTAAGATATACCTACTTGCAGAAATAAACATCATTTTATCTTGAAGCAAAGAGCGTAGGAGGCGAGGGGGCATCAGTATTTAGTAACGTGGCAAAGCATAACTCTCTCAGGGCTAGCAGGGCTCTCCCACGGCACGACTTTATTTTCAGTTTATTGAAAATACAAAGTATACCAAAAACATATCTTCAAAAATCATAAAAAAAATTAGAGGGGCTTGTGGCTAAGTTTTAAGCCAGGTCAATCTATCGATGGGTGTCCATTGAGACCCCTCCGTGCCTCGAAGAGCACGTTAAGCCGTCTGTCCCGGTTGCCATACGAACATCGTACTTGGAACCCTAAAAAGTCCGACAGCGGTTTTTCTACAGAACTTCGATATCGCCTAGTATTTAGGTTATGGAGGTCTGATGGGAGTCGCTCCGAGCGTTAACCTCAACCTAGTTTAGAAATAAGATTCGGAGGAAGACAGAAATCATAAATAACATTTAACTTTATATTTAAGGTTAAATTATTAAATATGCAAAATGTATCAGTATTTAAAAAGTCAAAGAGCTGACACAGTTATATTCAGCAACAGACGTTCAACAATCATTGAATATAAAAAAAAAGATTTAACATCTACGAATATTTCTAAAAATGAGTTTTTAGGTTTTTCGATATTTTTATCTTTCTCTTTCCACCTATCTTGGTGAACGATTTCGTGAAAAGGATTCGAGGTATACAGGACCATCATCAGCAACAGCCTCTAACAGTCCACTGCTGGAAAGGAGGTTTTGGCCGACCATACAATGCTTGCCAGACGGGTTGGTATAAGGTTTGTGTCAAGTTTTCCTTCTCTTTACAGTCCTTCGTAGTTTGCTTCCTTAGTCGGCTCCTTTGACACTCACGGGATGAACAAGAGTGGTGACACTCCGTATTCTTGATCCGTCACCACGACCAACTAATTCAATTTGGACAAATTTACCGATCAATAACTTTTGGGAGCTGTAAACTGTATCGTCCCCCTCTTTTACCTGCTTATATGTGTTAACGTTACCATATCGATCAGATTCCTGAAATCTAACACCTTCCCTCTTACTTTCCTGGAATCTGTGGTAGAAATTTTCACTAAAAAGGAAGGAAAGTGTGCATCACGGAACTGTGCAAGCGCGCGCTATGTGATTTGACCAATTAACCCGAGAAAGATTTGAGGTAGATTCTGTATGTTCATCATTGGCGATTACTCTAAAGCTTACTCGTTTGTTTCTTGGAAATACCAAGGTAATTACGATAATACCCTAGATTTGCTCTAAGCTAAGCAGTGAATCTACTTAAGAATGTATAAGAACTGTTGGTTAATAGACCTATCTTGACGCTGAAAATCAAGGTTGAATAGGCACCAAGTTTACCTTTATTTGTTTTTTTCAAATACACTATTTTTTTAAATTTTTTTAATTAGTTTTATCTGAGCATAAGTCTGACATGGCCATTTTGTAAATTCTATTCTTCTTTCTAACAAAACAAGGTGATCAGGATCAAAATAAAATGTATGTATTAATATATGTATACCTATTGAATAGTTTTTATATGTATACCTATTGAATAGTTTTTCTAAATTTCACTTTTAAATTTGTCGCAATATTGTTAAACAGGATTTATAATGTTCCAATTAAAAGTCAGAATTAAATTACTTGAAATTTATAAAACTCAATTTAAAAGTTTACGTCGTGAAATAATTTGATAAACGAGTTCGAAGACTGTTAACACATAAACAACACTTGGAGATACTTTAACGTTTGCTAATTACTACAGATGTTTATAAAATCAAATTACTCCATAACAGTAAGAACCTTCTAATTTTTTTAACTACTATTTTTTTGAATAGTTTTTCTAAATTTCACTTTTAAATTTGTCGCAATATTGTTAAACAGGATTTATAATGTTCCAATTAAAAGTCAGAATTAAATTACTTGAAATTTATAAAACTCAATTTAAAAGTTTACGTCGTGAAATAATTTGATAAACGAGTTCGAAGACTGTTAACACATAAACAACACTTGGAGATACTTTAACGTTTGCTAATTACTACAGATGTTTATAAAATCAAATTACTCCATAACAGTAAGAACCTTCTAATTTTTTTAACTACATTTTTTTTTTTTTTTACATTCTTTTTCACTCCTATGTGACTTCATTTTGCAAAATATCATTTTCATGCAATATAAATCGTTACATAGACTTTAGGATGGTTTAGGTTTTCGCCACTCGCCTGCATTCTTTTTACAAGAATGATGGAAAAATGGATGGAAGAAGATGTTAAAAAAGGGAATGTAATAAGGCAAGAGATCAAAGATATTTTTATTTATTTATATGTATAGATATTTAACGAAGGTGTTTTTATTCTCTTTATTAAACATTTATAATACATATTTTCATGCTTAAAGTCTGCCAAACTGTAAAAACAGTTTGTCGACAGTGTAAAAACAGTTTGTCGGCAGGGTGTGTGTGGGCGGCTATCGTTTTCAACTCTTCATTTTTCGTAGATGTAGGGAAATAAGACTCCATATATACTCATCAGGTATATTACATCGAATTAATAAGGAATAACACTTAATTATGAACACGCAGTTTAGATGTAGTCGGATTACTCGCAGAACGCAGCTCTTACATTGGTCCCACCTATGTTTCCTCCGTTCTTGCAAAATATGTCCGTTGACAGTTTCCTGTTCCAAAGACAGCGAGCTGTCTACCGCAGTGTTGCCAATCACCCCATCCGAATACGCCGAAATCGTTTACACTTGACGTTCCGCTCCACGTTCTCTGACATATATAAAAGTATATGCTACTTACTGGTTAGGTTACTTATTTAAAGAAAAAATACATTTATATCATTATATCTTACATAACCTAACCGAAATCTTCAATTTATTCTTTACATAAAAAATTGATTATTTTACTATGTATTTTAATGTTGCCACCTAGTTATATTTAGTTATATTCTATTTATATATAGTTAGTATTGAATAATCAAAAGTCACGAAATATAAGAAGTACAGAGTAGTTCATCCTTATTTGCTTAAACGTAACGGCTAAAATTTTTAATTAAAAAAGAGGTAATGTTCTTAATTTAAAAATAAAATACTATCTCTTCTCATCAAATGTCCATACCAGGACAACCTGTTGCTTCTCAACTTTTCATCCACTTTCAGGTTGCCTCGAATGTAACCTTTCCTTCCCTTGTCCATCCTAATCACACCACACATTAATCTTAACGTTCGTATGTCAGCTACGTATGTTCGTAGTGCCATGTACTTGCCATGCCATGTACCTGTCTACTTATTCGTACATACATGGCAAACTACTTCTAATCTGGTTTTCAAAAAATTCAGGATTTTTTTAGTAACAAGTAACGGAAACACCAAGACTAAGATACATTTTGGGGTAAAAGAAAATGCCTGCCTAGTAATTATTCCATATCCACGACAGACTCCTTAAATATGGTAACTCTATACTTAAGTCATGTCTTATAGGTTTTGCAATATTTGAGCTTATGGCGTTTAATGCACGAGAAATTATACTATATCAAAATACCTATGTATAACACACATTACACGGCAATTGAAGGCGGTAATTGCATGTTCATTTATTTTAATAAGTCATTAAAATGTTTTGCCCATTTCACTAATACCGACCAATGTTTATTCTGCGACTGAGATTTCTTAGAACCAAAGAATTTTAGATGTGCTGTTTAATGTATTTATTTAATACTTCTTGCATTTGAATTGCATGAGGCGGACTTAATACCACATGGTATTATCTCTTAGATCAACCTTTGGAAGATTCAGTGAGAAGAAGAGAAGAGGACCACGTAGGTGTATGAGAATGGAATTCCTTTAAGTGCAATTTCAATTCAAATGATAGATCCCATTCAATAAAGCCAAGTTAACAATTTAATTTAAGTTAAAAGTATATTACTTATAAATTTATTGGAACACCACGCAATAAAGACACGAACATTTATCGGTTTACAATACATACAGAATAGCAGAAATTTAATAACGACGTACTCCGTGAAATATTTGAACTATCCAAACACAGTTCTAGGCAACGGCTAGCATTCAACAAACAATGCTCTACTGTTATACATTCGAAATTACCTTTTTCGTTTCATCAATATGTAGGAGTTAGTTTTTTGACACTGTTTCTCTATGAGTGTAATGAACCATTTATATATTGGATCATTTCGATAAAGTTAAAAAAGCTTCCCCGTTCCTGTATCAGAATGCGATAGCAATTGGCTGTAAGCCCGTGTGTGGCTCATTTGTTTGAGATTCAGTTCGTGTGTCACTTAATTTGAAAGCCAATGTTTCGCGAACGAGATAATGGGGTAACGTTATTGCCTCTTTGAAACATTTTGTTCTTTTCGGATTGATGTGCTACTGGAAGGAACACCGTTTCTCGAATTACACAGAAAAGACGTGGTGTTTTTGATGAGTAATACATTTACCCGCGCCATCTTGCAATTTCGAGTGATTATGTGAAAAGAGACGGTCGTGGCAAGCCGAAGAAGCATTTTCTGTTTGATTTGGGTACTGATTAGATGAGATGACAGATGTTGTGCAACTTATTGCGACTAATGTAAGGCTCAATTTTAAGATTACCAACTTATAATAGCAAAAAGCGTATTTACAATATGTGAAAATAATAGTCTATTTATAAATAAGATATGCAGTTGAAATATTCACAACGTATTGCTGATAAGCAGAAACTGCCTTAAACGTTAAGAATATTGCATACAGTATCTTCTTAACAAGTTATATTTGTAGTTTTTTTTTGTTAAATAAATTACATATTGGTACATAAAATTGTACAATTTGTTATGTAGTGAGTTGTGTACATCCAAATTCTACCATCGAAAACCTTTAAGTATCATAATATTCATTTGTGTCACTTGTGTATACATTGTATATATAAGTAAATTCACAATTAGCAGTCGTTTAAGTAATAAGGAACAAAAAAAAAACAAAGATACAAAAAATATTTAAAAGCACCACCTACCTTTTCAATCCATCAAATGTTTACAGAAACAGAACAAATATATGTAAAAACAAATGCACAAACAGACAAGATTGCTACATATTTTTCTTCAAAGAACGCACGATCACCTCAAAATAGCACGCAAAGTCGTCAAGCGCTGTTTGTATCCAATAAAAATGTTAAGTCGCCATTCGTTTCAATCTGTATTCGGTATCGAGGCCCGGGCCGATTTACATGCATATAGAGTGGATCTGCAGCTTTATTTGCTTTATTCCAATATATCCATCTAGTGCAGTTGATGCACTCTTTTGATGAGCACTTTGAGTTCGAACAGGTGCCTAGTGACATAATTATAAAGATAGTCATTCACTAATGTGCAACATTAGAAAATACTAACAGTATAATAAAATAAATAAATATATATATCTGATTAATACTGTCGTAAATATTTAATCTTCCGTGTGGTGACGGATTAAGAATACAGAGTGTCACCACCCCTATTCATCCCGTGGGTGTCGTAAGAGCCGACTAAGGGAGAAAACTACGCAGAAGAACAACTGCACTACAGAGAGAAGGAAAACTTGACACAAACCCTAGACCAACCCGTTTGGCCAGCGTGGTATAGTAGGCCAAAAACTCCTTTTTAAGGAGAGGCTTATGTCCAGCAGTGGACTATTAAAGGCTGTTGATGATGATGATGAAATACTTAATTGGATATGATGACCACCTAACCTTAGATAACTAAAAGTATATTATAACTAATTTATCACCCTTTAAAAGAGAAAATTATCATATAATAATTAGTTTGAAATTTTTCATTATTAGTCTAACGTCAATCTTTATTTGAGATATGAATTCTTTTTTAACAATGGGACTAAAGCCATAGTTGATGCTTTTGTGCTTTTTGAATATGAATAATTTACAAATATGGATCTTCATTGCTAACACAATGTCAATTATAGTTATCACCATAATGTAATTCTGAGCATGCATTTGTACACATTCTAGAAAATAAGACAATATTGACCTATGATAACTTAAAATACATATTTTTAATTATTATTATTTCAAATTCAATTTTTTTTAAGTTTATTTTTTTTTCTTTAAAGCTACTTTTTATGTTTTACTAGTTTTGCTTTTAACAATAAAACCGCAGTAATAATTTACAAACAATTTATAATAAGAGTAGTACTGATTACATTAAAATTATTTGTCTTATTATTAAGACAAATAATTTTAATGTAATCAGTAACTAATTAATTATTATTATTATTTGTTGCAAATTTTAGTGAAATGTATTTTGTAATGTATTTATACTGTATGAGATACAGTGAATAGCAAACCTTACCTTTGTTTCCTGTTGAAGCAAGAACAATACATTACGGATCCATCTCCAATTTTGCGTCTATCTTAAAACAGGAATCAAACAGGTTTCAATTACCCCGGTGAAGTGTATCCCCAGACTAAAGTGCGTGTATATAGAAATAAATAAAATTGAAGTGTCTGTTTGTAATGTCAAAACAATAGTTTAAAGCTCACACGGTTATTTGCACGATACCTATGCCTAAAACAAGTTAAAAAAAAGTCTGTCTGTCTATCTATCTGTATGTTCCAGGTAATCTCCTAAATGGCTGGACCAATTTTGATAATATTTTACTACTAGGTAGCTGTCTATATAGGGAGTAACTTAGGCTATTTTCCTCTCAGAAGAACCCTATAAAATTGTGCCCGGTGCAGGTATCGGACCTACTAGGCGGCGTTTTTCGGAAGGAAATAAAAAAAAAATCAAGAGACAGTGCGATTTGGGCTCCCAGTACCTTAACTAAATCAGTGAAAAGAGATCGGTGAGAGAATTGGTTAACACTGGTGGTATGTGAGGCCGTGATATCACTCCGGTTGATCACGGTAATTAATCATCAACAGCACTAAGTAGGTCAATGAAGGTTCTGGCCTACTGTACCACGCTGACCAGACGGGTTAGTATAGGGTTTGTTTCAAAAATTAACGGACACAAAACACGCAGACTCAAAATAACATTTTGTGGAACACAAAAATTGTCGTCCATGAGGGAATCGACCCACAGCACTCACTTACACAACTACTGCAGTCAGTCACTAGCACAGTCAAAAGTTACCTATCGTATAAAGGTAATTTTCGACTGCACGGCACAGTTTTTCATACCCGAAATGAAATGTATCTTATGTCCAAATAGGGTACCTACCCTACTTTTTACTGTAGCAAGCAGTGTTGTGGATAATAAACCGCAACGCTGCCCTATCCCGATTCTACCCTAATAACTAGTGTCTAATTGAATTAATAAAGGGCACATGTGGAATAAATTTACCAACAATAAGTAATTAACGTCCCACTTCATAGTTCACACGAAATAATAAGAGGCGACAGATCTTGTTCAATAAAATACATTTTCAATTAAATAAGTATCCACTTAATGACTCCATTGACCAACTTTGTAAGTAATAAATATTTTACAATGTTGGAATTTTTTAAATTATTATTACTAGTACAATCTTAAGCGCCATGCTTCACCGATTGAGTGCAGTTACCGAAATCCAAGCCCCTCTTACTCCTGATTCTTTAGGAGGACATGGAAACAGCGTAGGAGAGCCGTGAAAAGTGGGCTGACTCGACCGGGGTGGTACCACAGGCTCACAGAAAACAGGTATTAAGCCATTCTTTCGTTGTTTTCTATCGAGTGAGTGAGATAACCTAAAAACAAGCCCCCTTTCCTTTGATTCTTTGGGAGGACTGGGAAAGAGCGTGGGAGAGCCGTGTTTGGTCAAGAAATGGACTGACTCGACCGGGGTGATACCACAGCCTCACAGTAAACAGGCATTAGGTCATTGTTTCTTTGTTTTTCACCGAATCACATCACATCAACAGCCTATAACAGTCCACTGTTGGACATAAGCCTCTCCTTAGAAAGGAGGTTTTGGCCTACTATACCACGCTGGCCAGACGGGTTGGTACAGGGTTTGTGTCAAGTTTTCCTTCTCTCTGCAGTGCTGTTGTCCTGCGTAGTTTACTCCCTTTCATTTTCACCGAATGAGTGAGGTTATTTATTTATTTATTTTTGGTTACCGAAACTCGAGCCCCCTTTCCCCTAATTCTTTGGGAGGATTTAAAGGACGGTAAAGTACTTGTGACTTGAATTCCAGATGTTTATGGGCGGTGGTAGTCACTTACCATTAGGTGACCTATCTGCTCCTTTAATAAGGCTGCCAAATAAGGCAAATAAAATAGATCATCAAAATACAGAAGTGCTACGTTACTGTTACATTATTTAAATTTGCTTCTCTCAAAGCAAACTTCGGTAGAGCAAACAGCCCGCATACACTCATTACAGCACGTACAGACGTACACCCTACGCATTTCACGATCTCCTTCTTTAAACTTCTTTTAAGATTAATTCTTGTATAAATAAAACTAACTTAAACATAAGATGTTGCCTAATTAATACCCGTATAAAATACTCAAAGTGGATATTGAAACGTTGCAAATTAAACTTAATCCTGGAGAGAACCCAGCACAATAAAAAAAATGTCAGTGTTAACGCCGTATACGCCGATAGTTTGTCTATGATATTCTTATCATTCGTATCGCATCACTATGCATTGTAACTACCTCACTACTTTGCTTTTCTTTCCAACTTCCGACGAGCGAGCATTGCGATACACAAAATTGTAAAAAACCCAATTTATCTTGGACATTAAAGCCCTGTACAAATCTTGGGAGCATTTTTTTTGGGAGCAACAGTCAGAAGTCCAAAGTATAAAAAACAGTGTCCCATGATCTTACACACAACCATCTTATCTCAAACGATGTATAAAATACCCGATAGTAACCAGACTGCTGATAAGCACACTTACTCTTATATTTCTAAATACTATGTATTTTAGATAAATTACACCTAGATACAGAACAAATGATCGTGCTCATCACACAATGGAAAGGTTCGCAAGCCAAACCGCCACAAGCCAGTCACGATAAGATGTATCCATGTGAAGGACTGTGTCCGCCTCTGCCGCCGGCGTGGACCTCTCAGTGTGACCACGTCCGCTCTGCCAAGAGCAACACGACAGAGAAGAAGAAGAAGTCCATGTCTCTATCCCAATAGCATATCTAAATACTTATATACGCTACCTGACTCTTTGAGCTAATGGACTTTGAGTTCCATTACCCATGACGACACTTGCAGTATACCTTACCCCAGCTCGCTTGCCTTTTCCGTTTTGTTTACCCCAATTTTTAGACAAAACGATTTCATTCCCAATAAGGGTTCCCATAAGGGTAAGCATTCCCATCAGGCAGCATGGTCATATAGAAAACCATCCAAAACTCTCTGCAAGTATATTGCACTGCCCCAAATACAATTTCCAAAAGTTCAGAAAGACGATTAAAATGATATAATATTTTGTTCATCAATGTAGACATAATCAATATACTAGTTTTGTTTACATAAACGTCTTATTGAATAAGAATTAGTTTTATTCTTCAAGTAATCCGATTACCACCCCACTTAAATTATGTTCCGAAGAATCGACACAGTTCAATAAAGATGATCCTTTTAGTACAAAAACTTCAACGTTATTAAATCTTTCTAATTCTAAGAAACATTTGGCATTAAACAAATTTTGTTAATTAACGTTGTAAAATATTAAAGAGAAGAAGTCTATGTAATGTTAATTTGCTAATAAATTATTTAATTCGGACGGCGCGACTGAGTATTTAAGAAAATTCGTACTCTCTCAACGAAGTATGGCTTTTGATTTATTAAATTTTCAATAATGAGCCAATTGAAAGGGCTGAGTTACTGAATTGTTATATTTAGAGTAGGTAGTTATCTATTGTGTTTGATATTGTTAAGTGTTTTGACGAGGGTTGATTTTGTTTATAAAGGTTGTGGAGTAATTTTACATTTCGGAGAATACTGTATTTACTTGTGATGGATAAATAATATTTAAGCTAATAGGAGCATTTCAAAAAGAACACACAGTATATTTTGAATTTCCTCTTTTAAATACGAGTACGTAAAAACCTTGGAAGTCAATTTTTACCTACTTCTAATTGTTGTATGGACATAAAATTCTATGTAGTTTGAATGACAATACTACAATTTGATGGTTGATACTGAAATTCTATAGTAAAAGTTTTAACTTATTTTATTAATTTTGACAAATTATTCAGATTTGGCTTGGCACCAAGTGTATTGGAACCTAACCTTCAAACCTTCAAGAAAAGAGCGTACTCCTTCCTAAAAGGCTTCCAACGCGTTTGTTACTTCTGACTAGCAGACGTTCATGGGCGGCGATGGTCACTTTCCATCAGGTAACCCGTCTGCTCGTCTGCCCCTCTAATATAAAAACGAACGATTTTCGACTTTATTTGTTTGGGCAGTAGGAATTACAGCTTTTTTATTATTTGTTTCACTTATTGTCTTAGATGGAGCTATTACTATATTATTATTAGATCGAAATTTAAAAACCTCATTTTTTGATCCTGCAGAAGAACCAAAGCTACAAAAACTTAATCAAAGGACAAAGACACTTATAGTCAGAGACTTAATCACTTTCAAACATCCCGCTTTTTGTTGAACGATAAAAATATCTACGAGAAAGGTTTAAGGAACATTTTCCAGAACTAGCATAATAATACTGTCTAACCTGTTGGTTCTATTTCAGCAAAAATCTGTTGTACCTTCTCTACCTCCTCAAAATAGTTTTTGACTATTGATGGAAATAATTAGAAACTATTAATAAATAAGTATGACCTATACCTACTCTTAATACAAATGGCAAAAGAATTTTGACGACGAAAGAAGATTGACGACCGGATGGCGTAGTGGTTTGTGTATTGGATTGCTATTCCAAAGGTCGCGGGTTCGATTCCCGCTCAGGTCAAACATTGGTGTGCATGAACATTTAATGTTTGATTTGGTCTGGGTGTTTCTATGTAAAATATGTATGTATTTACAAAAAAAAGTATATATGTATTTATATCAGTTGTCTAGTACCCATAGTACAAGCTCTGCTTATTTTGGGACTAGATGGCATTGGGTGAATGTGGTAAAAAAAAAGGAAAATTGAGCACCACTCCTACTAATACCTAAAGTGATTAACGAAATGTATATGTACGTGAGCACAGTCGAGGCAACATCTAGTAGTTAATAACTTTATTGTATGTAAACTACTTAAAAGATACTGTAGGTATACCTACACACTTAAGAACACTTAGACTCATTCCCTAGATATATCTCGAAGAAATTACAAGCATGAATATATTCTCCACTATATAATTGTCGAACCACTTATAATTCCGCTTGCTCAGCTCCAGAGCATGTTATACCGAGGTGTTAGTTTGTTATTCTTGTCAAATTGACGTGTTTCCACGGAGAGCTGGCTGCTGGTTAATGAATATGAAGTTTGGTGTTGAGCAAATGTGTGAGCATCGTAGTATAGTCACTGCACATAATTTATGCACTGTATGTTTTACATGTTAGAGACTTGATAAATTTTTAGGTAAAAGATTTAGGTAAACTGCTCTGAACTGAATGCAATTATTATATTATATTAATATTGTATATGTAGAACTGCCTATCATGTACGTGTTTAATTAACCGCTTAATTATAAGCATTTCGATTATATTTACAGATACTAATAATAATAATATTTTCGGACATCTAACACACAACGCCATCTAGTTTCAAACTAAGCAGAGCTTGTTTACTAATATACTTTTTTTTTTATATATACGGGTACAATACATTTGGTAATTGGGTGTTATCTATGTATAATATATACATAGAAAACACCCAAACTTCGAAATAAATATTTGCAGATCATACAAACATTTGAATCGAAATCGAGACTTCAGCACAGCAGTCGCATACGCTACCACTGCACTACTGAAAAATAATAATTTATACCAACAATCTATATTTTACGGTTAAAAGAAGACTGTGATACGACACATATCAAATGTCTGTAAATAAGCTACAGTAATTAGTTCTGTGTTTAGGTATTTGTTGGCGAGGTACACAGACAGGCACAGCGGGATAGTACGCTAAAATTAATACTGCTTAGCTTGCCGCTGAAGCAGTAAAAGGAGAATTAATAGTATGTCATAAACTATGTGCTTTGGGCGAATCTGGCACTAATGAAATATACCTAACTAGCTGACCCGCGCAACTTCGTCTGCGTCTCTCAATAGTAATAAATTTTCTCCGTTTTTGAAACATTCTTCATTGGTGCTCCGCTCCTATTGGTCTTAGCGTGATGATATATAGCCTATAGCCTTCCTCGATAAATGGGCTATCTAACACTAAAAGAATTTTTCAAATCGGACCAGTAGTTCCTGAGATTAGCGCGTTCAAACAAACAAACAAACAAACAAACAAACTCTTCAGCTTTATAATATTAGTATAGATTTGACAGTAGAGCTGGCCCTATGGGTTACTCGATGGCAGGTTCCAACGTTTTGTCAGCTGTACAGGTAATGAAAACTAAAAATATTTCTTCTAATGTCTTTCGTTCTTGTTTCTTGACTTCTCGGATGTAACGGATGTACTTAAATATTTAATCTACAATTAAGTATTCGCACCTCGATAGAATTTAAATGGTAAAATAATGTTTCTGTGCAAATTGTTTGATCCATTTTTATAAACAATACAAAAACGCCGATCACAGAAACCAATTCTAACCTGGTTTGCGTCTCACAAACAAACCAAAAATATTACAAATGTACATAGTTGAACTGTGAATATATTATCGTGATGAGTGTCACAAAAAAATATTTTTTTTTAAATTTGAATATACGTTGATCGCTTTATTTGAAGTCATTTTACTCTTTGAACAGACCTTGTATGTGTTTCTGTATTTTATAACCCATAACACAAGCTACGCTTACTATAATAACTGACATAATGACTGATATAATAACTAACAAAAAAAAACATAAAATAGTAAATGGCTCACTTGATAGTGAGCTTATTGGCTTACTATAATTTAAGATACCAACACGATCCGTGCGTATACCACAGCTGTTCTCAGTACCTAGTAGCAACAATAATGTATCACAGAACAATCCAATCTCCCGAATGTGTAGTCAATAAACCGCTATTGGCTCTGAGTTCGACATTTCTCACAATACATATAATTTATTCATAAGTTTATTACTAAAAGAATGTGCCCCACAATAGTATCGGTACAATTTCTTCGGCTTTTTTTAAAATCTTTGTTTTGCTTTTAATTAAATCTTAAACTAATTATTTCGTAATAAATAATGGAACTTAAGTTTATTATGTGAATACTCGAGTCTGTTACCATACTCATATAAGCTTTGTAATAGAATGTTGTGTATAGTTATAATTGGGCTTCAGATTTAAGTATTGTATATTGTCAACATAATTGTGTATGTTCTGATCTGTTATCTATTACTGTACCTATTAAATAAAATAAAATATTGTAGATCTAGACAGAGTAGTGTGACATAATATGCCCGGATATTTATTCATTCATACGTTTAAAAATTATTGCACATTTGGTACAGAGGCGGGTTTAAGGCCTGAAGTATTCTATACTAGTCTGTCTTTGGGTGATGCAGATCAAGTAAAACTTGATAAATTAATCTATTGTTAGATATAATCTGAACCACAATACAATAACGAACCTTCTAATACCAATCACCACACGTCACGTTCAAAATCAAATGATAATCAATTTGCCAGATACACGCACAAAATTTATACCGACTCCATACAATTTTCAGCTAACCCTTAGCCGCCGCCGACGGCAAAATGGCTAAACTATTCTATGCATTTGTGATTGATCCGATAACCGGGACCCTTCGTGTGTTATTTAACGGCAATTGGGAATGATTGGTGCGATCCCCCGGGAAACCGTATGATTGATAGCCTCCAGGTTTTTACCTGTATCTCACAGAACTGTGATTAGGTTTGCTGTTGTTTGTTTTGTCATTCATTGCGAATGGAGCATAAATAACCCGTGTCATGTTGTATTCGATATTGAGGTCAATAGCTTCAAATGCAAAATGGACTTAATGTTGCTACGCCGTGTAAACACTGGAATTCATTAAAGCCAGCACGAATATTTGATTCCATATATTTGTTAATTGTACGAGTATGTATTTGTATTATCATACGAAAATAATTTGTATTATGAATGCGGATTGTGAATTTGTTTCCGTACCTACATATTTGAACATTTGTTGTTTATCATAAAATTTGGCATACAAGAATGATATCTGGTACAGATAAGTGATATATTTATATCTAGAATAAACAGTATTCAGGAAGAAAATGTAACGCTTGACATAATCTACATCATAACAAGAGAGAAGGCTATTTTTTCACCAGAAATTTTGCTGTAGATTCACTATGAGTGAAGGCAATACTAAGTTTTAAAATACTAGCCATAGCTAAGAGGTGCTAAGAATTTGAGTCTGGTGCCGTTTAGCGAGAGACATGTGTGAGGTTTTAGAGCAGGTGTTACTGAGAAGTACTAATAGCTAAGGCGCATAAGTTTTTTAGGATATTTAGCGGAGATACAAAAAATATGTAAAGTTCATAAATATATATATATTTATATATTTTATTTTTTTTATAAATGTATCATCTGCGGGACATAGGTAATCTAAACCAATATAACTTTTGATGAACGTTAGATGGACGTGGACTAGGAACATATACTGTGCCGGGGGGGGACTCTACAAACATTCATTACCGACACAAAGAACATCCGGACTCAGAACAACAATTGTGGATCACTCAAAGTGTTGTTCCATGTGAGGATCGAACCTACACTGTTAAGTGCAGTAGTAACCGATTAACCACTAAACCAAATGTGCCGTCATCAGTCAGTGTTCAAAACGCAATTATTGTTTTTAGATATGAGTTTATTATTACTTTAACCATTGGTTAATTTTAATTTCTGTGGACATGTTTTTTTTCTATATTCCTTTAATTTTAAAGAATTTGGGTTAAACTTAGTTAAAATCATACTAAATAGAGCTAGGAACTTCTCTAAACATCAGTGTTTAGTTGGCAGTATTTAATAATTAAATCGTTTACTAAGGGTTCCTCTGTATAATTAATCCTTTTACTGAAGGTCAGGTTTATGCAGAATTTTGCTTTCAATAGCAGTTCGTCAGACACAAAGTATGTACCTGGGTAAATAAGTTTGTAATCTATTACGCAATACTCCTCTCCGACAGCTCAGCACTAACCCCAATGAAATGATTATTATAGATATGGAATCTCTAGCAATAAAAAAAGGATGTCTTTAATTATCTTTCTTTATGGCATAGTATAGTAGTAGTATAGTATACGAATAGTATATTTTTTTTTTTTTCCGTGCGGCAATCCCCTCGGATACCACCTGTCGGTGGCATGTCGGACCCGAACCGACTAAAACCGCACGCCGTCGCCGGGTACTAATAGCCGGGGAACCAGGTGTACCCTAGAAAGGAAGTCCCTGGTGCCCCGACATACCTCGGGTCATCTACAGACGAGTAGACGACCCCCCCCCGTGTGGGAACCCCATGTTCCCTGTGCTCCCTGGAAGCGAGCGAGCTTCGCAACGCGCTCGCCGCCACCCCGGCCTGCTTCTGCTAGGGCGACAGATGGCCTCACCTGTCACCCCCAGGCCTGCGCTTATGGAGGACGGAGGTCGTTCTGCGACCTCCGGCGCCTGAGTCGCCTGCGGTACCTGGCCCGTTCCCGGGCCTGGCGGGCCGGGAGAGTCCTAAACCTCTCACGGTCCCGCTCCGCCGTCTCCTTCGCGAGCATAACTTCCCAGTGATCACCTGCGTCAATCGGTATGAGAGGGTCCCGTGACGCCTCTCGAGCCAATCCTCCATAACGGATCTTACCGCCGCGAAGACGGCGTGCCCGACGCGGCTCCACCCGCGTATATGTTGGTTATATAAAAGTATCTTATGTTACTCGCTGATAATGTAGTTTTATTTTTACAATTTTTAAAATCGGTTTTGTGGTTTAAGCGTGAAAGCTTAGCAAACAAACTCACTTTCACATTTAAAATAAGGAAGTATGGATGTAACTACCGCTGCCCCTAGATACCTGCAACTAAAGAGTTACTCCGAGAGCCCTGCTCCCCTACTCGTGACTCCAAGTGAGGTGGAAAGGATTGGGCTCCGGTAACCACAGTCACTTGAGGTCTTGTGGAACATGGCTCTCCTACGGTTAAACGATTCAGCTTGATTCACATAGTTTCTCTCGAACAATTAAGCTATTAACCTTGATCGAAATTAACTAATTACAAAAAAAAAAAACATGTTTAATATAAACGCAATTAACTTCATGACAATTTAGTTAAAATTACGTCAAAAGAAAGGTGTCAGGTACACGCCGATTAAATCCGCGCATAACATAACAAAATTGACTCTTTAATAACGGTACTGCTCTACGTAAGTAATTACCAACGCTGCTGAATGAAATTTCGTATGCTAATTGACTAAATACAATTATGGGAGCGAACCTAAGACTGCGAGTACCTCCGCGTTACATTGATATTATTTTTTTCAAATAAACTGGAACTACCATTATTTTATACTGAACTTTTTTTTTTGAAAGTTTATGTTTAACAATATCGAATAGGAAATGCTATGAATTAGGGCCATGTTCAGATGCCACAGATCTAGAGGTTTGATTTTGCAATGTGATCAAATCAATTTTTATAAAATTTCTCAACAAGTATTCGAAACGGTCAATTTATTCATTTAATTTATCAATATAAAATATCAACCCTATACTCGTACTGTCCCCTCAATAGATTGCTTTATGAGATTTAAAATTGTTTTGAAAAAAGATAAAAGATGCACAGGTACACTCACACGCACACGCAAACTCACACGCACACGCACACACACACACACACACACACACACACACACACACACACACACAAGCAAAAGTCCGCTTCTGGACATAGACCACTCTCAAAGTTCGCCACAGTAATCGGACCTGTGCTATCCGCATCCAACGTCTTCCCGCCACATTCACCAGGTCGTCAGACGACCTTGTTGTTATTACTAATAATACATTTGACACATCTCACTCACGGCTGTCCAATCTTGATTCAGACGGAGCCTGTGCTATAGGAACTAGACTACGTATAAACATACTTCTATTCCCCTAAATACATACACAAATAACAGTTTACAAAGATAAATTAAACCCAGGCACAGAAAGAATAATAGTGTTAAACACACACACACACACATACATACACACAACACACACACACACACACACATACATACACACAACACACACACACACACACACACACACATACATACACACAACACACACACACACACACATACACACATACATTTAGTATCATGTACATTCGAACAACTAAATGCAGATTCATTTTTTTGGTATAGGTGGCAAAGTAAGAGACGTGTCACCTGATAGTAATTGAATACCGTCGCCCAAGGACAACTGCAATTCAAGAGATACTAAATCGTTGTCATCCTTTAAGTGATTCACCTCCTAGATTTAGATAACCTCCCTTACTTTTTAAAAACCAACAAATTTGTAATATAAATCTGCGTACAATGTTACAGCAAATGTATATATAAATTAATATACGCTTGCCGCATCCAGTAATTAAAACCAGTGTTCGTTGTTAATTAAATATCAAGTTTAAGGCACGGAGCAGGTGCCGGGAGCGAGTCGCGATAACGTGTGGGTCGCTCCATTCGAGACACGGTTTTTGAGGTAAGCCTTATTTACGAAGCGACTTCAGTTTTTAGTACCACTTGGCTGGATCACTTTAATTTATTGCGAATAAAGTTAAGGATCTAAGTTTATAAAGTTAGCTTTAGTGCCGGTTTTTATGATTTCATTTTCATGGTTTTAGTATAATTATCTACTGTCGTCATTCCGAACAAGTTATTGGCGGCGGTTATTTTTTACCGCATATTATTAGCCGTAGGCTATTGTAAATTTATCAAATGTTTTACTTAGGTGCATATTTGGCGAAGCCCAATCAGGTACGGCCCTGAACGAGCCGTTTGCGCTAATTCTCAAAATTACTATAGCTGAATAATGTATGGTTGGTATTAGGTATGGTAAAAAATAACACTACAAGTAAAATTTAATGAAGTTTCAAAATAAATAGCGACTCCTTCAACTAAAGTAGTAATATTTCTATGCAATAGGCTAATTTACTCAATTTGAAAACTTGGTTAATTTAAATACTTTACCATCTATTTTATCCAAAAAACATATATTAAAAAAAAAGCAATAATTACATTACGTATTTTGTTTAAAAAAAAAACAATTTAAATTTCAGTGTCAACTGTTTTCAAAAATTGAACAAGGAATAAGGAGAAACTGTTGTATGAAAACGTCAACAACAACAATGATGTTTTGCGTGGTGTGACGTAACACTTTCTGATTGGTGTTCGCTGTCACGTGACTTAATGCCTATTTTGTACGAATTTATTTAAAAAAATATTAGTAATCTTTAACTTTTATGAGAAATAGACAGATTTTTTCTTATCTATGTCTCTTCATTCATAATTTAAAACTATAAACCAAGCAATTTGTTATTAGTGGACACAAGCCTATTGGCGTGGTTGTGTTTATTCCGATTGTGGTTTGAATTTCCAGGCTATAGTTGTCATTTGAAAATTATGCGTGGACTTTTATATTTATTACATATATACAACACATATTTCTCTAAAGGGTTAAACTTGCATTGGCCTTTTAATAGCGTGTCTGTGGCAACTTTTAATATGGCTGTCTAGTCCGATGCGAAAGCGGCAGTAACGGCTACATGATTGGCATTTGAATTTAGAATCATTTGGAGGTGGAGGGGTGGGAAATCAATCCTCTTGGTCGTGTGTCTTTTTTCACGCCTATCAGCTAAAGTCTGGAACCAGCTGGTGTCATGTACTTCGCAACCGTTGCTCAGGGACTTTTTTCACTTATTGCAGTCATTTTTTTTAAATTTATTTAGGTCCTTCATAGCTGACAATAAGTACATGTAGAAAATGTTCAAAGTATTACGCTAATTATGAAGTACACAATATACTTAACAGGTAGACATAAGTAAACAAAAGTGAACCCGTATTCATTAGTGCCTTCATGCATATGCATTATGTTAATAAAGTGTGTGTTATGATTGTAGTATGTGTCACGATGTCTGTGTGTTAAGTCTTTCCAGTTTTCGTGGTTGATGCCGAATGCACGCATGTCGCACTTTGAGCAGTCTTTGAAAAGAAATATGGGCCCATATGAATGGATTGGAAAACAGTACTCCGAGCAGGTCTAAAACGAACTGGCTGTATGAACAGCGCAGAGAGAGTGCCACTCGTAACTTAAGAGCTCGTGGGAAGCATGAACTTTATTTAATACATTCTTATGGTTGAGTACTAACAATATTTTTTGCAAAAGTTTCTAGTGCTTAAGTTCAGCTGTGATACTTAAGCCCTCAATTAACCAATACTACAGTTTAAATCGTTGTTGTATCTTAATATGAAGTTAAATAGTTGGCAAAGCACAAATGAACCACTGAGCACAGAAAGTGTTTTTTTTTTTGCCAAATTTAATTTTAAAAACACAAAACTTTATTTTAACGACCTTTGTGGCGTAACGCGTTACATTTCTTTGATGCGTGAACTGGTTATTGTATTTCTACAAACAATATACATATGGATCTCTAATCTAATTTAGGTTAAGTTAGTGATGTGTAGTATGTGTCAGGATTTTAATTTGGTATCTATCGTAAATAAATCTGTCTTTGGTTTTAGTGTCATTGTCATCAGCCTATAGCAGTCCACTGCTGGACAAGTTAACGTATTTACTTTCAATGTTTCAAGCAAATAAATAAGAATCACAAGCCTTATGCTTGTTAGCATAAATATTTGATGGAGTTAAATAAAATTAAGAAGGTAGTATTCGTTGAGAATTCTATCAGACGATTGCTATTCGGGGCGGGTTGTGTTCAGTATGTACTAATCGTAAATAAATCTTGAGAGAGTGGCGAGGCAGTAAATTGAACACGTGACTCGGTCGGTTAAGGAAACTCGCACATTGTATGAGTATACCTACGTTTGATACAGATACGTACACAAAATTGCTAAATACGCATGTCCTTTGTATTTATTAAAGGGACCCTACATCAAAGAGTGAAACGTCCTGCCACGACGCGGAAGGTGTGATGCCGATACAATGTCTTATGCCCTTTCTAGACAGTTTTCGGAGAATATACATTTCCGATACGGTCACTGGAGGGAAACTACAGGATTACCACTATACTTTATTTGCGTACATCTTTCTTCTATTGAGACCAAGAGAGTTTCATGTCAATGGTAATAAATAGGTTGGTAAATAGGTAATTATACCAATTGTATTGTGAATGTTATCAAGTACCTACTGATGTACTTGACAACGGTTACGACAAAGCTAGCCATCTGCTTGTATATACGTTGTTAATAGACAACATTATGTTTTGTAAGTAGGTAAATTGGTTTGTTACTTTAATAAGTATAACATAAATTACGTGAATATATGTAAAAATAAGCTTAAGAAATATGTATGTATTGTATAGGGGGCGAACCACCATCTTTCGCCCCAAGCCAACCTCACCTGCCCGCGGTGCATCTTGCTGAACGACGAACGAGGCTCTGGCGACCGACCGATGGTGGTGTATCCAGGGCTATGCTCGGCGTTTCTCTAAGGGATCGTATCAGGAATGAGGTGATCCGGCAGAGAACCAAGGTGACCGACATAGCCTACCGGATTAGCAAGCTGAAGTAGCAGTGGGCTGGCCATATTAGCAGCAGAACCGACAACCGTTGTGGAAAACGAGTTCTTGAGTCGAGACCACGTCTCGGTAAACATAGTGTAGAACACAGTCCAGGTGGAGTGACGATTTGCGCAAGAGGGCTGGCAGGAGCTGGATGCGAGAAGCAAAAAATCAATCTAAGTGGCGTGCTATGGGAGAGGCCTATGTCCAGCAGTGGACTGCGATAGGCTGATGATGATGTATTGTGCTGGTTTATTACTGTTAACATTGTATCTCATTATAAGTGAACTGTAATTCCTATAAGAAGTAAATTTCTTTAAAACAAAGCTAAGACAAGTCGGGAATATACGATTACCTTTATCTTAAACGTAAATAATCAGGTGAATAGTTAAGGGTTTTATGCTTTTACAGAAAGGCATAAATGAACCTTTATCTACGTGGACCTGAAACTTTACGTACAAAGCATTTTGTGAGAAACATGATAAAAATAACGTAAAAAGTACGTTTCGATAACACTGCAAGTTTATAAGTGATAAATGTCGAATTACTTCGATTGTGAACTCTATGTAGGTAGATAGAAGGATTATATTTGTAGTGCTTATGATAAACTTAAGTTTTCCCAGGTTGATATTATTTAGAAAGTACTGATTTGAAAAGAAGAAAAATAGAAGGAAAACTTGAAAGACACCCTATACCAATCCGTCTGGCCAGCGTATTATAGTAGGCCAAAACCTCCTTTGTAAGGAGAGGCCTATGTCCAGCAGTGGACTATTAAAAACTGATGATGATGATTTGGAAATTTAGTAATATGGAAATACGTATTGAGGTCTTAAAACCATAAAATATATTCATAATTTGAAAAGAAGAAAAAGAGAAGGAAAACTTGAAACAAACCCTATACCAATCCGTCTGGCCAGCGTATTATAGTAGGCCAAAACCTCCTTTGTAAGGAGAGGCCTATGTCCAGCAGTGGACTATTAAAAACTGATGATGATGATTTGGAAATTTAGTAATATGGAAATACGTATTGAGGTCTTAAAACCATAAACTTAGTTTATGGTTTTAAGACCTCAATACTCATAAACTTAGTTAAGTTTATATCAACGACAATGTTATGTCTATGCTATAAATGAAATAATTAAACCTGCACACTCTGCTCAAAATACAAAGCACAAATATCAATTTCTCACAATAGCAATAGACATCAAATCACCTTTTTATACGATTCTCGTCCGCAGTAATATTGCTGCTTCCTTTCTATACATCGTCTATGGCAGTCACGTAGCAACGGCCAAGAGCCATGATGACTTCAGGTTGCTCTAATCGACGGACAAAACAGGCGAAATAAATTAGTTTGTCGTAAGAAGTTTTGTATGAAATAACCGAGACAATAAAACATTTCTTTATGAATGAGTATAGTTATGAGTGTGACAGAAAACCTTGTATGTTATGTATTACAGCTTTTCTACTCTTAATGTGTGTGACTGAAATAAACAAAAAATATTGTGTATATGTATGTGTTTCTATGTATAATAATTATGTATTTACAAAAAAAAAGTATTTATGTATTTCTATCAGTTGTCTAGTACCCATAGTACAAGCTCTGCTTAGTTTAGGACTAGATGGCGTCGTGTGAACGTGGTACAATATTATATTAGCCCCCCAAAATCCTACCTTGCGTCCGTATCGAACACCAGATCACGCGGGTGGCGGATACGCGTACTAATGAAACTTACGCGGCTAACGAGGTAAAGGTAACCCATTCATCATGGAGAATCTTAATATTGAAATACGTATAGGGTCGCTGCCCGGGGGTGATCGCCGGGGCACGCCTGGAGCTGGTGCTGGACATGACAGCTCTTTGCTGAACTGGCGGGCGAGAGTCGGGGATCTCGAAAATGTCAAAGCCGATCAACGGGGAGGGGAGGGCGAGGATGATGCTTTGCTGAGTAGGGTTTCGCCCGTAGACTCTGTCGGCTCATCTACAACGACCACAAATAATGCAATAAGCGACGATAGAAGAAGAAAGTGGTCAACAGAAGAATTAAAAGAATTAATGTTTTGTTATTTCAAAGCACGATCATAAGGACCAGGATACATAGGCCGACTCCAGGCACTTTATACAGAGAGGAACCCTAATAACGATAAAATTCATAAGTTTAACGGTAACACTTGGTCTAATCAAGCTCGCAGGGTAATAAAACAGAATGTCATATCACAAGAGTTACTAGACTTAATACAAAAATAAGCAGAAGAAAACATAGGTACTGAGAATCCTGAACATATTTCACATACAACCCAAGAACGACATGAAACACCATCATCAATACACAACACACTACCAGCCATATGATGATGAAATTAAATGATATTTATTTCTGCAAGTAATCTTTACTGTAGTATAGAACTATTACTGTACAAGTACTTACATCTGATCTAGATACTTACATGTCTAAGAAGTTGAAACATTAATCATTGTTCGCAAACTTTCTGCTGATGTAGCTTCAGGCAATAAATCCATAGAAAAGTACCTTTTACCTAAAACTCTTGTTTGTATACACATAGAACAACAGGTTTTATGACCGTCTTAATAGTTTGAGTGCTTTTCTGCTATTTAGGGGTGGTTTATTGTAAAGGGCGATTGTAACACTATTAAATGTTCGGTTGGTAAGCCAATTTTTTTTCTAAATTCTTATAGTTATCAATATGACATTTGCTTTTAATAAAATTTTAATATTCCGAAAGTAACCAAACACAGTAGAGTCAATCTCGAATAATCGCAGACTGGCCCTGGTTTTATTACCGATTTACGAACTACCTTTTTTACACGCTTTATATTAGCTTCACTTGTATGTTTGTATGTTTGTTTGTAACCGACTCCTTTGGGCGTGATTTTGACTGACTATAAACAGTCAGAATTCGTTCAAACTTTGTAGATATATCGAAGACCGATGACAATACACTAATTTAAAAAAATAAAATAAAAAAAAAACTAGTTTTAAAAAATCAAAAAACATTTTCAAAGCGGGGGGTGCTTTTTACTATTGACAACTGGCACCCAACGCTTTTATTTTAAATTTACTAAAATTTATTTCTATTTTTTAGTTTGGTTTTCTATAAAAAGCGTGTTTTTTAGTTTTATTAAAACTTTTTTTTTTTATTAAAGACAACTTTATTAGGAATATATACTTGTATCGCTGGGGAACTTTACAATCATACATGAAACGGACACAAAGACCACCCAGACTCAGAACAACAATTTGTAGATCAC
This sequence comes from Arctia plantaginis, assembly GCA_902825455.1. NCBI lineage: Eukaryota > Metazoa > Arthropoda > Insecta > Lepidoptera > Erebidae > Arctia > Arctia plantaginis. The sequence continues at coordinate 2,681,301 of CADEBD010000300.1, forward strand.
ACAAAGTGACGTCCCATGTGGGAGCAGTAAAAGCGGCGTGGCGACCGCTTAAACCACTACGCCATCCGTGCAGTCAAACCTACTATATGTATACGAATAAATTATCAATATACCTACATTACAAAAATATACGAACTGATCCTGACTGATTATTTAGAAGAAGTTTTAAGAAAATTCATAAAAGAAAACGAAGAAGCGCATTAACGTTGTGGGTTTATCTTTAGCGAGAGCCGTGCTTCGGCACGAATGGGCCGGCTCTACCGGAGTGATACCACGGCCTCACAGAAAACCGGCGTTAAGAAATTCTTTCGTTGCCTTTCACTGAGTGAGTAAGGTTACCAGAGCCCAAACCCCCCCTCCCACCAACTCGAGCGAGAGGGGCTCCAAGGGCGGCAACGCACTTGACTTGACTTTTGAGTTGCAGGTGTCCATGGGCGCCGGCAGTTACTTACCATCAGGTGACCCGTCTGTTCGTTTGCCCACTTCTACATTGAGGGTGTAATAGGGTCAGTAAGAGAGCCGGTAAGATTTCGCAGAACAGACTATTTCTTCTTGCCAAATATCTTTACATATTGTTTTACATCGATATTATATTAATTATATTAATAGTAAATTGTGTGTGTGTATGTATGTGTATATATATGTGTATAGTGTGTATTTGCTTGTCTATAAATTTACGTGTGTTGTGTTGTGTAATGTATATCTTAGTGATTAGTGTTATAACCTATATGCGCCTGCCACTCACGATTTCTACACTACCTAAAGGTTGACTGGGAGAGAATGCCTTGGGTATTAAGTCCACCGATTTACACAATATGATATGTACACACATTATGATATGTACGTAACGGTTTTGTTCCTTTAACTTTACAGGCCTTTGTATCAAGCTTTGTATGTATGTTATCCCTAACACAGGCTATTACATTATAGCCTGTGTGCCCAGCTGGGAAAACAGCACTCTACCACGATATTATTGTAGACTTCTAATTGTAACACAAACTCATCATAATAAATGTAAAATTGTGTAAACCTACAATCTCATTTATACAATAAAAAGTTATTATTATTATTATTATTATGTATATCATAGTTTAAACGTTTTTTTTTTAAACTACAAAAACATTAAATGTGATAAAATTTATTAAATTATTTAGTCAATAATATGAAAAAAAACAATAAGTTTACTCATACTCGTACAGTTTACTACTACTCATACGTTTTACTATATACTAGGATGTTAAGGAATAGGAAAGGGACAAGGAATATCTCACAAAGCCTAAAAACCTACAGAATTAATTTTCATAGAAGACTGCCAAGTATGAAATGCCAATTCGCGTTTCGTTTCTTCGATCTGGTATCGTTTAAAGTAAGGTTTGGTTATATTTATGACTTGTTGTTAAGCTTAGCTTAAAAACGCTTTTAGTACCATATATGTCAAAAGTGAATCAATTTTTTTCGAACTTAAAATATCTTTACTGTTTTTATTTATAATATCTATATTTCGAAAATAATCCAGTATTACAAACTTAACTTGGTTCTCCTAATTTTGTATTTTGCCTCTTACATTATAATTTTTATTTAAATTTGCAAGTGCAGCTGCTGACCAAACTGATATTGGTTTTATAAAATCTTAATTCGATTTAAAACATTGTACGAGTACAAAAGAGGTATTGTACCTTACGATTAGGTCTCAAGTAATATACTCGTATCTAATATATTTTTATTTTGACGGAGCTGACTGCTAAGCCAAAGGTCGTGGGTTCGATTCCCACCCAGGACAAATAATTGTGTGATGAGCACGAGATTTGTTATGTTTCCGAGTATAATTTATCTATTATTACAATGAATTGAGTAATATATAAGTATGTTTATCAGCAGTCTGGTTACCATTAGGGACAGACGGCCGTGTGTGAGATGTGTGAAGTTATTATTATTGAAGTGAAACTTCTTTAGAAACGTTGTGATTTGAAACTCGATGAAACGCGAATTCATCACGATAAAGAAACAAACACATAAATGTATAGGAATTAAGGCGCGAGAGAATGAGATAGAATACATTACACATTATTTTTAATATAATATTTTGACAGTGTCAATATTTTTATCTTTTTATTTAATATTAGCTGGTACCCGCCACTTCATTTCACTTCTTTTCACTTCTGCCGTGTGTGAATTGCTGCATTGCACACACACACACTTTTTTTTTATTTTACCTTATGTACCTACGTCAATGTGCATTATAGAACGTTACTTTAACAACAGCTTTACTTTACCTTTGAATGTACATAAATACCACTAACGAACGCCCGTCGGCGCTATTTCAATTTAATTTTATACCCCAGCTCAATTAACGTGGATATCGCATTGTGTTACAGTCAGTTATTAACAGATCCTGATAGAAATTTGGTCCTATCATTTTCAAATAGGTACCAAACAATTTATCACGTTTCTATGTACCTCTGTGTACATATGTATATGTAAAATATATGTATGTGTCTATTATTTAAATGTAGGCAAATGTATATTTTGCTTCTTATTTTGTAGTTATTGCATCATGACTTGCCTAAAATAACTTTTTTTTTTTACTTGTGGAAACCCCCTCGGACCGTCACCCCACCGGACTTTGCGAAGGGGTGGTGTGTCGGAATCGGACCGACTAAATCCACACGGTGTGCCACTCTGCGTCTGTAATAGGGGGGATCCGGGAACTGCTGTGTTTAAGACATCCGGACCCCTCCTAGCACCTGCCTGCAACGGCGCGGGCACCACCTTCGGGTACAATCTCTATTTAGGAGACGTCCGGCACACGCGGACGTCACCTACAATTTTTTGCCTACAATACCTACAGTATAGTCCATCCTGGTTGTATGTAAGAGATCGCGGACTGCGATAGAAATATTTTTAGATTGTACAATAGTTTTTTTGGTATGCAGTAAAGAACTTTTATCTATCTGCACGGATGGTTTAGTGGTTTAAGCGGTCGCCACGCTGCTTCCTACTGCGCGTACCTACTTCCTAGTGTTGCGTGTTCGATCCCCACATGGGACACCACTTTGTGTGATCCAGAAATTGTTATTCTGAGTCTGGGTGTTATTTGTAAAGTTCCCCGTGACACAGGATATATACTCCTAACGCGGGAGTTTTCTTCAACAAAAAGAAAAACAAAAAAAACAATTGTATGTCTTTCGTCTTATCTCTTTCTAATAAATACAATACTATCTATCGTGCTATCGTCCTATAGTATCGAGTTTTGTGCATCTACAATGATGAAGTGTTATTGTATTCTAGGGAGAAACGATCTTTTATGCTACTGTTACAATATAAACCCTATACAAAGTCAGTTTATTAAGAAGTAGTCAAAGAGAATTTAACCTAACGTTGAAGGCCAGCGCCATTAAACTCTGGTCTTAACTATGTTTTTTCTTTTTTACAAAGACAACTCCCGCATTAGGAATACATCCTGTGTCGCGGGGAACTTTACAAACATACATGAAACGAACACAAAGAACACCCAGACTCAGAACACACAAAGTGTCGTCCCGTGTGGGGTTTGAACCCACAACACTCGACGTAGTAGGAAGCACCGCTTAAACCACTACGCCATCCGTGCAGTCGCATTATTCTCTTGTTAGTTCTAATAAATACTCAAAGCTCTCAATTAACTCGTCTCACTTCTTATACATATTCTTCTTCTTATACATACAGCCATACCGAATAAATCTTTAACTATAACCAGTCATACTAAGTAAGAGCCGAGGTCACTACGCAGAACAACAGAACTGCAAAAAGAAGGAAAAATTTACACAAACCCTATACCTACCCATCTGGCCACCGTGGTTTAGTAGGCCAAAGTGTCCTTTCTAAAGAGGCCTATATCAAGCTGTGGACCATGAAAGGCTGTTCATGTTCCTTAGCTATTGCTAACACTCTTCAATCCATCCGTATAAACAACATTCGTTTTCATACCATTAGGTACTTCCCCTTCTTATCAAACTTCTGGACATAGCCTGGCCTCTCCCATTGCACGCTACTTAGATCAATTTTGGGCTTCGATGAATCTTCTATATTATGCAAATTGAAGTGAAGATATAAAAGTGATCATTCCTTTCTATTGGACTTTAAATGTACGAATATACTTAGCGGCGAAAAGACTATTCTTTTATCCCTAGAACAAAAATGGAGTTACAAACAATATTATATTCCAAAGTCCGAATATTCTGTACATTCCATTGTATCCGTAGGTCTAGAATTCTAAAATATTCACCAAAGAGCTACGTAACCACAAAAAAACGAGCGTATTTTTCCGATAAAAATCGAGCCTTGAACCGCACAAGCCGTAGTAATCCGTTTATTGATTCCAAGCACTTCCGCGCTCCCAATAGATTTTTTATTTTCACTAAAATGTTTTTACCATAAACAACTGGATTATAGGCTTCCAATAATGAAATCTTATTTTTTGTGTGTAATTCGAAAGTCTTGCATATTTGTTACCATTTTTATTTATTACATATGTAATAATATAATTTTTCATCGCCTCTTTAATTATCTGTTTGTTGTCAATGTCATAATGGACTTAATTGTATTTGCTTCCAATTTATCAAACTAATCAATTGTTCCTCAATAATATTCTGGTTTGTGAAACAACAGTGGAAATGTTGGGTCCTGGCTGTATGTCAATATGAAAAGATATACAAAGATATACAATCATATATGTACTCGTATACACACATGATAACTTAAAATTTGTCGACTGTAACTTTCGTCCCGTAAAACCTTCAAGAAAGAGCGTACTTCTTCCTCAAAGGTCGGCAACGCTCTTGTGACTCGCAAACAGCGTAGGTACTCTTTCCGTCACTTTCCATCAAGTGACCCGTCTGCTCGTTTGCCCCCTCGTCCACAAAAAAAGAAATTTTTGTTAACAGCACTGCACTGGTCAGCGTGGTATAGCAGGCCAAAACAACTAACAAAACTTTCTAAGGAGAAGCCTATGTCCAGCCGTGGACAATTAAAGGCTGTTGATGTGGATGAAGTAATTGTTGCCAAATGACACTTTAGGAACTAGAATGGATAGTATGTATTTAGAAAGAGCATGAAAGTCCTTCTGGCAGTTAAGTTAAGGAAGTTTACAAACTTTCTTTCACAATTAAAAACAATGAGATTTAATTTCTGTTCGTTATCATAACTTTAAGAAATCAAAAAACACGGATTCAATATAGTTCGAATTCCGACCAGAAATTCAATTGTTTAATAAATAAGCTTTCAAAGTTTACTTTGTTGGTATTATTTTTGTGTAAGAACAATATTTATTCGATGTAAAAGTACTAGAAGATACAAAGCTTGATTCTACGTAAAATCACGGTTAAAACATTAAACTTCTCTAATGGTGGTTCCTAAAGTGTTTTTTCTTTTGAACAAAGCCATGCTTAATGAATAAAGCTTACTATAAAAAGCTATGATGTAATTACTATTGCTTGAAAAATACAATTTTGTGTATAAAACAATAGCTAGTTAATCAAAGCTGTGAATAAACAAATTAAAGTAGAGCAACACGGAAACTTGTTTGCTGTTTCAGTATGTCACATCTGTTGAATGGCGGTTGATTGTGAGGAACATTTTTGTAAGGTTGCGAATTTGCACGATTCAAGCTTCGCATGTACACATGAACTGTAATTCTAACGTTCGGATGCAATATGGCGTAAAGAAGTATTCACAGCGTCACGATTCAAGGAAAATTCAGAAGTTACGTTTGTAGTGGCAATGTCAGATATTCTTCTGTTACATAACAGGAACAGATGCATAACTAACCATCAGAAACTAGAAAACAAATACTATGTTGATTAAATTCTTGCAGTTTATAGAAGACGATTGAATCAGGTTGCGAGCGCAACCTGATTCAATCGTCAGGCAATTCAAAGATATCGTGACGTTTATCGTATTGATAAGGTGTCGCCTTAATTCCGTACATAAACATAATTAAAATAATAATAATATTTCGGACATCTGACACACAAAGCCATCTAGTTTCAAACTAAGCAGATCTTATACTATGATAGCTAGATCGACTTATATTAGGCACAGAAAACGCCCTGACTCCGAAACAAATATTTGGTCCATCCGGGAATCGAACCTGAGACCTCAGCACAGCAGTTATATGTCATATAAGGCGAGATTTTAAATGCTCGTTTGTTACTAGGTTATTATTATTACTATTTGTTAGTCAGGGAGTATATGAGTATACCGATATCATAAGAAATAACGTTAACGAAAAACTAAAAGTTCTACCAAATCTTGTATGTAATGTAACAGAAGATACGGGGATTTTATTAATATACCCGCGTGTACTGAAAATACATTAACAGAGTTAACAATAAAAATCTTTAAGCCATAAAAATATTATGTTGATAACGTCTTTAGCGAAGCTAGCGTCTATAAAAATAATGTATGGCAAACAAGTTAAGTTTTTATACTGATTTTAAATGTTATTTTCTTATTAATTTTGTTATTAAAGACGGTAAAAGAGATACCGCAAGTCTCGGATTGAGAAGCGGGACTTCGTCAATCATCATCATTTGGTACACAGCCTTTAATATTCCACTGCTAGACATAGGCCTCTCCTTTGAAATGAGGTTTTGGCCTACTATACCACGATAGCCAGACGGATTGGTATAGTCTGTGTGTCAATTTTTTTTCTCTTTTCAGTGCTGTTATCCTGTGTAGTTTGCTCCCTTAGTCGGCTCTTACGATACCCACGAGATGAATAGGGATGATGATACTCCTTATTCTTAATCCGTCACCACACGGACTAATTTTGTGTGTGTGATGGTCAAAATAGCCTCGTTTATAACCTCGAGGTAGTGACACTATTCTTAAGGAGTCACAACACGACAGTAACTCAAACAGGCTAAAGTGGCGTACCCGAATCTCCGTCCGTTGTAATCAGAATAGTTTATATGAAAGCTACATTTAAAGTTATTAAGTACTACAATATTAATTTTCAATTCAATATTAATTCAATGTTTGTAAAGTCCCTCGCGACACAATATATATTCCTAATGCGGGAGAGTTGTCTTTTAAATATAAAAAAAAAGAAAAAAAAATAGTTATGGTGTAGATGCCAAATCAAATAGTCTAAATAAGGGTTTCATGTCGTGACATTTTGTTTGCGAGCATTGCTATCGCGGTAAGTTGAGTTAAGACAAGATTCGTTTTAGTTTGACGCGCAATTATAAGTTAGCCTGTTCGACAAAATTGTATACCAATCAAGTTAGAAGACATAATTGTAAAGGGGCGTACTGTACACGAACTAAGGTAGTATAAGTGATTAAAGTTCAGCGACAATCTCTAGGGAGGCCATATCGTAGAAAACGATTTTTTGTACCAGCAGGGAAACACATTGTGTGTATTCATCACACATGTAGCCTGTGTAAACACCTTTACAATGATGTAGTCACGTTCTAAAACGTGCAGACGTAGTTCAAAATGTTTCATTCGGCAAATACCGCATTCTAAATTTAAAAATTCAATGTTTTATTTGCGTCAGCCGTCAGTCAGTTTGTAATAAGAACATAAACATTTTTACTACGAGATATGGCTGTAAAAACTTTTGTTGTTGCCTGCTGCCAACATGTCCAATCTTATTCGAAAGTAACAAAATAAAAGGTTGTTCCTGTTTCATTCAGTGCTCATGCAGTATTACAAAATATAACCTAAAAATGTACAGTTAGAGTCCTTTTAAAGAAAATTACATACGTCACGTTTATTTAATAAATTTAGAGTTGTACACGTTTTATTTCTCTATTTTTTGTCAATTTGTAGATAGGTAATAATAAAAATATACCTTTCAGTGTATGAAATATTTTAGTGGAATTGTATTTGCGGTATTGATCAATGTATGTGAGTGGGTTACTAGTTAATATTTTAACATAATCATACGACATGTAGTCTCTGTAAAGTATGTTTTAGTTTTCTGGCAATGTTTTTTTCCTAGAAATTAATCATGTTATGCAAGAATTTAGCGTTACGTAATAGTAATTATAAGTAATAGTTAACAAATTAATTATTACCATCATACAAGTTACAAGCTAAATAATAGAAATGGTCTGACTAGAACTTTTTTACTTAACTAGAAATTTCTAAATTCTGGTTCTAGACAGCCTAAACTTATAGTATAGATAGTTACTGATGACATTTTTTTTGATATCCTATTTAGACCCGAAAATTCAGTACATCACATAGTTTCCTCATAAATAACATATGTCTCATAGATTCATGACAGCTGTAAACAGCAGTTTTTTGGATTATTATTACCTACCTGAAACAGCTCATTAACAGCATTGTAACGAGGGAAGCTTGGCCTGATTTTTCTTACAGATAAACATAATTAAGGGCTTTAGAGTATTAAGTATATTTTGTATACGCTTTGTCAATAAGTGCTATTTTATTATTATTAATTTATTACTAATTAAATTTGTAATAGTGTTTTAAGAAATCACTACATGACTAGAGTAAATGTAAGCAAAAATTATTTTTATTTAGTTTTGTTTTTATTTGGGAACGATGCACATGATAAAATATAAATTAACCTTGTGATTTGATTTACAGTGTCTCTATTTATTTTTGTACTTCCTTTTCCTTAGAGTTTTTCTCCCAAACTAGGTTGGCGTTGGCTTTACGTTTACTACAATACGGCTGAACTTTGATTTTTTACGTGAAGCGATTGCATCAGACCTCCACACCCAAGTACTAGGCGGTCTCAAAGTTCTGATGTTTTTTTTTATGGAGTATCTAGGAGCAAACGAGCAGACGGATCACCTGATGGTAAGTGACTACCGCCGCCCCTGTACACCTGCAGCTCAAGAGTTACGAGTGCGTTGCCACAAAGATTGTTATCTTTGACCGAAGGAGGCGGCGGAGTTCCATACACTCTCGCTCATACATAATCATGTTACCGAGCGAGAGAATTCCCACTCTAATGGCCGCCAGGAGGCCGCGCTTCTACTCAACCCACGCCGGGCATTCTGCCAGCGTGTGGAGCGCCGTGTCCACGGTCCGGCCATCGCAGTGGTGGCACTTAGGCTTTGGCTACTTGCGGATCAGACACAGATGATCTCCGAAGCATCCTTTCCCGATGGTCACCTGCGTCAACCGGTATGAGAGGGTTCCGTGATGCCTCTCGAGCCAATCCTCCATAACGGGTCTTACCGCCACGATAACGATACCTATGCCTAAAAACTAGTTTTAATATTTTTTGCCTGTCTGTTTTTCTGTTTGCTTTGGGGTAATTTTCAAAACGGCTAGACCGATTTTGAAAATATTTTATTACCAGGTAGCTGTCTATATAAAGAGTAACTTTGGCTATTTTCTTTCTCAGAAAAACCCTACAAAGTTTTGTTTTGTTTTGATAATATTCTACTATATCCACACAACGCCATCTAGTCCAAAACGAAGCAGAGCTTGTACTATGGGTACAAAAACATTAATAAAAATATAATTGATGTAAAATATATTAATATCTATAGATGTGAAATTTTGCAGCAAAAGGGTTATTCCATTACTCCATTCACAAAATATAACGAGAGACAAGTTTTATATCCCAAAAATCTGTGTGAAATTCACATTTCAAAGCTGCCATTAGCGTCGTCATCACGAGGAAAAAAGTGTGATTTCGACGTCCTCTTTGTAAGTCAAGCCCCGATTCTTGACCCTCGTTAGAGAACAAAAGAACCCTTCCCTTTCTTTTAAAAAATCACTAATTCTAACCTTTGTGTCTTTGATTACAGAAATCCGCAGGTGTCGCGTCCATAGACAATTCGATTCTTATAAGGCGTTGACTGAAAGAGGAGAATTATTGTATTTCAGTTTCTTCCGTCTAGAGTTGTGTCTAACACTGTGTTAATAACATACATATAAACCGAAGAAACGTTTAAATCTACATATCGTCGGTGGGATTGCAAAACCTTGCAAGAGCAATTCGTAAAATTAATAGTTTAAATTTTTTTACGGAAGGAAGAAATAATGTATTATCTCGGTTTTTAAGATTAAATTTTGTAACTTGTTGTATGTATTGTTATTATGTAACTTGTTTGTACCTTTGCACTATATTTTAAAGGATCTAAAAGTTCCCCTTTTCCTCTACGAGTATTATGTGTTTTCTAAATATTTAAATTTGCGACCTTTGTTAATACGCGTTATTTCAAAACTGCTCTTATGCGTTATTGTAGTGTCATCTACGATATAATAATGTTCATGTTTACGTACGTAATTTTATGTAGGGGTTTGAAATATACTGTAGACCGATTGCTTTTCTCAAATCTTTTCGTAAACACAATATTTTTGTGTTGGAGGACGGGGGGCACTTCACTCATTGGAAAAAGGAGGGCCTTTTCGAAAAAGGCCCAAAACTACCCGTAATTCCTCGAATTACATACGTGAATAAAATCGCATAGTTATTGATGCTTGCATTTACGAAAATTTCAATTGAAATATAATATTATTCAGTTTTACATTTATTCAAACAACTAGTTGGTACCCGCGACTTTGTTCGAGGCCTCGCGTTCGATTATCAGATCTTGCAAAATTTAATAGGGTTTTTCTGAGAGGATAAATCCTTTAAAAAATAATGGAACTGACTTCCAACAATACTAACAAAGAACACTAAAAACTTAGTAGCAAATTTATTTCGAACAAAAAAGGAATTTTGAAAATCCGTCCATGTATGACTGAGTTTTGTACCTTGCCCGTAAATAAAAAAATGAACATGTGAATCCTCCTCCTTTTTGTAGTTGGTTAAAAAATAGCCTAAGTTACTTCTAATATAGAGAACTACCTGGTAGTAAAGTATGATCAATATCGGTAAAGCCGATTTGAAGCTTGAGCTAATAGACATACAGACAAAAAATAATCAAATTGGTTTTTAGGCAAAGGTATCGTGCAAATAGCCGTGTGAGCACGAAAAAAAAAAACAATTATTTTGACACTACATACAGACACTTCAATTTTATTTATTTGTATAGATTTCTACAACTATAGCCTTCAACACAACAGGTAAATAGGATCGTTAATAGTAGTGGCACAATAGGTAGGTGGGTTGTTTTGTCTCAACATAGAATGAATTGCATTCTAGAAGGTATAAAACGAAACACCTGACGATTTAACCCACGAGGATTTGACTCTAGACAGACACATGACGTCTAGTTTTAATTTCTTTGTGAATAATCGAGATTATACAGACAAATGAATATTACTGTAAATTGTTAAATTAAGTTTTAAAATTTATGTATATAATTTTTTTTATGTTGGTTTGTGTAGTGTACGCTTCAGAAACTCGAAAATTTCTACACCGATTGAGTTCAAATTATGACACAATACAGTCCACTTCAAAATTTAAATTTAAATTTGTATCTTTTTTTTTCTTCAGTTTTGTTTCTCACGTCTCATCAATGAAACCACAGTGCAAAAACAGCGAAGAGTGGCAGGATACAGCTCGTAAAATGTTATGAGGTAAACAATTTATTTGTTAAATGACTAAGTATTTTTTTACGTAAGTAAGTTTTGACTGGCATAGCTATCAAACTATAGGATTGTCTTATGCCTTAGACTTAACTAATATTAATACATTTATTTTAAGTGTATTTACTATTCTTAGTTGTATGCGTAGGAGTGTGTATGTGCATGCGTGCGTGTATTAAGTTATTACTATTTAAGTAATATAATCATGCTAAGTAAAGTAAAGCAGTTAATTTAATTCGACTGCACGGATGTCGTCAGACGTCAGACGTTTGACATGTACAAGTCTTTCCCACCATTTTATTGTTTTCAAATATTAGGTATCACTTTTAAAACTATTTTTTAAATTCATGATAGCTCAACGTAGATGTGTCATTAAAGAAACGTTTTGCGGATAATAAAAATACTTTAGGAAAACAGGCTTAAATATTATATTTTGTTATATTATGCGATAACGAGAAATTCTTCTTCTATTATAAATGTGAAAGTTTGGATAGGTGTTGGTTATTCATGTAATTATGCCAGTACGGTTGAATGGATCGGTATGAAGGTCGGCACAGGGATAGATTATAGTCTAGAATAAAACAAATGCTAGTGTCTACCAGGACTATATAAACGCGAGGGGGATTCTGCGGGCACAAGTTTTTTTTTTTTAGCACACACACAACACACAGCCTTGTGGGACACCAGCATCTACGAATTTCGTCGAGCATGCACCGTCGACAACGACCTTAATGCTTCTGTCCGCAAGGAAGTTGGTGACCCAATTACACAATTTCTCGGGAAGCCCAAAGGGCCGGATCTGGCATAAGGCGCTTCTCTCGAAGCTCCCTTAGCTTCGAGAGAAGCGCTTCATGCCAGACCCGATCAAAGGCCTTCGCTATGTCCAAACCAACCGCACAAGCCTCTCCTTTGGCCTCGATCGCCTGTGCCCACCGGTGTGTTAGAAAGACGAGAAGATCACCAGCTGAGCGACCCCGGCGAAAACCATATTGTCGGTCATTGAGTAGCTGGTGATTATCCAAGTACCGGAGTTTTATTTAATAGGTTTGTATCGTCTAGTATTTATAATGGGAAGACTTGTATTTAAGGTCATTAAGTATGGTAATGTGTGTATAATAAGTACATTCTTAAGGTATTCTTGTTGCACTCAGTGAATAGCCATCAAAGCAAAAGGAACTGTATGTAGCATCTTACGTGAATTGAGATCTCAACTTTCAAGACTCTCTCAAGGGGATATGGGCCATTATTTTGTACGGAATGTCTGTTTTAGTACGTACATTATACTTCAATGGCTTATAGCTTACGGGATATCCTAAAATGTACTTAAGACTAATACACAGAGGAGATAGAGTGAGTGAGGGAAATAGATGCTGTATTCTAGCTAGGGACATACCTTTTGTACGGCCAGTGGAGTAATTCCAATCATCTTTTTAAACTTTTATAAGCCAACCACAAGTAGTTTGGTTTTATTATTCGTTTGTTAAGGCGTGTTCATCTGTGGAGTTATAATTCAGATTTGAAAAATCGTTATATGTTGAATGGAGTATTAAGATGTTTCTGATTATATCATGCTGCGAACCTTTGGAGGCGAATTGAGACGAGAGAATAGATAATCGCAAATCTATGGGAAACAGCTTGTCTATAATATGTTTGCATAAATAAAACATATTTCTATGTAGAATGAACCATATTGCTATCGTAAATGTCATGCTAAGCTCAGACAAAAACAGCGATATGTCGTATTACGTCATACAATAGAACATTTAATGTTTGTTTTTATTAGTGTTGACACTATTCTCACAACTATTGCTATTTTTATCAACTTTACTAAACAGCAGTAACTGCTGTATTGATCTTAGATCGATCAGTATTCAAGTGACAGTTATAAGACTTGTACAACTGTTCTCTTTGTCACCTCTTTATTGACCTAATTTTTACGTGAAACTCACCACTATAGCTACTTATAATGTTTTTTTTTTATATCAGAGGGTTCAGACGAGCCGACGGGTCACCTGATGGAAAGTGACCATCGCCGCCCATGAACGTCTGCAACTCAGGAGTCTCAAACGCGTTGCCGGCCTTTAAGAAAAGAATACGCTCTTTTCTTGAAGGTTTGAATCGGTCCGGAAATACCGTCGACGATAACCCGTTCCACAGATTGGTTGTGCGGGGCAAAAAGTGTCTCGAAAAGTGCACAGTAGTGGAGCGCCAACTATCCAGGTAATGAGGATGAAAAAATAATATTTAATATTTTCACACATCTCGTTTGATAACAAATTAGACAGAGCCTGTGCTATGGTAACCAGACTCCTGATAAACATACTTATATATTTCTAACTACTAGACCAACAGACCGATAGTAATAGTATCTATTATAAATAATGAACTGTTTGATCATCTACTACAGTTTATTGGTATTTTTAAATAAAGAAATACAAGTTTTGGATGAGACTTTAATATTAATTTGTTATAGTGGCATGGTCTCGTGTGGTGTATCTACCAAGCAAGTATGTGTTTCCCTTTATAAAATCATTGAATAAACTAGAACATTGCACACTACCTCATTTCAAGCAAATAAATAATTTGAATTTGAATAGACATAAATCTCTGGAGGTTTCAGTCTATTGTTTTTTTTTTTAATGTTAAAACGGGGCAAACGAGCCGGGGTCACCCGATGGTAAGCAACTACCGCCGCCCATGGACACCTGCAACTCAAAAGTCGCAAGTGCTTGGCCGCCCTTGGAGTCCCTCCCGCTCGAGTCAAGGGGAGGGGGGATTTGGGCTCCGGTAACATCACTCACTCACTATTTTTAGAAAGTGTTTTTTTTTTTAATATGGACACACTTTTTTTTAATATACCTATTAAAAGGAAAGCCTAAAATTGTTTATTGCAACAGAAAGTAAGTTGCAGAACATTTTTTTTTTTACTCTTTGTGACCGAACCTTATAAAACCCAAAGATTTAATATTCATGAATATTCTCAATTAAGTGCAGTACTTACATAGCCACACATATAATGCAACGTTGCAATCAATCGCCTATAATCAACCTAACGCCATCCACTACTGAAGGAGGGCTTCCACCCAGGATTGCTAACTATCTCGGTCTTGGGATGTCCGCGTCTATCCGCTGTCAGACATTTTCCTCAAGTAGTTGGTCCATCGTGCCGCAGCGCGCAATACACTACGTTTGTCTAATCGCGATCTCTACTCTAACACATGTCGGCTCTACTGATCATCAGTCCGCTGACATAACACCCGTCCACATATTAAATGGTTTCCAATTTACTAACTAACTACTTATTAACTAACTACTAAATACTTATATTTACTAACTAACTATAAGCTAACTATCTTGGTCTTGGGATGTCCGCGTCTATCCGCTGCCAGACATTTTCCTCAAGTAGTTGGTCCATCGTGCCGCAGCGCGCAATACACTAAAGTCATTCTAATCGAAGCTTTCTGAACATTTATCTGTCAATTATTTATCTGTCAAAGCTTTCTGAACATTTATGACTTTGTCACTCATTAGAATGTTATAAAAAAAATGAATATTTCATTTGTTATTATAGATATATTTAGTCAACTATTATTATTTGAAAAAGAATACCAAGAAAATAAATCAAAGTAACTTTAGACACTTTTAATCCCCATGTTCCCCTTCAAAACAAAAGTTCAAAGCTATCACATTTAGGACCAAATCCGACTCATGAAGTGGTATATTAAGGCGACGCACCCGTGCCTCGAGGCAGATAAAATAAGTTAAAATGGGAAAACTTCCATTAGGTTATGAAATGAAAAGATCACGGTTATCTCGGCAGATCATACTACTTTTGAATTATGTCCAACTTCCTGTGATTGTCTTGGATACTTATTCAGACTGAAAGTTACCTTATTTCTATGTGTATTAAATGTGATTTTAGCGAAGTTTACCATTCAGAGTTAAAACTTTTCTACCTAGCAAGATACTAGCTTTTCGCACCCTCAGTAATATAAGGGGTCAAGTCAAAATTTTGGTGAATTGTGATTTTAAATGCTAAGGGCACAAAATGAAATTATCTATCGGTTAGCACTGACAGAGAAAGAAACAGGATAATAATGACTCAGTAAATATATTTGTGCCTCTCTCATACTCTGCCCGTTCGTCCCCCATTTTAGTGTTACAAGGTCACAAGCAGTAACGTGTTCATATTTGCCGAAAGGGAACCGTCAAAACTTTCTTCTATTCGTATTTGTGCAAAAAACAGGTGAGTTTTGTTCTGAAGTTTTTGTATTAAATAGAACGATTCGTAGTTGCTCCTTTATATTATACAAAATTTAGTAATTTTTTTTTGGTCTGATTCATAATAGAGCGCTATATTGCCAAAAAGTGAAGATGTTTTTTTGTACTAAATGGGATTAACTTGAAAGTGTTTTTTCAAGCACTTGTAATTTATGGAATGCATTTATATTATCTTTTTTTCATGGCTATTTATAGTATAGTTATCAAAGAATAAATCTGCAAAATTTCACATTTATAATTTAAATAATAAGAATTTTCTTCGAAAAATAACTTGAAACATAAGAATCTAGAATCTTTAAACGCGATTTCTACAAAAAACTACTTTTTGTATTAAGACTTTATTTACTATGGGTGCGTTTTTATAAGATTGTGGTCATATACATTATAATAATATACTGAAGCGTCATCTGTTCAACACCACAGATTTTTTGGTATTGTTAATTCAGCATCGCGCAATGAAAATATTCGTTTTGGTTGCTGGGTTTGTATCATTCAATGAGAAATCTGTTTCTATTAGAGCAAACTGACACTTGTTTTTAAGAATGGTTTTTGTTGTGTATGCAGAGGTATGTTGCACAATGTTTAGTACTTTGAGGTGTATATCGATATGTATACAAATGAAAGTTAAGTGGCAGCTCGTCTTCTTAAAATGTATCATTAACAGCCTCTAATGGTCCACTGTTGGACACAGGCCTCTCCTTAGAAAGGAGGTTTGGGCCTACTATACCACGCTGGCCAGACGGGTTGTTATAGGGTTTGTTTCAAGTTTTCCTTCTCTTTGTAGTGCTGTTGTTCTGCGTAGTTTGCTCCCTTAGTCGGCTCTTACGACACCAGCGGGATGAATAGGGGTGGTGACACTCCGTATTCTTAATCCGTCACCACACTCCACGGCACAAAAATTTCTTGTTTAACTAAAGCTTTTAATACTAACAGCAATGCTAGAAATGAACATTTAAAGACTAGAATAAGTTCTGCAACACAAGTTTTATTTCAGTAAAATGCGTGTGTGATTAACAAATTTTAATAAACTAGGTATCATCCACTATAATGCGTTTACACTACGAGTATTATGAACTATAATAAAATATATCCTTTGTTCCTTAATTTTCTACAATTGAGGTTGATATATTTTCTTTAAATTTGAATGGTTGCAAAATAGGAAGTATGAGTATACTTCCTATTTTGCAACCATTCAAATTAACCCGAATAGGCAAATTATTTTTTATATTTGAGAGAGTTCTCAAATATAAAAATAATTTGCCTATTCGGGTCATAACTGACGAAATTGTGAAAATAAAACCAAATTAAGAACTTTCTCCTTTTTATTTAAGTCGTAAATATTGATAGAAGGTACATTTGTCATTAAGAAAACAAACATCTCCCCTTATGTTGGAAGATCATACACCCATTTCGCCACACTTTCACACTTTCAGTTCAGTTCCCAAACTCCAGAATACGTCCACTCATAAAATTATAATGGCCTTTTTCTGCATTTCCAAATTAAAATTTGCCGAGCAAACCTTCTAGCGTTGCGTATAAATAAAAGATTTCGCTTGCAATTTGCGAACTCTCGAATCCTTTGCTTAATTATATTATCTCTTGAGTACTTCTGGTGGTGTTAACGGAGAAGTACATTTTAATTAACCATTCCAAGATGTTTTCTTGTCAGTCCGATGACTTTAAATAAGCATTAGAAAGATTATAGAAATAGTTATATTAGTTGAGATTTATTTAAGAACATGTTTTTCTTTCCACAACTATTTTACGGTAATTGGTTTTTATCACCTGATTCCAATTTAGGCAGAGCCGATACTATGATAACCAGACTACTAATAAACATAATAATATATAATTTATTAATACGGAATGAACGTGTATTATATCCTTTGAATTGCCTGAAAGTCCAACTGGGACGGCCATGGTCAGTTTGGTCACAGGCGTACTGGATTTTGTGGGCCCGGTCGTCGTCCAGTCCATGAATTAGAAGACCTTTTACCTTTACATTTTAGATATTTTTACACCATATACATCACATGTTGTACCAAGTGTCTCTGGAAAATTCTGCCTCTTTGGGGACCCAGGAGTCGAGAGTATGTGGTGTTTCCACTGAAACCCACCCCGGCGGTATGTCTCGAGCACCCTACTCTAACCTATATTGTAGTAGCCTCTATACTGCTTCGGTTGTGCAGTGGTAGCGTATGCGACTGCTGTTCTGAAGTTTTTGAAACTAGATGGCGTTGTATGTAAGATATCCGAAATATTATTATTATTCTGTAAATAATGTGACGCTTTTGGCTTTCATTCAACGCGCGACATCTTACTACTATAGTGATGTCATATTTTCGATAACATAGTAGGTATTAGGTATTACATAGGTACCTAATTTAATATGTTTTTTATCTGTAGACGATTTTTTTATCCGTCCGACAAATACTTCAGATTTCAAGGCACATACATACTACAATAGAAATGGAACAAACTTTTGGTGACGAATGTATCTAGAGAAGTTAAATCTTTGGCTTGTTTTGGAGTCCGATATCACCAAACTCACACAATTCACAACGAAATAGAATTTTCTAATATATAAATAACACACATGGTTGGTTGTTTGAGTCAACAGCACTTCAATAATTCACCTCATAATAGGTAAGAGACTGATATTTGCTCCGTCCTTTCATTTTTATTCTTCCATAGGACATACCATGAAATAATGAGAATAACAAAACTTACGAATCATAAACGGAGACAAAGAGAACTTTCTGTACTTAGTTTTTTCTGTTGTGTTTTTTGCTTTTGACAGTCTATGACAATGTATTATATCATGTGAGGGTATATTTTTATATCTTTCGTTTAATGCTTCACTGAATGAGTTATACCGAGCTCTTGCTCAAACCGCACTCCAGTGTGGTATTTCTTCTTTTTGGTAGTATCGTGCTGTTTGTTGTTTGTTCATTTATTTGATAATTTGCTTTCGCTCACGTGTATGTTGGTTATCGTAGTAAAAAGTAGCATATGTTACGCGATGATAATGTAGCTTTTCATTGGTGAAAGAATGTTTAAAATCAGTTTAGTGGTTTAGGCGTGAAACAGTAACAAACAAACAAACTCTTCCACACTTACATTTAACTAGCTTTTGCCCGCTACGCAGCCGCGTAAATGGCAAATATTGCTGTAAAACGTACGCAATTTTAAATGTATAAATGTTCCCAATAATAAACACTATGTCCTTTACCGGGACTCGGACTATCTCTATACTAAATTTCATCTAAATCGGTGCAGCGATTTAAGCGCATAGATAAAGGAAAATATACTAAAGGAAAATCCGAACAACACAAAACCCAACTTGTAATTTAAAGCTCAAACATACAGTAACAACGTAAGATAACAAAAAAAAAAAAATTGTGACAACATGCAAAAATCTTATTCTCGATACCGTATACTGCCCGCGTTATCCCAATTTGGTGAAGGGTCGTCTACAAAAACACTATTTGCCATGTCCAACGAAATGATTCGACCGAATTCCTTCCTTACATCCCACATTGGGCATTAGCTACCCTATATCTTATTACATGGGTCAATCTTTTAAGGGCATCCCTGCATTAGCCTCCTGACCGAACTCAAAGGAAATGGTTGGAGATGCTCGCTAATGGACCCATTGATTTTCGGGAATCAAACGCTTGCTTTGGTAGAGTTCGTGTATAAAAACATTGAGATATGTTTGGGCGTGGTGTGTTTATGAGCGTGGGTGATAAAAGGTGTAAAGGAAAGCTGTAGATGTTTGAGTTTTTTCTTTGATAATATGGTTCAAAATTTGAACCTATTTCCTTTAAAAGGATATGAGCTGACATTGATGTGTTTTTTTTAAATCAACGTATATTTGCACTGTCATTACTGTCATATATGACAGTTTTGTATCCGACTGAAATCTTTACAAGCGGTTGCAGCATCCTGCTACGTCAATGTCTGGTTTTTTGTTACAGTGATTTTTGACATTTGAGATAGTTATGACAATATTTTTATGAGCATTTCAACAGGTAAGTAATTACCGTCAAAACAACATTTAGAGAGTAATCACTTAAGAACCGATTTGAAAAAATCTCTAGTTTTGAACCTCCGGTTTGGTCAAATTCAAATTTGAAAAAAAAAGAATAACCTTAAGGATGGCAAAATAAGGCATGAAGGTATTGGAGTCGGTAGTACTCTAAAAAAATTAATCATTACATATGTAGGCAGCTTGTTAATAAGCTAGCTAGTCATGTTTCAAATTTCTCAAAACCAATCTATCTCAACAACTACATCGGGAGCACAATCAGAGCTTAAATAATTACCGTGGCTGAGCAAACTGTGTCCGGTCAGGTGGTCTCCCTGTGGTGAATTAATCACGGTACCCGCTGAGTCAACTGCTGTCTAATTGGTGTTCCTCTACTGACAATCGACTCATCAAAGTGATCAAACACTGAGTATTTGTGCAGTTGCTTATACAGACTTAATGACGTCATATATAATTCAAGTTTAGCATTCAGTCAGTCATTCAGAGTCAAAGCAGAAGTCAAAAACTTGATTTTGAAGAATGAGGAATGAAAAATACAGTTTATTAGAATTTAAAATTATCTAAGTACGTCGTAATCGTAATTTGTTTCAAAAAATGACTTATTTATTCTTAGAATGTTATCAGTCTCAATAAAATAAACTAAAGTATACCTATCACGCAAATTAGATCCGGGTTTATGAAGCTTTTAACCCTAAAGATCACTTAACATGTACATCATTAAATCCACATTTAATTCTTGTGCATCAATCACGGCGCAGTAATACCGTCTTTTCATTGCTTGAAAAGGGAAGTTTATCCATTTAAAGTTCAAAGCCTTTTTATCTGCGGGTCGGGAGTGGAAAATAAAATTATGTAATGGTTAGATATTCGTTATAATGGACGTTTCATGTTACGGCTACGAATTTAATCGCGCCGCAACATTTTTTTTTGCCAATATTCACGGTTATGGTGGAGTGCGGTAATTGGGAAACTTTGTTCGGGCAATTGGCGACTGATGCTGTTTCGGGAATGAGCGGCCCTTTTGAGGCCGTGTTAAATTTAATTTTCATTATGAACGTCAGATATTTGAACTTGTTCGTCTAAATTGAAACGCATGGAGCTGTTTGTACTGAAATTAAAATGTTGAGATGTTTGTTCAAGTTTAAAAAACATGTTGATTATCTATTTGTATTAAAAAAATGATATTTCATTTGAGATTGTATTGCTTTACTTTACTTATTTTACTTACTGACTGTACGGATGGCGCAGTACTCGTAGTTTAAGCGATTACCTCATCGTTTTCTATTGCGCTGAGTGATATGGATTCGATCATCATCATCATCATCCCATCACACTTATTCATCACATCATCGTAAGAGCCAACTAAGGGAGCAAACTATGTACTACTGTACCAATCCACCTGGCCAGCGTGGTATAGTAGGCCAAAACCTTATTTCTAAGAAGAGGCCTATGTTCAGCAGAGGACTAGTAAAGGCTGTTAATCTGAGTCTGGGTGTTCTCTGTGTCCGTTCCATATGTGTATGTGTAAACTCCCATATGTCCCTATTGCGTAAGTTGTTTTTGTTTGAAAACGAATAGAATATGAAGTTATGTCTTTATAAATCATTATTCTTAGATGTAGATTCAGCATAAAACAACGTCGTCTAAAAACAACAAAAATAAACCACCAAGTTTTATATGAACCTTCTCAATATTGATTGAATCAGATATCCCGTACCTTATGGAGGGTAAAAATATTGAAGAAGTATTTTCGTTAGAATTAGAAGTGTTACCGTCAATCCTTCTTATCGTCTGTGCCGATCGTTACCCGAGAAAAAATGGAGTTGCTAAGAAAAGTTTTAGTAAGTGATTTGTACCAGATACACTTAAGTAAGCAAGTGTGCTTACCTGTTGGGATGAGTGTGGAATGATAAGTTTTGCGTTTTTATGATTAAAGTCAGGTGAATATTAGGATTCCTTTTTTGCTTTTTCCTGCAAAAATAATAAGCGTTGCCATTCGCTACTAGCGATGCGGAGTCATTTTTAAACGCTGATATGTGAAATATTGTATATTTTTATTTTGTTATATTACTTATCTTTAATTAATTTAAAAAACCTTTTTATTAATCATTTCTGTTTTCATATCTTTATTTTTATGGCTTCATACCTCAAAAGGTAAATTACTTCGTTATTCTTCTGTCTGACTATTAAGAGCCCTTTTTCAGGAACACGTTGAGGTATTAAGTTGAAATTAAAATCAAAAACTTATATCTGCGGACCATAAATCTTTAAAAAATTAAGCTTCTAAGTCAACGCAATGTTCAGATACGGCCAATAAAGTCTTATATTTTAAGCAATTTTAACAGATAGTAACTATAGGATTCTTACGCTAACTTAATCACGATAATTGATAAGACATTTAATTGTGTTGTGTCTGACCAATTCTGCGTTCCAAAAATCTTTAATTTGTACTTATAACACTTAATTTCGATTAGAAACTTATATTTTTGCGTCAATTTTAAACTGTATACACTATTAAAGTCACGATGTATGATAAAAACAGTAACATAAATTCTATTTACGTTATATGATCAGTCTTAGCAGACTAGATATCCAAATAGCTGTAGGAAGCATAACAGGATACCTAACCGACAAGGATTGCAGAGGATGCCTGAAAGCAGAAGAAATGGCCACACACATAATTCTGGAATGCGATGGAATAGCCCGTTGTGTGGCCACACAATGGGCTAGTACCATACCTGGTTCTAATTCGCTCCAAGAAGCCTGTGCGCTTCTGGAAGGAGCTTGGTTGACTTACCTAGCCAACCTCTCCTAGACGCATAAAGGACAACTCTCGAGTCCAAATGCGGCAATCGGAGCCTACAACCAATACCAATATATTTACGCTCTATTTAGAGCGAATTTAATAACTCAATTCTAAAAAATTAACTATAAAAGTTTGTTAACAGAGACTCATTTTATCCACTGAGTGTAGATTTCCAACAGCCGTAGCACAGTCGGATGAAATTCTAGATGCGCGAGTGAGATTCGCAGTTGTGCAGCTTTTTATTGCAGTGTTTAGTTGTAAGAAACAATGAAAAGTTATTTTTATAGGAGTTTTAAACTTTTTTAGTAAAAAAGTTTTTAAGTCAAAAGTAAGATGATATTGTTCGTCATTAGTGCAAAGGATTGATAAACGAACAAAGACTTTCGTATTAGAATTAGGAGTGTGTTTAACATTAAGTTTTATTATCAACCAGCACGTCACATCATCATCATCACATCAACAGCCTTTAATAATCCACTGCTGGACATAAGCCTCTCCTTAGAAGAAGGTTTTGGTCTACAATACCACGCGGGCCAGACGGGTTGGTATAAGGTTTGTGTCAAGTTTTCCTTCTCTCTGCAGTACTGTTGTTCTGCGTAGTTTTGTCCCTTAGCCGGGTCTCACGATACCCACGGGATGAATAGGGGTGGTTATACTCTGTATTCTTAATCCGTCACTACACGGACCACGTATTTAAATGCAATGATTATTTATTATACGGTTTGAGAAAATCATTGTAATGTTCGAGAGCAATCTGTATTTAAATAACATTATATAGTTTTAGTCAATATCTAAACAAAATTAGAATCATACTAATATTAGGACATCTTTAATTAATCGCTGAATCTGACGATGTCAACATTTGATATATCAAAAATAGGTTGGGTTGTGTGTTCCATTACATGCAGGAATATTTGTGGTACCTGTGAAAACTCACAAATCTCATTACAAGATTGTTTCAGCGTTGAAGAGCGTTGAAAAAGAAGAAATGGAGACTATTTTCGAGCAAGCGTATAACCAAATTGCAAAAAATGCTTCATTTCTGTGTACGAGCTGTGTTTGTAAGCGTGAGTAGTTAGGTCTCGGGCGCGATGGAAATTTTAGTTCTACTTTTGCGCAGATCAAGAGAAAGCTGGATGTTGTGTGGTCGTAGAGCCGAGCACGGGATCGGTTTTACCATGTCATGAATTGCGGCCTGCGTTTCCTGCACTCACAAATAAATCTAGGCTATCAGCGTATATATGGAGCTAATAGTCTATGTTTATATCATGCTATATTTTTTATGGCGTAGGGGGCAAACAAGCAGGTAAGTGACTACCGCTGTCCATGGATATCACAAGCTCAAGAAACACTGGTATGTGGTCACTCTTCGAGGGTTCCCCCCTCAGAGAAAGGATCTCCTCATGTGTGTGCAATTTATATGTTGTTTATTCGTTAAAAAACGACATTAAAATTGCATACCGGTCTTCTGTAACGCTGTGTTGTTTGTTTCTTTTCAAATAAATAAATCAAATATCTAAAAACTATTCTGCGGAAGTGTTAAAAATAACCAAAGCGATATATTGTGCCGCCATTGGTATTCAGAGCCATCCTACAACCGCTTCAAATTTTATATGAATAGTAAAACATTGATAATTTATTCAAAGGCTTTGAGCAACCAAGCTTGTATTATACACTGGCCTATGCCATTAATTACTAACTTTTGTTTGCAGCTCTCCGCAAACAAAACTTAGTAATTAATAGATGGAAATAGTTTGTTCTGAATAATCAGCTCTCCAAGTTTTTAAGTAAGAGCTTAAAAATGAATTTTGGATAGTTTTTTGCTATTGATACAGCTCTTCAGTTTCTGATCCGTTTAAGGTAATTGCACCTTCTATAAACGCGCACAAATCATCCCAGTCATATGATATTTACTTAGGTATCTTAAGATATGTTTCTTATGACTTTACAAGCCTTTCTCTGAGATTTCACAGCTTAAGTAATAGTGTATTACAAAATATAAAAGTAAAAAAATAAGAGTTTATAACGACTAATTTGTGTATTTACGTTCGAAATAGACATTTGACGATTTAACTTACCATTGAGTAGTCATATCTCCTCTATATGATATTTGCCCCTCTGAAGAGTTTTACGAGAAAACTTATGATAATTTTGTATTCGGCTGTCCTGTAGTCTTTCTACTTCACTGTGCATAGAAATAAAAACAGATAGATATAATTTACTCGCCAGTTTACGACCAATGTATAAAAATCCGCCGTAACATGTCTGTATTATGTTCATGAACATGAGAGTCCAAATAGTAACATGTATTAGCATTGGTACGTACCACGTATGGTGCGTTCCTGAAAACAAAAAAGAAACAAAATTAACTCTTTACATAAGAGAATCGAAGGCACCTCATATGGTTTATCTGCCGGTGTAAAAGTTTCAACATATTGTTATAAGGCAATTGAATATTCATTCGACGTATGCTTCGTAATGAGGCCAACCTAAATAAATGCTAATAACTGAAGCAATCATGCTAATACAAAATGGCTATACGCCATGGTGCAAGTTGCTAAATATTATAAAATTTATTTAACAATTCATTGTACAATGGCGGACTTAATGCCACAGGCATTTTCTCCCAGTCTACCTTACGGTGGTGGGGAAATTTCAAAGTAGGTGCACTAGATTAGAGGTGAGAATTTAATCGTAATTCTTAAAATCTAACGAGATAATAATATTTAAGGATATGGGCAGAACCAGTGTGACAGGTATACATACATACATACTAAGGTACACATACATATATGTATATATATATACATACAATACATTATATAAAACTTTAGGGATGTGATGAATCTGCTAGAGTGTCGAGAATTCGAGCTTCTACTTTCGTCTTAAATGAGTTAATTTCTAATTAACATAGTACCTACTCCTCATACCAAAACATTTGCAAGTTAACAATATTATTAGTATTTAAAAAAAACTGCGTTTTTAAATACTCATATTCACTGCTTCTATGCAGTTATTAAAAATGTATTGCTCAGGTAGAACAGTTAAAGTATTGGTGACGCTTGCCGTCTTTGGTAGGTCGATGATTCTGAAACTTACATCATTAATATACCAGCTATAAGCTTATCTAGGTATGCTGCCAATCATAACTCCACAGATCCGAACATACAACTTTCGGTATAGCGCCAGAAGGGCCCGTATATACAATTTTACAAGTACATTTTTTTCTTGTTTAGACTGCAGATGATATTAGCAAACAATATCAAGAAGGTTTAAGACTATTGCATGTACTTAATATGCAGTAACAATATAATTATGTCCTTAAACATGTGAACTCGTTGTCGCTTGTACTTTAAACCGATAGTGAATATTAAGTGAGGAATATACGTTGTTAAGCTCAACTGTAATTTAGTATGCGGCAACGGACAATATGATACCAACTATCTTGGACTATTAAAACAATCTTATAATGAAGAATAATCATATATTCTTGTTAGATTGCACTAATAGTAAAAGTTAAAAGTTATAATAGCAACATACAAAAATCTTAATATATATTCGTATGTAGCTTTTTTTTATTTTATTTTTTTTTACGTGTGGAACCCCCCTCGGGCCGTCACCCCACCGGGGTTTACGGCGGGGTGGTGTGTCGGAATCGGACCGACTAAAACCACACGGTGTGCCACTCTGCGCCTGTAATAAGAGGGATCCTAGAACTGCTGTTATTAGGACCTCCGGACCCCTCCTAGCGCCAGCCCGCAACGATGCGGGCACCACCTTCAGGTACATTCTCTATTTAGGCGACGTCCGGCACACGCGGACGTCGCCTCCTCGCGGCTGGCCGTTATGGCAGGTGGAGGGGAAAACCCGTCCCGTCCACCCGCGGCCTCACTCAGGGCGGCATGAGGCGGTGATATTCGTATGTAGCTGTTTGAACCTTTAATTTTTTTTGCTCTATGACTTATAATCTAAATGGAATTGAAGCCTTTAAGGGTGGCACTGCACGTGTAGCTCTAAGTTGTAGTTACTAGTTTAAATACTTTAGTGTGTATTAGGGGTTAAAGTATGCACCAGGGACTTCCTTTCTAGGGTATACCTATTAGTACCCGAGACGGCGAGCGGTTTTAGTCGGTTCGAGTCCGACATGCCACCGATAGGTGGTATCCGAGGGGATTTCCGCACGAAAAAAAAAAGGGGTTAAAGTATGAAATTGCCGATTTGTACTGAAAAATTTAAACGCGATTTTTTCAATGATGTATCATATTCATTATATCAAAGTATTTATCCTCATTATCTATACATTGCTGCTATCTAAACGGAAGTTCATTTATGCATTTACGATAGAACTCTGGGGATCTAGATTCGGCAAATTGTGTGAAAGCATTTTGTACTGCCTCCTGGGAAGATTTTTTTATCACGTAGAATATTGTCGTAGGTAATAGTGGTAGACCGTTGGAGTAAGGTCTGGCGAGTACGGAGGATGACAGATGGTTTCTAACTGCAGCTCTTGTAGAGTTACAACGGTTTCTCGTGCATTGTAAGGTGAAAATCGATTCACAATTCGGGGCTGTTTCACAGCCGCGTTCCGCGTCAGAACTCGTATTCAAAAATGACTATGATTTTCGAAGTATCTATATCTTACACGTCTAAGCTGAATAAAAAAACAATTGAAAGTCAAAAATCGAATGTTGCACATTTTTAAAAGAAGAACCTCATAGGTATCATGGGTAAAAAGTTTCACACGAAAATCTTACACCATGAAGGTTTATGTCAATTCAAAGAATCTATTACTATACAACGGCAATTTCAAACTTTAAACCCTAATTATGTATCACCGTTATAATAGCTAGTAGCTGTGTCGCATTAGCAACGCGGAATTTAAAAAAACGTTAGGTAAGTAAGACTATTGTCGGCGGTAAATCCAATAGTCTCTCTACGTTGCGCTACTATTAATATTAAGTTATGAAATTATATCAAAATTATTTAGTTAGATACTCTTATTCAATCAACCTTGCAATACAGACAATACAAATTGAAAAAGTAATAGAAGCATGCTGTACAAAGCCCAGACCTCGTCCTGGAATGCGTATATAGTAATTTTCCCAAAGAGTTAGAGTTAGTAATTTTCCCAAGTGAGAGGAAGTTAAAAATTTAACAATCTGCAAAGCGTCAAACATAAATCTGTAATTACTTAGAATTGCTGATATCAGAAGTAAACTGAACATGAGTTAGTTTCCTTCATTTTATCCTTTATATATATATATATATACTAGCTGAGACCCGCGGTGTTACCCGCGTTTGTTGTTATAACCGCGGGCAACGCCGCGGGGCGAAGCTAGTCTAAAAAAAGTAGTCTAAGTTACTCCTTATGTCATCAGCTATCTGCCAGTGAAAGTCCCGTCGAAATCTGTCCAGCCGTTCCAGAGATTACCCGGAACAAACAGACAGACAGACAGACAGACAACAATTTAAAAAAATGTTATTTTGGCAAATGTATCGTGTAAACATACATATGCATTTAGTAAAAAGCGGTTATTTTAATATTACAAACAGACACTCCAATTTTATTTATTTGTATAGATATATGTATCACACATCTCACACACGGCCGTCTGATTCCAAACTTGCAGAGCCTGTGCTATGGTAACAACTACATACTACTACCGTCGTACTCATACATCTCAGAAGAGGTAGACAGAGGCATGTTATTTTTACCCACATTTAGCCACTTTTTTATGGTATAGGAAAACAAAGCAAACGGGGCCCCTGATGGTAAGCGACTACCACCGCCCATAGACACTTGCAACTCAAGAGTCAGAAGTGTGTTGCAGCAATGCAGCTCCACCCCTTTTCCAGAATCAGAGGGAGGGGGAGAGTTTGGACTCCGGTAATCTTAGTCACTCAGTAGAAAGGAACGAAAGAACCGCTTAACACTGGTTTAGAACCTTCATAGAGAAGGTGTCATTATGTTGAGCCTGGCCAATATTTTCACTGCACGGATGGAGTACTGGTTTAAATGGTCGCCATCCCGCCGAGTGTTGTGTGTTCAAACCCCATATGGGACGACACTTTGTGTGATCCACAAATTGTTGTTCTGAGTCTAGGTGTCCTTTGTGTCCGTTTCATGTATGTTTGTAAAGTCTAAAAAAAAAGAAAGACATGACAAAAACTATTTTAGTCCCACATACGTAATACTTAAGAGATAGATAAGAAGGAAAGGGAATGTTAAGAAGGACATATTGCTTATTCGGATAGATTAAGGAATGTAAACCATATCTCCAGCAGTTTAAGGTCACGTATCTGAAACTCGGATTATCTCTTCCGATTCATTCTACATCAACGTAAATATGTTATACTAACACTAAAAGTGCACTCTGCTCGTCTGCCCCCTCTGAATTAAAAAAAAAGAAGAAAAAGAAACTGTATCCACACCATGCCGCGCTGTGACGTATTGAAGTTGCATTGATGAGAAATGAGAAACAAATGGACGCGGAAAATGAATGAAAACCATACTGGAAGTACGGTTTGTACATCGTGTCAAAATTTGAGCTGAATCGGCACTTTTTGAGTTTTTGAAGTGTACACAAACCAACTTAACGTTTTTATGTATACATATAGGTAGTACGTACGTAATTTTTTTTAAAGTATTTTAGCCGACTAAATACACATTTGCTTACGAATCCCTAATGTGCCCGAGTTTATGTATGAATACTACACGTTTGCTTAGCGTGCGCTTTCTGGAATATTCTATTTCCGTTTAACGTACGAAAGGTTCGCTTTTCAATTTATCGACCAACAGACAGCAATAATTAGGTTCGTCATAAATAAATAAAATGCATACGAATAATTGAATGTCAATAAATGAGTCTTAAATACTAATAATTTTTCTGGAAATACTTTTTTGAATTTTGGATTGGTGAGTGAAAAACATAATTTTATTTTGAAAACCATCCAAATAACGCAAACCGAATTATAGTAATAATAATGTTTATTCTCTTTTCACAAATGGATGTCTTAGCAAAATAACACAGTAGTGAGATATCTTCTCAAATCCACCTTTGTGAAAGACTGGTGCCTGATGTAGGTTAAAAAAGAAACATGTGTTACAGGCCTTCTGCGCGGTAAGAATAGGAGATAGACAATATACCGTGTGAGAAAATAAACAATTAAACAAACTAAGACAATAGTCTTAGTTTGTTTAATTGTTTATTTACTCTTTAATTGAGGAGGACAAACATTTTTTACTTAAAATAAAGCAGAATTAAAATGAAAAAATAATGTGTGTGTCTGTCTGTGTCTGTGTGTGAGTGTGTGTGTGCGTGAGTGTGTGTGTATGTGACTAGTGAAAAGAGTGTCGTGAGATTGTGTTGCGAGTTTGACATTAGTGA
Source organism: Arctia plantaginis (assembly GCA_902825455.1). NCBI lineage: Eukaryota > Metazoa > Arthropoda > Insecta > Lepidoptera > Erebidae > Arctia > Arctia plantaginis. The sequence continues at coordinate 2,711,335 of CADEBD010000300.1, forward strand.
TACTCGTAGCAGGGTTAGGGAATATTTAGAATAGGGCTTTACTTGAGGATGGTCATTATATTCTGAGTTGTATGATTATCCAGGGTTTTCAGAAAATATTTTATCATTTGTAGACAGACAAATCTACTTTTGTGATATATGTTAAGGATATTTTATTTGTTTACCTTGCATGATGAAAAAATCACTTTGTAAAACAGTGCTTAAATTAAATATTAAAAAAGATGGGAAAGTGAGTAAAATAATTACATTTACTGTCATGTTCTAGACATACATTCATATATCAAAGACGAAGTGCAAAGTAAAGCCAACACACTGCTTGTCTACTTAAACTAAATATACGCGGCAGCAAGCAAATTTCATGCATAAAATTATTGAAAGCGCCTGCACTAGACATACGACTACCTGTCGAAGCTGTGCCACCGTAACATACAGGAGAGCGCGGTAATTTCATTGACAGCAGTAAACTAAATTCATTTTTAAAAATGTGATAGAAAGAGAGATGTTAAATTATCTTCATGGCAAGTAAAGGTGACGGCCTTCATTGCATGAATATTTTTCAGATACAAGTAAATTTATACGAGACAAAGGTTACTAGGAAACATATTAAGTTAGTAGTTAGGAAAGTACTTTTTTGTTATTTTATATCTAAGATAAATCAATGGTTGACTGGTAGAGAATGCTTCAAGCATTAAGTCCGCCAATGCATGAAATGTGCATGATGTGTTAATTAAATAAATAACATTGTGTGTGTGTGTGATGAAAAGTGTTTAGCATTTTTATATACGTGAACAAAACCATTTATCTTTTTTAATTACAAACTTTTTACAAAGATTTTTCGAAGAATATGTCATTTCAAATTTTTTTTTACTACATTATGAAATATCGGCGATGTGGATAGACTTTGCATAAACAATTTAATTCCAGGTATTACGTATTCTATTCCAGAGCATCAAATTAGATTCTGACAAATTTAGAATAGCGTGAATTTTTATTTTGCCGTTATGTATATGAATTATGTTGTTTCGAATGAATTGTTTAAAACTATATTCAGCTGAAACTTAGTTTTTCAATCGTGAAATATTGTTTCAAAGATTTAATTCCGTTAATAATATTGGGCTATTATATTGAGCTAACAGTTCTTACTATATCTCATTATTTTTGCAAAGTAATCAAACGTGTGTTCTCATAGGGAAATATATATATATATATATAATATAGAGTCGTAACTAACACGACCATTTATAACTCAAAGACGGCTCGATAGATAGATAGATATTCATCAATAAAAAAAACATGGAAAAAACATAAGTGAAAAGATCACGTAATGTTGCCTATGGTTTGTTTTGAAAATACCGCAAAACGTTGTAATCGAAGTTGACCGGTTGATGTGTTTGTTTTGTGCCCATGTTACGAGTTTCTCCGAGTATTATTATAATAAAACTTACTGTGCCGATATTATGGCGGCTTGAAGTTCGCCGGGTCACCTAGTTATATATAAATGGCAACAGGGATGCGCACAAATAGATACAAAACGAGTACAGCTTCAATCAAATAGAGAAAGCAACAATATTGTTACCAGATAAACATAGTACCGATAGTGAAATTTATGATACTAAGTATTTTATTCATTTTTTTTTTTTGAAAGGCAACTCCCGCATTAGGAATATATCCTGTGTCGCGGGGGATTTTACAAACATACATGAAACGGACACAAAGGACACCTAGACTCAGAACAACAATTTGTGGATCACACAAAGTGTAGTCCCATGTTAGGATCGAACCCTCAACACTCAGCGATGTAGGAAGCGGCGTTTTTATTTATTTTTTTGATAGAAAACTCTACAGCTTTTTACATTATACATTCATAATTTAAATTCTTAGGCCAATTACAGAGTTTCACGACATTCGCTATATAAAAATAGAAAATAAGGAATGTTATAACATTACACTAATAATAATTAACACAAAACATAAAATAAATTATCATAAAACATTAATTAAATTATCTTAAATGTAATCAACTGAAATCGAATCAAATCAAGCCAGATTCAACAAAAATAAAATACAATCCAAATTAATTCGATTTAAACAAAAAAAAAACAGACAAAATGAAATTATATTAAACTAACTCAAAATCTATTTACTAGTGAGTATACTCACGATTTGTTTCTGATATTACTACTTGGATAATTTAAATATATCTATTCAAAATTTCCCGTAGACGCGAAGTAGTCTTGTAATTACAGCATTACTACCATAATTAGTGCGGTGATTAGGTATATTAAAGTAAGGTAATCATGGTTAGGATATCATTAATACTTCAATAAATTAAACAGATAGAAAACCTATTAGATCTCCTTACGTCACGTCGTCTATTAAAATTACAAGAATTAAAACTCCTCACCCTCATGAGCTCACATGAGCGGTAAACATAATAAAGCCAGCACCTACCTTGCGAGCACCCATTTAACTGTTCGACGCTAGTTGATATTGAAATGAAGCCTGAAATTAATATGCATGGTGAGTCGCGATACAACCGTGCGCCAATATTTGTGTTAAGTTTCAATGACTGTGTTACCTGGAAACGATAGACGTGGATATAGATAGAAGCATACGGATGTAAAGGGTTGGTAATAATAATGGCATTAGTATCGTGTGTGTGTGTGTGTGTGCAAATGATGGTAAATTGGGTAGGTATTAAGGCCTGTCACTCACATAAACTATACGCGGTCTTTAAATTAGAAGTTTGGATATATTTCATTTTATTGCTTTTTGACCGCCTTTAAAAAGGAGGTTATCAATTCGGATGTTTATATTTTTTATGTATGTTCGGACACAACTCCGTCATATATAGACAGATTTAAAAAAGAAAATTGTTCTAAAGGGGTTTATTACGAAATAGTCCCATTTCAATTTCATATATATTTGATGTTCAGTTTCGGAGACAGGCAACGGAACTCCTCAAAAAATGACAGCAAATTAACCACGATTGCTGATAGGTGTTTAGTGCTTTGTTATTTTTATTTAAAGTCGGTTCGACTTTTTTAAAAAGGATTCATAGTTATGTTTTTGTGCAACACCGGATGGTGTATAAATTCTTGTAAATAAAATGACTTCTTAATTTGAATTGTTGTGTAATATTGTCAGCACATTACAGAGAAGTACTGAGGGCCAAGTGCGAGTTTATTTCACATCGACTCGCCCTCGATGGCGAGCGCGTTGTGAAATAAACTCGCACTTTTTGTCGCACTCGCAATGTTATTGCGATTGGTGGAGGTTTAAGCGCAGGTCAATCGTAGCGCAGAACGCAGTCACCGTTACAATCGAGTAAAAGTGTAATAAACTCGCACTTTTTCTCGCACTCGCAATGTTATTGCGATTGGTGGAGGTTTAAGCGCAGGTCAATCATAGCGCCGAACGCAGTCACCGTGACAATCTAGTAGAAGTGAAATAAACTCGCACTTTTTCTCGCACTCGCAATGTTATTGCGATTCGTGGAGGTTTAAGCGCAGGTCAATCATAGCGCCGAACGCAGTCACCGTGACAATCGAGTAGAAGTGAAATAAACTCGCACTTGGGCCTCAGTTTATTAGACTTCACAGTATTAGAGACAGACCCACTAGTGTGGCCATAATGCAATCCACCTTAGTGACGCTACACATTAATCTACTAAATATTAATTCTATAGTGGTGTTACAATACTTTTATATTACTAAGATGACTTTTTAGAAAACAAATTTTTAAAAGGAACATATCCGTCATACAAGTATGTATATGATTATTGTGTAACTTTAACAGTTTACAACAGTAACAATTTTTCCGCGTTTATGTAATATTTTAAATTAGTGTAGCGTGATGTTATAAGTTTCTTTCTACATAAATAGGCTATCAAACACTAAAAGAATTTTTAAATTAAACCAGTAGTTTCTGAGATTAGGGCATATCTGCCTACCCTTATCCAGATTTTATTTGGGGTCTGAAGTATGATTTTTTCCATTCTACTATATCATTCACCGTGTCACTATTTACTCCCTTCCTAGCCATATCCTCATTCAAACAGTCCATCCACCTTGTCTTTGATCTTCCTCTTCTCTTGTACCCTTCGACTCCCATACATAACACTTTCTTAGCCACATTTTCTTCATCCCTCCGCTTTTTCATCCAGTATATCGTATATACTCATTCCTGACCTTATAAATCCGAGTCACACCACACATCACTCTCAGCATTCGCATTTAGGAGCGCGTTGAACCGAACAAACAAATTCTTCTGTTTCATAATAATAATGGTTTCATAATAAAAATTCAGGCCAGGTGGAGTGACGATTTGCGCAAGATGGCTGGCAGGAGCTGGATGCGAGAAGCCCAAAATCGATCTAAGTGGCGTGCAATGGGAGAGGCCTATGTCCAGCAGTGGACTGCGATAGGCTGATGATGATGATGATGATAATAATAATATAGACAATACCAAATTAGTCTGTGATAAAAATCGGGCAAATAAACTCTCATGAAAAGTATTTGAAAATAAGTTTATTGCGGTCAGTCAAAGTAGAGTTGTAAGTGTAGTAACTTCTGCTTTAATAAGTGTGCTTAATTGTAGTACAATAGTATTTTTTACCCTATTTTTACATAGCAATAAAACGGCAGAACCGTATTAAACTCGGAGTTCAATTGGATAAAACTTCACTGAGCCAGCCAGAAGACCAAAGTGTAATGGGTTTGGCCAACTTTCTGGAAACTACTTCCATTTGTAGACAGATATACCCCGCTTTTAAGCATTAAGTATGCTACAAGCAAGTGCCCTGTATGCCTATAAAGAATATTAAATATTAGCAATACAAAGTTAAGGATGCTAAAAGGTATTATCTATGTAGGTACTTATTCTTGGCTTTTATTATTCAATGTGCGATAACGCCAGTTATTACGTCCCCAATGTCGTGAAAAAAGGCGATAAAGGCAAAATAAACAATAAAATTAGTCTTGGTCCTGTAGTAAATACTTTTTACAGTAAACCGAAATAAGAAAGAGCAGATTCATACTTTTTATATTATAAATGTGAAATTGAGTTGTTTTCTTTGTATGTTTGTTACGCTTAACTCCTAAACCACTAAACCGATTTAAAAAATTGCTACCAATGGAAAGCTACATCATCAGCAAGTAACATAGGCTACTTTTTAGTTTCTTTTCTGTTTAGGGTGGAGCTGCAGGCAAAAGCTAATCTATACAAATAAATAAAATTGAAGTGTCTGTTTGTAATGTCAAAATAATCGGTTTTTTCATGCTCACACGGTTATTTTCACGATACCTATGCCTAAAAACCAGTTTAATTTTTATGTGTGTCTGTCTGTTTGTTCTGACTACCGTCTAAACGGCTGGACCGATTTTGATAATATTTTAATAGTAGGTAGTTGTCTATATAAGGAGTAACTTAGGTTATTTCTCCTCTCAGAACAACCCTATAAATATTTTCCCGGTCCGGGAAACGAACCCTAAGGCAGCGCTTAAGTCTTGTAATTATTAATCCTGGCTGCTACGCCATGGAGTCCATAGCTTTAGTTTTATCCATTAAGATACTATCTAATGTAAGTATTTAGAATTTAGGAATGTACCTAATTAACATTGACTATTGCCATAACCAAGTTTATTTTGTTTGTTCGTTATAAGCCAGAGAAATGTGGTATTCTATATTTAAAACAGATAAATGAAAAATATACATAAAAATATCTGTAGGTTATTAACAATGTATCAACTTTATCAATCAAGTTATAAATAGGAACGAATCGCAGCAAAATGAAACAGAACGCTGTATTTCTTTTTACAACTTATGCTCCTTTAAGTAAAAATAAATAAAAAAAACGAAACGAACTAAAAATAACGTCCAATGAAGACTCCAAAGAAGACAAATGAGGTCTTACAGAAAAATAAACAAACATTTTAATAAAATGCCATAAATTTCATACAAATGTAACCGGCTATCACTCAAAGAGAATTCCGATCACCCTTAAAACAAGTTACCCATGTTATTTCCCAATGTCTGATTAGTTATTACATGTATCAACTAACTTAGCGGTACAATTCGATTTCCATTCCTTCAAAATTCTGTCACACCTCTATATCCGGGTATGAATCGAATCCCCTGTCGATTTTGATGCCTGGCGCAGGACTGTATAGACGGGCTTTTGATACTTTTACTTTAAAATTCTGATTTAAATAAGTTCAAGCAAGCCAAGTACTCAATAATAAGCTCATTTCAGACATCTGAGATTAGGCTACACCAACTTCTTAATTAGCACGACAGGTAAATATTTACAAACTAAGAGATAATGTTTAGTTCTTTATTCACACGAATACCTAGTTACTTACAATTAATCAAAATACTTTATCAATAGTTTAAACAGAAATGAAAGCATTAATCATAAACCTAGCGCGTATTATATCTTGCTACCGATACAACAATTAAATATAATACATAAACGAAATTAGAATGAAAAATACGAAGATAATTTTTAATGAAAGGTCAGACGAAAAGTCGATTATATCCTTAATCGACTTTACACCCTATCTTTCATTAAAAAAATATCTATATGGCAGTTTACTTCCTAGCTTTAGCAAGAAACCTCTGAGGCGATAGTTATTAAATGTACTAAATATCTCATTCTCATCATGTAGGTTTTGACCTAATGCTAAGGTAAAAGAAACCACTAATTTTGCAATTTCTAACCTACTTTGTTTATACTAAAGTATATAACATACAAATTGAACTTTAGAAACATAGATATAAGCATTAAGTCGCTCGTATGTCGTGCTTCTCCACATACCGTCACTCATCGTCACCCAGCGCGTCAAAATCTATCGTTCATGACAGCCCAATCACAAGTCCAACCGGCGGTAAAAATGTAAGGGGCGCAAGGCCCTCTAATCTAATCCTGGCCGGATAGGAAACATCAATTGGAGGTTAATTTTAGCTTAAGAGGAGATGAAAACAGGAAAAATACTTGAATGTTTTTTACACGACTGCTCAAAAATTGGACTGCTATGTTTTCAGAGTTCATGTACGTTTGCTAGTGATTTTTTTATATCATTATAACTTCTAGATAGCTGAACAGATAGAACTTTGTGAGGTATTATTTGTATCATTCTAATTTTAATATGGGAAGAGAATCTTCCTAGTACCTAAAAAATTTACCTTAGAATTGACTAACGTTTTTTTGAAAAGAGTGAACTGGTCGTGGTCAAAGGCTGGGTTGCATTCATTACATATACGTGACTATATTTTTGTATCACCCCACGTGAAATCCGCAAATCACTACTTTTTTTTTGTCGCGCTGCTGCGATCGCCAACAGTTGCATAAAATAGCACACTCGTATGTTATACAAATTTGTGTTAGCCACGCTGCTGTAAAGTCGTGTGTTACACAAATATGTGCATTTATTCGTGTCAATTGTGAGAATTGAATAGAGTTTATTATTTTGCTATTTAATTGCTATTTTTTTTTAAATTTAATAATTCTGTATTTCAATCCGTGCTTAGTATCTGTATATATTTTCTTTAGATTTACTTGTGGTTTTATTTGATTTGAGTTTAAAAGTAGCTTAATATAGTATGCTTAAACCACGATTCTTTACTCAAAGGTCATTAGTGCAATAAAATTTATGCAGAACTTAAGCCAAGTTCTGTAATAGGAGCCTTGGGATTGAAAACCCAGGACTGAAGGGTCCGGGAAATTTCAATCATATAAAAACAATATTTAACCCTATTTTTGTCAGTCGTTTTCATTAATAAATAAACAGCAATATATTGTATTACTATTGCATAATAACGCTTGTATAAGTAAATAAAAACGCTCTTTGAATCCCCTTTTTTTTTTTTTTTTACGTGTGGAAATCCCCTCGGACCGTCACCCCACCGGGGTTTGCGGCGGGGTGGTGTGTCGGACTCGGACCGACTAAAACCACACGGTGTGCCACTCTGCGTCTGTAATAGGAGGGATCCGGGAACAGCTGTTATTAAGACATCCGGACCCCTCCTAGCGCCTGCCTGCAACGGCGCGGGCACCACCTTCGATAAACTCTCTATTTATTTAGGCGACGTCCGGCACACGCGGACGCCGCCCCCTCGCGGCTGGCCAAACTAATGTGGGTGGAGGGGAAACCCACCCCGTCTACCAGCGGCCACACTCAGGGCGGCATGAGGCGCAGGTAAGCGCGCCTCCCCCGCCGATCGGGTCCGAGTGGAGGTCGTCCTCCCGGGCCCTCTCCGCCGCCTCCTTCTGCGAGGAAGTAATCTCGCAGAAGGAGGCGGTTGCGACCGCGGTAAAACAACTGTCGCTACCGGCCATGGAGCGTACTACGGCCGATAGCGAGAGATCCACTCCGATGACTGCAGTGAGGGCCCGGCGCTGCGTCGCCCATGCGGGGCAGACCGCCAGCGTGTGCTGGGCCGAGTCCTCACTGCAGTCGCAGTGGTGGCAGGCGGGACTCAGTTCCCTCCTAGCGACCGAGTGCAGGTACTTTCCGAAGCAACCGTGCCCGGAAAGCACCTGCACTCCGTGGAGTGGAGTGGAGTCTCCAGCCGGAACGACCAACGAGCCATCGTGGCTCGGCGAGCGGCTTCGCGCCACTCGCGCACGTCTTCGGGCGGAGGGCGAAATACGCTCTCCGCCCGGGAGTCAGCCACTCGCCGATAAACTTCGGCGAGCACTTCGTCGAAACGGTGCGGTAACCGCGTATGGCTCTAACCGCCAACACCCTCTGAGGGCGCCAGAGGCGTGCCCTATTCTGGGCGGTCAGAGCCGCCGCCCACACCGGTGCACCGTATAGTGCCATGGACCGGACAGAATCCCCTGACTCAACCCCCCAGGGGATTGTACAACACTCACTATTCCACTTCGATCCCCTGTACTGGGGACTCAACAAGTACTAATAAATTTATTTCTTTTTAGACCCTCTAAAAATAATAAAATGTAAACTTATTTTCACATACTCCTTGTAAACCACACGAGGGGGTCATCTACAAGCCCTAAATGGCCCAGGGTACTTGGGATTTTCTCCTAGGGCACACCTGGTACACCTGTAGGTGCTATCGGTGAGGACTCTGCACAGAAAAAAAAGGGGATCGGAATGGAATGTTGAGTATTGTATAATCCCCTGGGGGATCGAAGTGAAATAATGAGTGCTGTACAATCCCCTGGGGGATTGAGACAGGGGATTCAAGTAGAAAGAGCGAATAAAATTGTGTTGGAGAATTTCCCTCTGGGTGTAGAGAACTCAGAGCCGGAGTCTCAGAGTACCAGGTTACCACTTTGATACATCTCAAAAGCGAACAACTATCACTCAACAACACAAGTTCCGACAAGTTTGGTCTCAATTTCATTCCGATCAACTTTCAATCTCACAACTGTCATAAAAAGTATTTTCGTAGTAAAATAGTTAAGTATTACTAAGACTAGCAGATTACCAATTCATTTTGAGTTAGAATACGATGTAAGTACATTACAGACAACGTTGGATGTTTAATACTTTACTACGAAAATACCTTATATAATTGAATAGCTATAATTAAGCTATAATTAAAATCAACAAGATTAAAGTGTACAAAAAAGTGTAAATTGATTGTGATATCTTCTGGTATTGCGTTTGTTTTCTGGTGTTGGTGACCGCTCTCTGTTTCCTAGAATTTAAAACAAAAATCTTTATCAAAAATATTCATAAAGTATTCAAACTGTACAAAAGGTTTCAAAGAGAATGTTTCTCTTTGAGACCTATGTATATCAAAATGTACGACTATTGTAATAATAAGTAGAAGCAATAAGTAAAAAGTATAACAATTTAAAATGAATATTTCACTAATGGAACTTAATTTACCTCCACAGTAGACCGTCTATTCAATTTCAAAAGTTATTTAACAGGTATTTTCCATTATCCCGAGATTAAAAGTTAGAAAGGGATACCATACAAACGAGGTAGGTATCTGTTCCTTAAAGAAGTGGTATAATTTAATAGGCTTTAGATGCCTTTGTGGAGAAAATTAATTTATGGAACGGTAATAGGGGCTGACGTTATAAAATCGGTGTTTTTTCTAAGAAGGGATGATTTGATAAACGATTCTATTTTATTTTTCACTTTGTTCTCGTCTTCTCATCATCTGTTTTTACGATGGTGTTATTAAAGAGATATTGTTATCATTATTGAAGGGTGACGTTACTTAAGGACTCCCCCCACCCCTCTAATTATGGCAGGGTACCTACTCATAGACTGTCAACCAATGATATTAAATACAAACAAGAGGTAATTAGGGCCACTGCAAGCGAGAGCACGTACTAATTAATTCGAGCAAAATTCATAAAATGCCTTCCTAAAGTGCACTAATTATGACAAAAGGTAAATAAAGATAAAGTAATATCATATCCCAGGTAAGTGTATGATTTGTTCTAAAATGCATTAATAGATGTATCTACGGTTACGGAATAAATATGTTGTGAGTACGGTATGAATATAATATATATTTCTCAAAACATCATTGCTGTCAACGCACTTGATACTCTAGTGATGCAGGTGTATCTGTATGGTGACTGCCGGGGTCGCGCAGTGGTAGCGTATGCGACTGCTGTTCTTAGGTCTCGGGTTCGATTTCCGGGTCGGACCAAATGTTTATATGCTCTGCAAATGTTTAGGTATGGTGTTAGTCACTTACTGCCACGTGACTTGTTTGTATGCTTGTTTTGCGCCCTATGCCATTTAAAAAAAGCTATAACTAGGCTAAACGTGTAACTATAACAAACATTTTAAACAAAAAATACCTGACGCTGTTTCTTTGGTGTATTCTTTCGGTGATCATTAGAATATTTTTATTCTAATGATCACTGAAATAATACTGCAAATGTTATTTTATGTTCTCATGTTAGTGGCTTTAATCTTTGTCTTTTTGAGAATAAATTATTTAAACCTAAAATGTTTTACGGTAGAAAGAATACAAATATGTGTCAATCATTACTAATATTATTTTAACGTATTTTATTAGTTAAGTTTATTTCACATATCTCCTCGATCGTGAAGGTGACAGAATTCATCTTTGCGATTGGCTATCGTTGCGAGTCCGTGTATTGACGGATTAAGAATACGGAGTGTCACCACCCCTATTCATCCCCTGGGTGTCGTAAAAGCCGACTAAGGGGACAAACTACGCAGGACAACAGCGGCAAAGAGAAGGAAAACTTGACACAAACCCTATACCAACCCGTCTGGCCAGCGTGGTATAGTAGGCCAAAACCTCTTTTCTAAGGAGAGGCCTATATCCAGCAGTGAATTATTCAAGGCTGTTGATGTGATTGGCCCTCACTGAAATCTTAACCAATCGCAACGCCAAACGCGATCGCAGTCGAGAGTGAGATGATGTGAAATAAACTTGCACTTGGCCCTCTGTTAATGAAGTTAGCGGGTACGAACTCGTGACTACTTCGAGCATAACTCTGACGCTAGGTTTCCACAAACAAGATTTTAGCTCTTGTCATTGTTTTGAAAACGTTCATTTGGCCTGTTGTTGCTGATGGTTACTGCCTGACTTCTAAGTAAGAGGTCCTAAAATAACTGTAACTAGCACTTGATTTGTTCTGTATCTGGGTGTAAGTTCTCTATAATATATATATATTTAGAACTATGTAAGTATGTTTCCCACCAGTCTAATTATAGTAGTAGAACAGGCTCGGTATAGTTTGGGATCAGACCGTGCGCTGATATGTCAATTTGTATTTTTATGGGGCAGCACCAAGTTTAGACTCAAGTTGTAGGTATACGTGTTTATTTGCCAACTTAGCGATACAAAAAGAAACCGATGTAATTATATTCAAATTGTTATTACAAGTAATAAAAAAAGACAGATTTAATAGCAAAATTAAAAGTAAACAGAACAACAAAAATGGTGAAATTGCGCTGCTGTCACGTCTTGAACCATATCGTTTCTCAAGCAAACTTACTGTACTCAATAATTTACGCCAAACTGAACATTATCTCGAAGAGCATAAGGATTTGCTAATTCTTTGTAAGTTTGCAATAGTATTTGCTGAAGCGCCTTGTTTTCGACTTGTAAATTGATTGAAACGCCCGGCAACTGATAATTGCTAATAGTTTTCTTGTTAACGCCAAAGTGGGAAGTTGGCAGACTACTTGATTTCTTTCAAAGTTCGCTTTTCCGTCTCAACTGTAAGTATTTGATTGCTAGACGGTTTAAATGCAGAGCTATGTGGCTATTGATTTCTATTGCAGCTTTTGTTGAACCAGACGTTCATTGTAACTATTTTTTATTAATATATACACACAAATGCTCACATCATTGAACAAATAGGCCAGGGCGTAATATGCAACTTTAATTTTAGTCCCCCTTACGTAATAGAATATTGAGAAGGAGAATTTAAAACAAACCCTATGCCAACAAGTCTGGCCGGTGAGGTATAGTAGGCTAAAACCTCCTTTCTAAGGAGAGACCTACTATATGTCCAACAGTGCACTGTTATAATCTCACGATGATGACTAGATCGGAAAATTGAGTTTTAAAAAAAGTTAGGTATTTAAGAAGGGTAGGTAATGGTAGAAAGGGGATATTGCTTACAAATGACTTGGAAAGTGTAAACAATATCTTGGCAATTGACGGAAATTTCGAAACCATCAATTTTTATTCGAAAACTCGTGCTTCGGTAGGTACATCCTTAACGAAGTAAACAAAAGTGTTCTATCTATATTTAATCGGTTGTATTTTTCATTCCACTTATTAAATGGCAATTGTAATTTCTACTGAGCAACGGGCATATTTTCAGACTATCCGCTGCTACTGAAAATTGCGTAATAAAAACCTAATTAATTATACCCGCCCATTAACTTCAAGAACTTACGCACACATCACATCACGCACACATCACTTCACGCAGACATCGCACACAGCACATTATGAGTTTTAACCTAAGAGATTTAAATCTAAGGTTTTGTTAAGTTTAAAATATTATATAAATTCTCATGTTCTAAATTTACTTTGTAATAAACTTTAAGATAACAAATTCTTTTTGACGAGCAAGTGATAAGAAGGCTATTAGCTTAGCGTTTATAAGATATTCTTCGGAGGATCAAATTTTTATAGTTGTTTAATGACATCAATTATCAAATTAAGGGACACACGTAATAGGCACGGGAATATTTTCGGACTTTTTCGGACATCTGACACACAACGTCATCTAGTTTCAAACTAACCAGAGCTTGTACTATGAAAGCTAGATTGACTGATAGAATACTTACTTTTAAAAAAATATAAATACATACATATTATGCATAGAAAACACCTAAACTCCGAAAAAATATTTGCAGATCATACAAACATTTGATTCAACCCGGGAAAAAGAAGGTATAGGTTATAACCGTATGTATGTAATAAGGATTATAGAATAACTAAAGGATAAATGATATTCATTTCTGTGATTAAATCTTTTCAGATATTTTTACAAGTCAGAGTTTACAGCTGGAAGGAGCTGGCATTACCTAAGATTCACTCTTCGTTCGTCGTTCGTTCTCACGTTCTCTACCATCCTCTATTCACTCTAAGGGTTCTCAGGAAGAAAACTGAGGTTTGGGTTAAGATCGCCTTTACATGAAATTTCCTTGTCACTTATGTATTAATATATACAATAAAGAATAAATGAAATGAATAACTTACATATTTAACTTTTACTGACGCGATAAGAGCACACCAATCCAATTAAGGAAAAATACTTCATTCATTTATTTCAATGGAACCAATCATTACAGGAATCCTCTCTTTGCCATCCAAGTAATTAAAATACAATTTTAATACGAAGTACGCCATAATTTTCTTAATTAAAATTGATATAATTAAATAAATTGAAGCGTTGGGAGACTAAACGGAATAATTACGGCATCGGTATTAAGTCTTAATTTTTGCAAATTGTTATAATTGCAGTCTGCTGATGTAATGTTTCTATTGTTTAAAAAGCTCATAATTAATTTTTGTTTTAAAAATATTAATCAAATCATAGATTTAGGATTAAAAATTGTTTCACTTGCGATGTTCTCAGTATTCTGGGTTTTAAGGAAAAAAAGGTTATCTAACCTTAAAGGTTATACATACATATATGTACCTAAATTATACATAAAATTGTCGATGTTCCTTTTACTTAAAAGCATTCTCGAAAATTGTCAGTAAATAAATTTAAATGTATGTATTAGACCCGATACGCTTTTTAAGGTAATCAAAAGAAGGATTAAAAATACATTATTTGAGTATTCATTGATTCTTATGATTCGGGTTTCTAAAAGAATTTTTCGTAAATTATCGAAAGCTTGTAAACAACGTCTTCAATCAGGAAAAGAGGACGTCTACTGATGCGCTTTTCTGTCCATGGTTATTTTCAGTAGATCATTTTTTATTTCTTGTTGAAAGATACCTGATCTCCTTTTAACCTTGACAATGTGTCTGCAGAATGTTATGAAGATCATTTGAGAACTTGTTTAAAAGCATAACAAACTAGTGATCTTAATCTTGTCTCATTTTTAAATACTGTAGTTTAAATGACAAATACAATTTTATTGTACACTAGCTGACCCGCGCAACTTCGTCTGCGTCTCTCAATAGTAATAAATTTTCTCCGTTTTTGAAACATTCTTCATTGGTGCTCCGCTCCTATTGGTCTTAGCGTGATGATATATAGCCTATAGCCTTCCTCGATAAATGGGCTATCTAACACTGAAAGAATTTTTTAAATCGGACCAGTAGTTCCTGAGATTAGCGCGTTCAAACAAACAAACAAACAAACAAACAAACAAACAAACAAACAAACTCTTCAGCTTTATAATATTAGTATAGATAAAAACAGACAAATTACGGGAGAGCCATTTTTCGGCACTAATGGGCACTATTTTTTTAGTTTACTTTTAGTTATATCACGGCCTCAGTCAAACAAGTGTTGAGCAATTCTTTCGTTCCTTTTGACCGAGAACCTCACATACATAGGTCACCGGAGACTAACTGGGACGAACGGGTCTGTTGGTCTAGTGGTTAGTGACCGTGACCTGACTGCTAAGGCGGAGGTCGTGGGTTTGATTCCCAACCAAGAGAAATATTTTGTGGTGAGTACGGTCATTTGTTCTGTTTCTGGGTGTAATTTATCTGTAATATGTATGTATTTAAAAATATATAAGTACATATATTTATCAGCAGTCTGGTTACCAGAGCACAGGCTTCTAGTTTGGGATCAGACGGCCGTGTGTGAGGTGTGTAAGATATAAAAATAAAGATAAAATAACCTTGTCTCTCACTGTTTATAGGGGGATAAAGGGGGGGGGGGGGGCTGGGGCTGGGAGAAGGACTTAAAAGGCCCCCACCATTCAACCCACGTGTATTTCGTGAGTTGCAAGTGACCATTAGCGGCGGTAGTCACTTACTACCAGGTAAACACAAACCATAATATTCTTAATTAAGTATAGCTTGTAATTGTTTAGTTACAATTTAATCAACTCATTTCCCTTCATCACTCAAAGCTCACCACGTCATATTAGACACATCGGAACAATGCAACGTTCTCTAACTATTCAAAGACCCACGTCACAAAACAATTAGGAGCTCTTCCCAAACATATAGTATAGTGTAACCACATCTTACAGTAACGGTTTCTGACACCAAGTCTGTTCTCAATGTGCAGCCTTAATTACCGCAGATCATCCTCTTAGCGGCATTCTGCTAAATTAATACGCTTTGCTTCTGTACATTTGTGACACAAGGCATAGAAGAAGAGCACAATAATTTTATTTGTTTATACAATTTACATTATCTATATCTCTATATAAGAAATTTTATACTATTGTTTGTTTGTGTTAAACGCTAATGTCTGACGCTACGAGTACTAACTGGATGCTAAAAAAAAGACGTGTGGCACTCGGGGACTGCCGCGGTAAAGCTATTGCATAGCATTTTTTATCAACTTATGCAATTATAATTATTTATTTATTCTATTTATGCAGTATTTTTTTTATTTGTTTTTTTTTCTTTGATATTAATTAGATTGCGGGGCGAAGAGGGGGATTACGCATGCGCAGTAACGCCGATACAACCAATGCCACCTAGAGGCGAGTTGCTGAACTAAAGAGACAAACGTGATATTTCGAAAAGTAATTAAAAGTTCTGCCATTCATCGATAGATGGCAAAATGGGGTGTGTTAGGTTATTTTCGTTACGGAATTTCTGGATTCGGTCTCCACGCTCAAGGCCCGCGATAGAAGCTATGCAATAGCTTAAAAATATTTTTGGTGTTGGACAAATATATTGAGACTGCACGGATGGCGTAGTGGTTTAAGCGGTCGCGACGCCGCTTACTACTACGCTGAGTGTTGTGGGTCCGATCCCCACATGGGACTACACTGTGTGATCCGCAAATTGTTGTTCTGAGTCTGGGTGTTCTTTGTGTCCGTTTCATGTATGTCTGTAAAGTCCCCCGCGACACATGAATATATTCCTAATGCTGTTGTCTTTTGTTTAAGAATAAGAATTGTTGAAGAAAATTACAGGATATGTAACATCACCATAGGACTCATAGCAGTAGAGTGGTGATACTCATTTACTAATCTACTCATTAATTTAAAAAACTACTTGACATATGAATATGACATTTAGTTTTGAGGTAGATTATACGAGTAAGTAGGTAGGAATAGATAGATAGACTCTTTATTTGCACACATTTTACAGGTATTATGGTACATAAAAATTTCAGACATGTAATGTACAAAGGGCGGTCTTATTGCTAAGAATGTTGCTAGGAATGTTAATTAACAAAAGATATTGCGACTAGGAATATATCAAACCGAGCAATACTGGTTTCAGGGGTCTAAAAAAAAGACATGGATTTTGATAGATAGGTCAGATCTACTTTAGACTTGAAATTAAGCAAGGACGAAGCGCAAATCCTTTGAACCTTTTGATTAAAAATACTTAAAAGTGGTTCCGCATGGATATATTAATTAATAATTAAACTAAAAATAACCAAAAATTTGTTTAGTTCTGTCAAACAACGTTTCCTATTCTGAAAACGTAATATTTGACAGGACAATTCTTTTTTTTTAATGATTTTTAGTTTAGTTTAGAGAGTTTTCGAACAATAGAATTAGCACCAATGACCTGTTATCGTACTACAAGTCGATTAAACAAAAAAAGATGAATTACAGTCGAAATTCGACTCCCAGAAGATAGTTCCTTACAACGACGTCGCGGGAAGCTTTTGTATTAAGCCACGGTGAATACGACAGGATTAAGCGCCTCTATTAATATACGTATTGTACAGCATGAAGCGTGTTCAACTCACCATAGTATATTGTACTTAATTTGTAAAATATTCGTTTGAGACTGTCTAATCTCTCAGAAAGGTTTATCTGTTCTTGTGACTTTTGAGTTGTAGGTGTCCATGGGCGGCGGTAGTTGCTTACCAGGTGACCCGTCTCGTTTGCCCCCTTATGCCATAAAATAAAAACAAGTCTAGACTGAGTTCTTTTACATCAAAAATTATGAGATCTAAATGTTTTTAATTAATAACAATTTAATTAAAAACATTTAGAGTGATCGTTAAAATTAGACTTTTCAGTCTTTAATGCGAGACTTGGAGTTGTTGTATGTATTTGGGTAAGGAAATTTGAGGCCGGTGCAATGAGATTTCTTCTGCCATTCCTCTTTGCTTTCCCACGGCTATTATAACATAATTTCTGTTTTCACTCGATAACGCATATATTTCTTTACGACGTTATTAGTATATAAATTTGTTACTTTAATGAGAATTCGGATATTTACCTACAGTTATCTAGTTCTTTCGTAAAATCTGAAACTCAACACAATCAAACTGCAAACTAAGCGCGGTACCCACAGGTGTATCATAAATCGTACCTATAAGGGCTCGGACTATACCTCAACAGTACTAAGTGCTATATAAGCTCAATAGATCCCCCGTTTATCTGGTGCTAGTGTACCGCTGGCCTTATTTATGGCTCTCCGCAGACTATTCATTTGGCAAGACGTTATGGAGTTGTTTGGTTCATCCCCCATTTTTATGGGTCTCGCCAAGATAAACTGTGTGGTGTCTGACTCCCCGACAATGGTTCAATCCCGTGGGGATTGGAATGAAAAAGGAAATAATCAATCGCTCTAAAGATTAGTTGAGATCTATGTTGCGACATTTTTGTTAGTTTTTAGCTTGTGTTCATTGCTTTCTTATTGATTTGCATTTAATATTGTATTCAATCGTTTACGTGAATGATTTTTAAAAGATCTTTTTAGTAAAATGTTTAAGGATTTTACAACTTTCATTATGTTTTTTATAAAAGTTACATAATATACATTTTGTAAATAACTTAACTAACTTACTCTTTTAAGTTAAGATATGATGATGAATACTAAAAACCTGGGCCTCAATTCTGCTATTTTATGTTTACGCCAAGCCACTGTCATACCACTGACACGCTATTGAGATGCCATCCATCATTGATATACCGATGCCAATGGCCACTCGCCATTGGCATCGGTATCAAAATCGGTAGTTGAAAATATATTATGTTTTTTGAGGAAATGATTCATTTATTTTTGTTATAATAAATTATAAAAAGAAAAAATATTAAAATAAATTATTAAAAAAATAAAATTATAAAAAAAAAGAAAAAAAAAATATTAAAAAAGAAGAGATTTTTCTTTCTTTTCGATATTTTTAATTATTTTTAACTTATCAAAGTAGCTGATATCGAAATAACTACTAACTTACGACAGTTCACAATTTGTTTAACTTGCTGTAATCCAACGAGAAGTGTACCGTCTCAAATAAAAAAGAATTTTTTTAAATTGGTTCACAAAAGTCGGCGTTCTGAGGTAACACACATTAAAAACGACGGTCAATAATAAGACAGCAAAGATAAAGCATCCCGTCTGTCGGCTTGAAAAGCAATATCTAGATTTAGGCTTAGACGATATTTGATAGCATTGGTAGTCAGTTCACTGATCTGTACTAAATTGAGTTTGGACGGTAACGATGCTAAGCTGGTCGACGTCTAGCGCAGTTAGGAAAAGCATAAAATGACTCAAAAACACTGGTCATCTTCTGTTTTTTATAATACATTCTAGTGATGTAACTAGATTTTCAACTTGAATATTCACGAATGGGATATAATTTTTTTCAAATATTTAAAAGGTTAAACATTTGTGGTTCTTATATTTTCCGAGAAATAAATTGATCCAAAATAAAATATAGTTAACGAAATTTCGGCGTTCAATATGCTTCTCCCTAGCCTTTTGGGATATAATATTTTCTGTAATCTATTGACACTTACGTGTATAGATTACAGAAAATCAAATGGAGCAAAAATGTTGATTGTAATTGAATTTTATTGGGCAGGATGACTTAACTACATGACATACATATATAAAACAAACGAAATGTTCTGTTGGTGAATTGTAGTGAATATTTTCCCAATCAAAATAACACAGTTCAACTGCTGCTTTTTTTGGGAATCAAACACAAAGGAGTTGTTTAAATAACTATGTTTGTTACAGTTCAGTATTTAGAATAAAACTATTGAATTGTTGCATGTCAAAAACGTGTATGTAGCTCCTAAATTTTAACAAAGAATCGTCTGGAATTTTTGTTGCGTAAAATATTTTCAAATCGGCAAGTAAAAAACAAAAATGACAGGTTCTCTATTAGACACGTCTTTCTGTGAGTTTAAATATTATATTATATAATTATGTGAATAACAAGTTAGCTCAGTTTTTCATAATTTTTAATTCTTTAAGTGTAATTTGATTTAATCTCAATTTTTTTTCAGTGGACGCTTCGGTCGTCTTTTTTTTATACTTTAATTTAAAGAAAATATACCACCCCTAATGGCAGAAAATTAAGGAATGAATAATTATACTTTACCCTGTTTATTTGCATCACATCACATCAA
This sequence comes from Arctia plantaginis, assembly GCA_902825455.1. Taxonomy (NCBI): domain Eukaryota; kingdom Metazoa; phylum Arthropoda; class Insecta; order Lepidoptera; family Erebidae; genus Arctia; species Arctia plantaginis. The sequence goes on from CADEBD010000300.1 coordinate 2,731,305, forward strand.
CAGCCTTTAATAGTCCACTGCTGGATATAGGCCTTTCTTTAGAAAGGAGGTATTGGCTAACTATATCACGGTGGCCAGACGGGTTGTAATAGGGTTTTTATCAAGTTTTCCTTCTCTTTGCAGTGCTGTTTAATGCATAGTTTGTTAGTTAGTTACATGAAAGGGGGGAGGGGGGTAGGACTATATAGTACAATACGTCATTGATGTAGGTGAATTAAAGCCGATGATACCTTTTTTAAAAGTAAATTATGTAAACAGAGCACTATAAAAACTGTGACTTGTGATAATTCCCTGGTGAATGAATTGCTATTTAATTCAAGCAAACTGTTTAGAATTAGAATGATATACTATAGATATTCAATTTCTATGCATATTTACTTCTACACGTTTACACTATAATAAAAATAATAATAATATTCTAGCACATTCACACAACGCCATCTAGTCCCAAACTAAGCAGAGATTGTACTATAGCTACTAGTCAACTGAAATAAAAACATAATTTATATTCTTTTTTTTTGTAAATACATACTTATTATACATAGAAACACCCAGACCAAATCAAACATTAAATATTCATTTACACAAATGTTTGATTAATTGTATTTAAATACGTATCTTTACAAAAAAGTGGAATTGAAACAATAAATTTAATGATTTCTTTTATTCGTTCAGATCTTAAACTAACCTTTTGATTTATGATAATAGAAAAACAGATTTCTTATTAAAATGAGAATACAGTATCTAGTCCTCCTATTCAATATTTTATGTTGAAGCAATACAGAACCGCAAGCAATATGTACCGTCAAACATCATGAATAAGTATATCATCTGAATTCAAAATTTGGTTCAAATATGTAACGTATCTTTGCAAAGTCTATATGTTTAGAACAAAGTTAGAAAATACGCCCACATTTTTCATAGAACACGCACCAAGTTATTTGGATTCAAAATTTAAGAGTGATATTCTTTAGTGTACTAAATATAAGCGGCGGTAGCCTAGTGGTTAAAGCGTTGGACTTGCGATCAAATAGGTCGTGGGTTCAAATCCTGACCAGTACACTACCGACGTGAACACATTCCAAACACAAGCAATTCAGCTTAGCGGGAGGGGTTAACGGGAATACTAATAATTTCGGTAGTTAATAGACCTTTTAATTTAAATAAATAATAGTTTAAAAAAACTAAAATTAAAAACACGCTTTTATAGAAAATCCAACTAAAAAACAGAAAATAAAGTTTAATAAATTTGGATTAAGAATAGTGTAAATTTGATTAAGTTTGATTAAGTACAGTGTAAAAAAAAAAATGAATGTACATTACAGTAAAAAAGCGTGGGGTGCATCTGAAGTGCTTTTTATGATATTATCAAAGTGATGATTTTTCTACTCATCTGACAATAAATGTTTATAACTATTGACACTATGCACCCCACGCTTTTTTTTACAATAATGTACATTCATTTTTTTTTACACTGTACTTAATCAAACTTAATCAAATTTACACTATTCTTAATCCAAATTTATTAAACTTTATTTTCTGTTTTTTAGTTGGATTTTCTATAAAAGCGTGTTTTTAATTTTAGTTTTTTTAAACTATTATTTATTTTTCATTTTTTAGTTAATTTTTTTTGTGTTTTGGTTTGTTGTTGTTTTTTCTGGCGACCGAAAGAGCAAGTCTGGAACTGCACGCATGCGTAGTTCGCGCACTAGCTCTGTCTCTCTTACTCGCATGCAAAGGATGCGGAAAGAAATTAATTAATCCTGGCGAATCTAATTAGGATAATCGGATATTTTGATCGGATTATTGCATTGTCATCGACCTTTGACAGGTGTGCAAAGTTTGAATCAAATCTGATCGTTCAAAGTAGGGCAAAATCGAGCTCAAAGGAGTCGCTTACATACAAACAAACAAACAAACAAACATACAGGTGAAGCTAATAAAAGCGTGTTAAAAAATAGCACTTTTAGACAATATTAAAATTCAGCATTTCATCTACTATCTTATCAGAAATGAGAATTTCGCTTGTTAAGTTTTTCGTCATATTAGAGGCAATATGCAAATAAGTCTTCCAGAAGCTTGGTGTGCTGAATAGACCAAGACAGTTTGACTCGACTTAGTGCTTATGACTTTGTAAAGCGCGAATATGGCTTTTTAGGGAACAATGCTCACTTGTCTATATCCATAAAGGTATCACCTTTACGCCATCATTCATAGCTACATATTTTCCATTCCCATCACTTGAATAATTAGCTCGTGCACATTTGATAATTTTTTTTGCTTCGCTGTTATATGAGGTAAAAAGCATAACCTGTGTAACAAATTTAAACATTCAAGAAAAGAGTGTACTCCCACATCAGATGCCGCCAACGCACTTGGAAATACACCTCAGTTTATAAATACTTTAAGCATAGTTTCACCGTAGTAATTCCTTGAATTGTCTTCCGAAATACCAAATTTCCTAATAGCTATCACAGTTAACAAGCCTTATTTTTTTATAAAGCATAACGCTGGCAAACTTAATTTAAACAAGTTGTTGCTATTATATATACTTAGATATTTATATTATAAGTGTTAAAGTGAGTTTGTTTGTTGTGCTGTGACGTCTAAAGCATTAAACCAATTTTAGAGATACGATGGCGGAGCCGCGGGCAACTGCTAGTAATTTTTAAATAGTAATTTAGTTATTTTATAAGCCGAATGTCAGTCGAATGTCATGACATCTCACTTCACTTTATGAATATATTCTTGGTCTGAAGGAAAAAACGTTGACCGCCATAGCATCTTCCAGGGCTCTATCAGGGCTTAGATATCAGATAGAAAATATCAATATGCTATGGTAAAAGCTATCAGGTGCAAATGTGTTTCTGTTTCACTACATTTATATTATTATTTTGACAACTCCCGCATTAAGAATATAAATCCTGTGTCACGGGGGACTTTACAAACGTACATGAAACGGACACAAAGAACACCTAGACTCAGAACAACAATTTTTGAATCACACCAATTGGTGTCCCATGTGTGGATCGAACTCATAACACTCAGCGCAGTAGGAAGCGGCGTAGTAACCGTTTACACAACTACGCCTATAAATATAATAATATTAAATTTGCTCAAGTAAAAAAACACTTTTATTTTATTTTCCCTTGGGATAATAGAGCTTCACAGAACATGAGGTGACCGATACAACCCACTGTTATTCCATTGACTCGCTATTGAGCTGCCATTGACATCGGTAAAAATATCGGTATGTTACTAACATAAACAGTCCACTGCTGGATGTAGGCAAAGGCCTAGGTTGTCGGCCTGGTATAGAAGGCCGAAACCTCATTTCTGAGGAGAGCTTTAGAAAGGAGGTTTTAGCCTACTATAGCACGCTGGCCAGACGGGTTGGTATAGATTGTTCCTGGATCCCTCTTATTTCAGGCGTAGAGTGGTACACCGTGGGGTTTTAGTCGGTTCGATTCCGATACACCGTCCCGTCCCACCGCGGTGACGGACCTTAACAAAAGTGTGTGTTTGAAGTATTCCTTCTTTTTGAACTACTGTTGTTTTGGTAAGGATGAATAGGGGTAGTGACACACTTAATCCGTCACCACACGGACTATATATTCTGTACACTAAAGCATACTTTGGATTTGGATGCACATCGACTGGTCACAAACACATACACATACATAAAAAAATCTGTTTCTGTTATAATATCGTAATGAAGTATATAAAAACAATATTCTGTTAAAATCCAAGTTTGTATAAAAATACCAAGTCAAACCATATATGAATACTTTTTGGAATTAGTGAAAAAATGAGAGATTTTATTCAAACAGGAGATTTATTTTCATGCGCTTCTTTATTACAGCTGTAAAACAGCAAAAGTATAAAAAAAAGAAACAAGAAAAGATTTGGATCCTTTTGCTGATTATAACACGAAGCAGACTCCGCTTTGAAATCATAAAAAGTAAACCAAATCTACAAAAAACTGTAATTATTTTTTCTCACCTCGCACCTAATACTTTATATCCATAAAAACGGTGTAAATTCAACTCTTATATTATGAACAGATGTTGCCTTACCTAATACCTAGTTCCATATTTAATTTACCAGGGTATTATGAATCCGTAACAGGATTTGTTGAGGACACATAACTGGTGTTTTACAACACCCAGCAGAGTCGTTCGGCCGCGACTGAGGGTAATACAACGTTTCATTTATGTCTAATTTGCTGAACACATTAAGTATTGATATGCGGTTTTTTTTAACTGTTTTCAAATGGAAAATAGAAATGGAATGAGGAATGTGTCTATTTTTAGGTTGAATTAATAAATAATGCTTTTTCTTTTTGAAACGAAACTCAACTCAGATAAGATGGAGGTATTGAATTTATTTGATCGGCAATACTGTAGTGTGTACTTTGCATTTTTGTGTATTTATCTTTAATTTACCACATTTTTGCGTATTATTATGATGTAGTGTAAAGTATCAAGTCCGTGTAGTGACGGAGTCCGTGTAGTGACGGATTAAGAATACAGAATGTCACCACCCCTATTCATCCCGTGGGTGTCGTAAAAGGCGACTAAGGGAGCAAACTACGCAGGACAACAGCACTGCAGAGAGAAGGAAAACTTGACACAAACCCTATACCAACCCGTCTGTCCAGCACGGTACAGTAGGCCAAAACCTCCTTTCTAAGGGGAGGCCTATGTCCAGCAGTGGACAAGTAAAGGCTGTTGATGATGATTGATGAGTGTAAAGTATCAGTATACCGATGTAAGTAAGTTTACATCGGTTTGCTTGCTATCGAGCAAGTGTGACGGAACATGATGCAAAATGTGCAGATAGATGACGAACCTCACGACCTCAAGGTCAGGGGTCATGTATCTTTAAAGGTAAACGCGTTTTGTGTCACCATAAAATGATATTTGACTTTCCTTGTTTAAAGCAAGAATGTAGTAAGCCACTAAAATATTTACACATAAAAGGGAACCAAAACGATGTTATACTGTAAGTATCGATAAAAGTAAAATTCTTCAGTTATAGGTGTCATGGAATTCGTTCTCATAAATATCTGATAGCATTCCATATTCATTGGAATTTGCCCTTTTTTCTTTGCAAAGAAAAATATATCATATTAATAATTGTTCAAACATAACTACGGGGAAAAACAGAAATAATTAAATTTATTCTACGAGTAGGTCAATAACGACTCTTACCTGAAAGTACAAATAAAATATTGCCGTCGATGCGTGACAGAAATTAATTAAATTATTTTAAATTATTAAAAAGCTTCCCGGTGGAGTTCTCTCAAACTGTAGGGTTGATACAGTTTTTTTGTCAATATCAATTTTATTCTGTTAACGCTCATTGCTCAAATTTCGTGAGTTTTCAATTAAAAATATTTGTTGGTAGATATTGTAAAATTTCATCTCAATTTTCTTGATGGCTATTAATTTTTCACGTTAAAATTTCATCGTTTTTATTAATTTATTAGCTATTGCCCGCGGTTATTCACTGGCGTTATAATTTCTTATTTCATGTTTGTAACTTTGAAAACAACGAACTTCCATACAACCGTATTTTACCCCCTTAAGGGTGAAGTTACCAAAAATCTTTTCATAGTGGGTGCTTAGCTACCAAAATTGGAAGTTTGAAGCCCCAGCGGTTTGATCTGTTTGTTTTTTTGTTTTTACGAGACCACTCCCGCACTAGGAATAAATCCTGTGTCGCGGGGAGTTTACCGACACGGAACAACAATTTGTGAATCACACAACAAAATGTCCCATGCGGGGATCGAACCCACAACACTTAACGCAGTAGGAAGCGGCGAGGTGAGCACTTAAACCACTACGCCATCCATGCAGTCATATTATATGTATATATTACTAAAAAAATGATTTCCATGGTTAACTAGCCTTAATATTTAGTGAGCGTGTACATAATATCTGGAATTTTACCGTGAGAGAGCCATGCTTCGGCACGAATGGGCGAGCTCGACCGGAGTGGTACCACGGCCTCACAGAAAACCTGTGTTAAGCAATTCTTTCGTTGCCTTTCACTGAGTGAGTAAGGTTACCGGAGCCTAATTCCCCATCTCGCTGACTCGAGCGGGAGGGACTCCAAGGGCAGCAACGCACTTGTGACTTTTGAGTTGTAGGTAGTTGCTTACCATCCCAACCCGTCTGCTCCTTTGCCCCCTTATACCATAAAAAAATGCTCAATACTTTATTGCTTCATTAATGTGAATACATAGATGGCAACAATTATGGCCCCATTTTTTTTTTTTTTTTTTGTCGTGCGGAAGTCCCCTCGGATACCACCTATCCACCAGGTATACCCTAGAAAGGAAGTCCCTGGTGAACAATTATGGACCCTGTCGGGCGCAGCACAGTTTGTTTGGGAGAGAGGAAGCTAACACAACCACATGTACAGTACATAAAAATTAGAGACTGCTTAGCCCAAAATTACTTTACAAAACATAGCAGTAGAGCTAGTCTTTTCAAAGAAACAAATAGGTATTTCAGCTCTATGGTAGCATTTGCTAAGCTTATAGTGAAAGTACGTGTCAAACGATGAAACAGTTCCACAGCTTTTTAAGCGGATTTTTGCTGAACTATTAAAGTATTAAAATTCTTTGAAAAGATGAAAGTCTCTGCAAATGACAGGAGACTGATGATGTAAGTGTCATGTCGTGTAATGTTTTAGCTAAACAAATTGACGAAACAGACTGTACTTTATTTCCAATTTATTTATCGTGAATATAATTAAAGTTGAGTTGAATCAGGCACACATTCGCTTTATTGTTTCTAAAATGAGACGCTGAAATGTCAAAGAAATATTTGCAGAATTACAAAAATTGATTAAACATTACATTACAACCTAGGTAAAGTGATTCTAAGATCAACAGGAACAAAGTCGTATAGGATATCATACATACCAATTTCTTGTAAGAAAAATAATTGCTAGGAATAAATTAAACTAAGAGCAGTTTTAAATAGGCACTCGTAAAACCGAACAAACAGAGTAAATGGCAACACAAACACCACTATTACTGTTTTATTATTTCTTCCGCTGTACATTGGCTACAAACAAGACCTGTCGAATCCAAGCCGCAACGACACTCTTATAGTTTTGCAATAAAGCTTCGGAACATAGCGCAAGAGACATGTGTCTGGCGCGTGCTGCCGTCACCAGTATATACAGACACCCCCCCTTCCCTTCACTCGAAGGATCTTGAGATATTATAGAAATAGGACGGAGTCTTCACATGTCATACTAAATTGGACGCTCCGGCACTCCTGCCGAGTTTGTGAAGAGGCGTGTTGCACGTACAACGTCTTCATAAACGATAGGAAATTGACAGCATACAGAGTGAACGGTATTTCACTGTGTATGACACCTTCATTTTGTATTTTTAGGCCTAATGGAAGATGCAAAACAATGTACTCACAACCATTACTTTTGTATTACCACTGAAACTTTGAAGATTTATGTAAATCATATAGTTCGACATATATATTGGTATGGATAACAAGTTTTGCGGTTGAAAGCCTTTTTTGGGAATAAATGTAATTGTTTTTTCTTTCTTGTCTTGTTTCTTCCTTTCTTTTTTCTTTTGTTCTTTTTTTCAGACCGGTATTGAGTACGTTAATTAGTATTGGTAAGAACAAATCATTAGATTGGGGCCTGTTTTGATCTGCGTATTTAATTAAATAAAAAAACTAGCTGTACCCTGCCACGCTGGGCTGTGCAATAATCTTTAAAGTGTTTTGTATATCTTGTTAAAATGTCAACTCAATCGGAGCAGACCTTTTTGAGTTTTTGAAGTACACAAACTAACAAAATTTTTATATACTTATATAAAATATATATTATTATGTATAGATCATGATGACTTTATTGCTCAAAATCAAAATAAACTCTTCTCAAACATATGTTCATAGTTTCAGATATATACCATGTTTACTTTGTTTTTTAGAGGCATAAAAGTTAGAAGTGTTATGCGTGTTCAGTGATTTTCTGCTGATGAAAAAAATGGATCAAAGAATTTGCATCAAATTTTGTATAAAAACTGAAATTAGGTGCTTAAAACAAATGAAATGTTGACAGTGGCATACGGTGAGTGTATTCTGAGTCAAAAAAGTTTACAAATGGTACAATCTTTTCACAGAAGGGCGAGAAGATGTGAATGACGACGCTAGCCTTAAACGCCCCAGCACATCAACAACCGATGAAAACTTTGAGACAGTAAAGACAATTGTTATGGAATATCGTCCAATTACTTTTAGAAAAGTTGCTAAGAATCTCGGCTAGCTGATGCTATGCAATTTATACGGAAAGTTTGGGAATGAAGCGTGTGGCAGCGAAGTTCGATAATGCACCTGCTCACTCGTCATTGCTTGTTCCTGATTTTTTGGCCAAAAACAACATCGTAATCATGCCTCAGAGACCGTATTCACCAGATTTGCCCCACTGCGACTTTTTCTTGTTTCCAAGATTAAAGAGACCCATGAAATGATGGCGTTGTGCGACAAGTAAGACATACGAAAAGGTGCATATCAGAACTACTTTCATAAGTGTATTATATCTATCAGTATATTATATCTACTTTGAAGGGGACAAAATATAAATTTATAACTAAATAAATATTTTTCGAGAAAAATGCAAATCCACCTTATTTTTTAAACAGACAACATATATAGATGTTATTCCTAATTAGTTTTTACGTGGCAAAACTTTAATAGTGTCATTGACCAGCAGCTCTCTAATATAAAAAAGAATGAATAAATTGCATAACGTATCTCCCACAACAACACGCTATTGATTTTACAAAAATCACCACTGAATATTTTTGTTATCGTGCGCGAACTGTTGAAATTATAATACATTTTATTTTAATTAAATTATTAAAAGTCCGAAGGATGCTTATGAACGTTACGCCGGCGGGCGACAAGTCACTCGTAATGAGGGCATTGTTTTAAACAATGTTTTTGTGCTTGTTTATAACGAGCTCCTGTAATTAATGCGCTATTGTCATTACACATTTATGGAATTCTTTTGACGTGGTTGGTAATCTTATTATTTTGAGTGTGTTAGTATTGCGGCGTCATGTAGTAAGTGTGACATGAGCGATGTGCATGGTTGGATTGATCCATTGGAGTTTTAATCAAATGTGTACGTAACCTTCTTGCCACCAAGTTCTGCCAAGGGTAACCAAATGCGGCCTCTAATGCGTACGTAACCTTCTTGCCACCAAGTTCTGCCAAGGGTAACCAAATGCGGCCTCTAATGCGTACTGTTACGAGTCTCGGGGAACTTGTCTTTTTAAAAAGAAATAAAATACTAAAATTGGGTTGAGACAACCGTCTGGCTTGGATGTCGGGATGAGACTGGTCATGAGTGGACGGGTCGTTCGGCTATTGATGGAGAAGTGCTGAGTGTGCAGAGTAGAAGTGTGGGGTGTGCAGGAATGCTTACATAAGGCATCTCTAACACCTCCCTGGGGTAAACTAAACATCGGGGTAGAAATTTCGATGTTTAGGGAGAGAGAAAGGGTAGAAGAGGAATCAAGAAGAGATGGAGAGTGTATGTTTACACATTTCTCCTAATGCTAGGAGATGGTAAGTTTTCCGGTTCCGGGAGATGCTTGGTGATCTTTAACGGGATTACCGTGTCGGGATTTGGAGTTGGTTCTGGAGGTGAGTCGGCTGGAGTTGGTTTGGAAAATATAGAAAAGTGACGGGAAAGACGGTTGTGCGATTTAATGTATAAAAACAGTTTAACACTACAAAAAATAGAAATCATACAAATACTTAAAATAATTAAGATTGAGTAATGAGTCTCATATTTTATTATCTGGTGTTGATTTAGAATAGAATCTGTTTCATCAGACAAAGATTTTAATTTTAGTTTTGTTTCTGATGTAAAAACGTCAAGGTCGATGTTGTGTAATTTTAGAGGAGGCTCATCACTCATCAAGTTCCTAAACTTATCTAGGTTACAACAGGAGTCGTTGATTATACTGAAGTCTGAATGCGCTACAGTAACATTAATTTTAAAATTATTAAATTTAGGTATTAATTTTGTATTTTTACAGTATCCGATACAATTATTCGGAATAGTTAAAATTCCTGTACCAATAATATTAATATCGTTAATTTTTCGATTTGGGCATTCTATATACAGTTTACTACTTTGGGATTGTATGTAAATCCAATTATTATTGTAAAGTGGTTTCCATAAATCTATGTGTCCGTGAAGGAAATCAGTTTGACACTGCGATGGTAAAACTCTTATCACATTCACAGCTCGATTTCGCACTCGTCGGGAACACGGTCAATACGTCACAGATATACTCGCGCTGGCTTATCGGTATGCATTCCTTTAGTGAATCAAGGTTACAATATTCAGATTTATCCTTGGTCATTGCTATGTATTTACTACTAGGAATTATGAAACTAAAAGATTGGGGGTCTACATTACTATGTGGGGTCGGTAGTGCAATACTATGGTACAAACTGTATTCCTTAGGGGATACTAAAGGTATTCTTAAAACAAAAACAATCCTGTCATTTAAACTATAACATACTACACTAGATATATTCATTAGACTATGAATATTACTTAACGCTAAGCTTACAGGTAACTTAATATCTACAGGTAAGTACCGATAGTTATCGACAATCTCTTGGTATAATTGCGAGGGCGTTATAATAATCGGGTGCAGGATGTTTTGACTACACAACAAGACAGCAGTAGTTATGTCTTCTAACCGAAATGATAAGGTGAGTATGGATGCTTCTAAACTGTTCATGATTGAATTTATTTTTGATTTAATGTTTAATTCGTTAGAAATTAATGATATGTTTTGCAATTTTGAAGAGAAATTGTCGATAGCTAGGTTAAGGCTGGCTTCATTAATTTTAATCTCGTGTAACGTGTTATTAATTTTTGATAAAATAGTAGAAGTAACTAAGATGTTTTCTTTCATTAATGAACTCAGCCTTTTTTCGTTATCTTGAATATTTTGAATGGCGTTGTCATATTTGACAGCGTCGTTCTCATCTAGGGTCCCAAATATAGTTTTAGACAGAGTGCCAATACCTCCTATCCATGCCCCTCGTTTGAACCTTTTGTTAACTAAATGGGATATAGAGGAATACTCGGAAGTAATGTCGCGATACCTTACTGTAAGTGGTTCTAATATATTGTAACATTCTAAATTGTTTGAGGTTTCTATTGCAATTTGGTTGCAGATAAGGCGTATTGTCCCTAGTATCGAATTTATATTTTTGATGTGAGGTTCAATATAGGAGATGTCTAATGGTGTCACTATATCCAAGTGGCTCACGCGAATTTTGAGTTCGCCAATTGGGTCAAAATATATACCTGAGCTCGTGTTGATTTGTTGGACGAACTCTGCGTGACCTTGGGCAAGCACGCTGTAACGAAAAGAGACATCTAGATGATTCTATAGATATCATATTTATATTGGAATAGGTTTAGTTTTATGCTATGTTTCTTATATAATTAATGTTTATACCTACTCAATAATAATAATAATTAAGGAGAAATGTAATGAAATATAAATGAAACGTGTTTAACTACTGAATTAATGTAAATTTAATTTTAGTCTACCGTTTGGACTTCTTCCTGAGCGTCTTCTTGGACGTTCACGTGTCTCACTTCATCGAAGTGGTGTTTCACGTGTCGTCTATTTATAAGTAATGTTAATGTGTGGTTGTTGTGAACTTTAATGACCTTGTAAGGGCCTTTCCACACAGGTGATAAGGCTTTACGTAACCGGAGATGGTTTTTTAGGAGAACGTATTCACCGATTTTATACGTCACCGGGCGAGTACGGGAGTCATAATAAGTTTTAGAGTTCGTTTTGGATTGTATGATAAATTGTTTAGCCCGATCACGAGTATGTTTCATTCGATGTTGCAACATCTTTACATACTCGGGGTAGGTAGTAGTGGATGTGTCGTTATAGACAGAGTCAGGGATATTGGATTTGTGTCCGAATACTAATTCGTATGGTGAGTAGTGCGTAGTCGAATGTATTGCGGTATTGTATGCTAACATAGCTGTATAGACATATCGGGGCCAATTATCTTGGTTCTCGTTGGTATAAGATCTTAGATATTCTTTAAGGGTTGAGTGCGATCTCTCTAAGGCGCCTTGAGTTTGCGGATGATAGGGGCTGGACCATAACTGCTTTATTTTGAGGAACTCACATGTTTTCTTAAATAACTCGGCCGTGAAATTAGTACCTTGATCGGTGAGTATATGTTTCGGGATTCCGAATAGCGATATAAAATGAAGTAGACATTCACACGATTCTTCTGCAGTATTACTTCGTAGCGGATAAGCTAACGAAAATTTAGTAAGGTCATCTTGCATGGTTAGGATAAATCTAAGTTTGGCCGTGCCGGACTCGGGTAGAGGACCTACAATATCGAGGGCTACTCTCTCAAATGCAGATGTAGAAGTGGAAGTGATTATCATTGGTGCTCTATTTATTTTTCGTAGTGCCTTATTTGTTTGACATGATGTGCAATTTTTAATATAGTTTTCAATGTCACTACGCATGTTTTTCCAATAGTATCTTTCTTTAATACGACTTATCATCCTCATAGATCCGAGGTGTCCTGCGACGGGAATATCATGATTTTCTTTAAGAATCTTTGGTATTTCGCTCAATGTGGGATATATAATATTGTTATGGTATATGTGTATTCCTATATTAGTTCCATCGAATAGATAGTTGAACATATTGTAAATTTTTACAAAGGAGTGTCTGTCAAAGGGGTTTTTAAAGTCCGATGTGCTAATTTGGTTTATCGTAGGATAGGACATCATTATTTGATCACGTGTGTATTTTAGTGATTTAAATATATCTGGGTATGAGAAATCATCAAAATGGTTAACTTTAGTGAATAGGAAAAGATATGTTTTGTTTTCTATTACAAGGGGTGAAAATGTGCACAGGGTTCTTTCTGATTGTAGAAATTCATTGCGCATTGGTTCTGGACAACTATCAAGGATTTCTTGAACATAAGGCATGGACTCGTCCATATCTATTGAGGTAGGTATAATTATTAATCTTTGTGTGCTTTTAAGTAGAGTTTCATTATGTTCCATTATTAAGGTATTATACACTCTTACGGGTAATTTTAGGAACCTGCTGTATGTTACGTCAGGTTGAGACAGAGAAGGTTGATTGGGAATGGATAAGGTTTCGGGATCTTGACGGCTAGTTGAGGGCTCATAAGGTTGCACACACTCAGGTAAGGTTTCAGGATATTGCCAGCTCGTTGAAGGTTGAGCTTCGGACTCAATTCTAGCAGGTTGCTCTTTGTCAACGGAACTCAGGTAATCCATTACCTCATTTTCAATTTCAGGGTTTATAAGGTTTGCTTCGAGGCTGGACGGTGGAGATACAAGTGGACTTCGTAAGTCATCGCTTGGTTCATTAGGTAAATCTGAAGGTTGTGATGTTTGTAGTGGATTCTCTTCATTAGGACTAATATTATCGGGAGAGTTAGGATTTAGAGAGCGTCTGTTGTCAGGATATATAGGATTCACTGGGTACCTGGAGAGAGCATCGGCTGCGGAATTTAGTCTACCCTTACGGTAAATAATTTCGTAATCGTATTCCTCCAACTTTAACCTCCACCGTTGGAGCTTACTGCTAGGATCTTTATGATTAAATAACCACTTAAGCGGTCTATGGTCGGTAATGATAAGGAATTTATGTCCATAGAGGTAGGGACGAAATGTTTTACAGCCGTATAATATAGCCAACAACTCTTTTTCAGTCGTGCTATAATTTGATTCACTTTTATTAAGTGTGCGTGAAGCATAAGCTACGGGTTGGTCTCTACCAACAGGTCCCTGCGAAAGTACGGCACCGACGGCATAGTTGGATGCATCACAGGTAAGAATGAAAGGTAGGGAAAAGTCAGGGTAGATAAGAAGTGGTGCGGTTGTCAGATTGTGTTTTAAAGTGTCAAAAGCAAGTTGTTGTTGGTTTTCCCATTTGAATGGTGTATCCTTTTTTAAGAGGTTAGTAAGGGCTTTTGCGGTCTTGGAGAAATTGGGAATAAAGCGACGATAGTACGAAACAAGACCGAGAAATGATTTTATATCTTTAGGCGTTTTTGGAACTGGAAATGCGGTTACAGCTTTGATTTTATCGGGATTTGGTTTAACCCCCTTTTCGGTAATGATGTGCCCGAGATAACCAACTTCACGTCGAAGGAATTCGCATTTATCTGGTTGTAGTTTGAGATTGAAATCTCGGATTCTTTGGAAAATCTCTTTTAGGTTGCGGATACTCGTTTCAAGGTCAAACCCGTAGCAGACTACGTCATCTAAGTACACAAAACATCGGATTCCTTGGAGACCTGATAGGACGGAGTTCATAAGTCTCTGAAATGTTGAAGGAGCGTTTTTAAGTCCGAATGGCATTCTTGAGAATTGGAAATGTCCTTCAGGAACAGTGAAAGCGGTTTTGGGTTTGTCGGCTTCATTTAATTCAATCTGATGGAACCCGGATGCTAAATCTAGGGTTGAGAAGTATTTACTGTTACCAAGTTGATCAAGGATCTCGGTGATTTGGGGAATAGGATAAGTATCACCGATTGTTACGTCATTAAGCTTACGGTAGTCGATTACTACTCTCCATTTTTGGATATTAGAAGCGTCAAGCTTTTTAGGGACCACCCATATTGGCGATGACCAGGGGGAATCAGAGGGTTCTATAATTTCCTGTTCCAGCATTTTATCCATTTGTCTACGGACTTCGGCTTTATGTATTTCGGGGAATCTGTAAGATTTAGTGTGTATTGGTATGTCCGTTGTAGTTTTAATTTCATGTTTTAGGGCATTAGTATGGGTAAGATTTTCTCCTGGAAGATGGAATATGTCAGAGAAGTCGGAACATAATTGCAGAAGAGCGGTTTTTTCTTCTTCGTTTAAATGTGATACGCGTAGCTGTTTTAATACTTCTGCTGTACGCTCGACGCTATTGGTTGAAACTCGTATATGGTTTATTGAATTAGCTGGTTGTTCCTTGAATTCTGAAGGTGCAATAGGATTAAGTTTTAGGTTTAGGTTCGAATTTAACGTGATGGGTTTATCGGAAGTGTTAGCGACGGATATGTTAATTCGATTGTTTTCTTTTACGCGTACTATGCAATTGGCGATCAATAAAGTCTCTGAAAACTTCTGATCGAGGATTACCCCTACTTTTATCTCAGGATTAGACACAGAACACTCAATAATGGTTTCGGTTCTAGCAGGAATTAAGTAAGCGGGATCATGAAAGTGTAATTTTAAGGATGAATTACCCAGATGGAGCAGATTATTATTATAATTAATGTTGCAGTTATGCATATTCAGCATATCGGAGCCGATAATTCCATCATAAGGTAAATGTATTACGTCAATGACGTGGAAGGGATGTGATATTGTGGATTTAGAAAGCTGTAATTTTAATCGGAAGTGGCCTCGAGTATTGATGGGTTCTTCTTTCGAGTCAATGCCTTTTAATTGAATCGTTTCTTTGATAAGTCTAGGGTGCTTTTCTATGCATGAATGTTTTATCAAACTTACAGATGACCCTGAGTCTACTAACAAGGATAGCGGGATGTCTGATACGGAGGAATTAACTAGAACGTGTGGTAATAATGTTTTTGCAGGGTTATTTGTAATTTCAAAAATATTTGATTTAGAAGGTTTTGGCGGTTTACCTTGTTTTTGTATCGATACAGTGGAATTAGGCAGACCAACATGGGGTTGCTGCACGGATACAGTGGATTTTGGCAGATCAACATGACGTTGTTGCGCGGATACAGTGGATTTTGGCAGATCAACATGACGTTGCTGCGCGGATACAGAGGATTTTGGCAGATCAACATGACGTTGCTGCGCGGATACAGAGGATTTTGGCAGATCAACATGATGTTGCTGCACGGATACAGTGGATTTTGGCAGATCAACATGACGTTGCTGCGCGGATACAGAGGATTTTGGCAGATCAACATGATGTTGCTGCACGGATACAGTGGATTTTGGCAGATCAACATGACGTTGCTGCGCGGATACAGTGGATTTTGGCAGATCAACATAACGTTGCTGCACGGATACAGAGGATTTTGGCAGATCAACATGACGTTGCTGCGCGGATACAGAGGATTTTGGCAGATCAACATGATGTTGCTGCACGGATACAATGGATTTTGGACTTGTGATACCGTTTTTTGAATTATGACGTCCCGCACGGCACCGGGACGAGACGATTACTCGTTTTTTGGATCGGCATCAACGGTGTCATAACCCTCTGTGGGGTTAGCCGAATATCCATCGTTATTCTCTGAGGATTCGTCGGAAATGAAGTTGACGCGTTGTAGCGTTCTTTGCTGATTTGGGTCGAAATTCTTGAAACGGTTGTTGTTGAACTCCCTTTTCCGACATTGCTCTAAGGTATGACCTGGCGTTTTACAGTACCTACAGAATTGAGTAGAGGAATTGTTGTAGTTATTATTAGATCTGTTAGGGTTATTAAAGCTAGGTTTTACGTTGTACTGGTTTGAGGTCGAGGGTTGTTGATTTTGGTTACGACGAATAAATTGAGTGTTTAGTTTTGTAGCGTTTGACCTATCTTGTCGAGGTTGTTGAGTGCTTAACGAATTCGGACCTTGTCTGGATAGGGACTGTTGTATTTTTTCTTCTGAAATAGCCATATTTATGGCTTCATTTAGAGTTTTTATTGGTTTACCCCTGACAATGTTAAATATACGGGGTGTCAATCCCATTTGGAAATGATGGAGGGCT
The DNA here is from genome assembly GCA_902825455.1 of Arctia plantaginis. Taxonomy (NCBI): domain Eukaryota; kingdom Metazoa; phylum Arthropoda; class Insecta; order Lepidoptera; family Erebidae; genus Arctia; species Arctia plantaginis. The sequence continues at coordinate 2,748,144 of CADEBD010000300.1, forward strand.
AATTCCTCCATGGCTGCCGTTCGTCCTATCATCTCTCGACTTTTATGACCGTGTGAGATAGATATTTCGGTTAACAGATGAGACAGGCATGTCTCGATCCTTAGAGCATATTGACTTACATTTTCATTTATTTGTTGTTTACACTCCTGTAAATCTGTTAAAAGATGGGCATAGTGCTTTCTTTCACTGAATTGTGTTTTTAGAAATTCTTTCAGTTGTTGCCAATTTGAAAATTCTTTGATGGAGCATGCGGTTTCCGCCTTGCCCTGTAGTTGGCATAGAATGTATTTAAAGAGTATGTCTTTTTGTGATTCTGATGCTAGTTCATAGGCATTATTGCAGTTTACTAAGAAGGAATTTAGTTTTTCTCTGCAGCCATCGTATGGCTTTATGAATTTTAATAACGTGGAAAGCTCAATTTCTAATTTAGATGTTACAGTTTTAATTTTTTTTGATTGTGATCTAGTAGAAGGTCCTTGAGGGGGAGGGCAGAGGCCTTGGCCTTCCTCTTCGGTATCAGTAATGTTAATTTCCAATTTTGGACTTTGGGATCTCTCAGTCATCTTAATAATTACAAATACACAATAAGGTTAAAATAACAATAATTTGAACAATATATGTATGTGACGGAATACGTTACAGAATAGAGTAATGATATTTAAAAATCTCAAATATAATGTATTAGTTTTAAATAAGATATTAGCAATGACCAAGTGTATGGTTTCACTTACTGGAATGCGGACAGCGCGATAAGAATAACGGACATGGTTTCTTGGAAGATTCACAGGCGAAGCGTAGGCGTTGATAAGCCGAAGGTCGTCGCGTCGTTGGAGATATTACACCGGTCACAGCACTAACTTGGCGTGACAATGGGTGTAATCCTTCTGGTTCTGGACAAAGACCGGCTGCAGCACGGGTGGTGCACAGCAATGGGCCTTTCACAAGCTTTATCACGAACACTGACGTCCAGGAGTCGGGCTCGAACTCGGTGCACTGACACTTTGTACACTATGGATTCGGCAATTACACTCAAATACACTCGCGCCGAATTTGAACTGTTTAAGAGACGTACCGGGGACTCTTTTCGAATCCCTTAACGCTGCCACCAAATATGTTACGAGTCTCGGGGAACTTGTCTTTTTAAAAAGAAATAAAATACTAAAATTGGGTTGAGACAACCGTCTGGCTTGGATGTCGGGATGAGACTGGTCATGAGTGGACGGGTCGTTCGGCTATTGATGGAGAAGTGCTGAGTGTGCAGAGTAGAAGTGTGGGGTGTGCAGGAATGCTTACATAAGGCATCTCTAACAGTACGTAACCTTCTTGCTACTAACTTCTGCTAATGGTATGGTGACGTGCGGGAGTATGATTGTATCGTACATAAACCCGCTACACTTTTGGTTAGGTTGTCTGTTTTGAAATTGATAATTTCCACTCTTAAAAAGTTTATTGTTGACCTAGAATCACGAAATTTGGCAAATAGAAACGTCTTACAGCACAAATAAAGGAATAATTCCAAAAAATTAAAAAAAGTTAAAAATTAAGATACATTTTGGTACTTACAAATTTTCGCGAAAATCTACGTAAAATCTGGGTAGGTAGGGAACCCTCGGCGCACGAGTTCGACTCGTACTTGACCGGTTTTTATAATGCGAAACTGCCAGAAACATATTGTTGATTTATTTTTACCTCCAGTGCGCGCTGCAATTCGGCTTGCTATCTGATATTACTCCTAAAAATTAAAGCAACAAGAGGCATATTCCCAGGTTTCTTGATTTATCAATAAGAGATTCTACTATTACGCAAATGAAGTACTTTTACCTTGATATTAGATTGGAAGAACACATTTGGAAGGTAATTTTTGCGTTAGCTCTCTTCTGCAAATGTTTGAAAATTTAAAAGTTTCTGCTATTAAATAAAAGGAAGTATAATAAATAAAACTATAATATTACGAGTAACAATTTATACCATTTTCAATTTTCCATTTTATGCTCATAACTTTCCAAATTATTTTGGTGTCCTTAAATCCCTAGTAATTTGACCGAGAATGCCTCGACGGATACAAGGAAGTTGTGAAAATTGAAAATTAGCATTGAATTTGATACCGAAAACCACAATCATGAAAGCCATTTTTATTTATATTAAGGTAAATATAAAAAGATTTTTACATCGCGTTAGTTTTAACACCTTAAAGTAGATACATACTTAACAGCTTTTTAAACGTAGGTAATCATTCATTGTATTGTGAATATTTAGTAATGTTTCTGAAGAAAAAGTTTCTGTATAATTTAGACACACGAAGGAAATAATTAAAGAGTAGTGTTAAAAAAATTAAGAGAATATTTGCAATATTGTCCTCGTGAGTAAATATATTTTTAACTAGCTGAGACCCGCGGTGTTACCCGCGTTTGTTGTTATAAACGGGCAACGCCTAAAAAAAGTAAGTTACTCCTTATGTCATCAGTTATCTGCCAGTGAAAGTCCCGTCGAAATCGGTCCAGCCGTTCCAGAGATTAGCCGGAACAAACCGACAGACAGACAGATAGAGACAAAATTTGAAAAAAATGATATTTTGGCATATGTACCGTGTAAACATACATGCATTTAGTAAAAATCGGTTATTTTAATATTACAAACAGACACTCCAATTTTATTTATTTGTATAGATAAATACTTCTTCCTTTTTTTATGTTCTCAATAAAATAATCGTATGTCCAGTAAAGTTCAGTCTCCTGAGAGTAAAGAGTTACAGTATAGTCCGGTCAAAGTAAAAATTACTTAGGGTTAGTACTCACCGTTGCATGTTAATCCTGTCGGTTCCACACTAAAGACCCGACGAACTGAAAGCTAGTTTCTACCAAAAGGATTTTTATTTAAAAGCTTATAGCAGTTCAGCTCGACGTGAGTATTGTCGCGGGTTTACTTCAGGTTCCAATGCCTCGTAGATACAGTTTTTTTCTGTAGTTGTCAGACGGATTTCAATTATATACTTTTCAAAAATGGTTATGATTTTGATAATTTTTGCCAATGTTTCAATAGAAAATCACAATTTTCCTTAGAAAATTGAATACTAAATCTTAGTCAATTTATCTTTCATTTAAGAAATTCCGTTTATTACAGATGTCATATTTCAATGAATATTTCGAGTTTCATCAAATCATTTGCTCTTGTTTAGCAATGAGTTCATATCAAATGCCTTCAAATTGATGATTAGATTATTTTTTCATACTTGAGAGGTAATAAATGTTAAAAAATTCGAGATAAATTCTTTTTTTTTCGTTGACATCGACGCTCAAGTACGAGTCAATAAGCAGCTATTCTTTCACTGTCAATTACTACGAAGATTTGACGTAACAAAGAACTGTAATAATGGAAATCTTTCTTTTCATAAATTACAGTATGTATTGTGAATATACACAAAGAAAATTCAGTTCAACAAAGATTGGCAAGTTAAATGCCTGTCCTACTAAGTATAAACGTACATGTAGAAGACTTTCAAAATCAGAACTTCGCACTATGAAAAAGTAAAATGGCCACACGCACAGACAATACATTTAAAAACTTACTAAGGTACCCAATCAGTGGCAAGATATCAAGACAACAAAGTAGAAGAAGTAAGTGTTTGCTCCAAACAGTTTCTTTTTTTATGTTAGAGGGGGCAGACGAGCACACGGGTCACCTGATTGAAAGTGACCATCGCCGCCCATGAGCATCTGCAACTCAGGAGTCACAAACGCGTTGCCGGGCTTTTAGGAAGGAGTACGCTCTTTTCTTGAAGGTTTGAAGGTCCGGTCCGGAAATACCGATAAGTTTAGTAAGTTAAATCTGTTAGATATTTTTCGAATACTAAAGGAGTAAGAAAGTAAAACGGTAGGGTTTACTAAGGAAGTGTTCCTGTGCAGGTATACCTGAACAGGTCAACTACTTATTGGCCTCCTTAAACTTTAGTTCAATTCCAACACATCAACGTCATCAACAGCCGTTAGTAGTGACATAGGGTTTTCCTTAGAAAGGATCTTTTGGTCTACTATACCACGCGCGGCAGAAGGGTTGGTACAGGGTATGTTTCAAGTTTTCCTTTTCTTTGCAGTGCTGTTGCTAGGCGTAGTTTGCTCCTTTAGTCGGCTGTCACGACATCCACGGGATGAATAGGGGTAGTGACTGTGTTCTTAATTCCACACGGAATTCCAATTCACATTCCGATCTAGCTGTGCGGGTGTAAAATCTTTTCGGTAATGCAAAAATGGCTATTATGGCCATTGCAGTTGAAAACCAGTGGGTGGCCTGAAGTAGTTTCAGATATCTTGCTTTTCAGCCCACAACAGTCCACTACTGGACCTATGTCCAGCCTATCCTCTTCTAAGTAAGGAAGTGTTGGCCTACTATACCACGCTGGCCAGACGGATTGGTATAGGGTTTGGTTCAAGTTTTCCTACCTTGGGATATAGTAGGGCATATGTTTAAGATGAATATTAAGATCAAAGGAACAATAAAACAAAACACAAATTAAAAATATCTTTATGTATTTACTTACAATGTATTACTTAAATTTGCTTATTGATTAGATTGGTGTTGATTCTATGTAGTGATTGTAAAATGAATATGGTTGAAACATATAAAAGTTTTCTAATGAGATGTTATTAACCAAAAAAATATGTTTCACATAGTTTAATGGGATGATTAACATTATTTTTAATATTCCGGAAAGCAAAATAATATTTTGTAGTTTGTAATAATATATTTTTTTTCATAAAATTAAACCGATTTCAGTGAAATTACATCCGTACCGTACTCCTAAAAGGATTAAGGTAAAAATCTAATTGGGGTGTACAAATGCTATTATCGGAAAATTTTACTTCATGATACATAGCATTTATTATTAAACATCACTTACGTTAAATATGTATACTTTTAATTATAAGGTATCTAAGGATTAACATATTTCATGTTATACTAACTATATTTATACAGGAGTTACAATTAATTGGTATTATATAAAACACTCAATCTGGAAAATGGTTTAAAAACTATCTACAACGTGAAATCCAGTGACTTACAAGCGAGATGGGCAATAGCATACCTCGCTTTTAAGTGTAGTCGGATAAACACTAGAACAGGGGCTTTGATAGTATAGTATTTACTTTATTGTAATAAAAATAATTAATATTTCTGTTTCAGAATTTAGAAAAAACTTAGATAATATGTGGGTTGATGCAGGACCTTTTATTTACCTCGAATTTGACGACAGAGTGCGTGCACTACTAGACCAAACGTCGAGAAATTCAGGGGCATGTGATCCCTTTTAATCGCGTTAATTCTAGTAAATAATTATTTATTTTATATGCTCAAGTTACTGTACTATATATTTCAGATATATCTGTAAGTAAATAGCATGTAATAATTTATCTTAAAAATGTTTATTAAATATTTTAGAATGTGTACTTTTATTTTATTAATGGTAAATAGTATGGCGTATATAATGATTTGTGGGTCCAGCATGAGTTAAGAGTTTGTAAAACGACCACAGCTATTTAAACTCATGCACAGTAGCTATAAGATATAGTTTCAAACCTTTAGCCAGACCTCTTATTTTTTAATTAAAAATCATTTATTTGTAATGCCATTCAAATATTTTTATTTAGTTTGTGTACATCTCTTAATGTTATTCATTCCCTTTACATATTACTGGTTGATAGCAACTCAAATATATTAGAATATAAAAAATTTTTTAAAGAACATTATATTTTAGTAGAATTAACTTCAATTAATTGAGAGAATATTTGCGAAATGAATTAGGAAAATTAAAAAAGGAACATGCGAATTAACAATTTAATTTATTTTATTAACCGACTTCAAAAAAGGAGGAGGTTCTATGTTCCACTGTATGTATTTTATTTTTTATTTTTTTATGTATGTTCATCGATTACTTCGTCAATTGTGAACCGATTTTCAAAATTCTTTTTTTTTAAATCATATACAGTTTTTTTTCTATACGAAGAATCGTGTCAAATATATACTTTTGATGGTATTTAAGTATAATGATCACCTAAGTTTGAGATTATATATGGACTAAATATGATTTGTGAATGATTTTTTGATATGTGAATGATTTTTGATAATATCGAATTTATTTAACATTATGGGTAAGAATATAACATGTTTAAAATGATTTAAGAAAACAAATATTTGGAATGAAGGGTGATCGAAATGGGTGTAATGGTTAGTTCTGGTATAATTAATTATATTTATTTACAGTCATTGTACCAATACCTTAACAAAATAGTGAAATTTTGTAATTAAGCTTCTTACATTTCTATTTGTAATCACATTATATCTAAGAAAGTGGTAATTAAAATGAAGATATCTTGAATGATAGTAAGTTTAGCAGTTGAATAAAAAAAGTCTAGGTTTTTTTTTTGCCTAGCTTTAAGTTTTAGATGTCAAATATTTATAAATTATTTTTAATTCTTATTAGTATGGGATCAATAAATTAATGAATGAAGTGAAATTTTGTGTCACGATGGCAAATTTTAAGTGCTAAATTTAAATCTCCCTGTAATAGATTCCTTGGTCGTGGGTCACCTCTTCTTCAGGCTTCGGTTTTGGCAGGAACGGATTGTGATGGGGATCTGCATTCAACCTGGTGAAACATTTTCGCATTAATTACATACCTATCTAGAAAACTCATAACATAGAGAGCCTGTTGGTCTAGTGGATAGTGACCCTGACTGCTACGCCGGAGGTTCGATTCGGGCCCCGGACAAATAACTGTGTGATGTGCATAATATTTTTTATTTGCATAAATGTGACAAGGCGGGCTTAATGCCGTAGGCGATTTCTCCCAGTCAACCTTAGGGCGATGCGGAGCTAAAAATTGTAGATGCACAGAAATTAAAAATGTGATAATATGAAAAATATAGCATAAATAGAATATAATATACCAAGGGCACTTATATAAATTACTATAGAATGTATTTTAATAAATAAGATACATATACAATAAGTAACAATGATACTAATACACATTATTTATATGTCTGGGTGTAATTTATCTATGATATGTATGTGTTTAAAATTTATATAAGTATGTTTATCAGTAGTTTAGTTACCATAGTACAGACTCTGCCTAGTTTGGGATCAAACTGCCGTGTGTGAGATTGTATGCTATATATGAACAACTCGACCAGTATGTTGTATAAACAAATATATTCTGTGTAAGTAAAAAAAATATAGTTTATCTATGCAGGCCTGTTGGTTTAGTAGGCGGTGAACCTGACTGGTATTATCTCATCACGAGCACGATCATTATGTCTGAGTGTAATTTATTTATAATAATTATGTATGTATTTAGAAACATTTAAGTATGTTTTTTCATCATCACACGTCCACAGCCTTTAATAGTCCACTGCTGGATATAGGCCTTTCCTTAGAAAAGAGGTTTTGGCCTGTTATACCACACTGGACAAGGCTGTCAAGCTTTCCTTCTTTATGCAGAGATGTTGCCCACAGGATGAATGGGGACACTCGTATTCTTAATCTGTCACCACACGGAGAAGTGCAATGATGGTTGTCAAAATATTGGAGTTTCAGTACGTAAGTACGTAAGAAAATACAGATATTTTCTTCTTCAGGGATAAAAGACGTGAGTGTATGTGTGTAAATATGTTTTTTCAGCTGTTAATCAACAGTTGTGTGATTTCATTTTTATATACGATGTTAACTATCAATATTTCATAGTGACTGTGACAAAATCAGACATTTTTATTTAGTCAGTAAGTACAATGACTTGGCAATCAACCGGCTTTATTACAAAGAATAATCTTCACTATTTTCGGAAGTCCTAATTAAACAAAGCGCTGGCGAGCCTTTATGCATACACAGATAGTGAAGTATGCGATTGCCAAGTCATACTACTAGTAAATACTCGTAAAAACAATAAAAATACTTAAAAATAATACTTTAAAACATTATAGATGTCTTTTTTTTTGTTTCTTACATGGGTTTAACGATACTTGAAAATATATTGGACACTTCACATTTAATTTATAAAATAATTACCAGCACTTAACATTTTAAATAAACTTTTCTAAATTTTTCTTCTAAAACTGCACATTGTACAATAGCAAATATTATTACGTTTTTAGTATGAAGTCTGAGTGTTAGATAACACGTAGAGTAAATCTTCCCATAAATAACGCTTGAGTTATTTAAACTGTTGTCTAAGCTTTTGTGAATGAGGTAGCTTTCAGAATTAATACATCCAGAAACGTCTAGAACATATTAATATACGGACTGTTATATAAATGTGTTTCCATATTTTAGAGTCTTATCGACGACGCCTTGGTTGGATTTTTAGGAGAGGGTTTACACTAATAAAAGTGCAATTTTAACTTCATACTAGAGATATGTAGGTATGTGTATAAAATATCCAAATTTTTGTGATTGATACTTAAGAAAAAGAAACAGACTTTAGTCAGTCCGACCCAGGAAACAAAACTGAGACCTGAGCACAGCAATCGCGTACGCTGCCACTGCATCACCGAGGCAGCGAATCAGAAGTGCGGGAGCTGTCTTTTTATAAAAACAATTCTAACCGACAAGAGTAAGTGTTTAAGATCGCGTCACTAATGTAACTGTTATGAGTTTGATTATGTTAAAAATGAAAGAAAATGTTGTCTGTAAAAAATGAAGCTTCTCGCAACGCAATCAAAAGACATTACGCATTTAGTTTGCAATTATATCATAGTAAAAAGGTTTCCGCGTTTAAAAATATTTCCAGTTTTTTTTTAAAGGTGCGATTAATTGACTGTATCGATTTTGACGTATGAGAGAGTATTTTAAGAACGGCAAAGTTACGTCTGTCACTTCAGAGAAAACAGACAAATTCTTCCATAATTGATGGACGAAGTACCTACATACAACACGCGATTGTCAGGTTTTTTCTAATACTTACTTGTACAGGTCGATGGCTCTCGAGCAGTCTACATTGTACCACCAGTCGCACGTGAACTTCTCCTGGTCGAATAAGGTGCCGTTTGTACATAGAAATGAAGCTCCTTGATCTCCTTCGCGGCCATCATGACACACGTGATAAGCCTGGAAATGAAAGATCACAACTTAAAATAATGATAATGAATACTTTACCTTGTTTATATGTTACATAAAACTTTAATTATATTTCGGGTTCTTATTGCAGTCTATACACACATAGGGCTCATTATTCATGTCTTTTGGTTGTGGCTTCATTTACTTAAATGTTGATTTCATAGTTGCTAATAATGTTGACTTTAATTTATCTCTGTACCAAATGTCATCCACATCGGTTTTAATTGAAACTGTATCGTTAATTGTCATATTATGGCTACAATAGGGTATATGCTACAGAGGGGTGCTAGGCTAGAAAACCTCCACGTGGTAGGAGGGGTCCGGATGTCTTAATAACAGCAGTTCCCGGATCACTGCGGGGGAACCATACGGCCTTGCGATAAACCATTCTGTCGCTATATCTTATTTATAAAATTCTCGTGTCACAATGTTAGTTACCGTACTCCCCCGAAACGGCTAGACCGATTTTTATGAAATTTTGTGTGCACATCGGGTAGGTCTGAGAATCGGCCAACATCTATTTTTCATACCCCTAAATGGTAAGGGTGACCCATCCCTATTTTTTTTTTATTTTGCAATATTGACTGACTTTGCCGGGTCAGCTAGTAATATATATATCATAGTTTTATGTATATATATGTATATATATGAAATACCTAAGATATATATATACATAATTGTGAAATCATTAGGGCGACGATAGTTTTGTGGGATATATTTCCCTGCAAAAGTTACTAATTGATTCTTACAAAGAAAATGGCTGAAAGCCGCGTGTTCCTAAAATAACGTTTTACCAGCTGGGTAATGACTCCCTCAAATAAGGATGTTTTTTTCTTCGTTGACTGTTCAAAGATATCGTACTTCTTGTGGATTTAATTTAAACCACGGTCGGGTCTAGAATCGACTTTTACAGACGTTGAACAAATTATCTAAAATTTTAGGACGTCTAAGTAAATAGTAATCATTTATCCACCATTTTCTTTTTTTTTTTCCTTCTTTTTTTATTTATTTTTGTATTGGGGTTTTTATCCACATAGATACGTCAACCTCATCGTCCCTTATGCTATCTACCTTCAACACATTCTTAAAACTAATAAGAGAAAGAGAAATACTAATCAATGAAGTAAACTAATTGACTTAGTCTTTTTGCCGCTTCTGATTTTGGTTGTGGAAAAATTGTTTGTACCAACCCCACGTCTAAAATATTTAATTTAAATTCATTGATTAGCTTCTCCCTATCCACCATATTGTGAATTGTATTTTTAGACGAGTTAGCCAAGACGATTACTATCATTGTCTTATATCACAATCATATTTCGTGAATGAAAATTTTGGTGTTCATCATCATCAATAGTCTTTAATAGTCCACTGCTGGACATAAGCCTCTCCTTATAAATGATGTTATGGCAAGGGTTGGTATAGGAATTGAGTTAAGTTATCCTTCTTTTTGCAGTGCTGTTGTCCTGCTCCCTTAATCGACTTTTACATCATCTACGGGATGAACATGGGTGGTGACACTCCGTATTCTTAATCCGTCACCACACGGACAAAGTTTAAGGTTAAAAGTTATATATTTAAACTGTTATTAATATTGAAGAGATATACATTTTTCTCCGTGCCCCAGATTTAGGGCAACAGTAAAGAGATTGAACCAAGTTTGTATTTCGAACATTCGCTTTCGGAAAGGGGTAATAACTATTAATAATGTCTTAAAAGTTTTCCAATTAAGTAAAATTGGCCAACCTTAATAAATTACTGAGATTCATTTATAATAATGTTAATTTTTGAAAGATATCAGAGATTAAATGTCTTATATTAGTAGAACGTATTTTTGTTTTGACACACTAAATAGAAAGGGTTAGACCGTTCATACTTATTTTTTATGGTATAAATGGGCATACGGGTTATCTGATGGTAATTGGCCACCACTGCCCACGAACACATGCGATGCTAAAGAGACACGATGGTAGGAGTTGCCGCCCTTTCAGTGAAGTTACCCTCAATTTTTAGGGTTCCGTAACGGAGGAAAAAACGGAACACTTATAGGATCACTTTGTTGTCCTTCTATCTGCCAAGATCCTTTATATCTATAACGCGTAGAGGTATCGAGTTGAAATTAAAACGATATACTCAGGTCTTTAGTCCCTTAAAGCTATAAAAAAATCAAGCTTCTAAATTAACGTAAACAGAATACAGCAGTTTACGATATGGATTTTTTTCATGGCAAAGCCATACTTCGACATATATGGGCCATCTCGCACACAGTGATACCGCGTCCTCACAGAAAACAGGTGTTGACCAATTCTTTTGCTGCTTTTCAACGAACGAGTGTGCTTACCGGAGCCCAAATACCCCTCCCCCCATTCATGTGTCCATGACAGCTCCACTTTCTATCAGGTGACCCGTCTACTCGTTTATCCCTGCACGTATTAGTATTGTCTGCACGGATGGCGTAGTGATTTAAGCGGCCGCCACGCCCCTTACGCTGAGTGTTGTGGGTTCGATCCCCACATGGGATGACACTTTGTGTGATCCAAAAATTGTTGAGAACAACACCCAGACTCAGACTCAGAAGAGTCTGGGTGTTCTTCGTATCCGTTTCATGTATTTTTGTAAAAATCCCCCGAGACACAGGATATATTCCTAATGCGAGAGTTGTCTTTAAAAAAAAGAACAAAAAACCAAAAACCATTTTAATACCAGACCCTATATAATGCCAGTTATCTACATCTCACATTAAATCACAATCAACAAGTAAAGATTAATCATTTTATAAAAGCGCTCAGACTTGGAACTAGTGACATATGCAATATATCAACAGATATTCGCACCATAGATAGAGAGCGGGCACAGATTGCAGAAGCGATTGGTACCGTATCTTGCATCATAAATCGGATGACAGCACATGCTCTAGATGAGAAAAGTTGGTACGATATTGAACCATATCAATTCGTGAGCCAATGCAATCTACTCTGTTGGTTAACTTAGTTCTGGACACTGATATGATGTTGTTACAGTACGTGTCACGAAAATTATTCATAAATACACGCTTATACCCACTACTGTCTATACAGTTGTTTTACAAAGAGTTGTTTTAAACATCAAAACAAATACTTTCATACTAAGTACTTCTTTGTTTCTCTGTATGTTTTATGTATCATATTAAACTATCTGAACAGATTTGAATAGATTAGTTACTGAGCTAAGCGCGTTTAACCAGACAAATAAACTCTTAAGCTCAATAATACCAGTAAGTATAAATAAATTACAAAAACCGAGGTATTGATTAATTTTCTATAGTCAGTGTCAACGTTTAATATACTTAAAAATAACAAATATGGTTGAATTTTTCTTTACGAATTAAAAGACAATGAAAATAGATGATTTTTGCCTTATCAATTAGAATATTACACAGGTATGAAAAAAGATCTACGAGTATGCTTACATAAGCTATCGTTCGTTTAACCAAATAAATAGAAACATTATTAAGAAAAATTATGTTACAAAAAAAATGCAGTCGAATTGAGAACCTCCTCTTTTGTGTTTTAGAAGTCGGTTAAAAATCTAACTGTGTTTTTTTTTTTATTTATTTATAAAATACAGGAAATTTTGATAGCTAAGTGCTTGTAAGCATTGTAAGCGTACTTTACATAGAATTTAGACATACAGATTTTAAAGACAGTCAAAAATCAACAGTTCTTAATCAGATCGGATCAGATATATGTACATGTCGGACTTTACAGCTATAAGGCGTTATTCGCAAAAGATAAAGTTGATATTGCAAGATTAAAACTTATGAATTTTTAGCGCTTTTAATACTTGCAAAATTACTCGTTGTTGTAAACCAGTTGAATTGTAACTTAATAAGATACGTAATTTAACTTTATTATGTTAACGAAATACGGGTTTAACCTCCTAAATATTATGGTAAATGTTTAAATAAACACAATGTACGCAACGTTATAAAGGGCCGAGCACAAGATTTTAGTGTAAACAACTCGGTGTAAACACATATTCGTCAGTAAGTTTGCATTGTAAACCACTTTTTGGGTCCTCACATACTGGTGGTCCCTAAGTATATAAGTTATGTGCAAAAATTTCAATTTAAATTAGCTTATATGAAGTAAGTATTTAAATAATTATCTTCTGTTTATCTATACGCATGTAATCATACATTTTTATTTATTTTTTCTGGTGTAAAAACGGTCCTCTGACAATTTTTAAGGCAAATGTTTATTTTTTATGATATAAGAGGATTATTATGGTTACAACTAAAACTCAAGTTCAATCATAATGGAGGTCCCCGCCTTCGGTCGAGGCTGTCCATATTTACCGAAGCACGGTAAATCCATATATGCCCCTGTGATTTCTGTAAAATCAAGAGTTACCTTTTTCGTTAATGACCGATTCTCTGAATACAATATAACAAACATATTACGGTCTGCTAGAATAGTACGGTTTGGATTTTGCATTTGATTTGCCCTTAATGAAATACGTAATACGTTGGTTGGCGGTTTTATATAGAATGAATTTAGTTGTCTATTGAGCAGAGCAGCGACAATTACACATAGACAAATAATGTTAAGCATACCATGTGCGAAGTCCCGTCACTGGTTTTTCTTCCTGGCTTGATAAGACCTATGTTGCGGGTAAGGACTGCCTTTTGGGTCGCTTGTAAATGAAATTCCTTTGTTATAGGATTGTAGGTGTTTTTATTTGCCTTGACGGAGAGATTAGACACGTTAGCGCACTCGACCATGAATTATTCTCATTTACAATGTTGACACCTTAACAAGCACAATAATTTATTTATGGTTGCCATAAACAGATATGACACCATTGAGGTCGTTAAATTAAGCTTATAGTATTTTGATACTTTACAACTACCCTCCCCCATCTCGATTCCAGGGTTTGGGAACTTAAACGATGGTGCTAGTTATTTATTTATTTATACATCATGAACTTTTGATAATGCACCAAAAGCGGACTTAATGCCTAAGGCATTCAATACCAGTCAACCTTTGGGTGATGCAGAGAGAACAGGAAGTAGGTGCATTTTGGTTAAAGTTTGTTAGTAGTTATACAAATACGCCTACATAAACCTATCATACACTAGAACCTATACACATTATATATATGTACTTACGTAAATACATATTTAACATCAGGTGACCATCAAGTGGTCTGCTTGTTTAATCTTTTATCTAATAATTTTAACAACTTCTAATGTCTCTTCGAAACATTTTAATGCAACCTAAGGTTGCTTGGAAGAGGTTGCTCTGAGCAATAAGGCCGCCCTTTGTACATTACGATATCTGACGTTTTCATGTACCTATGATACTACTTTTCTAAAAATGGTTTATAAATAAAGTTTTCTAAATTCAGAGTGTCATATTTTTCTATTTTAGTAGATATACTCTAGTACATTTATTACAGATTTTGTTCAAGTCAATTATCGCTGAGACAACGAATCTATCTCACTTTAATTTGACGGAGGATGTAATGATAGATGGGGTTTTGTGGAGATTGAAGCACTGAAGCCGCCCGGATAATAGTTAGACTGATTTATGCGATGTCCTATATTAATGGGATTAGTCGGTGCTAGGGTTAAGCTCTCGACACGCAATCTACGTAGATATTATCAATAGTTTTATGATAGGTCTTTAAGATTGTTTGCGGGTCGTTTGATTTTGATGAATTGCTTGATGGGTATCTTCACAACGGAATAATAATGATTAGCATTTATGATGTTTAAAGCCTACTACAAATAGTGAAATGATGAAAACTTGAATAATGTCACACACACTCTCACAACCCGCCTCACACATACGCACTCATATACATACACACACCCACTCACAAACTTATCTAACTAAACATACTTTACTAAATTGTGTCTACTATTCTAACTCTTTGTTACTACCCTCGTTTGGGAATCAGGGCTGTACAATGTTTGTAATCCACTTATTGTTACAATAAAGATTATTATTCTTGTTACTCTTGAGAGGCGGAAGGAGAAGAGAGGGGGGCTCAATTCAGGTGATCCCCCTTTACTATAAACACAGATAATATAATGTTTTTATAATAACGTGTATAAGTATGATTATTTATGTGTTCTTAAATATATGAACCTTACCTTTCTTAGTACAACTGTTTCGTCAAAGATTTCCAAGATCATATCGTTTTCGTAGTTCAAATTAAGAACGCAATAGTCAAAAAGCATCCCATAAAGCAAAGAGCGCTTAAATCCTTCCCTGATATAAGGCGCTTGAAAACGAGATTGTATATTACGTGTTTTATAATCACTACAAAATGTTGAATGGTTTTACTAAATATATGATGTCGCAAATGTGTTGCGAATTTTAAAAATGCCGCTTCGTGCGCGTTAAACTTTCCTCGGTACATAAAATATGAAAATTAAAACTATGCTGTGTTTGTATTTTATGAGCGAAACGTGGATGCAATATGCTTTATTAGTAATTATGAACTTCTTTCTGTGTTAATAAAGTTTAGGATTCAAGAAAACCCTGTTTTATGTTACTGCAGATCCCACATCGTCTCTGGCTGATCGCTTTTAACAACAATACGAGATCAATATAGGTTTGTATAACTGCAACTCAGTTGATTTGAATTAAAATCACCATTAAAATCACAATCAACCTAACCTAACCTAAAACACCTTCTTTAATCATCAGGTAAAAAAAACTTCAACTGTTCAACTAACTTCATCAAAAGGAACCTCTTCCTTTTACGGTTCAAATCGGTTGTATTTATGTTTGTTACCTCAAAACTTGATAATTTATGAACCGAGTTAGAAAAATATTCTGTGTTTTTGTTCGAAATTTGAATTCCCATTCAAATTTCAAGACTAATGAATTCAAGAGCGTAAAATTAAGTAAATAATAAGACACTTTATTACGATTCACTACATTACGTGTGCGCAATGAAGTCGGTCATACTTTGAAGAATTATCTATTTATTATTAAATTGTATGCGTAGACAATTATTTTAGTTAATTTAGTTACCTGGCATCCAGTCTCAACATTGGCATACATTCCAGGTGTTACAGGCACGTGGTGGCAAGAAAAGCCCGTCTCCGGCACTTTGTGGTATATCGGGAAGTCGATTCCCGGTGAGCCAGGGACGTTGCGGAGGTTTTGCGGTTTCTCGTGTTCACGGAGGGGCTTTGGACGGACGATTGCCTGCTCGTATGGGATGGCTGAATAAGGGTCGTATTGCTGGAACAATATAAAATATTGTGTGATAACATTGTGAGCTATTAAGTAAAATAAAACAATTTTTGGTCGTTGTTCGTGGTTGATCTATTATCACAATATCATCGCGCTAAAATTAATTGTTTCGTTTTGACATTACGATAGACCTAGAACAAGTTTTCGATAATCAGGATCCTCATCCAGCTTGGTTTAAGCACATTCAGCGTTGCTTTTCTTTTGAGGACCTATGATTTTACAATAAAATTTTACTCAGTTAGCGGAAACTAAGCATTTTGGCCTATAAAAATTCTATATAAAATAGGTATGAAAAAATCTTGAACGAATTTTTGTGTAATACACACTTCTTAAAATAATATTCTATTTCATCAACAGCCTTAAATAGTCCACTGCTGGACTTAAGCCTCTCCTTAGAAAGGACATTACGACAGTCCATTTTCTATCCCCAAAAAGAAGTTTATTTTATCATAGAACATGTTCTTATGTAATATAAATAACATTTTTACCTAGATCAAGGTACATTTTTTTACCAAAAATATATGTCTGGAAAGTATTTTTCAAATGAAGACAACAATGATAATGGTAGATTACACTTTTACGTATGAGCCAATGCACTCATTGACTTTATTTAGCTTATTATAATAGACCAATACATTTAATATATTAATGCAAATTTATTCTTATTTCTTTTCTTTGCTATCATTTACGTCACGCTATACTGACATTAATAAGAGCGAGATTCAATGGCCGACCATGACACTGTTCCACACACATTACGACATATAAGTCTCGATTCCTTTATGTAACCGGTTACATGTGACTGTTACCATTATTTAGTTAACCGGTGTTATTGAGGTTACACCGAAAGTTCAATTTGAGGCGTATGCGTTATATATTATGTTTTGTACAAAGGCTCGTGTGAAAGTTCTACTTTAATTATTTTGACCTTAATGTGACCTACGCGGTATCACTGTATATGGCAACCTACGTCATGCGACTTTAAAGTATAAGACTGTCACATAGATGCATATTATGGTTCTCTTTATTTATTTATTTATTTTTATTTATTTGTATTTATTTATATCTTTATTGTATACACTTTAATAGAAAATAACGAAATATGAGTTACAAACAAGTAGACTTAACAATCGGCGGTTTTATCGCTCACAGCGATCTCTTCCAGACAACCTTAACACGGATTTTAGGTATTTAACAGTTTAGGGTAGTATACGTACACGTAACACATTATCACGTGAATATTAAAAAATATTCATAAACATAATATTATTATATAATTAAATAAAGTTATAAATAAAGTTTCTTAAGATTTTTCTCAGTCAGATATCTGTTGGAAGATTTACAAAAGAACACGATTTAAAATAGTCAGAAGACTTTAATGATAATGCAGTCTTTGTTTTATACAAACAATGTTTAGTTTTGTTTGTACACGCTTTATATTAGCTTCACTTGTATGTTTGTTTGTAACAGACTCCTTTGGGCGTGATTTTGAGTGACTTTAAACGGTTAAAAAAGCGTGGGGTGCTTTTACTATTGACAACAGGCACCCAACGCTTTTTTTCAAATTTATTTTCTATTTTTTAGTTTGGTTTTCCATAGAAAGCGTGTTTTTTAGTTTTTTAAAACTCTCTATATACATAACTATAAAAACATATTGAACCTATTGAACATTCATTCAGATTATTTTTTATTGGATTGAGTATTTATTGAGTATTAAGAGCCGACTTCATGAGAAATGGTGATACAGTAAAATTAAAATAAATTTTATCCAAAACTTATAACTTGTCATGAGTTTTTTGAAACTGCCTTACTTTTGTGAGTATATATGTATGTATATATATATATATATATATATATATATATATATATATATAAACATAACCAATACATACATACATATGTATGTATTGGATGTATTTTTCTTATGTCCACACAATATAGGTCGGAGGTCCGGTTCTGGACCACGGTCCATCATTTGATGACCCCTGTAGCGCAAGCATGGCCCGGGATAATATGATAAAATTTGGTATCGTTAGGTGTAATAAAAGAAAATATTATATAATATACTCTTAGGTAAGGCGTTATATATTATTTAAATTATAAGAATAAAAAAAAGATGTGAAAAAATAGTTAGACATTTTTTTATTAATATTTAAACCATTGGTACTAAAGCTGTCATTACTGAAGAAGAAGAAGAATTCAAATAATAATAAAATATACAACATTTTCAACCCTCGCGTTCCATGATATGTCATTATTACAAACACGTTATATTATTATTACATGTGGTCACGGGCGTCCTGTGCCCACAGCCAGTGGAGAGCCTGGAAACGTCAGGCAGTTCCAATGTATGTAATACCTACCAACCGCGTTAAATCCCGAAGTAAATTATGTTGATGAAATATGCATAAAGGAAATAAAAGTAAATTATTTTGTAATTGTCAATAATCTTCTATATTGATTGCACGGATGGCGTAGAGGTTTAAGTGGTCACCTCACTGCTTCCTACTACGCTGAGTGTTGTCGGTTTGATCCCTACATTAAACACACATGGGACAACACTTTGTGGGTTCTACAAATTGTTGTTCTGAGTCTGGGTGTTTTTTGCGTCCGTTTTATTATGTATGTAAATTCCCCTGCGACAAGGGATTCTTAGTGCGGGCGTTGTCTTTTTTTTTAAAGATATTAAGTTCAAAATAAGTTATTACTAAGACATCAGTGTGTGTAAAAGTACTCGAACTTCCCCGACCAGGTATGCGTTTCAGACCTAATCAAACTACACTGCCCAACCCGTAAAGCAATATTCTTTTCCTTCCAAAGTCTTTCATTGTTACACACCTTTCCTTTCCGGTATACTCCCAATTATCTCATCCTTGATTCCAAAAATGCCTCCTCTCTCGTGAGTGGAATCAAAACAACCGGTCGGCAATTGTTTGTTTGTTTAAAATTTAAACTTCTATGCTGTCCACTGCAGGAAGATATTAATATTCCTTCTTTTTTATCTTTTTTAGGGTTCCGTACCTCAAAAGGTAAAAAAGGAACCCTTATAAGATCACTTTCTTGTCCGTCTGTCCGTGTGTCACCACCGATTTTCTAATTTTTTTTTTTTTTTAATTTTCTCAGGAACGGGTAGACCTAGCAAGTTGAAATTTATAGCAAATACTATGGTCTATGGTCTATGGTCCCTATAGATATATACACGATACACATCTATGGTCCCTATACACGATAGAAAGATATGGGCAAATTTCGATTTTCGCGAAAAGTTGTAAGTACCAAAATTTACCTTAATTTTCAACTTTTTTTATTTTTCAGAATTTTCTCTTTACTTGTGCTGTAAGACCTTGCTTTTAACCAAAATTCACAATTCTAGGTCAACCGGAAGTACCCTATAGGTTTTGGGTCGAAAACCTATATGGTAGTTCCCGTTGACCTAGAATCACGAAATTTATCAAAAAGAATCGTCTTACAGCACAAATAAAGGAATAATTCCAATAAATAAAAAAAGTTAAAAATTAAGATAAATTTTGGTACTTACAAATTTTCGCGAAAATCCACGTAAAATCTGGGTAGGTACGGAACCCTCGGCGCACGAGTTCGACTCGTACCTGACCGGTTTTTTTTTGTGTCATCGTTTTCAGCTATAAAAATAACGTCAATATTTGGTAACAAAAATAAATTTATTAATGATTTAAACAACAAGTAACAAAATGATAAGGGTTTATTTTGAGACGTTAATTACATTTTTTAAATGTTTGGGTTGCTAACTATGATGTGGAAGTATGAAAAAACGAGAAAAAACCGAATACAGACGGCAGTGTATTAAGGTACTTACATAAATTTTAATAATTTAAAATTCCAGTTTTTATTAAAACTACATGTTCAATACCTAAGCTTAATTCGAGGTATGTTTCGTAAGTTCCAAAGGCACTCGGTGAGAGGGGAGCAACGCACGCATGCGCAGTCACGGACGCCCGGCGTTGCGCAGTAGCACCGAAAGTACACGTTAGGTTCTGACAAGTTGCTACTAGGCGATACTAGATAACGCAATAGAAAAATAATTTATTTTCTATTCTAAGTAATCCTTACTAATATTAAAAGTGGTATTTTGTTTGTTTTTTTTTTTAGGATTTTTTCTAATACAGATCTGGTAACCTGGTTTACAGAATAATACACAAAGTACAGTTTCCCAGGGATTAAGAAATCATTTTAGGGTGTTTCGCCTATTTCGTGCAAATTCAGTGAAAATTCTAAATTTCAAATTATTGTCAAAAAACTTAAATTTTTTTTCTTAATTCATTACTACATACTGAATTCTTCAACCTTTTATTGTTTCTACCTTATTTTTGTGAAAAACAATGAAATTATTAGCATATCAAAAATTGGAATGAGATAGTAATGAGAATGTTGGGGAGGGGAATGATTTTGAGTCGTTAGCTGTGGGAAATAACACAAAATGACTGGAATGACACAAAATGTTGTTATAGAAAGATGCATTTTTAATATTTATGATTCAAGAATCTAATTGCTATAGATATAATGATCATAACATAATATGGGCCATTTCTCCATGCCTTCCTTAAAAAAAAATCTTTATTAATACAATCAAAATCTAATTTATCTAAACATTTATATTAATTACTAATTTTTGGTAATCCGAGATCAAGAATAAGAAAAGTCTCTCTTTACAAATCTTAAAATCATTTCACAGATTTGTATCTTCTTTGTCGGTGTCATAATTCCAAAAGTCAATTACTCGTAATTTCTTCTGCTTTTCATATATTTTGTCTTTATTTTCTTTTGTGTAATTTTTATTACTACTCTTACCCATAATAAACTTTTTAGTCTGTTTGATAATTATTACTAATTTGTTTTTTTAGCAAGTTTTTCCTTATTAATGTAAAATTTTTTTGCCCAATCAGTCAAATTTATATCCGACAGTATTTTAACCTTTGGTGAGTACGGTCTATTTGGCAATTTATCTTCGAATCTGATTGATGGTTCAGAACGAGTAATTGCAAAATCTGGGTTATTTCTTTTATAAGTTCTGGTGTTGTATTCTCATCAATAAAACTCTGAAACTGGCTAGAATTGACGTCATCATGAAAAGTATTCCTTTTCATGATGACGTCAATTCTAGCCAGCCTAAGTACCAGGTCACAGATTTTGCTGGCTGATCATATAAAAAATAAAACGATTTCGATATTGACTTGACACAGTACATTTTGTTTCCGACAGTCCACTGTCGGAGACAAAATGTACTGTGTCAATCTGGCTTGAAAGCTCCATCACATACGCAATAGTCGGTATCAAATGTGCCCAAACAGCTGCTGCATCGTGTTGCGTACATTCACTTACTGTGCAAAAGCCATATTGTTTTTGAATGCCAACTTCTGGATCTATCAAATAGATAACACATGTGTGCAATGATAACTGCATCCTACTTCCACAATGACAACTCTGCATTTCCTCGTAATATTTTACGCAGTATTTCTCACTAAAGTCAACATGAATCACTGCTTCTTATGGATTAAGATTATTTTTAAGCTCTTTAATATTTCTATACTGAGTTAAAATATTAGTGCAGTGTTTCGTATGGCCAATGAGAGAGTTTTTAAATTTTGAAATATAATATTTCGTTTTGTCAACAAATCAACATTAACGTGAACTTTGCAAGCACACATATATCTGCTTGATTCCTGTGGGTATAAAACCCAAAATGGACGATATTTACAAAAGGTTTGATGCGTTACCTTGACATTTGAATTATGCATAAACTTCTTGTAAAAATTAGTCAATGTGTCTGTAAAGTATCTTTTCTGCTTTCTTATTTTGTTTCTAGTAATGTATTCTCTTTTATCAGCTGCAATTCTAGTTACAGCGTCATCATCGTAAAACTCCAAAATTAATTGCTCTGTTAAGTTCTCACTCTTATGTGTTTGCGTCAAGAGCTTATATCTTTAATTTTTTTATTTTTCCGTCATTACCACATAAGAAAACTCTTTTTTATCTTTTTTTTTCAAACACGTATACCCTTTTTTAAACACTACTTCTAAGGATTTAAACATTAGTTTTTCTTTTAATTTCTTCACGTTTTTCAATGCCTTCATTTTGTAACAAATATTCTATTTTTTCTTCAGTCGTTATATTTGCATTTTTCTTCTCATTTTTCATTGCTTTATAAAACATTTTTCTAATGGCGTCTTTCTGTTTTTTTTCATTTTTTCTATGTCTTGTTTCAAAATGCCGATTTCTTTTTTATGTCGGTAGCGAAGCTTTCTTAGAAGCACATTCTTTTTTAGGCACTGTTGACAAGAGTTATGGTTACCGGAACCCAAAGAATTTAAGGAAGAACTTGGAAATGGGCTTACAGTTGGTCTAGAGAGAGGATCTTGTTTCGCTGAGATTACTTCAATTTCACTATTTATTGGAGAATTCCTGGTAATAGCTGTTGTATAACTTTTTCTTTCTTTTTCCTTTCGTAGTGACGTTTTGAATTAACTCTCCATGTTTTTCTGTGGACTCTTAATTGTCTTGGTGTCATATCTGCTGCGCTTTTTATATTTTCTGTTCTTTTCTTTTAAGATACCTTACTCGTTCTTTTGCTTTCTCTTTTGCATACTTTTCGGGGCCTTACTTTATTTCTGCATATTTACTTTTTTTTGTAGTCGATCTCGCTCTCGTTTCTGCTCCAATGTTTGTTTGGTTTTCTTTGGCATCCTTAGCGATCTATAGAAGTATCTTTTTATTTGCTTTATTTATTTTTATTATGCTTTATTTTTTTTAATTATAATAATTGTATTTTTTTGCTTAGCCAGTTATCGTCACAGTTGGCAAACATAATTTTGCAAAAAGAAAATAGCAAATAAAAATGAACTATTCTAATTGCCATCGTATTAATCTCATCACCATCGCTCAAAAAAACGACGGTAAACGAAGGCACTGAGAAAGAATGTAATGAGGTTTGAATACTTTATCATTAGTTTCCCAAAAAATATCAAAGTAACGGACCTAATGCATATTTTAAACGACAAAGGTATCTATTAAAATTGAAAATTAGCTGCGCACTGAATAAAATCATAAATACTCACTTAATAGTGTGGACGATGGGAAAGAATACGATTCCAGAATAATCACCTCCCGCAAAACTCTAAACGAAAATATATTTTTTTCCACGAACAAGCATGCACCTGCTACGATGTTTGCCAGCCAAATGAGAGATGTGCGCGGGGTATAGTAACAGCAAAGAAGCATTTAAGGGCAAACCCAGACTGCAATTTACACTTTCTTACGAACCGATGGTTATCAGTAAAAAAATGTGCTAAACATAAATAAAATAAAATTCCATTGTATTGTTGAGTTAATATTGATTATTTTAAGTTCAAACGTTGCTCTTGTTAATAAAGTTTCTTAAAATTATTACTTTGTTAAGGTTTGATATTTATATTTTAGGTTTAAATACAAATTTAATAGGGAGAATAGCAAGTGGACACCGAAGTAAATGAGATTTAGCAAAGTTTTTTACGTATAACACATAAAATAAGCTATTAAGTAAATGTTACATGCATATAAGCACAATTTTATAACATATGATTTGATTTAAAAGAATCATAGATATTTATTGAAAAAATTAAGATTTTTGCAATAGACGCCTAATTTGCACGAAAAATGAGAAACACCCTTTAATGCCAGCGAAAGCGCAGGCAAATGTTCTTTTTTAACAAAAGAAAAAAAATGCTGGAAACAAAACAGCTGTGTGCCTTATGCCTTAAAAATTATACACATTTTTTTAGTGCGGAAACTCCCAACGGATGGCCGGTAATGTCGGACTCGAACTAACTAAAACCACACGTCGTCTTGAGTGCCGGTAACGGGAGAACCAGGTTTAACTTAGAAGGGAAATCTTCCTGGTACCCCGACGGACCCCGAGTCCAGGATAGTCCCTTCATATAGCCCTAAAGGACGCACGCGCACCGAAGCGGTGACAGATAGCAACCCCCCACGCTTATGGGCGCTGGCTGGCAGAGTTCTAAACCTCTCCCTGACCCACTTTTGGTGTCACCTGCGTTATCCGGCATGAGAGGTTTCCGTGTTGCCTCCAGAACGGGTTTTACCACTGCAATAACGACATGCCCGAACGATTATACACCTGACTACAAAACACAAACTACATCCGTTGATAAAAAGCCGAAAACTGTAAGTTGGTTTTATAAAATTAACTACATAGGTACTATTCTATTGCAGATGGTTGTATAATTTTTAAATAAACTTCAGAATCTATTTATTTTAATAAATTTTATTTTTGCATTAAATGAGAACCTAGCCCGAAAAGGAGCCGGTGGCTAGAGAGGAGCCGGTGGAGGAAGATCATCCGCTTTAGATACAACTCTGATGCTGACTACGATTCTCAAACATGAGGAACCGACCTCAGAGAGAGAGAGAGAGAAGAGCTTTGCTGATATGTATGACGATCTCAGACAAGCCTTTTAAAATTTTGCCCGGTCCGGGAATCGAACTTACGAAACAGCGCTTTTCAAATTCAACGCGAATGAATTTGGGGGGGGGGGGGGGTACCGGCTAGTTTATAATATCACTAATAGCAATTAGTGACAGTTACTTTCATGCTGTTTAAAAATAAACGTCTGTTTCAAATTGCAAAATAGTAATTACCATACCGCATAAATGAACAGATGACAATTATTATTACACAGCAAAGAGAAAGGTATTCGTGTTGTTGATTTCTATTGAATGTACCTAATATACCGGTAGGTGCTTTTCGCAATACAAACTAAGCCCTCTCTTAAATTTGCAAATCGCGGAAGTAAAACACAGATCCAGTTTATTTCGTTACTTGCAAGTTCTGAAAGCTGTGGTTAGGTAAAGTACGTGGAAACACGATCTGTGCAATTGCATATCATTTGTACTTTGTTATTGTTTTTTATTATAATATTTAATCCTTACAACGAAGCGGTTGTTGAGTATCGATTAGTTGTAACATAAATGAAGCTATTTTTTGCTTTTTTTTTACATACTGATTAAAAATGTTGGCTTTATTCTCATTTTCTAAATGTTAACCATAATTAATTACTTAGTGCACAATTATATGTATATATATTTTAAAGACAACTTCCGCACTAGGAAGAAATCCTCTGTCACGGGGTACTTTACAAACATACATGAAACGGACACAAAGAACATCCAGACTCAAAACGACAATTTGTGGATCACACAAAGTGTCGTTACGTGTGGGGATCGAACTCACAACACTCAGCGTAGTAGGAAGCGGCGTGGCGACCGCTTAAACCACTACGCCATCCGTGCAGTCATGCGTTGAAGAATTGTCTTTTCCCCAAATTTGTTTGTTACATCCCTTTAATGATTTTGAACGAATTTGTATAATTCGTAAAGTAAAAGAAATTCAGCTTAATTAAAGCAAAAGTAATAAACCCAAAGAAAAAGTAAAATTTAAAAGCAATACTAGAAGGTGCGAATTTGCAAAATTACTTCTGAATACCAATTCCTGGACCAAACCAAGTTTCAAACAATTTCCACTTTGAGAAGCTTGATCAAAGAAATAAAACTAAAAAACAGGCCTTCTTCAGACTTGCCGACGAAAATGAGAGTAAATTTAACCAACAGTAATTCGCCTTTGAAGGCCTCCAGGGAGCCCAGCTGAAAGGAAAATTGCAAAAGTTAACGTTCCCTTATGAGGGGCCGGGTTATACCAACTAGATATTTAAGGTCGCGAGTGGCTACCCTTTTATTCTAATAACTCTACTTGGAACATTCAAGCAACTTCGCCTTTGAACTATGCAATTATTTGAAAAGTTTCAAAAATTATTACTCCCTTATTTGCATATTAACGAGAAGAATTTCAGCCTTAAAACTGAAGGTTAATTTTATTATTACCAGATAGAGAAATTCATTCACCGTGTAGGTTGAAGAAAATTTAGTTACGCTCGTAAGCGTAGGCAGTAAACGATAAAAAAAACATGTCAGAGATTATGGGTTCAATTTCCACACAGGATAAATAATTGTGTGAAGAGCGCGGACATTTGTTTTGTCTGGGTGTAATTGTTCTATAATATGTATGTACTTAGAAATATTTAAGTATGTTTATCAACGGTCTGGTAAGCTGGTTGCTTTAGTCTTTAGTTAGGGTCTGCTTTGTTTGAGATCAGACGGCCGTGTGTGAGGTTATTATCATTACATTAGATAATGATCTAAAGACAAACTAAGAATGCATTATTAATTACTATGGGCTTTAGAATAGAGAAAAGTGTTTAGGTGTTATTTTTTTTACACAATCATGTTTTTTGCCCTAGTGGCATCTACCTAGTGGCCTCACAGGACGGATTCCTGCAGAAAATGCTGAAGTAATCCATCCCATTTCCTCATCCGAGAGTTCCACTATCCTTTAACATAACTCTCTAGCTCTTCCTTTGTCGTGTCTAAAAATACTAACATTCCCAAGGAAGGTTTCCCAAGCCATCATATTAAACAACCAGAACCACATTGCGTCGACTCCAAATAAAATATGAAAGGTTAAAAAGATGATGACATAATAGAACTCTCTAAACAATCATGAGACTACGTTCATAGTACAGTGGTAGCGTATGCGAGGTAGAGGTCTTGGGTTCGATTCCCAGGTTTGTAACGTTTGTATGATCTGCAAGTATTTGTTTCGGAGTTTGTGTGTTTTCTATAATATGTATGTATAATATGTATATTAGTATTGACAAAAAAAGTATAAAAGTATTGTATCAGTCAATCTAGCTTTCATAGTACAACCTCTGCTTAGTTTGAAACTAGATGGCGTTGTGTGTCATATGATAGTCTAAATATTAACACCAAGCGCCACATCCAACGTTGCAATCCAATACTGTAATGGCGCGCCACGCTGGAATTGAAGTGTGAATAATCCTCATCCTCGTCGTCATTACTTTTATAGTCCACTGCTGGACATAGGCCTCTCCTTAGAAAGGAGGTTTTGTTAAATGGTTTATGTCAAGTTTAGGATCTCTTCTTGCAGTGCTGTTACCACATCCACGGGATGAATAGAGGTGGTGACCCTACGTATTCTTCATCCGTCGCCACACGAACGGACAGATGACAATATTACTACAACATACTTTTTTTAAGACTCGTAAACACTTTTACAAAATAGATTCTTATCAATTACATTGTATAAATAAAATTTCTATAAACTTGATTTATACAACAAAAAGTAGATTATATATGATTAACAAACAACCTCAATAAACACAAAAATGTTCTCCGTGTTTCTTATTGTTGAAAAATAACAAAACGATAACAAAATCGAGAGAGATGTGGAACAAACATCATAGTGGGCCTTAACAAATAATATTATTGACTGGACCAGATGTTTGAACTGCGATATTTGTTTGAGTACCGGCTGTGGTGTAATAGCAATAGTATTATGACTGCGTTTGGTCCCTAGGGGCTAGTAGGTCACTGTGAAATAATAACTGTATTAAAGGTGCGCTAGTCGTCATCTTATGAGGATTAATGGACTAGATATTGGTGCTAATTCTGATGTTCGAAAACTCTCTAAACTAAACTAAAAATCACAAAAAAATTGTTTAGTTCTGTCAAACAACGTTTCCTATTCTGAAAACGTAATATTTGACAGCACAATTTTTTTTTAGTGATTTTTAGTTTAGTTTATAGAGTTTTCGAACAAGAGAATTAGTACCGTTGTAAATTTTCGAGTTTTCAAATTATAAAATGAGACGCATCACATATGTGCATATGTGCGCATATATGCATATTTAAATACGGCCACACTAGTTGCAACATAATACTAATTTCAATTTTAAATAATAAACAAATAAAAATTAATAAAATTGAGTAAAATACCCAAAAACTAATTTAAATATATTTAAATTTGATTTAATTTAAAAGGTTAACAATGTGTTTTTCATTTTATTTTAAAGACAACTCCCGCATTTTTAAGAATATATCATGTATCACTTTACAAGCACACATGAAACGGACACAAAGAACACCCACACTCAGAAAAACAATTTGTGGATCACACAAAATGTTGTCCCATGTTGGGATCGAACCCACAACACTCAGCGGAACACGGATGGCGTAGTGGTTTAAGCGATCACCAATCCGCTTTCTACAGCGCTGAGTATTGGGAGTTCGATCCCCACATTGGACACCACTTTATGTGATCTACAAATTGATTTACAGAGTCTTGTCTTCTCTTTCTGGGTGTTTTTTGTGTCCGTTTCATGTATGTTTGTGAAGTTCCTGCCACACAGGATATATTTTTAGTGCGGGAGTTGTCTCTTTTTAAAGAAAGAAGTTCATTGTTAGTATCAAGGTCATTTGGATTCAAGTTTCGCACAAAAACTACGCAAAAGGCACAAAAAACACATATACGGACCGTAAAACATTCACGATGATCGTCCTACCGTTATTAGACTATATTAACAAACTTTGTTTACCAAGTTACCAAGTTTATAATAAAACGCATGTATTAAAAGTATTAAACGAAAACATTTCCTAGCAAATGAACTACTTATTATTGAGATTAACGACGTGTTACGTGTGATTTGACTAGTTCACAAGTACCGTAATTACGCCACAATACTAGTTAAAAAATTTTATTGTGCATTACATAATAGTATTGTAATATACCAAATATATCAGAATGCGGCCGTCTGAACTTAAACTAGGCCAAGCTTGTAATATGGTAACCAAAATAATGATAAACATTCTTTTGTATACATTTTTTAATTCATACACATTGTAAATAACACAGAATATTTTAACACAGAATATCTCAAAAAGTGCCTTTAAAAGACAAATAACTAAAAAGTTGCAATCATACTTGTAAATCCAAATTAAGATTGTTTTTGTAAGTTGCTTTCTTTTGGAATACTTCTCACTCTGCACAATATACCTAATATAAATTAAATTATAGATACTATATAATACGTACAATTGCCTATGTTTAAGTGGTGCACGCAATTTTCTTTTACTTGTCACGAAACTTTATTATTGGCTAAGAGTCTAAAATATGTTTAACCTCACCCATGATATATGTAACATAGCTATTCAGTTTCCAAATAAATAAATAAATAAATTTGTTCTAGGAAAGAATCGAACTCACGACCAAGCTGATATCCATCCTGAATGCTATGCCAGATATGCTATTAGATCAACAGGCTCGTCCACAAAAAATATCAAGAAATCAGCAACCCTTTTTTAATGTGGTCATTGTTATGAATTAACAAAATTAATCTCTTGAAGATTTAAGAGCCTTACTGCTACCGGATCCTTACTATTATAGGTCTCATTAGGATCAAGTACCGCAATACTCTTTCAGCCATATCTAAAGGGTCCAACAATATCTAGTTAGATTATCCATACAAATAAATAAAATTGAAGTGTCTGTTTGTAATGTCAAAATTATAGTTTTTTTTCACGCTCACACGGTTATTTGCACGATACTTATGCCTAAAAACCAGTTTTTTTGTCTCTCTGTCTGTCTGTCTGTTTGTTCCGGGTAATCTTCTAACGGCTGGACTAATTTCGATAATATTTTACGACCAGGTAGCTGGCTACATAAGGAATAACTTAGGTTATTTTTCCTCTCAGAAAAACCCTTTAAAATTTTGCCCGGTCCGGGCATCGAACCCAATAAGGCAGCGCTTTTCAAATTCCATGCGAACGAAGTCGCGAGTACCGGCTAGTCATGAATAAAAACAAACTAATGTGGTCCTAAAGACTTCTTTCGAAAACTTCTTCTTACGTTGCCGTTTGTAAAGCGTTACTTTTTATAAAAAAAGTTTATCCGAAAAATAAAAAAATAACTTTAACCAAAGTCGAGGACAAAGGCTACAAAATAATGGCGTTCTATCGTCTCTAATTATCCCGGACAGCATTTATTTCATTAAAGAAGTGAAACTTGTGTTGATAATAGACGCAAAAAATTACTATATGCAAATGGTTAAAAAAGAAATAGACATTGACATTTCTATGCAAAATAATACCTAAACAACAGAATTCAAAATCAAACATTAACTATACGACACGATTGTACATTAAAAGTACTAAAAGATTTTACTACAATAAATAAATAAGAAAAAAACTAAAAAAAGTCGGAAAAAATACTCACTTGTAAATAGGCAGCATCGGACACAAGACCGCATAACAGGGCGCCTGTTAACGCCCTCAGTACGGCTTTTCCCATTTCCCCACACATTTTTTTATAATAAATTTGCTAATATACAAAAAGGAATAATCTACTATAATCTGCAATGTTTTTTTTTGTGATCGTGAGTGCACGCAAGTGATCGTTCTGAATGAATGGTGAGAAATGTTTTACTGGTGAACTCCCCACTAAACGATAGCTGTGGAAGGGTTCAGAGCTGTTGTAAGAGTGTGGTCGAAGACTTGAATATTCTTATATTTGTTTATTTGACGAATGCAATATCAATAAATGAAAATCTAAATCGGATATTTGTAGAATGTTACAGAATGTTGAATGAAAATATTTTTAAATCCATATCCATAGTTTCATCATCATCATCAATCATCAACAGCCTTTAATAGTCCACTGCTGGACATAGGCCTCTCAGTAGAAAGGAGGTTTTGGCCTACTATACTAGTTAGTTTCCATACTTATATTATAAATGTGAAAGTAAGTTTGTTCGTTTGTTACGCTTTCACGCCTAAACCACTAAACCGATTTTAAAAATTCTTTCACCAACAGCACTCTACATTATCATAGCATAAGCAGAGCTTGTACTATGGGTACAAGACAACTGATATAAATACATATATACATTTTTTTTGTAAATATATACATATTATACATAGAAACACCCAGACCGAATCAAACATTTATTTATTGTTTGTGTTTTTTTTTCTTCTAATTTTAATTTTATTGCACTTTCGATTTATTGTAACTACTAAGCACTTTTCATTTTTAGGCTCTATTGTATCATAAAATTATTATTTACTTAGTTGAAAATACGCATGCTGTGGTCTCCTATAATTGAAGGAGTACACATAACAAAAACCCGTGTGAAATGTATTTTTGATATTTGTGTACATCCTTTGTATGATCTTTAAATAAATAAAAAATAAATAAACATTATTTGTTTATGCACACACATGTTTAACTTGAGCGGGAATCGACCCCGTAACCTTTAAAGTAGCAGTCTGTTACACAAACCACTACGCCATCCGGCCGTCGTTCGGTGGAACGGAAATGGATGTGAAACATATCCATAATAGATACATTTTCTATCTGCCACGGATGACTGCACGGACGGTGTAGTGGTTTAAGTAGTCGCCACGCCGCTTTCTACTGCCCCAAGTGTTGTGAGTCCGATCCTCACATGGGACTTTTGTGATTCTCAAATTCTCGTTCTGAGTCTGGGTGGTCTTTTTGTCTGTTGCATGTATGTTTGTAAAGTCTGACACAGGATATATTCAGAATGCGGGAGTAACATTTTTAAGAAAATGAAAAAAATATATCTAAAACAGGAAAGAAGGGAGGAGGGGTAATATTTGATGGTGGAACATATTTAATTTTTTTCGAAATACATACATATTATAGATGATATGTATGTATTTAGAAATAAGAAGTACATAATATGGCCTATGTCCAGCAGTGGACTACGATAGGCTGATGATGATGATGATGAAGTACATAATAAGTTATACCCAGACACAGAACAAATGACACACAATTATTTATCGTGAGCAGGAATCGAACCCACGACCCGGCTTATAAGTCAGAGTCACTAACCACTAGGCCAATAGGCCAAAATTAGCTTTTTTTGTCAATATATCGTAATGGCATTTAAAAAATACTGTATTCATGACACAAATATTAAGAACGTTTCTTGTTTAAAGATAAGTTGATGTGACCGTACGCACATGATTCCTTGAAATCGGAAAATGTAAATTTTTCGGAATATAACCAATTGACCTGTCGTTCTCATCGATTGTGAGTTATCGATAACAAATGCAACAATCAATCGAACAAAAAAAGCAATGATACGCAGCTGCGTGTAATAATGAGTTATTCAATTATCTATTGGGGTTATTACTTCCATATTATTTCCTCTACATATTTCACAATCAGGTTCCGTGGTGATGAAATATCCTGTCATAATTTAGGCTAGGTACAGTACTATAAAAAATGTTCTAAAATGAAAACTGCGTAGGACGATACTTTTACAAATGTTCAACCTCCAATGTATTTCAGTAAGTCTAAGCGGTCACCTAGTCACTTTCTACCGCGCTGCATGTTGTAGGTTCGATGTCTAGATGGTATAACACTTTGTGTGATCCACATATTGTTGTTCTAAATTTGAGCGTTTGTTGTCTCCGTTGCATAAATGTTCGGGAATCCCTCGCGACAGTGGATATATTCCTAGTGCGAGAGTTCTTTAAAAAAAAAAACAAACATTATAGTAAATATTATACTCCCTGGCAGAGAGATCTTCAGCTACGTTGTACTTAAAATGTTAGATTAATTCTAAACGTTTTGAAGTAGACTTAACAGTACTCGTGAGTGCGCGATGTTACAATATAGAGGAAAGAAACTTTGTATTCAATGTAAACTTGTTAATTAGTGAACTTCACGATTAGAGTTGTTATGGCTCTTGATTTATCCTTGTTTCGTTTATTTGCCTTAATACCCCGATAAATTTAATACTGTATAACTATAGAGTAATGTTTTGAAATAATAGATTAAGTTTGATATTTATGCCGACCATATAAAAAAATATTTTGGAGCCATCTAGCGAAGATAAGCAAGACTACTAGTCAGTATTGATCCTGGATCGCACAATTGAAATTCTCGTGCCAATAAATATACGTATTATTTTATTAAAAAAAAGGTTGTGGAAGTCAAATAGCAGTCACTCCGCATAAAAAAATTAAGTTCAGCCTTATCTAAGTAGTATTTGTAAGTAGAATACCGATATTTTGACCGATGTAAATGGCATCACAATGGCATCTCTCAATAGCATGACAGTGGCTTGTAATTTTACATAAAAATAACAGAATTGAGGCTCTGCTCAAATTATCCATTCTTTGTGTAAGAAGGACATATAATAGTTTTGACAACATAATATTCTATTGGTGAAAATAATATAGTAGGTTTTTCTACACTGAAGTCGGTGATACATAAGTTTAAAGCTCCAAATTATGATTTGCAAATTTTAATAAATTCTTAAAAATCTCGAAACGCAAAAAAAATTACAGTAGATAGTAGATGGAGGTGAGATTAGGAACCAACTATGTTGTCATAAATACAATTTCTTTATTGTGCAATAGCTACATTAAAAGATATAATGGCGGAGAAACTTATGTGGGCTGTAGGGCACGTTGCTGCAGCGTTCAGAGGCTCCTTGGAAATTTTAATGGACCACCCACCGAAGGAAAGCATAAAAGAAAAGTAATAGCGGTAATGGGTCCAGTAAGTGCTTGCTGTAAAATTGTGTGCTAATAATAGTGATCTAAAAACTTTAGTGTATCAAACTCAAACTCAAAATATCATCAATTCATAAAAATAATAATAGAAATCATCTTTTATATAGACTCTAAAGTCATAGATCAACACACAGACACATAGCAACAATGTCTGTTTTATCAAATATACAGCATAAAAACTATGATAAAATTATACCTATCGAAAATCTATTAAGTGCCTGTGCCGATTTCCAAAAGACAAACAAACTCACGGCCAAACTTTTTTAATTAACAAATAGATACAATGGCATCATTAAATATACCACAACATTGTTAAGACGTGTGCCAGTATATGTCCGTTATTAAGAACTAAAAGGTAAAAAGGCAATAAAGAGAAAACAAGATAAAGATGGAATAGAAACGAAAGTGAAGTAATACATAAAAAAAAAATGATAAAATAAAATAAAAACTACAACAACGTATAATACAACGATCCTGATAATAAATTGCAAACTGTTTAACTATCACCATCATCAGCCTATCGCAGTCCACTGCTGGCCATAGGCCTCTCCCATTGCACGCCACTTAGATCGATTTTCAGCTTCGGCTTTCGACTTCTCGATCGATTCTCGGTTCAACTATATCTAAAACTATTTTTTTATAGTAAAGGAGGGCAAACGCGCTTACGGGTCACCTGATGGTAAGTGACTACCATCGGGCGGGTGTAGTTACTTGCACTTAGACACTTAGACTCGAAAGTCACAAGTAGTGTGTCGCCGCCCTTTTATAAATTCCCTCCCCCCCTCAATTACCAATTTAGGCTAACAAGGTACTTATCTTAACTATACAATATATATCCTATCTGATAAATTTTTGGTTTCAGTTACTCTCTAGTAGTGTAATATAACTCTAACTTAAAACAAACTAACTTAAAAGTGACACTATTCAAGACGAAAGAAGTTCATAGAGCTGATTATACCCATGTTTAGCTCTTAAATGTCTGTT
Organism: Arctia plantaginis; assembly: GCA_902825455.1. Classification (NCBI taxonomy): domain Eukaryota; kingdom Metazoa; phylum Arthropoda; class Insecta; order Lepidoptera; family Erebidae; genus Arctia; species Arctia plantaginis. Next base: position 2,782,973 of record CADEBD010000300.1, read on the forward strand.
GGAAGTACTAAAACTAACAAGTAAAATAAAATTTTAAAAAATAAATAGAATCTACTATGATTACATCTACAGTTCAACCGATAAAGCGGAGCGGTGTCTATCATTTTCTTGAATGACGGTTGTCGCAATTACTATACAAGGTATGAAGAGTTATTGCGTGTAATAAAAACAATGCACTACACTCGTAATGTCATATAATAGTTATCGCGTGGTGCATTAGAAATTAGTCGCTGAGGTAATAGCTATTACTTTCAGTTTCCACGGGCCGGTGAACGCGACACTGACCGCGCGTCGTATGCTATCTTTATTTTGTCATTGTTGTCTTTAACATAAGTATATATATATTTTTTTTTTGTAATTTTCCATTTTTTGGTTAACAATGATATCACAATAAGTAAACAGAACATTTTAGGGAAAACAAATTAATAAAAACCGTATACGGTCAAAAACTGCAATGTAATTAGTCAAAACGCAGAAGCGCGCGGGGACTCCCCTCCGGCCGTCAACTTGTGTTAGTGTGCGTAGACTGCTTGCACGGAATACACATGTCGTTATTACTTTTGTGTGATATATGGGCTGATTTGATAGGAGTGATGCCATGGTTTCATAGAAAACTGATTTTAAGCAATTATTTCCATGCTTTTCACCGAGTGAGGAAGGTTACTGAAGGATCAATCTCAATAGAAGGAGTAATCTCCTTATTCTTGTTAGCATAATTTGTGTTTCCAAGATCAATATCTTTTGGGAATAAAGAAAGGATTTTTTAAATAAAAGATCTCCAGTACGGCAAGCTTTATGAAAAACATTATAGATTTTCAGTTGTTTATTATTATAGATAGATAGATAGATAACTCTTCATTGTACAAAAAACATAGTAAAAAAGAAGAAATCAGTTTGTATACATTAGTGTGTCTTATATCTAAAGTTTAATAAATGAAACATGGAGAGTAAAGTTATTATAGTTACTATACAAATAACAAAATCTAAAGAATATCAAATAACGTAAATTGTCTATGAATTAAAGAGAAAAGTTTTTGTTCCAAAACACGTGCATTTCCTAAGCATAGGCTGGTAGTAAAACAATTTTCGAATGGACACTTTTAACTATTAAGTAACGGTAGCGATAACCTCGTGCAGTACCTTCTCTTTCTCACCATAGCTGTAAAGTGCTTAAAACCCCTGAGCAAGAAATACTGGTCAGTTGCAAAATCACTAGTTACTACATGGTCCTTCGAAACTTGTTCCTAGGGAAACCTAATAATAATAATTTACTCGTAGCAATAATATAGGTTTGGTTACTACATAATATCTATCTTTTATTAAGAGTTAGACAGCGATTTTTAAGGGTTTTTATGCACCTGTGTCCCTACATTTTAGTGATAGTATATTTGGATATAATCATGAGCTAACATGTATGATAATTAGATAAATTGACCACTAATTATTGTAATATGATGAATGTTTATTAACTTTACAACTAAGTACGACCACCAGCACCATAAGATAGAGACAATCGATTTAAATCGCATAATACCAATGCTATTCGATAAATTTTGTCAGGAATACTGTATACATAAACACGTTATAGGGCAATTATCTACCAAGTTTGAACACTATATGTGGCTAAATTTGGAATCTAATCCTTTTAGAAAAAAATACGAAAAACATGAGCGCATTGCCGTTCGCGTTTTCTGTTCGAAAATTGTATGCTTGTAAATTCTCTGCAACACAGGACAAAATAGTAAATCCATTTAACATACACTGAACGTATTCGTATAGTCATATTCCCGAAGGGATATTAGAGTATTAAACATACACATCCGTTTAATTGACCTACTTGAATTAGAAGCAAGTTTAGCGCTCGAGCTAGCGTTTAGAGTATTTGAGAATCGAATATTTGGAATATTATATGAAAGGAAAAGTTGGTTAAAAAAGCATGAAGAGGAATATTGCTTATGGGCTTTAGTGAATGTAAACAATAATCATAACTTGACCTGGATTTCGGTTCACTATTTGTTTTTTTTCAAATGCAGCTACGTCACTCCATCGCGTTGTGGTAAATATTACCTTACTCTACAAGATTTCTACACCACCCAAAGGTTGACTGGAAGAGAATACCCTGGGCATTAAGTCCGCCAATGTACAAAAGTGCATAAAGATAAATAAATAAATAAATATTATCATAATTAAAAGCCTTCAATTGACAGTCCACTCCTGGACATAGGCGACGCTTGTCAAAAGGGTTGGCATGTTTTAAATTTTCCTTCTCTTTGTAGTGCTGTTGTCCCGTAGTTTTGCTCCTTTATTCGGCTTTTACGACACGATCAGGATGAATAGGGGTAGTGACACTCAGTAAGTATACTTCATCCGTTACTTATTTATATTGATGCAATTATAATTGTTAATATATTTGCATGGTATGTCCAAACTGACTTAAAAAATGTTGGTACAAAATCTCTCTGATAGCGATACCTATGATACCTCAGAATTCCATAAGAGGTGCTGTTAGATCACATAGAAAATGTAGGTAGGTTGTTTTGCAACAAACTCGAGCAGTAAAGACCATCGGAGCCTGGACTAACTACTGAAACAACGCAGTTCGATTTACTTGAAGTACGAGGATGTATGGAGAACAGAAGAGATAGATGACGGACTTGTAGCTAAATCTATATACAGTAGAAGATTCTTGGGCATCATCTAATGGAGACACATTGATTAACATGGTAACCACTAATACTAAAAATATGGGGTCTACCAATAAGAACGTCCTGGTTTAAAAAGTGAATAAAACACACAATTTTTAGAGAATAGATAATTTTATGCAATTTATGTTTTAAATAATATATCGGCCAAGTGACCGCCGCGGCTCTTGCAGACGGTCACCCGCTCACGCCAATTTTCGATGACGCGGTGCACCATTTCGGCCGGTATGTCGGCTATGGCTCGTCGAATGTTGGTTTTTAGGTCACGAATTGTAGCTGGATTATTGCTGTACACTTTAGATTTAACGTAACCCCAAAGAAAATAGTCTAAAGGTGTTAAATCACACGATCTTGGTGGCCAACTGATCGGCCCATTTCTCGAAATTAACGACTCACCAAACTTGCCACGCAATAATTCCATGTTCACTCGAGTAATGTGAGGTGGTGCACCGTCTTGTTGAAAATAAAGGTCGTCTGCATCAATATCATCAAATTCCGGCAAGAAATATTCAGTTAACATCGAGTTATAGGACTCGCCATTCACAGTAACAGGGTTTCCTTCGTCACTTTCGTAATAATTTTGGACAATTTCCAAGCGTTGGTTTAAAGTGAAACGTGACATGATAAAATGGCATACCTTACTGAACACAAATGTCAAAAGACGTCAAAGATCCATCATCAAACATGGCCGCTATGAGCTGTCAAAACCAGGTCATCCCTATTGGTAGACCCAGTATACTTTTAAATTAAACATTTAAATTACGTACACCCAGACACAGAACAACTGATCGTGCTCATCACAAAATATATGACCTGAGTGGGTAGCAATATGTATGTTACTCAAAGCACACTTTTCCTAATGGTCTGAATTTACTGGTGCCTTACATACTTGTAGTTAGGTACATTATTAAAATACTACTTTCACCCGTACGTAATATTAACCCTTTTCCGTCTATGCCTATTAATCTGAATCCCTCCTTATTTAATTCTAACACCCCTATTAATCAGGAGACGGTTTACGAAGATTATGGACTGTAATAAGTTCAGTACTCCTCTAAGAATTTACAGTCTGTTTACAGTAGAAAACCAATGCAATCAGTCAAGTGTGTGTCGAGTCACGTGAAATGTAGGGTTCAGTTTATTAAAATCTATTTTAAACAAGGAAAAACGAATCTAAGTGGTTTTTAACTGAATTTTGTGCTTTGTGTATCCCATTAGATACAGTTTCTTACTCACTGGTTTGTTGTTTTCACGTAGAACCAGTGCATCTACAAAATATTACATTACAATTATATTAATAATAACACCGAAAAAAGGGTTCAACAATAGTTTTCTATCAACGTCATTAATTGCTGATATGAAAGATTATTATTACACAACAGAGATGGTCACTTCCATCCATGTTTTTATATGTCCGTAAACGAGAGAACAGAAGGGTACGAGATAGAGTAAGTTAGTGAAGGCTATTTCTCTCAGTTTAATAGTTGCTAACAATATCGACCAGCGGTCAAGATTTTTATACCCTTATCTTTCATTTATAAATGCAGTCTATTAAGTGAACAGCATTGCAATTAAAAGAATATATTAATGTATTTAGTTAAGCCACATTCTAGTAATTTGACTACAGTTTCGCTTTTAGCCACGAATAATAGGATGTGGTTGAAATACATTCATCGTCATAGTCATCATCAGTTTGTTTTTATGGTATAAGGGTACAAACGAGCAGACGGGTCATCTGATGGTAAGCAACTACCGCCGCCCATGGATACCTGCAACTCAAAAGTCACAAGTGCGTTGCTGCCCTTGGAGTCCCTCCCGCTCGAGTCAGCGGGGGATTTGGGCTCCGGTAACCTTTCGGGTAACATCCACAACTATATAAGGATTTTTACTCATTTCTTAAAAGAAAACCAAAGAATCAAAGTCTTAGTTTTCTTGTAGTTCTTCGATATTAGTTTATATTACCAGTTACTGAACACGCTTCTTTTTCTTGTCTAATTAGATAAATAAAAGTCAGTTGTTTAATGGCGATAGAGAAATAGGAATGAAACAGTTCAGTTATCTATGATTAAAATAATTAAGGTACCTACTTAAAATTTGTCATGCAATTAAGTGTCATATAAGTCTTCAAATAACATTTATTCCAAAATTTAAAGTCTAAACTTTATGTGTTAAGTTGTTAAAGAAACCACAAAATATATTTGTTGGACTTGAGAGATTAACCAGCAAATTAGTTACAATATTTGTTGAGAGAACTATTGTAAGATAAAATGCTTCGTATTATCTAAGTACATATTTCAGGACACATAACATTAATCTAGATAGTTCACGCTCGAGACATGTTTACCATCAGAAAGTAGTATCACCATGAGTTCGGACTTTGGAAGATAATATTAAAGTAAAAAGAAAAATCCATTGATGAGACTTTTTTTTGATAGTATTAAAAGTAAGGCAAAAATTTAAGACTTTTCATATAAACAAAAATTTTTTCATATCCCGAAAAGATGTCCTATATCAATTCTAATTCTTCCTATAATATTTATCAAGAATTGACTGCACGGATGGCGTAGTATCATTTTACCTAGTAGATATTATTCAATTATTCTTCGGAGTATAAGACACTACACGAAAAAAAAACCGGTGAGGTACGAGTAGAACTCGTGAGCCGAGGGTTCCGGATTACCTAGAATTGACAAATTTGGTTAAAAGCAAGGTCTCATAGCACAAAAAAAGAGAAAATTCTGAAAAATAAAAAAAGTTGAAAATTAAGGTAAATTTTGGTACTTACAAGTTTTCGCGAAAATCGAAATTTGCCCATATCTTTTTATCGTGTTGACTCAGGACCTTAATTTTTATACACCTAATAGGGACCATAGACCTCAGTATCTGGTATCAACTTGCTAGATCTACCCGTTCCTGAGAAAATCGGTGGTGACACACGGACAGACGGACAAGAAAGTGATCTTATAAGGGTTCCTTTTTTACCTTTTGAGGTACGGAACCCTAATTAGGCATCAGCTGCCTAACGTACGAAATTAGGTTAAAATAAACCAAATAAACTTAATGAATTAACTACTTTATTTTACAAATATAAAAAAAGATGCAATTGTCAATGATATGGCTTCTAAAAGTTAATAAATTTACAGTTTAAAATTTAATGAGTTTCATGAAATATTTTTTTTTTTTAGTCTATTGCCTTTGGCGTTATTCGAAATAAAATCTATTTGCTGCTTTGTGAATCGGTTTTTGTTTTCTTAGAAAAAAGAAATATCAATATTTAGACACGGAATAAAGTGTGTGCATTTGTTATTAACAATTTTAAATTTTGTGAGATCGAAACTTTTGAAAAATTATCAAAATTCATTTGATCTGTCTAAGTGACAGAACAAATGAAGGTGGAATCTTTGAATGCCAGCATGAAAAGATTTGTTTACTTAAATTGAGCACAAACCTCCGAAAATTCACGAGCTTAATTTTGTAATAACATTTGCAGAATTCCATATTTTTTGTATATTCTTGAAAAATAAGAGAACATCAATCTAAAAGGAATTTTCACAAGTGGCATAACATTCTCATGGAAGCAGACATTTCGAGAATTCCTCAACAAATGTAATATGTACGTAGCGTAATAGCACGTGTATCTCAAATTTCCTATTTCCTTTTTACTACTACTTATTAACGACAGAAATAAATATTTTTATGTTTTGTTTTACGAGAGTGTCCTGTAAAGTTTGTAAGAGCAGTTTAGTTGCGACTGATTCATATTGGAATATGACTTTCTATATGAACTTACTAGTTTGTTTGTAGTTCCTAATGTTGAAGCATGCTTTTTGAACTTTTCTGTTGAAGTTGAAGATTTATATTTGTAAAATTCTCGTGTCTAAAAGTATACTCTTAGTCTGCAAATTACACCTTTTTTCTTTTCCTCAGCCTTTCCAGTTTGAGAGAAAAACATAATTTTTTTGTTCGAGTCATGCTGTGTAGAAAGTTACTTTTTGAATAAAACTTGTAAAGTTTCTTTATAAATAGAGCAAATAAAGTATTGTTACGAGCGAGGTATATAATAAATAAAAGTTTTTAGTTAATTACTTTATTTCACTGTATTTACAAACACTCACTACTAGAAATCACTCTATATCTTGTTAGTCGCACTAAAAATTCACTCCGTTGTTAATTCGCTGTGTCGTAAAACGAAACTATCCCAAACGGCCAACATTGTCCGCTTTTATAGCGCTTTTGTATTTTACTAGAAAGATCGATAGTCCGTTCCAGACAACACGAATATTCCAGAATCAGTCACGCGTTACTTGCAGCGCCATCTAGCGCTGTAAGGATCAGAACTATTAACCACAATCTTATTAGATGTACTTGAGTCGATACTTGATGGCGCTGCCCCCCACAATCCATACCAAGGAACAATTTAACCCTATCATCATCATCAACATCATCAACAGCCTATAACAGTCCACTGCTGGACACAGGCCTCTCCTTATAAAGGAGGTTTTGGCCTACTATACCACGCTGACCAGACGGGTGGGTATAGGGTTTGTTTCAAGTTTTCCTTCTCTTTGCAGTGCTGTTGTCCTGCGTAGTTTGCTCCCTTAGTCGGCTCTTACGACACCCACGGGATGAATAGGGGTGGTGACATTCCGTATTCTTAATCCGTCACCACACGGACAACCCTATGGCGCAACAGTATTACTGGCTATTTAATTTAGGTTCATAGAGTTTCAGTCCCTTTTTACTTTAAAATTACTTTGTTCAAATCACACAATGTCATCTGAACTAAGTAAGAGACTTAGACAATTTTCCAATTAAATGTGAAGTTACGAATACTCCACGTAAGCTCTTTGTATACGACTTGCATTTGAGTTTTAATAAACAATCCAGTCTGATGGCTAAACATTTAACTTTTGACGTTTGAAATGGATTGCATATAGGTATGTTATACGAAATATTGTTTGACACGTCAAATTGACGACGTCTATAACAGACAGCAAAAAAAGATAACCAGAATACTGAAAGACTCCAAAAGCTAGTATTTTCAGTTTATAAAATAGCATAAATAGGTCATGTGCTTTGTAACGATAGATACAAATTTCCACAAAGAATTATAGTGTTCAATGTTACCGAAGACAGAAAATTTGGTGGTAGAAAGAAGGCAGCTTTGCGTCCTCCACGAATATTAAATATTCCTTAATGAATTGCTTGGAAAGGTATTCAAACAAGAATAAGAAGAGGAAAATAGCATCTGTTCTTTATAAGTTCTACAGAGTTTCTTTGCGCTTCTCTTGCATACTTCAGAAGCCGTCATTTAGTCAGCATGACTATTCTAGTCAGTTTCGTAAGTGGTAGCCGTTTGCTTCTTTGAAATCTAATCAGTCTTGGTAATTATACTAAGTTTTGGATTTCTCGATGGCATTTCCTTTGAACTCTTCAGTAGCCTTTCCTCAAGTAGTGGGCGTCCTGTAAGGATAACGTGTTACGTGACGTCGTAGGACGTTTAAATATAATGAGTAATATCTTTAATAAATACTCATGAATACGGATGAAAGGTGAAAGGTTTGTTTCAAAGTTTTTGATGTTGATTTTTATACACTTCGTTACAAGCAACTGCATAAAATTATAAGCTTTAATTTTGTCTGGTTCCTTGTTTCTTATTTGTATTTTTTTTCCGATTGTGATTCCATATCTGATTCGAATATAATGAGTCGCAGGTGTGCTTTTTTGATTATAATAATATGTGTGACTCATCCCTTTATCGTATTTTTTTTTTGGAGGAGGAGAAATTGGCTTCATAATGAAGTGCTAAAAATATACAAACCCACGACAAATGTTTTGAAGTTTAAAACCATATCATGGATTGTGGAACTATTTTGGTTTATACCCTAATGTATTCCAACTATTAGAAGTTGCCCAGTGTCAAACCAAGCGCGTGTATTCATTATGTATTCCCCTAAGTAAACATGGCTTGTTCAATATTAGGCTGAGAACATATGGCTCTGTGTAAGACGTATTTTATTAAACGGGGAGCACAAGTAAGCTCGGTTTACGCATTTTAAGCATTCGCCACATACGGCCGAAACTTCTCAGTCGTTTTTATTTGCTTATTTTATATTGTTCGCGTATAAATTAAAGTTGTTTACTGTTTTCCTTCAAACCCTTTTAACTGTAATAATATAAATTTTGTGGGATTTTAGTTTTGTTCTTTTTTATTTAGACAGAGAACTTTTCGAGGAATAATATTATCTTAAGCTCCGTTATTTCAAAGTAACAACAATAGGCTTGTGTCCACTAATAACAAATTGCTTGGTCTATAGTTTCAAATTATAAACAAAGAGACATAGATAAAAAAAATAGTATATTTCTCATAAAAGTTAAAGATTATTAATATTTAAAACAAAAAATTCAAACAAAATAGGCATTAAGTCACGTGACAGTGGACACCAATCGGAAAGCGTCACGCCACGCAAGACATTATTATTGTTGTTGACGTTTTCATACAACAGAGCAGGTTACTCCTTATTGTTATTCGTTTTTAGCATATTCTCACCTTAATACATTTTCTCACCTTAATACAGTTTCAGTTGACACTGGACACAGATGTAAACAGTATTGTTTCGCAGACTGTGACGTCATTCAAGACGCCATGACACTACTCAGCGTTTTCAGGGGAAAATTAAATAGTACCAGGGACTTCCTTGTACCAGGGACTTCCTTTCTAGGGTATACCTGGTTCCCCGGCTATTAGTACCCAAGACGGCGTGCGGTTTTAGTCGGTTCGAGTCCGACAAGCCACCGACAGGTGGTATCCGAGGGGATTTCAGCACGGAAAAAAAAAGGGGAAAATTAAATTGTTTTTTTTAAATACAAAATACGTAATGTAAATAATGATTTTTCTTTAAAATATAGGTTTTATGGGATAAAATAGATATTGAAGTATATAATTAATATTATTATATGGTCAAATGAATTATTTAAAAAAAAGCTGTAAAGAGACATCCATTTCTTGAAACTGTTGAGCATATCTTAATGACATTTTAATAATTTTAAATAATATATAATTGTATTTTTTCATATGTATGGAGCTGACATTTAATTCTACCTACAAGTCACAGAAGACATGATGTCATATGTAACACAAAGCCAGCAAATGTTGCAAGAAAGTAACTTTACTTTATGAAGTCTCTCTTGAACTACAAAGTAATTAGAATGTTACTCGTATGGTTTCTAGTCTTTCACTTTGGCTTACAAAGAGCTGGAAGTACTCCTAGATTAATAATTTATTTTTAATTTTAAAGAACATTTACATCTATATGCTATATACCTTTTCTTGTTACATAAATTATAAGTGTAAGCATTTAGAACGTCGCACTAGCTCCTTGCGTGGCTTTAGTTATTAAACACATTGTGACAGAGTTTAAAAGTACCAAAATTTATTCTACTGTGCAATAGTAAGAAACCTATAAATCCAATTGGGTTTTTAAAGACAAAAAGTTACAGTTTGGGTTACAGTATACTCTTCTAACTAAAAAGTAATCCATATGCAAAATCAAATATGGATATGGAAAATCTCCATAATTTGAATCCAGTTACAAAGATTTTAGTTCGATTATAACATTGGTCATCATCAATCAAAAAGGGAAAATACTCTAAATCAAATTGCAACCTGAAACATTTTAATCACGAGTTTAATCGCTTAGCATTCACCGTATATAAAAGGCGAGTAACAGGTATATATAGGTATCTATCAAATAAAAAAAATCTTCTTTCTCTTACTTTTTCACGGAACTGAAAGTCTTAGTAAAAATGACGCAAGGTTTCCAAAAACATTATTACCAAATGGCATGTTTTTTTTGTATGGTATATTGGAGCAAACGAGCAGACGTATCATCTGATGGTAAGTGACTTCCACCGCCCATGCACCCCTGCAACTCAAGAGTCACAGAATGCATTGTCGTCTTTTGAGTCCCCTTCTCAGAATTTTTGAGTTTTAGAGTTCTATATTAACCTCACCCACTCTGCACTTTTGTCTCGGTCAAACTGGGACTGTATATAAATGAATATATAAATAATAATAATATATTCTACCACATTCACACAACGCCATCTAGTCCCAAACTAAGCAGAGCTTGTACTATGGGTACTAGACAACTGACATAAATACATATATACTTTTTTTTGTAAATACATACATATTATACATAGAAACACCCAGACCAAATCAAACATCAAATGTTCATGCACACAAATGTTTGACTTGAGCGGGAATCGAACCCGCGACCTTTGGAATAGCAGTCCGTTACACAAACCACTACGCCATCCGGTCGTCTAAATAACTACATATAAACATTCCCAAGTTTTTTAATAGACCATGGTTATCCTATTATCAACGCGACAAAACAGAACATAAACGTATGTGTGTACTTACACAAATAGGTCTAATACTGGTTTTTATATGCACATGAACTTTACTGAGACATACCAATGCTGGCCTTGACGGAAAGGAAAGGACTATATTGCCACATGGTTGACTGACCGTTGAACACATGATATGTATTGCGTACGCCTTAGTTATATCGAAGCCGATAAATAGATTTGCTAATGGTAAATGGTATAAAGCTATAGTCTTTCTTATAGGTATGACACGTAATATAATATATCTTACATCGGCCATCTGATCCCAAACTAGGCAGAGCCTGTACTATGGTAACAATAAAAATGATTTTTCACATACGCCCCTATTTATTGTTTGCTACTAATCCTGTATAGTGAACTGGAGTTCATTTGCTCACGCCCACTGATTGACGGTTATAAACTAACCAAAAATCAAATTAGGAGCAAACGAAGCAGAGCCTCGGGCAAATGTACTTTGCATAATAATTATGAATTATACAAGGGTTGAAATTCAAAATGGTGGCACAACAAATGCATTGGTATTATGAGATAAGAGCTGCGAATTTGTATTCAAAGAGGGTGCACGCAAAGGGCCTCATATGCATGATATATGCTAATAACCATGGTCAGGTTTAAACCCTTTCTAGCGCGGCTTCAGTACGTGGTGTACTTTCAAAATTTAGGTGGTTTTGTAAATAAGATTAAGAGAAAAGCTGGCATCATTTAATCCGTTAGTTGTAACTTTTTGTGGTTATGTTGGACTTTTAGGTTTCACTCCTCTTCTATGTTTACGTGTCTATGTACTATAGTTGTTTGTTGTCCATACTTGATTCCAAAAACGTAGTGTCTTATTTGGCAGCAAAATGGGAATAATAAATACAAAAGTAATCACTAAATAGTACCTATTAACCTTGATAAAAAATATAAAACAAAAAATGTACTACATGAGTTGTATTTTTTATTTTTTAGGTAAAAAAAACACTTAACGTGAAAATAAACAGCCAAATTATAAAATTGTAACTAAAAATAACTTCGTATTATAAAAAATATTTACCTTTTTTATCTGTAGTATCTGGTAAGTGCATAAAGCAGTTTCCACCCTTGTAACACAATGAAGGCGAGGCGCTAAAGCAGGCGTTTTGTGGAAGCCGTAATTGTTGCACTTATTTTATCAGTAGGAACTTCGTCTATTGTAGACTATTGAGGCGTTTTTTGCGGCTACAAAAAACAACGAGAATAATTCTAAGAAGATGAATGCAATTTGTTGTCAATTCAATGGGACGATTGAAGTAATCTTTTTATATTTCATATTAATTTAGCAAAGTTATTTTGGCAGAAAAGAGGCTCTGTAACTATAAGGTTTATTTTAATCATTGGGCATCATATTTCTAGTAAATACATGTTTGGTTATTAATTAAAAGTCCCTAATTGTCCACAGGTGGACATAGAGCTCTCCTTAGAAAAGAAGTTTTGGCCTACTATACCAATATTAACCAATCTTTTTTTGAACTTTTCATATTAATGTATGTTCATTGGTATTTAAAAGCTACAAAACAATAAAAGGAAATAAATACATAGTCATATTAATGAAATCATTAATACCTTAAAATCGTTATAAAAAGGAAGATGCTATGAACATACAGTTAGTTATGTTACTTAATTTAAATGTCTCAAAGGTAAGCATGCTTAGAATTCTTAAGTTTTTAGTTGACGAATACTAATTATATTATACCCACAAAATTGACCTTTTTAGTGACTTTCAAATAAAGGCTTTAAAATAGAATAGAATAATCTTGATTGTACACCAGTTCAGTACATTATACATACGAGTACAATAGTATTTCAAACTAATGACCATGTACAAATGGCGCCGTTTTCACTAAACAACAACTTACAGGTCACCTTTGGATAGACAAATACACTGTAAATGGGTCATTTCATGGGCAGTTCCAGGTATGAAGAAAGTGTAAAGAAATTAAAAAATATTTAAATAGCAAAACAGCATTTAATAGTGATAAAAGGTGAATAAAACCTCATTGGAGAGGATTTATTAGTTGGTTTTTATTAAGGAATGAATTTAATTGGGTGTGAACAAGACGTTCAAGGACTTTTGAAAGGAATATGGCAATATGGAAATGGGACGATACTCGGAAAAGGATGCTTCTTTTTGGGTAATGGGATAAGTACTCGTAGTACTCTTTTCCATGCCTCCGGGAAAGTACGGTATAAAAGGGAGTAATTTAGGATATGGCATATTGTAGGTAATAATTCATCAAGAATTTGTTGAATCGTGTTTCGGCTTATGCAATCGCTTACAACAGCTTTGTCATTTATAGACATAATACACTTCCTAACATCACAAGCAGTTAATTGATTAAAACAGAAGGCTTTACGAGTATGTAAGAGGTTAAAATTATAAAAAAGAAATTAAAGTTAGCCCTAGATTTTAGAGAGCCACAAAAATGGGGTTTCCGCTTAACTCTTTATCAAATAATCCTTATTGAGTTCGAAATTAGTCGATTATCTCCAAAATACGTATATAGTAAAACCGTATATTTTTACTAGAAATGAATACCGCTCTCGAAAACTTTATTATTATAAAACGAAGTACTTGCTATAAAACATTCTCAGTATGAAACCATTGCGCCACTACTGGCTACATTAAAACAATCATAAGTGACTTTGCCCGCTCACAGTGAGAGGTGATCCTAAGAGAGCTCAGCTAATGTGGATATAACAGTAACGCTGCACGATAGTGCTCTCACACCATGTCTTAATGGCCTATTATATTTTATGTTTAATTCAAACACTACCCAGGGAATTGGGTGCCCAGGGATTATACTTATATGTACGAGTAGATACATACGAATGAAGATACTGCGATATTCACATTAAAGAAAATTTTGTTTTGGTATTAAATTTTTGGTTGCAGATGTGACCACCAGACCTTGCACCTACCGACTATTACTTTTTCCAAAATTTAGACAACTTTTTAGTGGGTAACAAATTCAATTCCCGAGAGGCAGTACAAAATGCCTTTGAAGAGTTTGTTGCCTCCCGTCCAGCTGATTTTTACAAGAAATGCATCAATAAACTGCCAATGCGTTGGCAAAGATGCGTCGATTGCATGGGTGATTACTTCGAATAACAGAAATAAAAAAGTTTGAAAAAATAAGTACTTTCACTTATTGCATACAAAACGGCAATTTCATAGGTAAAGACCTAATACTATAATATTTTTATTGATGTTGGCACCAAGGCAAGTTGGTATTAATAGAGTAACAGTCAACAAGTAGTTTAAATATATGTTAGATTTAAAAACATTTCTAAGTATTAAATAAGTATAGTTTTAGGACAAGGAATAAGGACCCCGGTTGAGTCCAGAACTGTTCGAGCATCTTGGAAATACAAACGTATATAAAACCGTCCATCTTTAAAAATTCTGAACACCTATTCCGAATACTTTCAATGACCTGTAATCTTATGAATCTTATAATAAGCAGAGCTAAAAATTGCATCACCGTTAGCTAAAGCATTACGGCTAAGAGATAAATAGATTGTAATTACTTCAAGTAATCAATTACAATAAGTTATAGTCACAAACCTCGAAATGTGTAGAGTAATAACAGTGTGTGAATGACAGACGTCGAGGGAACGTACTCGTAACAATTGCATCAGAAACTTCACGCGTGTTCAATCAATCAAATTATTAATTACCATTATTTAGTTATGGGTAACAAGTATTTTTTTATCTGTAACTAAATAATTTATCTAATAGTTTTTTTGACATTTCTTTAGATAGCCGTGGACACGAAATATTCACATAGATAATATACATACACAGAGAGAAGTCCAAGTAGAAGTAAACAATATGTACAATGGTTGTAACAATTTAATAATAAACATTTAAAAAAAAACTTAGTGCCGTTTTCTTCTTCTTTAATCAACCGATTTTCTTTCTTTTATTGTTTTTAGGTTGATGATGTTAAATATTTTTAACTTTTCAACTTTCTCAGTCTATGAAATATATTTTGTATAGGTACGGGACTTAACATGATTACATTATAGGTAATACATAACTCTGGACGAAACCTGGTCGAAAAGTCAAGCAAAATGTTTGCGTGAATTCCCGTATGTATCTATAATTATAGATATTTTTTATTATCAATAAAACAGTTAAAAGCTTGTCTCTGTCATCATGATCTTCATCATCGAGGTTTTGGCCTAAGTCATCTTATCCACTTAATCAAACTGTGTTAAGGTATTATTATCAATCGGAGTGGTTTGGTTTACACCAAACCGCAATGTTACACCCATAATATATTAAGTTTTATACAAGCATGCTAAATTATCAATTATCAAACTTATTCGAAGTTTTTAACTCTAAAGTTTTATGATATAAAATTAGGAGGCCGAAAACTCCTTTCTAAGGGGAGGCCTATGCCCAGCAGTGGACAGGCTGTTGATGTGATGTGATGATGTGATATACAATTCGAACGAACTAAATGCGTACTCGAACCATCTCTAATTACTGGTAACGTTGGGCTTTACTGAAGTGTCAGACCTATAACACTGCACTAACATTCTTTAAATCTTAGGAAAAGTAAAATAATATTGAATTTCATTCCTTACTTAAAAAATATTAATTTTTGAGATGCTCTATACAAACTTCCTACCCCCTTTTGATGAGTTATATATAATCAGGTATTACTAATTAACAGGAATAAACGCGATTAATATGTTTCACATAACTTTGAATTACCTAATCCCTGTCAGTATGCATGCAACTCGGTCAAAACGTCAGGCGATTTAAAGGTATAAAATACCTTTAAATGGCGTTAATTCCTGTTCAATTATTAATATTCAAATCAGTTTTACAATGTCAAGGTCACATGAAACCACAAACTGTTTAATTAAAATCTCATAGGCATTTTAACATATTCCGTATAACGTATTTAATTATATATTATGGTTGAATTGTTCTGTTGTTACATTTGACCATGTAGATAGAGATTTGAGATTTTAATGGATAATAATAGATATTACGTAAGTTGTGCCTCGGTGGTGCTGTGGTAGCATATGCGACTGCTGTGCTGAGGTTCAGGTGCGATTACCGGGTCGGACCAAATGTTTATATGATTTGTAAATATTTGTTTCTGAGTTTTCTATGCATAATACGCGTATGTATGTATTTACAACAAATTTGGGTTGGTTGGTGGGAAGTTCTTTTGTATGTGTTTTCAATATAAAAAGATATAATTTCAGTTTATTTCATACTAACTTTTGCCCGCGACTCGTATATTACTCGCTGATATTACAGCTTTTCATTGGTGGTTTTTAAATCGGTTTAGCGGTGAAAGCGTAACAAAACAACAAAGAAACTCATTTTCACATTCATAATATAAATATGGTACTATTTATATAAAAACGTAAGATATTATCGCGGTAAAAAGTAGCCAATGTCCTACCTCAAGAATCAAACGATACTCATACCCAATTTCATCTAAATCGTTTAAGCGGTTATTGATTCTCCATACAAACTTCCACCCCCTTTTTCGGGTGTAAAATCCCCAGAAATCATTCTATAAGGGGGTCTTTTAAGGATTATTTCTGGGATAAAAACTACCCTATGTCCTTTCTAGGATCTCAAACTATCTCTATACTAAATAGCAACTGAAGCGGTTCAGCGGTTTAAGGGTCAAGAGTAATAAATAGATAGACAGACAGACATACTTTCGCATTTATAATATCAGTAGGCGTAATAAAGGTATATGATCAATTCCAGGTGATTATAAATAGGTATAAAACAGTTACCTACCATGTCCTTCTGTTTTTTGTTAAGACATAAAACAGAAGGAACCGATTCTGTTGATTTTCTAACTTCTACAGACTGTTGCGTGTAACATGTTCAAAGAGCCGCAGACAAAGACTTGGAATGCTCTAGAGAAGTTTGTACACGTAGAAGGTGTTTGGATGACAAAATTCTAATTGAAAACGTGATACGCAACCGAATGACAACGCCTAACATACGGTTACAGTACATACTGTAAACTGTTACAGGATATTTTATTACAGCAATTTACAAGACGCAAAAACAACATTCGCGCAGTCTATATTCTAGCTCTTAAATTGCTTTTTCTAGCTCCCGTTTTTATATTGGAAAAAGAAAAAGTGGTCCTGTAAAATATTACACTCAATAACATTATTTTTATTGTAATATTTCTTCTTACATAAAAATTCCGAGCATACACGTGTTAAGAAATTTTGTAGGCAATAAAAAAGCAATAAAAGTGCTGATGGATTGCTAAAAAAGACAATAGACCTTTTAAACAATTCATCTCATTTTTATTTCACTATACTATAATTAATTTTCAATATAAATTTAACAGGATATTTTTTTTGTACAATTTCTGCAACTTTAATCAGTAGTAGCAGTGGGTATTTTTCATCATTATCATCATCAGCATACTATCGCAGTCCACTGCTGGAAATAGGCCTCTCCCATTGCACACCACTTAGATCGATTTTGTTCTTCTCGCATCCAGCTCCTGCCAGCCATCTTGCACAAATCGTCACACCACCTGGCCTGTCCTAACATTATTTTAAACGCCCACTGCTGTGTAAAAGTGAGACCTAAAATAAGTAAATTAAGAAGTCAGTAGTAAAATAGTAACTAGCTACGTCAGTTGGCTATTTATTGTGTATCCATACTTATGTCATAAATGTGTAAGTGACTTTGTTTGGTACGCTTTCACGCCTAAACCACTATTCCGATTTTAAATATTATTTCACCAATAGAAAGCTACATTGTCAACAAGTACTATGGCACACACAGCGCGAATAAATCCAGTAAATTGCAAATTTATTATTTACTTTTGAATTTATCTCTACTAATATTGTAAAGCTGAAGTGTTCTGGTTAGATGTGCTATTAATCTTACGAATTACAGGTTCAAATTGAAAAAATATTTAAGTGTTCGTTAGCCCGTCTATAGAGGAAGGCTAGGAGCGGGGAGCATTGATGAAATATGTTGCAAAAAACGGGAAAAAATTATTCCTTTTCAAAGACGCAGGAGAAGTAGCGCGGGTTAGCTAGTATTTATATGTGGAGGCTTGTTTACTACGCATTTCATAGTGTGACAGGGGTCACACACGGTGCACAAACAGTTATTTATTACTTTAAAACATGTATGTTACGTACTAGTGAAAACAGTCAGCTTTTATATCATTTAATTGTGGTAAAATTTTGTCATGACATGCGGTATCTTCCTTCTTCCTCTTTTTACTGTGGTGCCGGATTAAGAATACGAAGGGTTACCACCCCTATTCATCCCGTGGTTGTCGTAAAAGGCCCTTAGTCGGCTTTAGAGCAACCTACGTAGGACAACAGCACTGAAAAGAGAAGGAAACCTTGAAACAAACCCCATACCAACCCGCCTAACCAGCGTGGTACAGTATGCCAAAACCTCCTTTCTAAGGAGAGCCCGTTATCCAGCAGTGGACTATTAAAAGCTGTTGTCAATGGATACTTGACCAGTTGATGCTTCAGTCTCAGTACCCTCTCCGATCAATGGGTACTTGGTGATATAGAGGTAAGTGACCCTGGCCTTTTTAGTCTACTGTAGTCTCAAAGTTGAGAGCGCGGCCCTATGTGTGCGTGGGCTTGTAAATATACAACTTTCATTCGTGTGGCAGTCGTCGTCCGAGCACCGCGTCACTGCCACACGAATGAAAGTTGTATATTTACAAGCCCACGCACACATAGGGCCGCGCGCACAACTGAGTTGAACTATCTATACTTGGCGATTTTGGAATTCCGTAGAAAGACTCGGACTTTTTATAGCTTCAACTACCTGCAACGATTGCCATAGATGTTCGTATGGCAACTGGGACAGATGGGTTAAAGAGCACTCCGAGGCACGGAGGGATCTTAATATGTTAACAATGGTAACCTATCCATAGACTGACCTTGCCATGCTAGGGTTGCTTAACTTTGAAATGTGTTAACCTACTCGGCTACCACTTAGCTACGAGCCCCCATATTATGACATATAATTCATTAACTCATGAAATAACACAAAGATGTACTTATTAGCTCGCAATAATATTATCTCAAAATAAATTATTTCATATGTTCAAATTGAGGTACTTAATGTTTCTTTAATTGTCAATTTATGTGTTCTGAATTTTCTTCCTTCCTTCACTTTGCATGGATGGGTATTGTACACTCCAGATTCTATTCGACCCGTTCAAATAGCAAATATTTCCGAACTGATTTGACCTTTAAGAAAAGAGCAATAAATAATAATAATCAATTCAGTTTATGCGAATCGACCACTAAAAAAAATATTAATTCAAAAAAGGTTCGTTTCACCAAATCGACCACTAAGCCATTGTGTCACCTTAGTAGTATAAAAAATATCTATAATATTATTTCATTAAAAGTAAATATTTTTAAAATCAGATAAGATACTATTAATTTCAATATACCACTGTTCACCAAAGTCTGCGTGTAGCTACAGAACATAATTGAATAAATATTCAGTATATTGAATATCACGAATATCATTTCATTTTCAGGGGCTGTAATGGTTTAACATTTCTCCCCTTTTATCTTTCAACATCTGATCGGTTTCAATGTATTGAATACGACGCCCTTAGAGGGGACGTTTAAATGACGATGTGATCTCTACGTGGTTGTTAACTCACGTTACGATTCATCTGATCAATATACAGTGTCGTTGGCTAAAGAGCTCGGACAATCTCAATGATAGTACGAGTCAGAGTGATGTAACCTTGAATTTCCCTGTCTCTTTCAACCATCCATTCAAGTCAATTCAATTAAATTCAATTCAATTCAATTTATTTTAAAAAAGCATACTAGCTTTTATTAGTATTATCTAATATATAAAATTCTTGGCTCGACCGATTATCGTGAAATTTTGTGTGCATATTGGGTAGGTCTGAGAATCGGCCAACATCTATTTTTCATACACCTAATTTTTTTTTGACAAAAAAAAAGTAATAATGTATATGGCAAAATAACGTTTGCAGGGTCAGCTAGTTATTTATATATAATAATAGTAAACTCACACATCACACAAAAGGACGTATGACATTAAATTAGGCAGAGCCTGGTAACCTTTTTTTTAACCTGTCGGTGGCATGTCGGACTCGAACCGACTAAAACCGAACACCGGGGAACCAGGTATACCCTAGAAAGAAAGTCCCTGGTGAAATTAGAGCCTGGTAACCTGACTGCTGATAGACATACTTATACATTTCAATATATAATATACGTCCGATACATATACGTATAATGTAGATACCAGAATTTGGCTTCTTAGAGCTACTATGAGCTACCAGAAAGTGAATAGAAATCTGCAGTAACTACTATAGTCCATCAACGTCGTGCGCGACCGTTCTGCGGGGTGACAGACGGTGGCGGGGACGAGGTACTCAAGATGTCAGCGGGTTGCGGGTGGTGTAGCGGGGAAGGGAAACGCTTCTCTTCGTGTGTAGCCGTGTGCTAGAATGACGCGCTACCTCGCCCCCGCCACTGTCTGCACGAGATTGCCGGGTTATAGTAAGCTCTTCGAACTTGAACTCATATGATTTGTTTTGACGATTCCAACAAATAGGGTTTAGGCGCGACGATCGATGGCAGGAGTTAAAGATTGGAACTCTCTCTTTTATTTTTAATACTGTTTGCATCTGAAGCGTGTTTCTTAACCTGTATAAAAATTATTTCTTATTCATTTAAAATAAAACTTTAAAAAATTAACTTACACAAAAAAATCCTTTAATACAAAGACCTTCCACGAGATAAAGATGGGCACATATCAGCAGGAGCACGTGTAATTTCTCTCCTTTCTCTATGTTTTACATTCCCCTCGTGTCTCCCGGGAGCGTTCCAACACAGAGCCGGTTATTTCTTACATTCTGTACTAAATTCACAGTTAGGAAATTGAATTTTTCGAATTCCACATCTTATAACCCCGACCGGCCATTTTAACGTGACCTCCCCTCAGTCATTCATCGTTCAAATCGAGGGTGAAAAGGTGTTAAAGTATGGGGTATCAATAGCGCAAGTTTACTGGATGTAACATTTCGTTTTATCATAAGTTCTCAAAGCCAAAAAAAACTTTGAAATTGAGTTCTAAAAAAGTATTTCTTAGAAATAAATTGACATCAAACTATTTTTTTAAATACCTACAGTTTTGTCTCGACTTCATATTTCTTCTACTTTTAGGTTATCTTAAATATATTTCGATCAATTCTTGAATTTATACAGTTAATTGGAATTCTAGAAAATCTAAAGAGTCTATAGGCCATTTAAAAATGCCTGAAATGCAAATTATGTATGTATAATTGTACCTACCATAAAAATGTTGAAATTTTTGTTATTGAATTGAGACAGAAATCAATTTAAATCATTTTTTCAAGTATAAATGTTATGTCATCGATAAAGACATTATGTTTTAGATTCTTCTGGCTCGTAGTAAATTTCATAGAACACCTAAAGTAAAATAACTAATAAGTATAAAATAAATAGAAGTAAACAATTGTAAAATTACTTTTTAAGAATTTGGTGAACTTAAATCGGGGGGACATTTAATGTAAAGCAAACCACTTGTGTTTCATATAATACACATTACGTTTTCAATTTGAAAATTGATTAATTTTAGACACTAATTAATGTTGTCATTCATTCTTGTCAAATAAACGTATCATCATCATCAGCCTATCGCAGTCCACTGCCGGACATAGGCCTCTCCCATTGCACGCCACTTAGATCGGGGGCAAACGAGCAGACGGGTCACCTAATGGTAAGCAACTACCGCCGCCCATGGACACCTGCAACTCAAAAGTCGCAAGTGCGTTGCAGAGGGAGGGGGATAACCTCACTCACTCAGTGAAAGGCAACGAAAGAATTGTTAAGTTGGTTATTATAACATGCTATATTTTTCCCCTATTAATGACAATTGCCAATTATTTTACAATTTTTTTAACACATGTATTTTTAGGAAACTTTTTACTCTGCACGATCAATCTAAATTGTCGCTTAAATAAATTGTCGCTTTCCAAACTGATACGATCTCCTAATAATCACGAAAAGAGTATAGTAGAACAATACAGAGTGTCACCACACCTATTCATCCCGTGGGTGTCGTATGGCGCTACTAAGACTATGGAGCAAACTACACAAGACAACAACACTGCAAAGAGAAGGAAAACTTGACACAAAACCTATACCAATTCTTTTGGCCAGCGTGGCCATAGGCCATAATAGGCCAGAAGCACTGGACTATTAAAGGCTGTTGATTATAATGATACCCTAAACATCTTTTACCGTGGTTTTTACTTAGCTCTAGTGAAGGTTCCATCTTTAGTTTTAAAATTTTCTGAAGGATTATACAACTTGGGACAGATTTAGATCGTTAATTAAAATTGTCATAGATTTAAAATACACATCGAATAACATTATTGTTACGTTTTCAGTTCAACTGTTACGAATTTAATTCTCATTGCGAAAATTAACAATTAATATCC
Source organism: Arctia plantaginis (assembly GCA_902825455.1). Taxonomy (NCBI): domain Eukaryota; kingdom Metazoa; phylum Arthropoda; class Insecta; order Lepidoptera; family Erebidae; genus Arctia; species Arctia plantaginis. The sequence goes on from CADEBD010000300.1 coordinate 2,805,621, forward strand.
CGAAAGCCATTGTGAACTTTAAGTGTTAAGTATAAGGTGCATTATAGCAAACGATAAAATGTTAATGGTTAACTGAAAGCCCATTATGATATGGCAAACAATCCGACTAATGACAGGTTTTATTAAAATTGAAATGAAATCGTCTCCGGAGGGAATGAACATTTATTGCAATATTTTTACATTTAATACCTTTTGATGTCACGAATAATGGAATTTAAAGTATGTTTCTATTTCAGTTTGAATAAAAGTCTATTTATTAATTGATGAAATAAATTTCTATTTTTAATTCTAGATTTTAGCTCTCAACTAGTTATTTCTGTACTAGCTGCCTGCGTCTCTAAAGAGGTATCATTTTTCCCCGTCTTTGCAGCATTTTTCTACTATTAGTCGTATCGTGATGTTTATTTTATTTATTTACTTTAATTAAACGGTTATACCAATTACAATAATTAAATATATACATCAACTCAAAAAAAACACAAATGAAACAAAGATAAAATATAAATCAAAACAAAAATCATCCGACCTGCTTACAGAACCGCAAGCATACAAACATTACATTTGGCCATCTATCCGCAAACAAATCACCGTCGGGATTGGCACGCAGGAGAGCGTTGAGTGCAGAAAGATCTTATAGAGCCTTCCTTGATAAATGTGGTATCAAACACTAAAATATTTTTTCATTTTGAAGCAGTAGTTTCTGAGATTAGCGCGTTCAACCCAACAAACTCTTTAACGCTCTGTGTTTTAACTCAATGTGCGACGTGTACGTATCGCACTCACAGAATAAAAGTGGTCTAATTAAAAATTCAGTTTTTTGGCAAATGAGGAAGAAAGTCTTCAAAAAGAAGATTGCGTAGGTGAATAATGAAATTAAAGCGGCCAATGCATAGGGTTGACAAGGTTTGAAGTGAGTTTATTAAGTGCCAGAAATTTTGAGTTAGGTTACTTTCATTCTAAGGTTGCGATATATAATTTTTTTTTATGTGAGAGGGGGCAGACGAGCAGGCGGGTCACCTGATGGAAAGTGACCATCGCCGCCCATGAACGTCTGCAACTCAGGAGTCACAAACGCCTGCCGGAAATACCGCAGACGACTCGTTCCACAGATTGGTTATGCGGGGCAAAAAGTGTCTCGAAAAGCGCATAGTAGTGGAGCGGTACTGATACTAAGGCGGGGCTTGAGAGATTAGCCAATATATGTTTGAACTTGATATCTCAATGGGGTGAACGTAATCGCTTAACTTTTGCACCCAATAAAACCTTCCAGCTACTTTTAAAAGGTAACCTCAAATCACCGCCGAGCATTAGATTTGACAATGTTGCTGTAAAAAATAAAACCGCAGTGTGTTATCTAGGGTTAGTTTTAGAAAGAAACTTTTCATTTATCGAACATATTAAAATAGTTAATGAAAAGTCTAAAAAGAGTTTCTGTGCATTGACAAGGATATCAACTGCGACATGGGGTCTATCATTTAATACATTAAAGATCATATACGGAGCTACTTATTTAGGTTCTATGTGCTATGGTGCACCTGTATGGGCCGATAGGGCGACCGTAGGCGCTGTCCGTCGCAAACTGTTACAAGGCCAACGACTTGCACTGATATTTTTGTGCAAGGCATATAGGACGGTTAGCACTGAGGCTTTGCCGGTGTTGGCAGGTGTCCTTCCGGTCGATCTCGAGGTGCAGAGACGTGCAGCCATGTACTATTCAAGACAAAACATGGAATGCGATTTCTTGAGCGCGCGGGATCGCGGTAAAATTACAAGATTGCTTCAACAGCAGTCCGATGTCTATAATGACCTCATAGACGAATGGCAGCAACGCTGGGACGAATCATCCAAGGGGCGCCATCTTTACCAATTTTTTCCATCTGTTCGCGAACGGTTGTCGAGGACATGGCTTGAGGTGGATCACTGTGTCGCTCAATTTCTTACGGGTCATGGTAACTTTAAGAGCAAGTTGTATTCATTTAAATTAGTCGAGTCACCATTGTGTCAATGCTCAACACCTAACTCTCATTATGAACAATCTGCTCATCATATCCTCTGGGAATGTAGTCTTTGGTATAATGAACGTAATATAATGCTGAATAGCTTGCAGGTGACATCTGGGGCGGTATACTGTGGGGATCTTGTGTCAACTAGGGTGAATTTCCGTGCGTTTAGGCGATTCTGCCATACATATTATAGAAATCAAATATAGCTCATGTAGGACCCGTAATATTTTGTGGCCGTGGTGCTTCCCTGTTTAAAAGGGTGTATGCCTATTTTACTTCATTTTGTCTCCCGCTTTGCTAAGGAGAAGAAGAGAGAAGAAAATTGGAGGAGTTGGAAATACAGTAAATCCACTTCCCGGATTTACTGTATTTCCAACTCCTCCAATTTTCTTCTGATTAATTTCGTTGCGGGTTCCAAGACAGTTTAATTTCTTCCTGGGACTTCCCGAGTGTCATAACTCGGTGTGTTCGTGGGTCACTGCTGTGGATCCTGGTGTACAGGAGTTACAGTGGTGGGCGTGTGGGTGGGATTAGTCCCAATAAAGTAGTGGAGCGGGATAAATCCAGGTGATGAGGATGAAAATTTCATTGTAGGTATAGATAGCGGAATTCCGATCAGAAGCCGATAATCGATCGAAGTAGCGTGCAATAGGACGGCGATAGGCTGATAATGATGATGAAGATAATTCCAATCAGTTCCCTGCTCCATGTATTCACTGTGTAGAACTGCACTATGTTCATATGTGTATCAGTTTTCGTCGAGGACAAGTTCTGCCAAATAACGATCGCTATAAGCAAAATGTTTGTGCAACTAGCGTACAAATGCGACTACGTTGCGATTCTTTGACTCTGTCATTAACATAGACTTTAAATATGGTACAGAACTGACGCTTTTAGTGTACGAATAAAGGTAACTAAATATAATGTGTTTGTTTATCACCTTTATAATTACTAAAGGTCACGTGTCGATCGAATTCCATAGTTTGAAATGTCTTGTTTTGTTTTATGAACAGTATAAGTTGACCTGTTATTGTATTGACTTTTGTACCATGGTAGGTTGTGATATATACCAGACTCCTATAGTTTTATGTAGCTGTATGTACCATTCTACATAATGTTAGAATTTATGGCACATTTTTAATTTAAGCATTCTACACTTCTTCAACATATTAAAATTAACTATTTCAAATATTATACTCTTTTATTTTACTGTAATTAAATTCTCAATATTAGTTATATAAATTTTTGATTATTGAGTTCTCAACATACTTTATATAGTTAAAAACTTTTAATTTTATCACACAATCTACAGTGTTTTTTTAAAAAGGCAATCGAATAATTCGCAATAATCGAAAAATCTAAATTTAGTGGCAAGACAACTTTTTTGTTTCAAAAAATGCATTCTAGAAGTGCCATAGACAAAGGTATAAATTTTAAATTTTTTTACCAAAGAAATCTTTGACATTCTAACCATTACACTCAGAAAGGAACGTAACGCCTCACGATATTCGCTTGCAAACTCGAATCTAAAACTAACTTTCGTCTTCAGTCGAAATCGACTCTATTTTTATGTCGTTAGGAATTAAATTGGTTGGTCGTTTGCTATATTTACGTTGGTTCACAGTTTCAGTATGGAGTACTTTGACATTTTGTGAATTGATAACCATCTTCTCTAAGCACGCGACATGTTGTTTTGTTGATTCAAGATAATACGAGTACCTGTTTATTACCTATTATTATTTTATGTATGCAAGCATTGGTTTTGTTATTCATGTCATTAACATTACTTTCTATAATAAAAAAAGGATACTTAAAGTTATAACCAGTTTGATGTTCACATTTTGCGGTGGAGATTTTAGTTGAAATGTAGGTCATTGATTTCTTTTAGCAAGCAACTTTTATCTTAAAACTCGAAAATAGAAGTCTCCCTTTCTTAATAAAATCTTATGTTTGCGATCATTCCCCTATTCAGTTTCTTTCTGTAACTTATCTTCTTCTGTTTTTCTGCCTGAAGGATGAGTCGAGCAAGCGGTTGGTCAAGGGCCATAGGGCGAGGGAGATTGGGTAAGGGATCCTGCAATTCTTGGTCTGAGGATTTTTTTTGTTTATTTTAAAAAAACAACTCCCGCACTAGGAATATATCCTATGTCGTGGGGGACCTTATAAATATTCATGAAACGAACACAATGAACACAGACTTAGGACAACAACTTATGTATCATATAAAGTAAAATCTATCCTATGTAAGCATATAACCGACAACACTCAACGACGAGGTGACCGCTTAAACCACTACGCCATTCGTGCAGTCAATTGGACTGAGAATGCGGTCGCTTGAAGAGCCTTGGATCACACGATTTTCTGTCCATGCTGTAATTTAAGAAGAAACGCCGACAGGATCATAGTATCAAGAAATTCTTCTATGCAGTAATCCAAATACCTAAGCCGTTAATTGTAGATCTTTTATCCGTCACACAAATGGGCCAGTTCCGCCAGAGTTATACCACGGCCTCACAGAAAACATCTGTTTTTACTTTTCTACGAGTGAGTCAGGTTATTGGAGCCTAAACCCCCCAAACTCTCCCCCTCCCCTTGATTCTAGGTGCGTGGGTTCAAGGCTTGGCAACGCATTTGTGACTCCGGAGTTGCGGATATCCCCGAAGTTACTTATTATCAGGTGACTCGTCTGTTTGTTAGCCCTCTTCTTAATGTCATGTTAAAAAAAAACTTTAATATTACCTTGACCGTAAGACCTATTTCTTAGCGTTCCATGGATTCATCGTGCGGGTGGCAAATCCATCGCGTGATAGATGGGGGCAACACATGCGATTTCGACAGCGCCTGGGTATAGGTTAAGGTATAGGTTTTATAGACGTCTTGTAAAAAAATAATTGAAGTATATTACTTCCAAACTGATCCTCAAGGACTCAAATTTTACAAAGTAACTCCAATTCGGTTTGACCCAAAAACTATATGAACGAAAACCTCAGAATTACGACGCCTACGAAACAGATGTTTTGAAATCGCTCAGATTTAATTAAACAAAGTTTTCAGAAGTTATTTAAGTATAGAGTTGGGAAACATAAATATCATTTGACAGTATTCTATTAACTTGAAAGTACGTTGAAACAGTTATTGTATATAATGTATATTAATTAAACAGTAGAATAATTTATTGCGGTAAAACATTATTTGCTAAATCTTATACCAATTGACTGATTTATAACAATTACTAATTAAGAAGAATCAACGCAATTAATGTTACGTACCTTTGAACGTGACGTTGCAACCAAGGTGCACTGGCAGTAGCCGCTACAGACTGACTGGATCAGTGGTGTAAGTTGGTCTTCGAAATCGTGAGGCAGAATGTGGTCGAGAGGATGAACAATGACACTAATGTAATGTTCTTCTTCCACTGGTCGAGTGGATGAAGAACTGTTGTTTTGCACAGTTTGCCCCCTTGGTAGGTCTTACGACACTCACGGGATAAATAGGGGTGGTGACACTCTGTGTTCTTAATCCTTCAAGAGAAGAAAAAGAAGGAAAACTTGAAACAAACCCTTTTTTTTTTAACGTGTGGAAATCCCCTCGGACCGTCACCCCTCCGGGGTTTGCGGCGGGGTGGTGTGTCGGACTCGGACCGACTAAAACCACACGGTGTGCCACTCTGCGCCTGTAACAGGAGGGATCCGGGAACAGCTGTTGTTAAGACATCCGGACCCCTCCTAGCGCCAGCCCGCTCCTGGTGCGGGCTCCGTCTCAATATATTTTCCTCTCTTTAGGCGACGTCCGGCACACGCGGACGCCGCCCCCTCGCGGCTGGCCAAACTAATGCGGATGGAGGGGAAACCCACCCCCTCCACCCGCGGCCGGTCGAAACGGTGCGGTAACCGCGTATGGCTCTGGCCGCCATTACCCTCTGAGGGCGCCAGAGGCGTGCCCTATTCTGGGCGGTCAAAGCCGCCGCCCACACCGGTGCACCGTATAGTGCCATTAACCGGACAACCCCCGTGTACAGCCATCTTGTCGCGACGCTGGGTCCACCCAAATTGGGCAAAAGTCGCCCTAGGGCAGACGCAGCGCCGACCAGCTTTGGAGCAAGCTGTCGGAAGTGCTCGTCGAAGAGCCACCTCCCGTCGAGGATCAGGCCCAGATATTTCATCTGGGCCCGAACCGGTACGAGGACCGAGTTGACCACGATTGAGGCGCCAGGGGGTGGACCACGACGGGGCCCATGAAATAACAGGGCCTCAGGAAACAAACCCTACACCAACCCTTCTGGCCAGCGTGGTATAGTAGGGCCAAAACTTCCTTTCTATGGAGAGGCCTATGTCCAGCAGTGGATTAGTAAAGGCTGTGTATGGATGTTAGAAATCGCCTGTTTGTAATTTTATTAAAAAAGTTACCGATTTCGAATAATGATTTTGAATTATACTTTGTTTCTGCAAACGTATTATACAATTTGAAATAAGAAAAAGAACTCGTTTTGATATGTACCCCAATTGACTACTAATTTATAATATTATAAAAGAATACATAACACATATTACAAAGGCTATTTTCAATAAGGGCTTTCAAAAGAAACCTTCCATATTATTGACAAGCGACATCTCTTAGAAACATAGTTATGATTGTATTCATATTTATATTTCTGAGAAGCAAGACTGGCCAAGCCTTTGTTAAGGGAGACACGACTTGTCTCTCCAGTGCCAGGCGCCATGAATACCACTTATGTAGCGAAGTTATTATTCTCAGAAGAGTATGCTCAAAATACGCTATAATATTTAAAAGCTTTCAATTGCTTTAAATTCGGTTTAAAAGCTATTTATCAACGACTATTTATCAGCCTGTATTACACATGTTTAATATATCTTCTTAAATCTATCTCGTGGTCGAAACTGATCGTATTTTTTGAAATGATTGTCCCTCTCATCTTGATATGTATGGTCTAGCCAGATCAAAGAATAATCGAGATTTGAAGAATGAAATCTAAATGGAGGAATAATGATAATGTAAGGAAATGTAAGCAAATAAAGGAAAAACGGGCAGTTTTGTTTTTTGATTTAAAATCATTAAAAAAAAAACAAAATTCAAAATTTTGATTTAAAATCATTCCATTTTGAACTTAATCAATTTACTTAACCAACTTAAGTCTAATCTCGATATACAAGTGAAACTGCACAGTGAAAATAAAAAATAAAATAAAAATAATTCGGTATTATGTTTTGGTAATTCGTAACATAACACTAGCTGTGTAAGGTAAAAATATTGACATGCTACTACACAAAGTATTCTGTACCTCACAGGGTTAAAAATGCCTAAAAATCTGTCACCGTATTGTATCTTTTTATAGCAAGTATTAGAAGAAAAAAACGATATTAAAATTCAAGAATGTAGACTTCCGTTCGCCAATAAACAGGCGTCTGTACAAACGCATACAAAGATCAAATGTTTTGTGTTATCCAACGTGCGACGCGGTTACGTGCAATCAAAGCTTCGGATTACCATCCACCGCCGCAATAAGCCGCAATTAGTACCGAAAGGCTTTTAATGCGGATTCTATCCAAGTGAATAGAAAATAGCGGAGTTGTGCTTACAATAATATGCTTAGAAATATTTAGAAAGAAAATAAAATGAAGGAATGACATATAGTTTTTTGTTTGAGTTTCGTACATCAGTAGGAAAAACCGTTTACCGTGGCAGAGCCATGCTTCAGCACGAATGGGCCGGCTCGACCGGACTGATACCACGGCCTCACAGAAAACCGGTGTTAAGCAATTCTTTTGTTGCCTTTCACTAAGTGAGTGGGGTTACCGGAGCCCAAATCCCACTGACTCGAGCGGGAGGGACTCCAAGGGCAGCAACGCACTTGTGACTTTTGAGTTGCAGGTGTTGCTTACCATCAGGTGATCCGTCTGCTCGTTTGCCCCTTTATACCATAAAAAAAAACTTTATTGGTGATCACAATGCTTTGTTTGTCGAAGATCTTTTTTTAGAATCACTTAGAGGTGTTAGATTGGTCTTAGTAGCAATAAACGATTAGATGTACATTATAATATTATGGATATTGTGCAACCCATAAGACACTCAGAAAGTAATAATCCTAACGTATAATAAAAAATATTTTGTCGTTACTTGCATTGTTCAATCACAAACGTACATTTCCTTCGGACAATTCACATTTATATCTTCACGCTTTCCAGGGTGTGGAAACACTGGAACACACATGTGGAAAGTTAATTGACACCCTACCTAGACTTGTCCATTGCTGGACATAGGCCTCTCCCATTGCACCATCTTCTCGCATCCAGCTCCTGCCAGCCTGTGGGCGTCCTACATTACGTTTGCCGAGACACGGTCTCCACTCAAGAACTCGTTTTCCCTAACGGTTGTCGGTTCTGCGGCTAATATGGCCAGCCCACTGCCACTTCAGCTTGCTTCCATTTACTTCTTGACAAATACATTTTATACCCACATTAGAAAACAACATGATCTCCGCTAACGCTCATGATTTGTGTTGATGATCAACAAAGCACACAATACAGTGACAAAGACGCTCGAGGCTACGGAAGCGATCCTTCATTAGGGACCAAAGGTCAATAGACCCCACGGGGCAACCCTGTCCTTTGATTAAACCCGAATCATGACCCTCTGTCCTTTTTTTGTAGCTCTCTAATCACGTTTTATGGTAATATGAGATTAAAATTACCAAAATGTACACACGGCAAATGAAATACCTGTTCAGGTCTACATGTGTGTGTTATTCCGACAAGTACATTTTTATACGTTCACACGTGTGTGAATCCATTCTTAAATTACAAACATATAATTAAGTTCATTTGTTTGTTACGCTTTCAAGCGTAAACCACTTAACCAATTTTAATTTCATAAATGGAAAGCTACATTATCAACGAGTGACATCGTTTTTTTTACTTACACATTTCCAAATTAGTATTGTTAAAAACCATAATACGTTGTTAGCTTCAATTTCTCCATTATCTATATATATATATAAGAGATTTCCACGTATATAGTCACTCATCACGATATCTCTGGAACCATTAGAGCTAAACACTTGAAATTTGGTAGGTATATTCTTTTCACCGAGTAGAGGTCAGCTAAGAACGGATTTTAAGAAATTCAAAAAAAAATAATTAAATAATGTAAATAGCAAAACAACGTTTGCAGGGTCAGCTAGTAGGATATAAATTACATCAACAGCCTTTAATCCTCATTTACATAGTAGTACATGACGGTGATCAGATATTTCGTTTACTGTGTGTACACATATACATAATATGCTACATAAAGTATGATGAATCCGTTTGAATTACACACCAAATGAAAATATGATTATTCAAAAAGAGAAAATATATTTACTTTTTCATTTGAAGTTCGACATCACATATGTAACTTTTACGACGAGTCTGTTAGCTACTGATTGAAAATTTAAATTGTTTACAGTATGTATTATTATTTATTATTATGAAAAATACAATTTTTAGAATAAAATTAGTATCATCCTCAACACTAGTCCACTTAGACCTCTCCTCAGAAAGGAGATTTTGGCCTACTATACCACGATTGCCAGACGGGTTGGTATAGGAATTGTTTAAAGTTTTCCTTCTCTTTGCAGTGTTGTTGTTATGCGTAGTTAACTCCCTTAGTCGGCTCTTACGACACCCTCGGGATGAATGGGGAAGTGTCTGTATCCTTAATCCGTTAAGACCGATAAATTATTGTATAAATAACATTTATGTGCAATGAGTATTTGTAGGTAATTGTATGATATGCAACCTGTAGTGCTATTCTTTATGGAAACAGCCTTGCGTACAGCGCTGCCAGAGCGTCGAACTTCAAACTAAGTTCTTTTTAAATTTGACGCTACAGCTCTGTCTCAGCGTCGAATTTCAAAATAAGTTCGTTTGAAGTTCGACGCTGTCTACGCAAGTCTGTTTTCTTAGAGAATAGCACTGCTGGTCGAAACGTCAGGCAATTCCAAATTAATATACCTAGTACCTGTTACGCCATTACGTTAAGCCTCACATATCTCTCTACACATACTGTCTGTACATACAGTAGTGTCTGTCAGGAAATAGACAAACAGACAAGCTACAATTTGGTATAGAGATAGTTTAAGTTAAGCTAGTTTTACCGCGTTAACCGATATACAAGCGGGCCTAGCCAAACGCTAGTTATTTTCAAATGTAGAAGATCACTTCATAATAACATTTTACACTGACAACATTACATTTTGATAAAACTAGCGAAGAAATAATCCTGTTGAAATAAATGAAGGAGTGTTTCGAAGAGAATACAAAACTGTTTCAAAAACTACATTTATTCTTCCAAAATGTGTCGGGTTGAACGCCGAACGCCTAGACCCGTTCCGCATTTTCTCAAACTATATGTTAAGCCTTTAGATTGGTACGTGTACATAGAACTTATGTGCTATGTAGTGAGCACTAATATATATATAATGTAGTTTTAAGTTGTTTTTCTTTAATATAAAACTGTTAACGAGCGTATCTCGCCTATAAGCTCGTAGCTTTTCGAGGAATTTATGTAAGTAAGAATTTTTTTATGAATTAACATAATAAAAAAAGGAGAAGTGGGGAGAAAGGCACCAAGGCGGACCTCACACTCGTGATACTTGAGTTTCAGGGGTTCATAGGCAGCAACGGCCAATTTAATTTGTGTCGTTCGTTGTCGTCGTGTGTCGGAAATCTAATCTAATCATTATTATCAGGTATTTTTAAACAATACATTTTCTTAATTTTTTTGTTTTTAATTAGAGGGGGCTGACGAGAAGACGGGTCACCTGATGGAAAGTGACCATCGCCGCCCATGAACGTCTGCATCTCAGGACTCACAAACGCATCTCGCCAAACGCAGTGTAGAACGCCCACAGGCCAGGTGGAGTGACGATTTGCGTAAGATGGCTGGCAGGATCTGGATACGCAGGTAAAGGCAGATCACCTCTTTGTATTTTTTCTTTGTTGGTTCAGTATTAAAACGTCTTAAATTTATGCTTCCTATGTATTTCTTAAACGATCGTATGTTTCTTCTACAAAGATATACACATTATGTACATGTATGACTAAGCAAAGATTCAATGCAGGCTTGGCTTAATCCAAACTAGCTCGCGGGATTAATATTCCTGGCTCCACTATCATAATTCCACAACGTGAAGCCGAGCCACAAATCTTGAGGTCGTGGCTGCTAGGCTGGTGCCGCATTTGCATACTTGGTTATGTACTGCGATTGTATTCCATGCACTTAATTAATTGAGGATCTGATAATTGTTAGTGTAGCCGAGCTTAAAATGGATCCTTAAAAGGGATCTATGGGAATTCTACGAGATTTACTAATTTCGACTGTGTTTATTACTTGAATTATTATTGTAGTTAAGGAAGTGACTTCGTAATGAGCCGTAAGGCGGTCTCATGCTCATTTTCTCCAACTGAAATCTGAGTATTTATTCCTTTCTTTAAAGTGGTAAACGTACTTAGTAAAGCGCCTACGCACTTTATACGAGCAAGAAGCAACAGCATGCATTAATGTGTTAAAACGTTAAAAGCTAATAATGTTGGAGCATTTTATTTGCATGATATGTGTGCTTAAAACATGATATAGAATTTTCTTTTCTTATTAGATCGAAAATAAAAACCCACCCTTTTTATGGTACCGGTTAGCATGCTTAACACTAAGATCCTCATACGATGATGAGGAATGTTCACCTCCATGAAATATTTTTTTTAGGTCTTTGTACTCACCGAGTGGGAATTCTCTCGTTTAGTACCATGATTGCGGTCATGGTACGGAGCGTGAGTGCGAGTAACGCCGCCGTCTCCTTCTGTTATGTAAAATAGAACTTGTGGAGGGACGGGTGTCATGTCCCTCCAACACAAAGGGAGGATCCTCCGATCAGGGGAGGTAATCATGTCTGGCGGGTTTTAAATACATGTATGTGATATACTTAAGTAGTTATGTATGTAAGTATATTTGCTGGTATGTACAAGTATTTGTTTATATGTATATAAATATGTATGTGTTTATATATATATGTTTATATTTATTATATTATATATCTAGTTATTATATATTTAATATTAGTAAGCAATTAACCTCAAAAACTCATTTCACCGTCAACTACTACAGTCTCTCCGGAACATTTTGATCCATACCAAGGTTGACTGGTAGAGATTGCTCTTAGCAATAAGGCCGCCCTTTGTACATTATATGTCTGATACTTTTATGTAACAAACTTTTTGTAAAACGTTGACAAATAAAGAGTTCTATCTATACTCATGTATTTATGTCACTTACGTAACATAGATCGAGCCTATTGAAGTCATCACAGCACAACTCTTTCTAAATATACGAATATATATATTATAGATAAATTACACTTAGACACAGTGTGCTTGACGTAGTGCTTTTCACACATTACTTGTATTTGGTTTAGCGGTCAGTATCGCGATCCTTACAGCGCTATCTAGCGCTGTAAGGATCAAAACTACTCGTATTAACCACAATCATAATAATATATGTACTTTACTCGATACTAGATGACGCTATTCTCCACATTCCATACAATCGAACCACTTAATCCTATGGCGCAACAATAAGTAAATGTGAAAGTGGGTTTATTTGTTCGTTTGTTACGTTTTCGCGGCTAAATCAGTAAACTGATATTAAAATTCTATCCCCAATTGAAAGCTACATACACTCAAAGCTAATAAAAATGTAAAAGTAATCGTACTTAATTAAAACCACAAATTAACCCTAGTAAATTCTTATTGGCATAAACCTCTTGAAGTTTATCCACCAAAGGTACAATGACATGAATTAGTAATAATTTGATATCCAACCGCTAAACTGATCTATGCACATTAATGCAATGTAGAATTAATAGTACATTATCAAATACTAATGGCTGCCGCGGCTTTACGGCGACAAATGAGTGACAGCCACTAAATTACACACGAGATATATTCAATATCCTGAGTGGATATCGATCTTAAATTTAAGGAGTAGGATTACCTACTAGAGATAATAATATCTCGTGAGGAAAGACTACATTCGAGTTGTTTCAAACCTCCTAATGTTTTCTAAGCTCTAGATATATATAAATACTCGTGACACAATAATAATAATAAATATTCCTTAATGTACGTCAAAATTAAGAAAGAAACAAAAAATAATATGACAGTAGTAGACAATTCATATATGTGTGGTGACGGATTAAGAATACGGAGTGTCACCACTCCTTCCCGTGGGTATCGTAAGAGAGCAAATAACGCAGGACAACAGCACAACAAAGAGAAGGAAATCTCGACACAAACTTTATACTAACCCGTCTGGCCAGCGAGGTATAATAGAACAAAACCTCTGTTCTAAGGAGAGGACTATGTCCAATGCTCGACTAGTAAAGGCTGTTGATGTGATGTAACACATTCCTATTTGTATATTGGCCGCTCATTATGCATGTAGAACGCACAGTGTTCTATGCACGCTTTTTAAGAATACAACCGACAGGTGACGGTGGTATGGGTTGAAGAGTAACGTCTTCAGTGTGATAGGTAATGCCTTTCGGGGTGGTGCAAACAGGAAATAGTCCTTCTCGCTCCCCCGATCATAGGAAAATAATAGAAAAGCCGAGGTTTTTTATTGATATGTGTCCGACACATCTTTTCACCCCTTCAAGGGCGGGCGATATTTATGAAGACTTTCCACTTCGTAAAAGTTCAAAGACTTTGACTATTAATGCGCCATTTAAAACTATGTGTTATATATATTTTTAACTACGGTTTATAACGAAAATCAAACAATAGTTTTTACCAAATATCCAACAGAAAAAAATGGTGTTTAAAATAACAAGCGCTTCGTGGTATTTTAAACACATTTACCGATTTCTGGGTTGCGGCCAAATTGGTTTAAATTGTTTTGCATAGAATCCAGTTGGGTTCTTATTTAGAGTAATAGTAGAGTTAATTTGGTAGACACAAATGCAAAATAAAAACGTAAGGGTATTTGAATTGAATTCCGTAAGGAAGTACGTTAAAGTAGTAAATAAAAATAACGTCCGTCTATTCTCACAAATTGCTTTATCATAACAACATCAAGTGTTACCGTTAAAAAAAAATTGGAACTCCAAAAGTACATCTCAGATAAGTTACATATATAGGTACTCTTTATTGCATACCATGATTAGGAAACGGAAACATACATATATGTAGAATAAAAACAGACACAGTGATACAATGGGCAGTCTGCGATCTCTTACAGACAACCTTTAAATGGACGATACTATACAGTGATATGTAGTTTGTGGTGCGCATTCACAATTTCCGTTATATTCCGACGGGCTGAGAATACGGAGTGTCACTATTCACCCCTATTCATCTTCTGGGTGTCATAAAAGCCGACTAAGGAAGCAAACTACGCAGGACAACAACACTGCACAGAGAAGGATAAACCTCCTTTCTAAGGAGAGACCTATGCCCAGCAGTGGCCTACTAAAGGCTGTTGATGTGATGTGATTTACGATTAACGTATAATAACTAATATTACTTTACATATTTTATATATACGAATACATAGCATCTTACATCATTTTAAATGAATTATTATGTTAAACTGTTGTAAAAGTTTACAAAACTGCCCAAACACAAATTATGTTATCGAAGTAATATTTTAGTTTGAATTTGAAATGAATACTCTTCTAGCCTGTTATTTGCTTGGCGACATTTAATTAAAAAAAATTACGGATCCCTCTGACATAGAACGGCACCTCCTGACGCAACTTCAAAAAGCTCATGCATTTGTTGAACAGATTTAAATTTCTATTTGTTGCATTCATATCTAAATTTTAGGGTTTTATAAGAGACTAGCTGACCCGCGCAACTTCGTCTGCGTCTCTCAATAGTAATAAATTTTCTCCGTTTTTGAAACATTCTTCATTGGTGCTCTGCTCCTATTGGTCTTATCGTGATGATATATAGCCTATAGCCTTCCTCGATAAATAGGCTATCTAACACTGAAAGAATTTTTCAAATCGGACCAGTAATTCCTGAGATTAGCGCGTTCAAACAAACAAACAAACAAACTCTTCAGCTTTATAATATTAGTATAGATTTCTTCAGTTAAAATTTCGCTGCACATTGATTGCTTAAGCAGTAATAGATATGCACCAAATACTTCATTTGAATAAGTAAATATTAATTCTATTATCACTAATCTGACAGCTACAGACTGATTCCGCTACAACTTCTTCTAACAAGCCTTCGGCGATCAGCAAGCCTTTCCTGGAATTAAACAAACTTGCCAGCATAGAACTTAGGCACCACCGTTTACCCTTCCGTTTATCTTTGAATGTCGAGTTTATAATAGCTTGTGCCAGAGATCGTTTGTTTACCTATATTGCGGGCACGGACTTTGGTTAACTACCTTTGGTTGGTAATGTAAAAGCAAATTCACTAACTAAAATGATTTGTTTCTAGAATCTATTACGACGGTTTACTAAAGTCTATTCCACTTATGGATTTTTTAATAACTAAATCTGTTTCGGATAAATTAAAAGATATATTTTTTTAATTTATTAAAATGATAGAATGGTAGAAACTATAAATAATATAATTCTATGTAGTTTTCAACTAAATGACGTTGCAAATCCACAGCACTTTACAAAAATTCTCATTAACATTTTTAAATAATACTTCATTTATTATTTTAGGGAACGCTTACATGAGAGTGTCGCAAGATACCTATACATATATAGATTATAAATAGGTGATTAGACTGTATGTATAAATACGTATATGAATGTAGGCCAACATTCAAATGAATGAGCGATGCCTGCACGAATATTGAGATGAGTGTAAGATGTGAATTTAATGAACAAGGTGAAAAATGAATTCATAATCGTAAAAATAAGTTAAGGGATGACCAAAATATGGTGAAGACTCGTCATTCAAGGAAGTTGACGGATACAAGGGTATGCGATGATCAGAGAATTTACGTGAAACTGCGCACAAGACGATATTCCTAGAATTGGAGTAAGCAATCAAATAATAACTTATAGAGTATAATGGAAGATAAAAACACATTGAGTTAATACAAAATAAATTATAAAAAAGTGCTAGAAGATTATGATAAATTGATGACTTCTAAAATTTTATCGCTTATATATATATTCTCCAAAATTAGGTGAATTATAGGTATAGTGATATTACAACGTAATAGGAGCTAAACATATAAGTGTAGTAGGTAATAGTTTCCGCCGTCAACATTTGGTGAGTGATCGATTGGCGTCACGTGCGCCGTGCTGGTAATTAGTCGCCCTTAATTAGCTACTTTATGGGGTCCACACTTTGGCCTCGTGCCAGGGGATATATGTATTTATAAGTATGTCTTGAAAAATCGATGAATGATTACGAAAGATAAAATTTCAAGTTACTTTTAAACTATCGCGTTCCGTAATATATATTATAATTAGGGGAATTACGTGCTTACAACAGGTATTATGACCATACCTTTGATTCTACTAAAAGGTTGTGCAATGACATTCTTATACAGGCATAAAAATGTACACAAAACTTGACTTTGACTCAGCCGGCATGCTAGTCAGCCTGTGATCACGACCAGTGCATCTGGTCGATATGTCAGGCAAATCAAAGGTATGTATTTAATACCAATCCTGAACGCGTTAATAATTTTTTTTTTTTTTAAGTTTCTTTCGCCTGCTCTGCTAACGTTAAAAGCTTAGTTAGGAATTTGTAAGTGTGTTCATTGAGATATATATATGTGCTCGGTTGACGGGAATAGTCTTCTCTACTAACGTAAGGGGACTAAAATTACAGTAGGCAAAAATGTTAGCATAGAGATGTGGGCATAAAAAGGTTAGTGTATGGATGCATGAAGTGTCATATTGCTCAATATCCATATAGGATTAGTAAAAAAAAAAATTTTTTCATAGACTACAGACTATAAAATAGAACATGTTAGTCAAATAGTTAAGGTATTATATGGCACACCCTTGACTAGTTCAAACAGGAATAGGTGAGACTAAGAGTAATTTAGAATAGAATGGACTAGCCTAATCTCATATACACAAAACACACATATTGACGTTTAATTTAATATAACAGTATGTTGAAAATATTTATTGTTGCAATAAATAATATATTAAAGGTATACATAAACATCGACTTCTCTATATTTCAAGCTATAACAATAAACTGATACAATAAGATTTATTTTGGAGAGAAACTCTCGTAACGTCTACAAGCATTATTTATTTCGCACTATAAAACAAAACAAACTTTTGAAAATAAGCAACCAACACAAAATAGTTATTAAAAATAAACCCCGGCTAGCAGATAGCCTGTCACCAACACATCCCAGTTAGATTTACTGCTGGGGAAAGGGAAATAACGCAAAAGTAAAGTTTTATACAAACGACTTGCCACCATTTTAAAGTTCCTTTAGCAATCTTCTTTAAAGAAATCTGTTGCAAGGGAATCGGGTGAAAGCAGGCGTGGCCAGGCGGCGAGTTATGTCTGCAGGAGACACTCGTTCAATTGAATTTATTACAGTCTTTTATGCGGTACTTCTGAAGCTCCCGCGGACACGTCGTAAACGGTTTATGTAAATTTGGAACTTGCCGTAACAGTTTCGCGTAAACGAAATTGGAATTTAATTTGATAGATCCATGTTACTATTTTTTTTAAGTAACTCATAGGTATTCATGTGTTGTTGAGAAATTCATAATTTTTAACTGTATATATATGATAAGATAAGATAAGAAATCATACACTTTTACACTATACCGTATATATTTTATCATAACTTTTACACTATACCCAAAATCGTGGCTTCTTTGACAGGTTTGTAACGTTTATTTTATACATAAAGTAGCAAATCAATCTTTTTATACATTTAAGAAAACATTGACATGTATGCTAAAACAGTAGGCAAAGGAACCATTTAACTTATACACCTTTTAACAAAAAATAATAATGAAATTACTGAAGTTTTAGACGTTCACATCTAGAAACCCAAATACAATATTACATTTACATGATTCGTACATCGAATCGAATTTTTTGCAAAGTTACTCTTTAACAATTGTTTAAAAACATCAACATTATATGAAAAGATAATAATAAAAGAGAAATTCGTCATTTATTCGAACAGCGAGTCCAACAATGGCTGCTGTACAGCCCGTCAGTGGATGTCGCAAAGTAATGTACAACACACCACCGAGCAATTTACACTGAATTATTGCATGAGGCTGTCCCGCTGGTGCGTTCCTTGTGGGGCCATATATTGCGAAAAAATATTGAACATTATATAGATCTCTTTATTGCGGCTGTCGTGTCACGTCCCGTGGTGCCGGTGCTTGAACAGCCTGTGCGAAAAAATTGCTATGTACGATAGTTAGAGAATATATTTTATAAGTAATTACGACCACCACCACCACCAACAGCCTATAACAGTCCACTGCTGGACATAGGCCTCTCCTTAGAAAGGAGGTTACTAAATAAGTAATTACGAACAATGTTTTATTGTGAAACATTGACTTGCCTGTTAGTCTAGTCGTTAGTGACCCTGACTGCTAAACTGGATGTCGTGGGTTCGATTCCCACTCAGGACAAATATTGTGTGATGAGCACGGTTATTTGTACTGTGTCTGGGTGTAATTTATCTATAATATGTATGTATTTAAAAGTATAGTATGTTTATCAGCATTCTGGTTACCATAGCATAGGCTCTGCCTAGTTTGGGATCAGACGGCCGTGTGTGAGATATGTGAGGCATATTATATTACCTATATTATTGTTATTGATGAATCGGTACCATTAGATAAATTTTCTACTAAATTATAATATGTTGATTTTTGAAGCTCGAAATACTCATCAAAAAAAGTTAAAAGCCCTGTCAAAAAACCTTAAATATTATCTTTTTATCGAGACTAAATAGAGTCAAAATGTACTTTAAAATCAATAAGTATATATATTGTTGATAACGTAAAGAAAGTAAAGTGCATGAATTAGTAATTTTTTAAATTATTAGTAGATTTATTTGGTTGCCATGTTGTTCATTGACATTCGAGTAATAGTGATTTTCTCTTATTAGTCATTTTAAGTAAGAATTTATTGGGGTTATAAATAAATGACAAATGATATTTATTTCAGTGAGTAAATCGTTTTAAATATTTTACAAGTCGGACTTTACAGCTAGAAGAAACCGGCAGGTCCTAAGACTCACTCTGGGAAGAAACGCCGAAGCAAACCACAGAGTTGTTTTTTTTTAGTAAGTAAACAAAGTTAAATAAAACTGTGCGAGTACAGTGTAGGGTCTGGGTAGGCCTTTAGAAAGAACGGACCATATTTTTGGTTGGGCCTGTCGTGTAGCTTAACCGATATTGGTCAAAGTCAACGACTAGAAGCACGACACTACCGCCAGCAGAACATTGGGGTAGGCCGTGGAAACACTCAGAACTACCAGAAAGTTACTAAAAAATTACAAGCCTACACATTTACATACACAAAAAAGTATACAATTCTAATTCAACGAAAAATACACAACTTGAAAACAAACAAAATACGAAACACACCAAAGCACCAACAAAAATTTAATGTCCATTATTCTCAAACATACCAAAAATGATAGAAACGTAAATGTTTGAGTGAGCAGCATCAATCCCAAGCAAATTTGCCATCTAAATAATCTCTAACCGTGTAGTAAGCATTTTCACATAGTTTTGTTTTACTAAAGACTTAAATTTGTTAATACTTAATTCATAAAATTTGTTTGGCATTTTAGTGTAGAATTGCACACCCTGACATCTAAAAAACTTGCTTACTTTTTGTAGTTTACTAATGGTTGGTACGCGAGGTGATCTTTATTTCTAGTGTTTATTTTATGAATAATAATAATATTTATTTTACACATCTCACACACGGCTGGCTGTCTGATCCCAAACTAGCCAGAGCCTGTACTATGGTAACCAGACTGCTGATAAACATACTTATATATTTTTAAATAGATACATATTATATATAAATTACACACAGAACAAATGACCGTGCTCATCACACAATATTTGTCCAGGGTGGAAATCGAACCCACGACCTCCGGTTTAGAAGTCAGGGTCACTAACCACTAGACCGACAGGCCCGTCGAATGTCACTAAACGTTGCTAATTAATAACATTTTATTTTAAATGAATATTTTTCTTTACATACACAAAATTTTCATATATGGATTAAAATGATATTAAACCTATTATTTTTTTTTTTTTTTTTTATAAGATGCGTCTCTCATAACACCAATTTCTTTAAACTTATCCCTCAGTTACTGTTGGTTAACAATTTAACATAATATTGACTTAAAAAAACTAATATCGCTTTTTTAATGTGTGTGTAAAAAATATTCTGAATACTACAATAGATTATAAACTAACTCTTTACTGTAACTTACTTAAATATAGTAAGTTTTAAAAAAAAAACCTTATCCGTATCAAATGGGTGTTATAAAATTGTCATGCTTGCAAAAGTTAAAAATTTAAAAAGAAAATAAAAACATATACATTATAAATGTAGCAATAAGTATTTTAGAACAAAACAGACCGATACAAATACTAATATGAAAAGTTAAAGATCGATAAAAAATGGAACTGAAAATTTAAAAAATCATGCTCTTTATTTATACGGTCAGTTATTCAATCAAGTTCAATTATCAGACAAAACATTTAATGAAGAAACATAAATATCAAAAAGCAAAAAGTATAAGTATTTTGTGTTCTTAATAATTGAAAACGAATTCATTTTTCAGCACATTTCCCGATACATTCGAGTTCGTATTAGGCAATTTATTTACAATTTGCAATACGGTAGAAGCGAGCATAATAAAATACAATTTTAAAATATACGTATTTAGAATCTAAGAAAATGTATATTTTAAACGAGTTACATTCGAGGTCGTATACAGAAATTTATTTACATTTTGCAGTCCAATAGAAGCAAGCATTATAAAAAAATTGTCCTTTAAACTACTTTCCATCAAGGCCGAGTTGATACTGGCTAGTATTTACGATAACCCACATCCATGCTTACGTGCGCAGCCGCGAACAAAGCAAGTTTATAACAAGATGACATGACCAAAGTTAATTAAATTATATTAAACAAGGTTCGGAGCGGAGCCCACCTGCTGACGGCAACCAATAAATTATAACATGTAACGGCAACAGCGATCCACGATAATACCTATAAATATCATAAATAATAACGAGTGATTGTTTATGTAACTTATTTAAGTGGAAATCTGTAAAATATTTGAGAGATAACCGAAATCCTATTATCGAAGTGAGTCCGATTTTTTCTGTTAATACTATATTTTAGATTAGAAGCATTATTTGAGCTGTATTAAAAAAAAGTTCATGGTATATGAGTCGTCTAGGTTTAAAACCCGCTTAACCTTTTTATTTTAAATTCAAGGTAGTCTAAGAATATAAAAGTGCTCTTTACGTAGAACAAGTTCATGTGCTTTGTTCGTAATTAACTCCGCCATAAGCTATTGAACAAAATAGCTTTAAAGGCACTGTTAGCTGCAAAGTACTTTAAAAACAGATATTTTAAAATGTCTTTAAAATGAATTCAATCAATGGCCACTCTGAGGTTTGGTCATGTGATACGTCCATTATTATGGTTGCAAATACCATCTCCAAGTGTAGTTAGTTTCAAATGCCGCTTTTTCACAAAAGTTGCTTGCAAACGCCTCTACAACATGAAGTTAGTTGCAAAACCCTCTAAATTAAAACTTCAAACTTATTTTTGCCGATTATTTTGTAGACACGGTTGAAATTTTTAGCTATATATTGTAACTATGTACCATAGATATAATTAGAATTAGTCGATAAAAGTAGAGTTGTATTCATGTGAAATATTTTTGAGTTTCTGGATTTTTTGCTGCGTTATTTTAGAGGAATTTGAAACTAGACGACTCATAAACATATATAATCTTTATTTAAGCGTATTACATATATAAGACATTTAGTAAAAAAGTCATTTAAAAGACGGTCCTGGTAGTAAGCAATTACCACCGCCCATTGACATTTACAAGTCAGAATACACAAATGTGCTACCGTTGAGTGTAAAAAAAAGCCGTGTGGTGTCGTGGGACACCCGATAGGAACGAAGTTGTTACGATCGAGTAAAACTGATTAGACACGATTTTAATTACAACGCCATCTATGAAAGCGGCTATTACCTACATATTTTTCAGTTGGTTTCTAATTAAAACAATTTATACATTGGTAAAATCTCCTTGAGAAATGATGTCGAATACAATATTTTTTGCTCAACCTAAGAACATACATTTTAATTTTACTATTCGATAGATGGCGCTGAATGACTGACAAGTGACAATTCAAAATAAAAAGTGTCGTGACCAATTTTCGTAAGAATTTTTTGTCTAGCCCCCTTTCACAACGCGCGATAAGGAACTTCGTTCCAACAAATAGTGTTTTTTTTTTTTATAGAGGGGACAGACGAGCAGATAGGTCACCTGATGGAAAGTCATCATCGCCGCCCATGAACGTCTGCCACTCAGGAGTGAAGAATATATAAGTAGGTAAAACTTACTTTTTCGTTTAATTTTTCACCGAGTGATTGAGGTTAACGGAGCCATCCCCCCTTCCACTTCCGAATTATGGCAGGCAGTCAATTCTCATAAAGTACGTTATTTGTTTTTCCGACTTGATTTTTTTGTTTCGTTTTAAAAAGTGAGATAAAAATACGAGACATTAAGACTGCAATTCAAGTAAGATATAATAGAAACGGGTATTTCAAACGCTTGCTCAAAGTTTGACCACACCAAAGTTTGGCCGGGAAAACACCCTACAAATGGCTACTAAATAACTTTGTGATTTGTGCCTGACAGTAATTACAAACTCTAGTGCTTTTAAACAGTTGCTATAATAATAGTTGGTTACAATTTATGGGTTCAATAGCCATTATATTAGTGAGTAAACTATCCTCTGGTGTTTGGTCTGTTAGACTTGGATTCTTGAATGTTTTCTACATTAAAGTATCATTTCATTTTACGGTACATAGGTTGTAAATAGTTTTTATAAAAGCAGCACTTATTCCGTTAGTTTGTTCCGACATGCAAAAATTTAAATGTACGTGCAAAAATTATAATAACCGATCGATTTAATAACAAACTACTTAGTTCATGTCAATAAATATAAATCATTTCAAAAAATTTAAGTAATTGTAAAGTATCTTAAAATATTTATTTGTAGAATTCATGTATCATTGACTGGCTATGGTCCCGCTAGCGTGATTATTTCATATTTCTGAACTCATTTCTTATTTTAACCCCTTAGGGATGAAAAGATCACAACATAAAAAGCATCAGCTGCCAAAATTTTAAGTTTGCAGCCTCCGCGGCGCGGCGGTTTAAGATCTACGTTGATGAATCAGTCAGTGAGTGCAAGTATTTTTTATTAACCGACTTCAAAAAGGAGGAGGTTCTCAATTCAATTGTTTTTTTTTTATGTATGTACACCGATTACTCTGAGATTTATGATCCGATTTACGTGATTCTTCTTTAGTTTGATGCGGAATAGTTGCCATTTGGTCCCATAAAAATTTAACATAGTTAGGCCCAGTAGTCCAGGAGTCCGTGTGGTGACGGATTAAGAATACAAATTGTCATCACCCCAATTCATCCCGTGGGTGTCGTAAGAGCCGACTAAGGGAGCAAACTAAGAAGGACAACAGCACTGCAAAGAGAAGGAAAACTTGAAACAAACCCTATACCAACCCGTCTGGCCAGCGTGGTATAGTAGGCCAAAACCTCCTTTCTAAGGAGAGGCCTATGTCCAGCAGTGGACTAGTATAGGCTGTTGATGATGATGATGATGAGGCCCAGTAGTTTTCATTTTATGAACATTTTTAATGAATATTATTGTTTACTTGGATGATATAATTTTAGTTTGTGTACGGCCTTTTTAGGAGTTTTTATTTAAGTTGATTATATATTATGTATGTTTAGATTATCACTATCTGTGGTAGCGTATACGAGTGCTGTGCTGAGGCCTATGTCCAGCAGTGGACTGCGATAGGCTGATAATTAATCATCAGAGCATCTCTTTTTGTATGTGTTTCACTTGTCCATGAAATATAGCTAGTAACTACCAGACGGTAAGTGGCTCAAGAAATGCAAGTGCATTGACTCATTCGTTGAAAAGCAAAGAAAGAATACCTTAACATCGATTTTCAGTAAGGCCGTACTATCACTACAGTCGAGACGGTCCATATAAACATGCTCATCGCATGGTAGAAAATTTAAAAAATCCTTAAATATTACAAAAAAAGAAAGAAAAAATGTTTATTTGACTCAAGTATACATTACACACAAAACTAAAGTCAAACGGAATGGATTGGATCCCAAACATACAAAAACTATATTCCATACTAGGCTAATGCCTGTATTATGACAAAAAAAAAAGAAAAATTATATAAACACTTATTGTCCATGAGTATAAAAGTTATTATTGGCGTACTCGAAGCGATAATCCATCATTGAGATACGATATAAAAAGTGATTTATGGCTTACGTCCTTGGCGATTTAAAATTTTAAACAGCTCGTGCCGTCCGTGCAGTTTGTTTGTGTTGGGGAATTCATTGTTTTTTTGTAATTTGTATTCATTATTAGCAATCTTCTTCTTAGTCGCGTTCTTCAATTACTAAATGTGGTTTCTTATTTGAGGTTCCTCCATTTCAATCTGTCTTCAACCGCTGTCGGATAGTGGTTGAGTTAGTTGTTGTGTAGCTGTGATCTGCCCACCAGGATTACCTTTTCGAGGTTGTCTGAACTCTTTCTGGTTGAATGTGCAAAGTACCTTAGGATTCTCTGGTAGCATGTATTCGGTAGCCTGGTTGTGATTCTGACTTGATTAAGAATGATCTTGTGAAATCTTCTAGCTGTCTATGTAATTCTCAGCATGTGGTGCTAGGGCCACACTTAAAATGTGTCCATTTTCTTCCATTGGCAATAATTTAGTGAGATTAGTGAAAATGTGTCTATAAATTAATCTCACTGCTAAATACTGCAGCTATAATGTTAAAAAGATATTATAAATAGCGCTGCGAAAAAAAATTGTTCTTAAGTGAAAACAATTACGAGTGAAGTCTCGTCTGTCAAGTGTTTAAAACAATTCTTTAACTAGGTGGAAATCTCCAGCGGGGGTATAAGCTAATGATTGCGTTAGAATTGTATCCACAAAAAATATACTGGGTTCCCAGCGGTGTATTTTATCATATTTTTTTTAGTTATGCCTATTTAAATTAGCAGAATAGTAGTAATTTTGAATATTCAAAAAAATCAAAATCATTTATTATTTGCATAAAACAGGTATAAAGGTGGTAGAAGAACATCATATAATACATGGGTACGCTGTAATATAACCTCTTAAAGGTGTGCAAATATTTAGTCATAGATATTTAAAAGATTATTATTTAGACGTTCAACATTACAAATACAATTTGAACAATATATTCATATTATAAATTTATTCAGAGAATTAATAATGTCAAGAGTATTATGAATGCTATTAAGTCAGATCAATATAATAAAACCAAAAATAATAATAAAAAAAACAAGAATAATAATCAAATAGTTAAAATAATAAAAAATAATATTAAATTAAATAATAATTAATAATAATATTAAAATAAAAATAATATATTGTATCTTTATTTAATGGAATAAATCTGTTGGGTGGCTACCGTGATTCAAACGCTCTAGAATTAATTCACAACCAATATTTAGTTGCACTGAACATAATTTGTAACTCTACACTGTATGTGTTCATACACATACAGTGTAGAGTTACAAATTATGTAAATGTTTAGTTGCGTGTTAGTGTGAAGTGTGTTTGCGTGTATGCATATGTGTTCATATAAATCTATAGCTAGGTGAGCTCAAATTGCGATACGATATACGACCCGCTTCCAAGCTGTACCGTACGTACCAAC
This sequence comes from Arctia plantaginis, assembly GCA_902825455.1. Classification (NCBI taxonomy): domain Eukaryota; kingdom Metazoa; phylum Arthropoda; class Insecta; order Lepidoptera; family Erebidae; genus Arctia; species Arctia plantaginis. The sequence goes on from CADEBD010000300.1 coordinate 2,831,678, forward strand.
TGCAAATTATTATGCCATTTTGCTTATACTGAGTAAATACCCTACGTAAAGGTAGCCTTTTTGTTTAAAAACTTTATTAAGTATATTAGGACACTAATTCTCATTTGTGTTTCATCAATATCTAATAAACCTCAACTTCACGGATAATGAAATTCGTAAACCTAAATAAAAAATAAATTTTAGGTCCTAGGAATTACAAAAGGAACAAAGTTCATTAATGAAAGTTAATATTTAAGAGCTAGGCAGACAAAACGCCATGTTGTTTCCTTGAGAAATATTTAATATGAAGATCATCATTATCGCCGTCTACTGGTGAACGCAGACCACTTTCAAGGATCACTTCCCTCAAGTCGTCATGTATTATTCTTATTTTTACATTCATTAATTTACGTAACATGTTACATGGACACTAATATAAAAATATAATAAAAATAGTAAATACATACTTATATGTTAGTAGTAGATTTAATTGTTATATTTAATTTAAACCATTTTAATCATAATTTATGTATTAACAGTGTAATACATGAATATGTGTTTTTTTGCAACCAATTTCATAATACGATCATGGTATACAACTCTCAACCTAGGTTTATTGACCGTAAATTCTGTTGGAATATAAAAATATTTAATATTCTGCTGAGTCTGCTAGAAACGCTTAAAGGAATTGGTTCTTTATTTAGGTAAGTTCATAAAAGCGATGTAGTATTCAAGTGAAGATAAGTTTTAAATGAAAGTAGCTAAGTTAATGTAACACTATATATTTCTATTTTCGTGAAAGCAATATAATAATAATATTTTCACGCACGGCCGTCTGATCCCAAATTAGGCAGAGCCTGTACTATGATAACCGGACTGCTGATAAACATACTTATATCTTTCTTAATACATACATGTTATAGATAAAGTACACCCAGACACAGAACAAATGATCGTGCTCATCACACAATTATTTGTCCTGGGTGAGAATCGAACCCATGACCTCTGGCGTAGCACTAACTACTAGACCAATAGGCCAGACCTACATGAGCTAACCGTTCTTCTCTTCTTCAAGTATTAAGTTAAAACAGTTCTGTCTTCAAGTCTCTCCTATGCATTTATATGTTGCAACATCCATTCATTGTAATATATTGTGTTAACACCCTCTATGTACGAGTGGGAACGGAATATTGCTTCTATAGACTAAGAACATATTCCAGTGCACGCAGACTTGGGTTTGCGCTATCCCAGGGCAGTAAATAGTACAAGGACGTGTTTAGACTTGCTCAATAGCTTACATATTGCTCAACTGTTGGTTTAGTGGTTAGTGACCCTGACTGCTAAACCAGAGGTCGTGGGTTCGTTGCCCACCCAGGACAAATATTGTGTGATGAGCACGGTCATTTGTTCTGTGTCTGGGTGTAATTTATCTATAATATGTATGTGTTTAAAAATATATAAGTATGTTTATTAGCAGTCTGGTTACGATAGTACAGGCTCTACCTAGTTTGGGATCAGACGACACATAAAGTACACAAAGACACAGAACAAATGATCGTGCTCACCACACAATCATTTGTTTTAGGTGGGAATCGAACAAACGACCTCTGTAAGTCAGGGTTACTAACCACTAGACCAACAGACCAGTCAATATGTTTTAATGGTACAGGTGGAAAACGAGCAGTCGCTTCTCCTGCGGCCCAAATGTAAGTTTATTTTACATCAGCTCGATCTCGACGGCGAGCGCGTTCGGCGTCGCGATTGGTGAAGATTTCAGTGTTGAACAGTGTCTGTGTTGTGTGTGTATGCACAAATAATCTCTAAGATTTTAAAATGAATGGCCGTTTGTATGTATAGTTGCTCCTGCGCCCCTCATCTCCGCGCGCAGTTTACTATTCTCGCACGTACAGCGACAGTGACAACCAACCAATTTTAACTGCTTATCGTTTTTTTTCGCATTATCTTCTGACCAACTCCATCAATTAACATACTGTAAAAAGTAAACTTTATCTCCATCAAATTTACATCCTCCATTAAAATATACTTTTAAGATAAAAACCATATTTTAGCAAAAAAGTGGCTTAGGTCTTTTTCGAAAATCAAATTATCTCTACATAAAATTTCATTAAAATCGGGTTAGCCGTGAAAGTTTAACAGACAGACAGACAGAATTACTTTTGCATTTATAATATTAGAAGGTGTATATATATATATATATATATATAAAGCTACTCTCTCACCATACTTGTATAATCTGAACAAAGCACGAACCTAGTCGGCATCTATCCTAAGTTAGTTAGTTCCGTGTGACAGGATCGTATATCTCTATTTATTTTGATTTAGAGCCCACCACAGGCTGGATACATTGAAATGTTCTCCGTGGAAGTACCACAATGTACATTATTAATTTAGCACTGGCAATTCATAGTGTACAATTCAATTCATAGTAAATTACAGATTATAGAAGCAAAACATAAGAAAAAAATTTACTATTTCATCTGTATTTACATTTTTATTTTAAACCAATTTGTAACAAAATTAAAAAATCACGCTGACGATATTCGAAATTCAAAAATTCGAAATACGAATATGTAATTGAATAGCGTGAATAACATTTTGTTTCTTGATTTTGTCGTTAGTAAACCTGTTAGATACTCGTAGTTCAGCATTTTTTTTTCTGCGCCCATAATACTCGAAAAATTTTGAACGTTTATTAAATAGAATTTTAACATCGTTTAGGTCGATTTATATCGTCCATTTTCTTGATAATATTGAATTAAAGTACCATAGACTTAATTGCTTTTTGAAAGCTTATAGCAATTTTGTAAGATATTATGAAAGAGGTGTACTATTATTTGCAGCTAATTAACAGTATATTTTAAGAAATGAAAAGCCACCCAGTTCTTTGGATTAATGTAATAAAGACAGTTTTAAAAAATCAACTTATTCTTAATACGACCGATTGGCGTAGTGGTTTGTGTAACGGACTGTTATTCCAAAGGTCGCGGGTTCGATTTAATTGGTGTGCATGGAATTTTAATGTTTGATTTGGTCTGGGTGCATTTATGTATACCTAATATGTATGTATTTACAAAAAAAAGTATATATGTATTTATTTCAGTTGTCTTGTACCCATAGTACAAGCTCTGCTTAGTTTGGGACTAGATGACGTTGTGTGCATTTAGTAGAATATTATTATATTTTTCTTTATTAAATTATACATATTGATTACATTTAAATATATTACAAAAGAAAAAAATAATTTAAAAAAAGTGTTCCATCGGTATCGGGTACAGGGACCTCCTCACTATACGAGCCGTGTCAAGGAGGACTGCCTTCTGCATCAGACCCTTGATCCAGCCGTCCAACGCTATCAATCCGTGAGCAGATACGACTATCGGAACAATGATCACTGAATCGACATTCCACATATCGACAGTCTTGTGAGATAAATCCAAATATTCTATCTGTTTTGTTTTTTAACTTTCACGAGTTTAATAATAATATAATAAATAATAATAATAATAATAATAAATAATAATAATAAAATGATACAAAATGAATAAAGAGATGTTTCTCAAATATAGAGTAGTTTGGAAACTAACTGCGAGCAAGCTAATTTTCAATTAAAACAAGGTGTTTCAATGCAACGAGTGCTTAGTATTACATTCCTATTATATACTATGTTTCCTACACTTGAAATAATAGACACACAAAACAGCTAATCAAAATTAAAAAAATATTTATTTTTTATAAATAAATATAAATTTTATAATTTTGCAAAAAGCGTTGGGTGCCTGTTGTCAATAGTATAAAGCACCCCACGCTTTTTTTCAAATTTATTTTCTATTTTTTAGTTTGGTTTTGTATAGAAAGCATGTTTTTTAGTTTTTTAAAACTATAATTTTTTTTATTTCTTTTTTTTAAATTAGTGTATTGTCATCGGTCCTCGATATATCTACAAAGTTTGAACGAATTCTGACCGTTTAAAGTCAGTCAAAATCACGCCCAAAGGAGTCGTTTACAAACATACAAACAAACGTACAAGTGAAGCTAATATAAAGCGTGTAAAAATGAATTTTATTAAGTTCCAATTATTAAAAAGTTTTTTGGATTCAATTGTTTAAAATTGGTCGTGTTGATTATTGTATTGACATCATTATAGTAGTAATTACGTTATTGTCACATTAAGATAGGCAATGACAACATTCATAACGGTCTGTTTTGATATCTTCAAAGTATTGCCAACTGCAAAAACCAAGAAAAGAAATAATTCACAAAAACACTCGCAACACGGCTATCTTTAATTTTCGCTACGCTTTCCGCAACAATGATTATTACAAGAAAAGTTTTAAGGAAGCATTCCTTCCCTTCTTGAATAATTAAAATTAATTAATTGGAGGGCAGTGATTACGAAAATATTAACTTTTGCTTTTATTCTATTTGTAGTCAAACCATTTTGAAACAAAATCTTGAGAAGTCATATCACGTAATGAAAGAAAATTCATTTAAACTTGATTGCTTTCAGTTCAGAGAAAAAAATAATCCCGGGTTTTATGTTACCTTCTACCATTTAATAGCTAGGAAATATAAGAAACGATAGGTTTCTTGAGTATCAAGCCTAGAATTGTTAAAGGGTTCTGAAATGTTTAAATACGAGTAGTCTTCTACAATCTAAAATCTGTTTGAGTGTTACGGTGTCTATTTTATAAACACTAATATTATAAATGCTTTCTATAGAAAACCAAACTAAAAAATTGTTTTTTTTTTTTTTTAATTAGTGTATTGTCATCGGTCCTCGATATATCTACAAAGTTTGAACGAATTCTGACCGTTTAAAGTCAGTCAAAATCACGCCCAAAAGAGTCGGTTACAAACATACAAACAAACATACAAGTGAAGCTAATATAAAGCGTGTAATGCGTGTAATTTGCGAATGCTGTGCTGAGGTCTCGGGTTCGAATCCCGGTTCAGAACAAACGTTTGTCTGATCAGCAAATAAATATTTGTTTCGCAGTTTGGGTGTTTTCTATGTAGTGGGTGGGTGCCTGAGAGGTGAGGACATCTGTCACCCTAACAGAAGCAGGCCGCGGTGGGTGGCGGTACGACACGCTACAGAGCGAGCACGCCGCTCGGAGCCGGGGAGGGAGCATCGGGGTTCACCCACAGAAGAGGGTCATCTGTAAGCCTTAGTGTGCCGTAAGTGGATGGCTCGAGGTACGTCGGGGTACCTGGAGACGGCGTGCGGTTTTTGTTTGATTCGAGTCCGACATAACCACCCCACTGGTGGGTAGTATCCTAGGGGAGTGCCGCACAGGACAAAAAAGAGGGTTTTCTATGTATAATATGAATGAATTTACAAATATATATAAGTATTCTATTAGTCAATCTAACTTTCAAAGTACAAGCTCTGTTTAGTTTAGAACTAGATAGCGTTGTGTGTTAAAAAAATCTTAATATTTATGTTAAAGAGGGCAAACAAGCAGACGGGTCACCTGCAACTCAAAAGACAAATGTGCGTTACCGCTGTTTAAGTAATAGTGAGAGGGTTAAAAAGTATTCGAACGTGCGATAACCTGACTTACTCGGCGAAACGAAAAAGAAGAATTGCGCAAAATCAATTTCTTCGAGGCTGTAGTAACACTAAGGTTAAGCCCGCCCATATATGCTAAAACATGGATCTCCCACGAAACTTGTAACTGGTTTTTGAAAACTGAACATTCATGGATATTGGTGTATTGACACGAGCTTATATAAGTGTATATTATACTATATTCAAGCCAACAGAAGTATAGCTTTTAATACGAAAGTGCACTCAGAAAATATAATATTGCTCTCCGTGCCGAGAAGTCAATGTTCATGGGAATACTATTTCAATTTCCCAAAACTAATAAGTAGTGCGTCTTCTAACATCCTTTTTAAAATATTTCGGATCATCTTGCGTCTCGGTTGTCGCCAACGATGTAAAATACGCGCCTCGTGGGAAATTTATTTGCGGGAGATCCTAAGCCGGTATAACTTGCGTTTTGTCCCTCAATGCGACATTACCTCGGTGATGTTCTGCCATGCTTTTATCATGAGCTCTCCAATAGTCTAGTGGCTATTTTGATTTCCCTTGCGGATTTTCAGTTTATTTGTTAGCTCTTAAATGGAATATTTGAATAGATCACAAACATCAACAACAACATTGATTGTAGAAAATATAATGTATTGTATTAAAATATTAATTTATTATTAAACACTAAAATGAATTATAAGTCAATAAAACATATGGATGAATACGTATTGTGGACTCTGAGACAGCAATAAGCCTTTATGACTCGTCTCATTTCATTGATCTTATCAATAGGAATATAATTCATTGAAGAGTTAAGGAAAAAGTCGGTAAGTTGTTGTTAGAGATCGCCTGGTTTTTAAATTTTGTCTGGTTTAACCAGTGTAACTCGAACTGTGGCTCAGGGCTCGTGGCTAACTGGTAACCACTCGGATAGCATATTGCAAAGTTAAACAACACCAGCCAGGTTAGATAAGTGACCATTATTAACACATTGAGACCTCTCGTGCTTTAGAGAGCAAAAAAAACGGTCGGTCTCGGTCACCATACGAACATTTGTGGCAATCGCTGCGTCTAGTTACCCTACAAAACAAACGTTTTCTATTACGTAGTATTTTAAGACTATTATTTTTAAAGTGATTTTTAGTTTAGTTATAGTTTTCGAACAGCAGAATTAGCACCAATATCGAAATTCTGTAGAAAGATTGTTGTTTGATTTTTAGTTGTTGTTGAAGTCCGATAGCAGATGCTCCACGTAAAACATCAGAAGCACGCATTATAGTAGATTAAAAGCCGACCCCAACCTACTTTGGGAGAAAGGCTATGAGGATCAAGATAACTTGATCTCATTGTTTGAACTTTAATATCGTGACAGCTTAAAATATAATTATGTATGCTCGTCTCCTATAGTTACCCTTATATTTATGTAAACTGTTTTAGTAAATCATATTATGAATCTGTTTATCTGTTTAACGCTTACCAATAGAATAGCCGAAGCGATATAAGTGGGTAGAAGTACAAAATTTGCTCCATGTGACCGTTAGAATTGATGCGAAGCTATCACGAGTAGCAGGTGGCGCTCGTGTCCAATTCACACGGGAGTGTATTGCGTCCGAATGGATTGGATTGGTTGAAAAAAAATGATTGTGTCCCGCAATATGTGGCGTGGGAAATAACGTGCGATGTTCTCCCATCGCTGACCAATTACTGATATGGAAATGTGTGAGCTTGCGGGCGATGTTGGAACTTGAAAATTAAACAGATGAAGTTTTCTACGCGTATGGTCGCTACGTATATATGGTCTAAGTTAAACTTTAAAGTACTAAAGTACACACATTATCTCTTATTAAAGGTAAATGAGACTTGGGTACGTGAGTGTAAAGTTTGAACAACTTTTATATTATTGACTAAATTTAACTTAATTAATACTTTAATGTATTATCTACCATGATTTCCAAAATTAGGGTATTAATTGTTTGTGTTTTGGAATAGGGTGCAAACGAGCAGATGCACCTGATGGTAAGTGTTTACCACCACAACGTTGTGTTGTGGGTTCGATCCCCACATGGGACGACACTTTGTGTGATCCACAAATTGTTGTTCTAGGTCTGGGTGTTCTTTGTGTCCGTTTCATGTATGTTTGTAAAGTCCCCCGCGACATAGGATATATTCCTAATGCGGGAGTTGTCTCGAATGGCTGGAAAAATTGTTACCACAATGTTACGCATATTATGTCATCAACACTTTTTGCCTCGCATAACCAATCTCTGGAACAAGTTATCGTCTGTGGTGTTTTCGGACCGATACGACCTCAAAACCTTCAAAAGCTGAGCTGCAGGCGTTAATGGGCGCCGTTAGTCGCTTTCCAAGCCAAGTTTTGTGTTATGTTCTGTTTTGTGTGTCTAACTAAAATAAATAAATCTCTGCAACTCAATAAATACAACTGCTTATCACCCTTTGTGTGCCCGCCCCACTACCAAATAAAGGATTAAAGATGAAGGAGGGTTTCCTGTAGCCTCACTTACTCAGTGAAAAGCATCGAAAGAATTGCATAAAACGGTTTTCTTAGAGACTGTTTGATTTTATTAAAAAATGTGTTTTATATATAGATACTTTTTATTGAAAACCAGGCAAGTTTTGTAGTTTAAAAATATCAAACCAGGATGGACTATACTGTGTGTGAAATGTCAGTTCCGTCTATAAAAATCAACGCAGGACAACATTCGGTTAATTGGTTTGTGTATAAAAGCGGACTGAGTCTTGTTTTGATTTGTAGATATAAACCTATATGTGATGGATTGCCGCAACGTAATTCGATGGCGGATTTAGAAAGATATACACATACAGGAGTAATGAACATTTTTTAAACCCAATATACCATTTATTTATTTAATTGCTTACACACATAGGACCATCGCCAATACTTAGAGATTTATCTCAAGATCAGAATGTCCTTTTTAAGATGGCGTAATTAGATTTATAGTTATAGGGATGCTATAATTTAGAAACTAACCAAATACATATGATTTATGTACTCGTATATACAATTGGCTGGTCCACGAGATTAAAGTCACTCAACGTGCAATGGAAAGGGCTATGCTTTGCGTTTCTTTAATGGATCACATCAGAAATGAGATAATCCGGCAGAGAACCAAGGTCGCCGATATAGCCTACCGGATCAGCAAGCTGAAGTGGCAGTGGGCTGCTGACAACCTTTGGGGAAAACGAGTAGGACGCCCACAAGCCTGGTGGAGTGACTATTTGCGCAAGATGGCTGGCAGGAGCTGGATGCGAGAAGCCCAAAATCGATCTAAGTGGCATGCAATGGGAGAGGCCTATGTCCAGCAGTGGACTGCGATAGGCTGATGATGATATACTTTTTTTTTCAAATTTAATGACCAAAGGGCCCGGTTGCCTGCAACAGGCTTGCTCTTCTGTAATTAAACGTAAATAGAGCGAAATTGTAGTCAACAAAACGCGATAAAATAAAACGCCTTTGGGAATGTAGATGTGAGTATATCACATAAAACATATTTCAGCACAAATACTTTTGTGATGAGCACCATGATTTGTTTTGTATCTGGGTTTAATTTATAATTTTGCATGTATTTAGAAATATTTATCAGTAGTCTGGTTACGATGATAGTACATGCTCCACCTGATTTCCGTTCATATGAGGTATCTCTAGTTTTTTTTTTTTGCATTTGGAAAGTAAACTGACAGACGGGAGATCAGAATCGATTATAATCGATATGCCGTAGGGCCCTATACTACGTTTGCCTAGTTACGGTCTTCACTCCACATGTCGGCTCAATGAAAGTAGCTAGCAGATGTATGCTCCAGGATAGATGGTACTTCTTGGGGATGTCTTCATTCAGCAGTGAACGGCGATAGACTGATGATGAATCGATGTGGAGTATTTTTAGAACGGACAAATTTGTCTTGCAATCCGAGTTAAAAAACAGTTTTTAATTTATACATGTCGGGGACTAATTTTAGGAAATGACACACGGCGAGGGAAACGGAGATGGTCAAAATATTTAACTACATACGAGTCTGTAAGGCACTCGAGTTCAGTTTCTGGTTCTGTATAGACTAACACCTACCTGTACACAAAGAAACTGAACTCACCCCACGCAAGGGCTTACGTACGTACGTAGATCCCTATTATTAGCAGTATATAAACAGAAGTGAAAATGAACATGCAAAATAAAACACTTTTTTCCTATTTATATTTATTTTAGGACTAGATAAATCTTTTTGGAATGTATTACACATTAGTTTATAAAGGTTGTTTTACATGAAAAGTGAAAATAATGGTTAAAACTCCCATAAATTTCTTTTGTAATTCCTTTTTTACTAATACAATTTTAGTTAATTTAATTCGACTTTGAGGCTCACTCGTTCTTTCTTTATTTTACCTTACAACTAGAGCAATTGTGATAGGTATAAATAAATAAAAAAAATATCATTAACTAAGTGTAATTGAACTAATTTCTTAAGTTCGAACGTGTCCTTACTTACATGCAAAAATAAAGTATTATTATATTTTTTCGTTGTCATTTATATTTTAGGAATTTAAAAAAATATATTATCATAATAATTTATGTAGTTACATTACTAACCTATTGTAAAACTAGTTCTGAATATACAGGTAAAAACAGCTGTCCTCTTTTGTATATAAATTCTTAAATATAAATTTCGTCATTTAACTAAGTACGAATCTTAAGATTTAAATAACAAAAATATATTTTTTTCAAGTTAGCTTTACAATGATCTCTAAAACATCCTGTATTCTCTTGTGAAAAAGACAACATGAGATTAACAAGAGTATTATTACTGACGTATGACCATTATTCGGTCTTTATAGACTTATCGATTTGTTGAGATAATTTTTTAAGTTGTTCGTGTGTAAAAAAATCACGAAGACCTGGTTTTATCTAGTCAAATCTATGATTTTTTCCAGTGGATGTCCAGTATAAAATTCAATCATGACAAACCAACCTATCGACGACAGTTATTCAACCATGAACTGTGCTAAAGAAGAGGAAACCGTCTAGGATACTGTAGGTTTCATTTAGAATGCATGAAGTATATATTGAAAATGAAAAGGTAGGTTTGAATATGAATAAAAAAAAATGTTTAACAAATTTTTTCGCCGTTATTATTTGACAGATCAGCGTAGTCCACTTCAGTAAAAAAGTTTAGAATAAAACCTTTGATAAGAACACTACAGTGAGGTACAATGACCTTTTTATTACAATTTGTTCATATTTTTAATGAATTTATCTATTATCACGTTGTTCGTAGTAACCGTAGCAAGCTTATGAGTATTGATGCCAAAATAACTGTTATACTGCACGATGTCTGGTATCCTGAAAATTGAAAAAAAAATCTTTATTTAATACCTATTATCACCCGAATGAGTTTAAAGATATTTAGATGGATGGATAAATAATCTTTGTTGTACAAAAACAAAACACAGTAATAATACAGTTTGTATACATTGGTATAACTCTTATGATCAAAAGTTACATACGGAGAACACATTTGCGATCTCTTCAAGGCAACTACTGTAAGGACGAGGAGAGGGGCAATGACATGGGAAGTTTCGATTTGCAGATCGAAGTTTCCTGAGTATGATGTACCAAATATAGTATATAAAAACGTATATAAATAAAATAATAAACACATACATAGGTACATAATTACTATTCTGACTCCTCTTCTTCTGACTGCTTCTAATTAAATATTCTGAATTTTATTTATTTCAACAAAACTTTTTTTTTAAATTAAATGCAAAATGTTTATACCTGCATCTGGATCTCCCTTCACTGAAGAATCTGTTGAAGTTGTTGGTGGATCTGTAAGAGATATATATTAGATAAGCAAATATAAATGTCAAATTATGCTCCCATAACCTCAGTGAAGACTAAATGATGTTTAGAGGAAGATAAACTCGATAACAGATAATACTGTAGTTAATGCATACGAGTAAACCTTAAATTTATGATAAATAAATAAGAATACCTATACATAACCTTCTTAAATATATTGTTGCGCCATATGATTAAATGGTTCGATTGTTCCAGAATTGTATGGAGTGTGGAGGACAGTGCTATCTAGCATCGAGTAAACTACAACTATTAAGATTTTGGTTAATAATTATGATCCTTACAGCGTTAGATGGCACTGCAAGTAACGCGTGACTGATGCTGGAATATTCTTGATGTCTGGAACGGACTATCGAATACTAGGGATCTTTCTAGTAAATTCGACAGTGCTATAAAAGCGGAGCGTATTGGCCGTACGACACAGTATCGTTTTACGACACAGCGAATTAACATCGAAGTGAATTTCTACCGCGACTAAATTGTAATATAGTGATTTCTTGTTTGTTATAGTGAGTGTTACTAAACACAGTGCAATAAAAGTAATTAACCGACAACTTTTATTTATTATATACCCCGCTCGTAACAATATGTTACAAATATAGACCTTTTTTAAAGTATCCTAATAGGAACAGTCTATAATCCAGATAACCCAACGAAAGGATCTTATCCCTTTCATATTTATTTTAGTTGTTTTTGTTTTATTTATAGCTAAAAGTCTTACAAAAGGCATATGCCGCTACTTATAATAAAGTTTCTAGTTCGTAGTTGCTCTAAAACTATGGCGTAACTTCTGATTCAGTAAACTTAAGATGAAATAGCTGTTGGTTCGAACCACATTTAATAGATTGACAACGACGTGAACTTACTTCTAACTTAAGCATTTGATTAAGCTAAATTGGTCAGTAATAATAATACTAGTAATGTATAATCGATTGGAATTTTTTATAAACCTTGCACTCGGCCCTCAGAGGTGTATTAGACACTGAATTTCGACTACTTTATAGTTTATGTACTCACCTCTGTAGAATATATCTCTCTTTCTGCTGTAGTAGTTGGCGAGTGGGACTTGCATGTCACACAAAATTTCGACGGTGGGCGGCAGCGCGTCTATCCTCATGACCGAAGTCGTTAGGGCCGTGTAGCGACCGTCGATTACTTTGATCGACGACTTTGCGTTTACTTGTCTGCGGGATAGATATTGTTCGATTGTTTTATTCTTTATCAGATTTTTTTAATTAATAATAAATTTTTAAATTAAATTAATTTGACGGGCCTGTTGGTCGAGTGGTTAGTGACACTGACTGCTAAGTCGGAGGTCGTGGGTTCGATTTTCTGTGTCTGGGTGTTATTTATCTATAATATGGATGTATTTAGAAATATATCCCTGCAACTTCTGCAAGAGTCACAAGTGCGTTTACGTCCTTTCAGCCCCCTCCCCTTCCTTAAGAATCAGGGCAAAGGGGGTTTGGATTCCGGTAACCTCACTCACTCGGTGGAAAGGAACATAAGAATTGGTAAGCACTAGTTTTCTGTGAGGCCGTGGTATCACTTAGAAGGCCAATTCTCGTAATACGTAAATACCTTTTATGATAGTTGTGAGATCGAAAATTGATCGGAAATGAATTGCGACCAAACTTTTATTACGAAAATTGACCTTCTGGTCGAGCCTGGCCTATTGTGCCAAAGGATGGCTCACCCACGATAAATAATAACGATTTTATAAGAGAATATTATGGTTCCTAGCTCTGTATTTAAGAAAGTACACATCGTTAAAACATGTTACTACTAAAACTCAAGATTGCAAACTAACTACGTATATTGTCGAACGAAAATGTATGAAATCGTAGGATTACAGAATAGAGGTACGACAAACTAAATCCACTCGGTCGGGTATGTGATCAGAGCAATGTCGAGGTTGTTACCCAACTTTCGCGGAACATCCAAATTATTCAGTCTAAAACTCTAAGATAAGAAAACATATGGTGAGAAATTCTCGGCAGCGTACGAGTAAACTTTACTTGGAAATTGTTTATGAAGTAAATTTACTAATAAAGTGTGTACATTTTGTAGGTCGTTTTTAGAAGTCAAGTTTATTTGCGGAAAGAACTTTGTTTGGTATTTATTTATAGGTTTTTAGTGCTTAACTTTTCGAATGAGATGTTTTTTTATTCTGAAATGGCAAAGGCATTTTGAGGGTTAAGAAAGCTTCTTTTCATGTCAAGCTAAAAATGAGTGTATCACTGTATATTTAGTATGAGTGTTATTTTTTTTTGTTGACAGGGTGGAAAATCCCTTCGGATTTCTGGTTCTTCAGGGACGCAGGAGCCAGGAGTATGTGGTGTTTCCACCGCAACCCACTTCGATATTAGGCGCCGGCCGGTATTAGGCGCCCTGCCTTGGGGAGGACCCGGACCATGTTATTTCAGGTCCCACCCGGATCGACGCCGCGCCTAGCCAGGCCCTATCCCGGGCTTCCCCCGCCTATCGCTCAATCCTTATAATACCAGGCCGCCATCCTATTGCCTACCGCACCAGTTAATCTGCCACCAGAGGTCCCCACTCTCTGCCAGTCTGCGGCCCCGTCGACGGCTGATAGCGCCACCGACGTCCTTTACGCTCGAGGTCGGCCCTCTCCCCATCCCGTTCAGCGGTCTCTTTCTGGAACATTACAGCTTCACAGAAAGAGACCATTTGGCCCCAGCCCTCCTCACCGGCCAGCATGGCAGCTGGCATGATTGCTGGCGGGGATAGGACTGGTCCGATTTGGTCGACCAGACCCTGCGTTCAGACGCCCATGCGGGGCAGGCCTTCAGCGTATGCTAGGCGGAGTCCCAGTCGGCTGCGCAGTGCTATCATTGTGGCGTCTCCTCGTGTCAATTATTTTATCGTTCGTGCTATAAAATAATTTTATTAATTCCTAGTAAAGTGCCAGTCATTATGACGAATCTAATGTTTTAAATTAATGCCTTGCTGAATTTTTTTACCAAGTGTTACTAATGTGCACCTTATAGTTGAAATTTAAGTTCATACTGTGTGAACATAATAAAAATATAAAATTTTATTTTATTTAAGCATTTTAAACTTTTTGTGGCGTAATCCTTTTACACGGATTATAATTATTAGTCAATTAATAAATTCTATCATATATTCAATACACTAAAATGGTGGTACAATAGGCAATCTTTATAGTAAAAAAACGAACAAACTCGTTAAATGTGTTCTGAACTGAAAATAATCAAACTCAAACTCTCTTTATTTATTCTTTTTTCTCTTTATAATTTTTAGAAGTATTATGAATACTTCTAAAAATTGTTTGAAATCGTCTTTTTTGTATACCCTAAAGTCATAGATCAACACACACAATAGCAACAATCTCTTTTTGTCAAATAGTAAGCAAATAATTTTAATAAAATTAAACTTATACAAAATCTATGATATGCCTGTGCCGATCTACAACCGCCCATTTCCAAGGAGTTGAGCCTAATGAAAAGAACGGTCAAACAAACTCCTGGTCATTCTTCTGCAATTTATAGATAGATACAATGGCATTATTAAACATACCACAACATTGTTTTGATGGCTGCCAGTATGTCCGTTATTAAGGACTAAAAACTAACAAGGCAATGAAGAAAAAAGAAGATTAAGAAAAAAAATCGAATAAAAGAGAAAATGAAGTGAAACATAAAAACTAGAACAATAATAATGATAAAAAACACACTAGCCCCGACTACATTTTTACATAAGAAATAGCCTGCGCTAATTAATCCCAAGCATTTTTTGTCTTCTATGTAATCCACAATTGAGTAAAGCTTTAAAGCTTCAGCAAAGCGCTGACGCTCATGTTTTTGACCCCTATGTTACGAGATTAAAGAACATTTAAGTAATCGTATTCGGTATTATTCACGATCCACTCGGACGTCCGGGAGTTTCCGTTGTGCGCTATTCCGACCAATTGATTGATTCCAACATATTAAAAAGTATTTTGAATGTAGATTTTTGGGATATTGAAATTTTAATGAAAACTAAAATATTTTATTCATATAATATTTATTTTTAACATACTTTCTCTACTATATTTTTAGCATTGTGAAAATAAGTACCCTTAAAAAAACTGCAGAAAATCTGTTGAGTATCTGAGTGAGAAACAATTATAAATATTTAGAGAATTATACTAAGGGAAGCAAAAATCGCTGAAACTTTCTGTCGTATCATCATCATCAATAGCCTTTATTAGTCCACTGCTGGACATAGGCCTCTCCTTAGAAAGGAGATTATACAATAGAGATCGCTTGGCCGTCGATTGCCACCGTTTTAGACGTCTTGTATTATTTCATTAGCCAATATAACTCGAATTGACATTCTAGTGCAGTTCATTTATTAATCGGTGGTGCAGTGGTAGCGTATGGAACTGCTGTGCTGAGGTCTCGAGTTAATAAAGATCAGTTCTTGACCAAAAAAAATACAGAAGAGGAGGCAGACTATCAGATGGGTCACCTGAAAAGTGACAACCGCCGCCATGACCACTGTTTCTTGCAGGATAATCATCAATTTTATCAAATCTCTACTAAACTGATATTCCTCTATAACTCTACCTCACATCGTCAACCCTATAAACTTGTCACGGTATAAGCAGCAATGGAGGTTCAATTTAGCATAACATCGTAACTCAAGTCTTGTGTGACATCTAACAGCCGACGTACGTACAGTTCGGTGCACAAGCCTTTGAGTTCTGATCTCTTGCATCGACTAAGCTCCTGTAGGCGTATATACGTATATAAATGTATCTCTATGTGTGTATCATTTTGTAATACTGTGTGCCAAGAAAAATGATACAATATTAATAACATCACACATCTCACACATGGCAGTCAAATCCTTTTTTCTTTTTTCCAGTAGCCTGGGAACCAGGTGTACCCTCGAAAGAAAATCCCTGGTAACGGCAGTCTGATCCTAAAGAATGTAAATAATGATAAACATACCTATATATTTCTAAATGCATTAAGATAATAGACTAATAACACCCAAACATAGAGTTATAATTCTTTGCGGCACTGTGTGGCTGTTGTAAATAATAATAATATAATATAATATATTCTACCACATACACACAACGCCATCTAGTCCCAAACTAAGCTGAGCTTGTACTATGGGTACTAGACAACTGATATAAATACATATTTACTTTTTTTTTTTGTAAATACATACATATTATACATAGAAACACCCAGACCAAATCAAACATCAAATGTTCATGCACACAAATGTTTGACCTGAGCGGGAATCGAACCCGCGACCTTTGGAATAGCAGTCCGTTACACAAACCACTACACCATCCAGTCGTCGGATGAAATATCTTTTTGTGTTGACTAGTATTATATTATGTACATTACAGACAGGTACAGTTGACACGTTTACAGTATCGCAGTCAGAGTAACTAGTGTGGCCATAGTGCAATATATGATAGTGACGCGACATAATAAGTTACCAAGTGTCTATTAAATAGTGATATTACAACACACAGAACAAATGACTTTGATCGTCACACAATTTTTTGTCTTGGGTTTGAATCAAACCCACGACCTTAAGCTTAGCGGTCAGTGTGACTAAACCAACAGGCCAGTCCAATAAAATCAAAATGAAATATAAATTATTAATTTAACTAGTCACCTGTTTCCAGCGAGTATAACCAGGTCAGGTTTTGGATAGACGCCTTCGACAGAACAGATGATGTTTAGATATTTTTCGTCCAAGCGATCTTGAATCATGTCGAACTTGGTTTCAGGTACTGGAAAAAAATTATATCCATTAGTTATTATTCTCTAATTATAATTTAAAAAATCTACTAAAAATGTTCACGAAGTTTTTTGATTGTAGAAAATTTGTTAAGTATATTTAAAATACACAGTTCAGTTGAACTATATTTCTCTAAAAAAATTGTTTTTTAATCCTCTAACAACGATTCATAAAACGTGTTCAAATTTTAAAGTTACTGAAATGACCAGTGACAGTTACACCATAGACAAATAGAAGCCAAGCTAATATAAAACTAAATAACTCAATGTATGAGTCCTATGTACTGAATAAGAAGGCAGTTGACAGGGAAACCACTTAAATTACTACGCCATCCATGCATACAGTCCAATAGAATTGACCATTACCATGTGTTCACTGGAACCCCATCGTGTAAGTGGTGTAACTACCTACTATTAACTAGATATCGTTTTATTCCCACGTTAGAACTAATAAGAGTGGACTAGGTACTTAGCAACTAATACAAATTTATATTAAATGTTGGGTACCATCATTATATACGATCAATAATAATTCTTCTGACAGGTAGGTATTGCGACATGCCAGTTGGTCTAGTAGTTACCCTGTCTGATGAGCTGGAGGTCGTAGATTCGATTTATTCTATGTCTAGGTGTAAAAAAAGTATTTAAGTGTGTTTATCAGCAGTCTGGTTACTATAACACAGGCTCTTCCTAGATAGGGATCAGACTGCGGTGTGTGAAGTTATCTAATACCTTTAAACAAGCAATTCTCTTGTAATATATATAATATATACTAGCTGAGACCCGCGGTGTTACCCGCGTTTGTTGTTATAACCGCGGGCAACGCCGCGGGCGAAGCTAGTCTAAAAAAAGTAGCCTAAGTTACTCCTTATGGCATCAGCTATCTGCCAGTGAAAGTCAAGTCGAAATCGGTCCAGCCGTTCCAGAGATTACCCGGAACAAACAGACAGACAGACAGACAAAAATTGTAAAAAATGTTATTTTGGCATATGTACCGTGTAAACATATATATGCATTTAGTAAAAAGCGGTTATTTTAATATTACAAACAGACACTCCAATTTTATTTATTTGTATAGATATAGATTTATATAATCTGAATCTCGGAAACGGCTCCAACGATTTTCATGAAATTAAGTATGCAGGGGGTTTCGTCGGCGTTGAATCGACCTAGCTAGGTTTCATATTGAGATAATTTACTAAAAAGAAAAAGAAAATACCGAGCAAAGCGGTCGTCTAGATATTTATTTATGTATATATCATCATCATCATTATCAACAGCCTATAAAAGTCCACTGCTGGACATAGGCCTCTCCTTAGAAAGAAGGTTTTGGCTTACTATACCACGCTGGCCAGTATACTTATATCATATATTTATTCTGTTGATAACTTGTAACCTCCTAAATCAAAATAGAAATAGATCAAAGCGTTTGATATAGTGAGAAGGTGATTAACGTAAAATTGAGCACACATAGACTAGGTAGTAGTTATCATGCAGTAGAAGACGTGCCAGGGAAACTTAGAATACTCCGACATCTATGGTCTCGATATAGTCCGTCCTAATAATAGGGCAGGCCAGTAGCGCCTCAGTAGTTGGCCTTTAAGGATGCCTGTATAAGCTCACATATGTAGACTCGAGATTACAGCCCCAGGCTAAAGCCCTAGATTAAAGACTTCTGATTTTAGTCAGTTCAATTGTGTTTTAAACTTTTAAATATTATTATTTTTGCCTAAGAATTGACACACACAACTAGATGGGTAGAAATATGTATATCCTGTGTGTCCGGGGACTTTACAAACATACATAAAACGGACATAAAGAACACCCAGACTCAGAACAACAATTTGTGGATCACACAAAGTGTCGTCCCATGTTTGGTTTGAACCCACAACACTCGGCATAGTAGGAAGCGGCATGGCGACCGCTTAAACACCTATGCCATACTTGCAGTCAATTGTAGCTCAATAATAAATAATTTTTGTATCTATCCTCAACACTTGTCTACCAGACTGTGATGCATTTTTGAATACTTGTGTACCTATTGTTCGTGCCTTTGTTTAGAAGTAAAACATCTACTATGTATTACTAAGCCCAGTCTATGATCACGCGAACGGTAATGGATACTTCTTTGGAAACAAAGATTAAAATTTACTAGAACCGCGTTATTTTTTTAAGTTCTTTTGCAATTACACAAAAGGTCAGATTTTTCTGAGTAGTCAAAAAAATCTATAAAGTGGATGTATGAATAAAACAAAAACTTTAAAAAGTCATGTTCTTTATTTGATCTTAGGCGAACTTTAATTACGACCAAAATAATCAAGCATTTTTTGATAATATTGTATTATTTATGAATCTTACAACCCTGAAACTCGTCAAATACTTTTTTTGACGTTTTTTACTGCAATGTAGTCAAAAAATAAGTCATGCAATTATTGTAAGTTTCTTAAATATCCTCATGAACTCTGCCGTTGTGACCAAGATGACAGTACCTAAGTCTTTGACAGTACTTTGACTTTGACATGTGACCTGTGACCATGGCTAGTTTAATGTGGTCGAAACGTCATTTAATTTAAAGGTATGTGATAACTTTAACCTAGGTACTATTTATCGTCTAATTACATAAAAAACCCGTTTGTATATATAATGTTGCAAATATAGCATTAAAGTAAATAGTAAATAGACCTTAATAAAGATGCTACATTTAGTACATAATTAACCGTGTGTGTACCTAAAAGAACTCGTAAATAATATTGTTTTAGTGTAGACTATGTTTTATGAGCGACATTAATAATAGCACAGACGCTAAAATGCTGTCCTGAAATTTCATAATGGCCTTTGTATACTTCCAATTATGTTATGTTTTTGTCGTTTCCAGTTTTAAGGAACATTGCCTGTTGTTGTTTAAATATTGATGGATTTTCTAATATAAGCAAAACAGCCATTTGTATTCCATTAGCCTGCCTTCCTTAACTTTTGCTATACTTAATTTGCCAGTGGTTCACAAACTTATACTTTGTTAAAAAAAATTAGATCGTTGATATTAAATTTTGAGCTAATAGAAACGTCAATGTTTTTTTTCTTTGGACGTGTATTGATCGATTAATAAGTATGAAAGAATTATAAATAATCGCCTCTCTGTGCAATAAACAGGTACGTAGTTTTTTTAATAACTTGACACATGATACACTCAGTCGTCTGATGCCAAACTATGTAGATGATAACCAGACTGCTGATAAACACATTTACTTAAATATTTCTACACCCAGACTCAGAACAAATGATCATTCTCATCACACAACTACTTTTCTTGGGTTTGGATCGAACCCACAACCTCTGGCTTAGCACAGTCAGGGTCACTAACCACTAGACCAACAGGGCAGTCATATGCGATGACTGCCCTGTTGGTCTAGTGGGAAGATGCTTATGTACAGCATTGGACTGATAGGGGCTGTTGTTGATATTGATACCACGCTGGCCAGGCGGGTTAGTTTAGGGTTTATGTAAAGGTTTCCTTCTCTTTGCAGTGCTTTTTTCCTGCGTAGTCTGCTACCTATAGTCGGCTCTTACGAAACCCACGGAATGAATAGGCGAATCTGCGTCTCTCCAAAGAATAAATTTTTCCCGCTCCCATTGCCCGTAGCGTGATGTTATATAGTCTGCCTTTTTTATTTGACAGGACGCTACAATACAATACCTTATACACGATAAATTAAATGTATGTATCTAGCTAAATTGTCTAAGTAATGGATAGTAATATATCCTTCAACATATGTAGATATCTTACATCCACTTAAATATATTAGAAAGCCTTCAAATATCCCAACCCTAATCTCGCTACACGGCCTGTAATTACTTTTTAGTTCAAAAAGACTATATTTTAATCTCCTTACCGAATATTGTCATAGGTCTCGTTTTCTCATCTTCTGCCAAGAAAGTCGATACAACGCAAGTGTAGTTGCCGGTTAATTCTGGTACGGGTGATGTGATTCGAAGCGCACGATGCTGGGTGTAGGGGTTATTGGACACTTTGTAGGATAGATCTACCTGCAAAATATTCGTCTGTTTTAGTTTTTTTACATATCTTACAAAAAAATATCATATTTATTTTACATGTTGACTATGCGGGTCCCGCGACACGAGCATGTACCAGCGCGAACAGCATGCACATTATATCAACCAAACGTGAAGGTAACTCGTACATGCTACTGATAAATAACCCGCGTCTTTGCCCGCCCCAGCTACTTGCACCGTGTGTGACACTTAAGTCACAGAAAATCAATTTATAAATGTTAAATAGTAGACCAAACCCTCCTTTCTAAGGAATGGCCTATGTGCAGCATTTGACTATTAAAAGCTGTTGATGGTTATGATGATGAAATAATGACATAACACAATGCGTGTTTTACTTTATCAAAGCAGATTTTTTTCAGTTTTTCTTGAGTACACTGTTTACACCATACCAGGCACATGTGTAAATGTCATAATGCCATCTAGCGAAAATGAATAGAACTTATTAGATTAGTTAATGACAAAAAGCGAATTAAATAAAAGGTACTTCTAAGGTAACAAATGAGGATACGGTCTCTTTCCTGGAAATGTATGTAGACTATGGATGTATGCAAAAAATGCCATTGTTATCCTGTAAAAACTTATTATATACCTTTTAAGATTTACTGTACGCATACATCACTCAATACTAAACATTAAAATCATAAGGAACTAGAGACTTACCTTATCTTTTAAAATTCCTAAAGCTTGAGGTTTTTGCGGTGGTATCCACTGATACACGGGCTGAGTTTTGTCCATATAAAACCACTTCACCACCAAACCGGTGACGTTATTAGTGACGAAGTCACAGTCAAGTGTGATGGTATCCTTAGTTCCATATTGTATCACGTCTGGGACACGCATGTTGATGATTCGAACTGAATGAACACCTGAAAGTAAATATGATTATTTTTAATTAAAAAAAATATATCTTCGCACTGCAGGAGAGAGCAATTTATTACTTAGGTAATCATGATTCAAAGATTCAGAAATTTAAAAATATATATGTGTTATTTAATAAAAATAAAGTTTACTTTAAATGCAAATTAAAAACATTTCGTTAAATACATGACATAAAATAATTATATTTAGCTCCAGGATAAATTTACGGGTCGTTTTGAAGCCAATGGGTGCTATGTATAATAGGGTGTCCCGTCAATGTATGGGTTTTTTTTTTTTTTAAAGCGACGGCTACGCAAGAGGTATCAAAAGTTGCGTTTTTGTGAATAGATTACAAATATAACAAAATTTAATTAAATATTTGTCATCTTTAGGCCTCTACCGATCCTAGAAGTTTTTCAAATTTGCCATTTTTAGAGGTTTCGAACATAAACTATAAATGATACAAAAATAATGTTTTAAAGGTTTTAATCAAATTTATAGGTACTATAAAGACATAAGGTAATGTTCAGTAAAGTTTAAATACTTATAATTAGTGCTTATTTCAAATACGAAATTGGTTCTTGTGGTCAAAATTAGGCATTTCCGCGCGAGATTTTAATCTGTTTCTGATTAAACCATCCCGAGCTGTAGCGTCCGTCACTAGCTTTACACATCTTTCCACTGATTGTGTATGACAGGGGAAATCAATAACATCGAAGCTTTGTTCTTTAGCCTTAATTCTCAGTTCGTCGTCGGACATCTGTCGCAAAATCGGTGGAGCGGATATCTCACACTCTTGCCAAAATATCAAATCGATGTAATATCGCGCATCGAAGTTAAGTTTTGGCACTTTAAATACCCTGCGAGTATTGCTTATTTCTGCTTCTCTTGCCTTTAATATTTTGCGAGCTGCAAGCTCTCGAATATGCTCTCTGTCGTCGAATAGCATGGTAACAAGTAAGTTTTCAGGGTGAGCAAAAAAAGCGTTTCTCTCGATCACATGGTATGTAACCATTTGAACAATATGATTGGCTCCATCTTTGAATGATGAGTTTTTCTTAATGAGGAACCAAACTGGAGCATAAACTTTGACCACATAATTGACAAGCAGCTTTAAATTATTTGATGGCGAAACAGTACTTACATAAAGTCTGAGTATGCGATTGGCAGTAGTTAGCCATCTTGAATGCGCCATTTTTCCAGGTTGGCGGCTCGCTAACACCCCTGAGTTAGCGAGCCGCCAACCTGGAAAAATGAAACAAGAACCAGTCGTCACAGCATGACACATTTCATACAGATACTTTTGATCCGTACTTAGTTCCTTCACAATGTCATCAGGTAATTCGAGCAAATTGCCAGCCACTGCATAAAAAGACACTAGTGGTTTACTTTCACAAACAATTAGCTGTTTTCCAATAGGTCCTGAGTATTCTTTCGGCCCAGATGTGCTACCATCTAGAGACATAAACAAATGGCGAAGCGGTAATTCATTTGTGTGAAGCATACAAACACACTATTGTAACGGTCTCTTCAAATAGTCTTCCAGGTATTTAATGACACCTCCTTTCCAACCTGTATTTGTAGGAGTGCCATCGCAACCCATACAACTTACTTCTTCTAAGTTCCATCCTTGATTTTCTAACAATTCGTTCTAACAATTCGACTCGGCGTCGTATGTCCCAAGTAAATACATCCCGGCTCTGTAAGAACTGAAATGTGTTCTTCTAAGACTTCTTTTCGGTGGTACCGGCTGTCTATTTTATTGATCTTGAGAGTTTTATCTTTTCGCCCATCGAAGTAGATACTCTTTATAATAATTTTATCGATGTCTTTGCTGGCTTGGGTACGTGACTTTGAAACAGCTCTGTGAATCTTATTTTTATCAATCACAAGGTTTAAATCTTCGGAAGATACCATTCCTACGTCAACTAAGACTGCTGAAGCGACTGCAGCTGCCGAACGCGTTGATAGTCCGTATCGATCACATACCTTAGCTACTGTTGGCAGCGTCAGAGTGTTCCGACTAAATGAATTAGATGGAGACTCCTTTAAGTAACTTTTAGTAGAAGGTTCTATTGAAAGCGACTGTGAACGAGGCGGCAACACGCGTACCGGTACAGTATCGGTTTGTGAAGTACTCGGAAAACATGCTTGCTCTGTCCGCTTCAAATTTTCTTGTCTTTGATGTTTCTTTAAAAACCTTGCAGTTTCTTTTGCGTCTACGCCGCTTATTGCCATTTTCCTATCATTTCTTTGGTCCAGTAAAAAATCTCTTTCAGAAATGGGAACTTTCTTGGGTTTAGTGCAGGAACAATTTTCAAACGAAGTGCACTTACAAGCAGCGATGTCAAAAAGCTTATTTGACGATTCCAAAAAGCACTTAACTTTGTTGTCATAGCTATCGTTTCTCTTACTTTTAGGATATCTTATTAGTGATAAATATTTGTTAAAATATGCGGTTAGCAGTTGAGTAACCCGTACGTTAGAAACGATGGGAATTGAAGCTTTGGTCCAAATTGTGTTAACTTTTCCAGAAACTATTGAAAAGACTTTTTCTGTAGTTTTAATTCACTTTTAGTAAATAAAATGCACTTAATAACGTCTTTTATAACAGGTAATTGGCGATCGTCAAGTTCTTTATAAGGTCCCAATATAGTACAAGTAGTCTCACTTCGCCTTGAACACATTTTTATGATTAAGTAACGCAAATTACGTTTTTCTTTCAAAGAAGAATAGAAAAACTCCTTACAAGAGTAAAATCGAAATAGAAATGAGTTCGTCTCATGTCTTGTTGTAGAAGTAGCGCACGTACGAAAATCAAGTCAAAACATGAATTTTGTAGGAATTTTGCAAGTCCGATCCAAACCGATTGATCGCTAAAACAACCTGTCGATACTTGCAAACCATAGCTGAGGCTTTTCTTATTGATAAAATTACAAGACAAAACAGGATTGATTCATAAAACATAGAATATACGACATTGACTACAAGGTTGTTTTTGCAAATTTTCAGTAAATAAAAATGCTGGTAGAGCCCTAAGGATATTTTTAAATATTTTTTGAATTATTTTTACGCTAATCTACATCTAACAGCGCAACTTTTGAGAGGTCTTAAGTAGCTAAAATAAGAATAAAAAAAATTCGGGACACCCTAATGTATAATAATAATCCCAAATACTATACAAATTTTAAGTGTTGAAGTTTAAGTCTACATTAAAACTGATACTATGCCTGAAGGGCTTTTGATCAAAAATAATTAAAATGTAGCTAAGAAAAACGCTCAAGGAATAAATGGTTTACAGATTCAAAGACTTAAGTAATTCGAAAAGCCTTGAAAATAGAAAGAAATATGAGTTGATATGTTTCTTATCTTCTTTTTCGTAAATTACTTTTTTATTTATTTATTATATTTAAATTTGTAGCAAAAAAAAAAAGATTAAAACAGGATTTCTTATTGCTCCTGTGACTTATTTAAATTAATTTGACGGCCCTATTGGTCTAGTAGTTAAAGACCCTGACTGCTAAGCCGGAGGTCGTGGGTTCGACTCCCACCCAAATATGGTGTGATAAGCACAATCACACCGTGTGGTGACGGATTAAGAACACAGAGTGTCACCACCCCTATTCATCCCGTGGGTGTCGTAAAAGGCGACTAAGGGAGCAAACTACGCAGGAAAAGCACTGCAGAGAGAAGGAAATCTTGACACAAAGCCTATACCAACCCGTCTGGTCAGCGTGGTGTAGTAGGCCAAAACCTCTTTTCTAAGGAGAGGCCTATGTCCAGCAGTGGACTAGTAAAGGCTGTGATGATGATGAAGCTCAATCTTTGGTTCTGTGTCAGGGTTTTATTTATCTATAATATGTATTTATTTAGAAATATATAAGTATGTTTGTCAGCAAGCTGGTTACCATAGTACAGGTTGTGCTTAGTTTGGGATTAGACTGCCGTGTGTGAGATGTGTAATAAGAGACCACCATTAGAATAAATAAAGAAGAATAATAATTAAGAGTCAAAACTTATATCAAAACCACGAGATACAGCAACTATTCAATAATGTTGTTGACAAAAATACACATTCGCATTCTTCAATTTTTCAATGCCCCAAGGGTAAATTTCGGACAAAAATTAAAACACGCCGTTGTACCGCCAAAATCAATAATAACGGGGGTCGCATCTCCCTGGAGACCTTCACGCGTCAGCGGTCAAATCCTCTGGGTTTTAAACATAATTTACCAATTGGTTTGGTTATCGTCAATAGGCCTGGCATGTACTATATATGTGTTAACTCTTGCGATACAAAAAAAAATGGAAAAATTAAAGGATGAAAATTGATATTTTGCAAGATTTCCTTAAAGGCAATAAGTACCGTGATAGCGTCTTCAACAATTACTTATTCATCATCAACAGCCTCTAACAGTTCACTGCTGGATATAGATCTCTCCTTAAAAATGAGGTTTTGGCCTACTACAGCATGCTGGCAAGACGACGGGTTGGTATAGGTTTTGTGTGAAGTTTTGGTTCTCTTTGCAGTGCTGTTGTCCTGCGTAGTTTGCTCAAATAGTCGCTCTTACGACACCCACGGGATGAATAGGGGTGGTGACACTCAGCATTCTTAATCCGTCACCACACAATGACACAATTGAAATTATTTATCTATATCTGCATAGTTAATTATTAATGTGCACATCTTTTCTCTGGCTTGCCTACAAGCTGTGGGAGTATTTCCGTAAAAGGGACGGAAGTATGTAACAGGATGGCTGTGAAATGCTTGCTATTTGATGTAACCAACGAACGCGTGCGCCGCTACGTAATAGGTGAAACATCACAAATTTCATATTATATGTATTGCTATATGCAAGGTTCGTTTGCTTTTTTTTAGCATTTTTCGCTCTTCTTTGTTTCACTTTCGATAATATAATGAATACTTTAATTGATTACGTTAGTACAGTTTGATTTATTTGGCAATTCTCTTCAAATAAAGTACCCTATGAAACCCACAAGATGTCCAAGCATCTGCTATGTCAAATAATAATATTTTCATTGTTTGTCAGACACTGGCAACAAAAATCAGTGTTAACGATTTTCGTGTAAAAGAATTTTATTTATAACCAAAATAATCTCGCACAAAATTGAAGGGATTCCGGGAGGACGCATTAGGCTGCCGTTCTAGCGGAAACATCATATTATCGACGGAGGAATCCACCGGAATATTGTTTCGTGGTTTCCTATCAATTCCGGGGATGCCTTTGAGCTCCCCGTCCGTTTTTCCGTCAAATATTTTAAGGTTGTTATTATTGGCAACCGTTCTTGTGCCGTATTAACAAAATTATACCTATAGAATTAATTTATTGAGGTCCTGCGTAATTTGCATTAATCTTTATTGTAAAAGGAATTTCAATATTTTATGAAATAGGACGCTATCACGCTCACCATTTGTTCGGTTCTTCTGATCTTCAATTTACTGTTGGAACATAGATACTTTACATAATAAAAATTCGCCGTATTTAAGAAGCTAATTTTTATTTTTATTTTTTTTATTATGAGTATTTAAATTACTTTGTAATAAGTACAACCATGGCCAGTCACTGTCCTTGTTATAGTGGCTTATCTATTTACAGGATGTACGAGTACATACAGGTACATAAGACGGGCCTCTTCGAGTTACTGTAGATAATTAACATTTACCCATAAAAACATATTTCTTACCCTAGCTCTTTCAAATAAAACCTCAAAATATAAAACAGAATTAAAGATAACGGAACTCATTTATTCAAAAACATTTGTATTTCTACGATTGAGGTTGTACACACAGTCTGATCGGGACTTACTTAATTGAATCCAAGGATTAAATGAAAACCATAAACTGTTTGCTTCCATCAGAAACAAACAGTGTTGCTCAAAGCCGACGTTCAGCCATGCGAAAGCACATTGCAGAAAGTTGCCACACTGCATACAGTAGGTGTATATATAATATTATTGCTGGATACGGCGACAATAGTGCAATTATGAACAGACAGTCTGGACGAACACATTACATCACGAAACAAAAGGTATTTACAAATATTTGTTTGTCATCTTCTTTGTTCTACTTAACATTACCGTGAGTGGCGTCAGATTAAAAGTTTTTAAGGGACATGTCGAACGTCGCTTGCGATATGTTTTTTACTTACTACGTTAATCATGCTTAGGTTAAATAAAAATACTAGCAGACCTGGCAAATTTCATACCATTCGAACCATTCTCGAATCCACTTGAACACACACAAGAAACTTCATCAATATCGGTCCAGCAGTTTGGGAGGGTTTAGACACATACACACACAAAAGATTTATATACATATTATAGAAATATAGGAAATGAACTAGCGTTTGGTTTTCTAATGAGCCTGATAATTACGAGGTTGGTTATTTTGAACCAGAGCTGATGTACCTAGAATTCCCCAAATGCAAATAATTCTGTGATATGAGCACTATTTTAGTTCTGTGTCTTGGTATAACTTATCTATAAAATGTATGTATTTAGCAATATATATTCACTACACTACATTAGTACACGCGATAGCTCATCCTTAAGTGTTTTTAAGAGGCGAATCAGAGAATTTTTCCTTTCTCAGCAGTAACAGACTAATATAATTATGTATGCATGTAGGTACTAGATATTTAATGTTACATATGGTTATTGATGTGTGAACTTGTGTTATATTATAGTTTATTTACATGATATTCGGTTATTTCGTTTATATTACTATTTCTCTATATTTTCTTAAATTTACTCTGTACACACGACTCTCTCTTGTTGTGCTATTCTCTCTTCACTCTTGGGTTTTGCTGGAAGAGAACTCAATTATGGGTTAAGCTCGCCTCTGTGCCCACTATTCCTTAATGTATTTTTTACATAAATGTTTATATTGTGTACGTAAGAATAAATAAATAAAAAAAAATTAGTATTTTTCTATGAATTGACTACAACAGCTGCTATTTAATACACCCAGTTTATATTTCCATATACACTTTGAAAAAGCTTAAAAGCATAATTCTATAATTTCATTAATGTTAGGCCCAGAGAACATGGAAATTAAATAAAGCCTAATTCGATTGCGGGTCTCTCAAAAATTAGAATTTCAGTACTGTTATTTTATTACTTCAATAAAGTTCACACACGTAGTAAACAACAATAAAAACGGCTTATAAAAAGATTATCTCAGCTTACGTAACACTACCGTTACCAAACCCAGAAAATTAAAGCCGTATTGCGTATAACGCTATTATGCCCTGTATGAGATAAATTCTGTATATTTTGACTTGCTAACCCGCTTATCTTTGTCTACGTCTCTCAAAAGGAATAAAGGTGATATATATGTAGTGTATTTTAATTTTTCCTTTTAAAAGACAACTCCCGCATTAAGAATATATCAAACATACACGAAACGGACACAAATAACACCCAGAATCAGAACAACAATTTGTGGATTACACAAAGTGTCGTCCCATGTGGAAATCGGATCCACAACACTCAGCGTAGTAGTAAGCGGCGTGGCGACCGCTTAAACCATCCGGACAGTAAGTTCAAGTCAATTCGAACCAGTAGTCCCTGAGACTAAAAGAACAAAAAACAAACTCTCCAGATTTATAATATTAGTACAGATGTTAGTTTACTATTAAAGTCTTTTTAATGTTAAATAATAATAACTAATATTAAGTTATCATTATTTTAATGTAGGTATGTACGTTCAACAGCGCTACCTCATAGCTCCGGGTTCAATTTTAAGAAGTGAGCATTGCGATATTGGACGGCAATATAACGCCACTGGCACGATGCCACACAGACATTAAATTACAACGTCCTAAGTACCTATTTAAGTGTCGATATGGGGTTTTGAATGCAAACGTTTGAAGTTTAATATATCGTGTTTGCACTTTACTGTTCTTATTGAAATTGTACAGAAACTCATCTCGGTTGGACTTTAAACGCGTATTAAGTGTTTGTTTTTATTATCGTTTAGAGGAAAACGTACGTTAACGACGAGTGTAATTACTACAGTCCCATTAGCTTTATAACAACTAGTTTAGTCTAGAGGGATATTCAGTCACAAATATCATATAATCAATGATATATAAAAAAAACGTCATTGATTCTAATATATTTTTTAACCATTGAATTTTTAGGAAATTCCCTATCGCCTTTATGTTAGATAGAATTGACATTAATTGACATTTAAAAACAGGAAAATATGGTGTGTAAAATTCTATCTCTCTTGACATAAATATTGAAGAAGAGTTCGCAGAAGAGTTGATGGTTGAGAATTAATTCGAAATTTGATCTTTTACGTTATATTGATCGTGTTTTAACTATCATATTTTAACCAATCATTTTATTTTCAACGCCTTAAGCTATTACGTATTAATAATAAATGTAATTTATTTATTTCAGTTAAAATTAACCCATATTTTACAACATTAATTACATTGTATTATAGTTATTTTGATAAAATTAATGAATTTAGATTAAAGGATAATTACGACATTAGAAATTTAAGTTAAACTAAAATAATAAATAAATAAAATTAATGTTGCATATAATAATATTTGGACATCTAACACACAACGCCATCTAGTTTCAAAGTAAGCAGAGTTTGTACTATGAAAGCTAGATTGACTGATAGAATATTTATATACTTTTTTATTTATTAATTTTTATATTTTTTATAAATTATTATTATAAATTAATTGCAAATACATTATCTGAAATTATGTTCTATATATCTAGTACTACAGTATAATATTTAAAATATTATTTATTATATATATTTTTTTATGTTATTTTAATACCTCATTTTCTAAGACGTATAAAATAAGTAAAAAATTTACCCAATAATTTTATTTGGCTTAATCTATTTAGATTATATAGGTTTGCAGTGAAACCACGAAATTTTCTCTCAAAATCCTATTTTAAGGTATATTTATACACTCCTACGAAACTTTTAACGTTAAACATTTTAAACTACCATTACGTTACTTGTAATTTGTTTCGTAAAATAAAAGATTGTTCGTTTCAGAGCTCATATTAGGAAACGTAACGGAAGTACTTAACTTGCCAATTTCGTAAAATCACTGTCAGCGTTGTTCATAATAACTTCATACAATATATGCCTTGTGAAACCCAGTAGATATTGCGCAGACCTAGCACGTGCTATACAGCTTTGATTCACTATCGCTCACCAACGTAAGATGATTTATTTTTATTATTTATTATTATTTTAATTTTTAATTTTTCATTTAATTTGAAATTGTTGATACTAAATATATGCATATAAAATGCAATCGTAAGCAGCTTTGCCTTTATATTATCCCCTTAAGAGCTATATTTCCTATAATCCGTTCTTAGTGGGTACTTACAACATAAAAAGGCTGAATTGCCAAAACTTCAAGTCTGTAGTTTAGGTTGAGGTTCTGCGTTGATGAATCAGTCAGTGACGGCAAATAATTTTATATGCATAGAGTCCAGTTATAAAACACACAAAAAAACCATGATGTTCAATTTTGGATCTAATAAGTACTATTGCATGTTTCAATTTACAATTTGTCTTGTCTATTTAATCTTGTATTATTTAATTGCCTAGTGACTTTTGTACCATGACAGCTCTAAATATGTACTAGATCAATTTCATTTGTTTAGCATTTACTTTAAAAATAATATAAAAAATATATTTCATAAGTACTACATACATGATCGAATTTTCTTTTTAGTGTAAAACTATGAATTTTATTAAATAGTTATTAAAGCTTGTGCTAACTCTTAGCAAGTATTGCACAGGCCGTTGCTCCTGCGCACCGCTTCGGTGCCCACCCTCGTCACGGTACGAAAATCATGTCAGAATTCATACTTTTTACCTTTATGGTAAGAGCGTTATTGTATTTGCTACGTTTTTTTAAGTTTAGGTATAGTATCATGCAAGAAAGGTTAGTATTGATTCCTATTATGTACGTATATATGTATGTTAACATTTTCTTCTTTATTTTACGTTCTATTTATTTTATTAAAACAAATGTTATTTTGTATATGGATGTATAATGTGTGTCGTATTTATTGGTGATTCTTTTATCCATACCAATATTACAAGAGCGAAAGTGTGTCTGTCTGTTACCTCTTTACGCTTAAACCACTTAACCGATTTACATGAAATTTGGTATAGAGATGGTCTTGGTAGGTATTTGGGATAGAGTCTCGGGAAAGGATATAGGGTATTTTTATCTCAGAAATCAGCTTTTAGGGGGGTTAAAACGGGGGTGGAAGTTTGTATGGGAAATCAATAACCGCTGAACAGATTTAGATGAAATTTGGTATGGAGATACTTTGATTCTTGAGGAAGGTCATAGGCTACTTTTTACCACGATAACCGACATTTACGCGGACGGAGCCGCGGGCAAACGCTAGTATTTCATATTATGAATTCAATTGGCGTTTGATGACCAACAGCAAAGATCGCCATTAAATCACGGATATTTCTATTAATAATAGTCAAAAGCAGGGCTTGACTCATGTGAGCGCTCCTTTCTGAGAGTATTATTACTGGTAACGATATTGCTATAAATACGAGTACAATATTGCAAAAATTCATCCAAGTCACGTCTTTATTTAAGCCAAGATCCGTTTAAAGTTCATTTAAATATCCATCTTGAATATTTAAACACGCACCTTCCGGCACGTGTTGTCGAATTAATCACATGTTATACGCAAGGAAAAGGATGACAAATTTCACCTCCCGCCTTCTCTACGAGTGCGAGTGGAATGGCGATACGGCATCTGTGTCGGAGTCATAGGGTGTGACGACGCGTGCGCACTATATTAAACCGCATTAGATAGTGAGATAGGAAGTTACCGTCGGTTCCTTATCGTTCTTCGTTCATTGTATTCAAGTTGTGAAAAACTGTTCTTTTTTTGTTTAGAACTTTATTTTTTATTTAAGTTATTTATTGAACCAAATTCACAGATACAAGTAGCACACAGATAAAATTACGATTATTACAACTAGAAGTAGAACATAGACAAAACATATATATTAGGTTCTCTCTAACTATATATATCTCTCTCTCTCTAAACATATATATCTCTCTATCTGTAAACTTAAAATAATAAACCCTGACAGTTGACCCTAGTTTAAATGTATATATGAACCATACAGTATAGTTCATTTAAACACGCGCAACATTAGTGTTGTTACTTTGTAATCCTAAGCTCAAATAAGCATACACATAAAAATTCAATTCTACACTAGAATGATATTGCAACTAATAATATTTAATTTACAATAATTAAATGATTAGACTGCATTCTTATTTGTTCATTTATTTTTTTAAGAACAAATAAAAATGTTGGAATTAATTACAGGCATTTTCACCTAGTCCAACTTAGAATGGTCCAGAAATGTGTTACTATGTGCACTAGATACGAGGGGGTAAATAAAATCTCCATTCCTTCATTTTCCACTTTTAGGGGTGGTATTTTATTTAAAATATACAAGTAAATTGAGAAACTCATCCTTTTTTGAAGTCATTTAATAAAAAATCCTAGTTAAGGTCCTATTAACAGTTCTAGAATTGCCTAGTTGGCGTGGTGGTTTAAGCAGTCAATTTGCCGATTTTTAATACGCTGTTTTGGTTTCGATCAACATTATGGGTCAACATTTTTTGTGATCCACAAATTGTCGTTCTGAGGCTGGGTGTTCTTTGTGTCCGTTTCACACATGGTTTTAAAGTCCTCCGCAACACAGGATATATTCCAAGTGCGAGTTGTCTTTTAAAAAAAATGACTTTAAGTCCTGTGCATATGCAGTTTTTTTCATTGCATAATTTCAACTTTGAGGTAGACTCAAGCCGACTCATACATGAAAAGTTTTTTTTTATAAATAC
Source organism: Arctia plantaginis (assembly GCA_902825455.1). Taxonomy (NCBI): domain Eukaryota; kingdom Metazoa; phylum Arthropoda; class Insecta; order Lepidoptera; family Erebidae; genus Arctia; species Arctia plantaginis. The sequence goes on from CADEBD010000300.1 coordinate 2,865,735, forward strand.
TACTCGTATTATGAAAAAGTACATGATGCGCTATAGTAATGATAGCTTACCTATGTGTGTTACACCAAAAATCTTCATCCAACTTTATCGTAATTAAAAGTTACGAAAATTTCATCTTTCGTACATCCTCATTAGTTATTGAAGGCAAAGAGAGGCAACTTTTGATGACACGAAACTGAGATTGACGTCGGAACAGTGTCACGTGTTATGTAAATCGTTCCGGGGATAAGTTTCACCAAGTTCGTCACTCGGTTCCATTCCAGACTTACTTAGAGAGGATGAGTATACATCCCGTGTTTTAAAGGATATTTTTAAAGACTCCGAAGTCAAAATATTTGGCTAGTTGATCAGTTTTATCTTTAAAAATTAGATTTTAACTTATTTTCAAGACCTCCAAGCAGGAGAATTTCTAGTTGTTACACACAGCATGTTTAAAAGCTCAGGGTTTCACATTACAATCAACAAATACTTTTAATGATGAAAAAATACTTTGATGTATATTTGAATTATATTTTATGAAAAGCTGCACTTAATTACGATATATAAAATAAGTTTTAAACAAATGCACTTAATATTAATAATAATAATGAGTTTACTTATTTTGTGATATCGAGATTTTTTGCTCGTCTTTGGCGTTGACAAAACTCATGCCTTTAAAAAAAAACCTAGAAAAAAAAACCTAGAAAACCTAGAATACTACAGTATTCTACGTTTTAAGGGTAAGACATGAGTTATGATAAACGTAACTCTATTCTATAATTTCCAAAAGTATTTTTACTTATTTTTATTTTAAAGTGATTTGATCATCATTATCAACCCGATAATATTCTACTGATGGACATAGGCCTCTCCTTAGAAAGGAGGTTTAGGCCTACTATACCACGTTGACCAAACGGGTTGGTATAGGGTTTATTTCAAGTTTTCCATCTGTTTGCAGTGCTATTGCCATGCGTAATTTGCTTCCTTAGTCGGCTCTTTCGACAGCCATGGGATGAGTAACATTCTGGGTTGTGTCATAATGGGTGGTGACATTCTGTATTATTAATCCGTCACCACACGGACACAAAAGTAATTCAAATGCGAAGATATTTTAATCCCTTAAAAAAACTGAGTGTAACGGATAGACCTTTTCAAAATTAAATATTATTGGTCACCCCAATGTATGAAAAAAGTTTTAACTCGGTGGCTTTAAAAATTCAAAGACAAAAGTGACATTGGAGTGTCGAACCCTCTATTAACATTAAGCAAGTCACTTTCACGATATTCCACATCGGAAAACTTTATATTATTCTTTGGATTTTGATACTGAACCAAGCATTCTTGAGGTATGTATTTATTGCCTCCGATAGGGCGCGGTTTCACGAGACAACTTCCAAGAACCTTTGAATATATTTGTAAAATTGTTTGATTTCAGGGTTTGGAATTCTACTATTTAATTAGCAGTGAGTTGTTATAATTTTCCTACAATAATAATAATAACTTCATACATCATACACACGGCCGTCTGATTCCAAACTAGACAGAGCTGGTGCCAGCTGGTAACCAGACTGCTGATAAACATACTTACATATTTCTAAATACTATATTATAGATAAATTACACCCAGACACAAAACAAATCATCGTACTCATCATCATCATCATCATCATCATCATCAGCCTATCGCAGTCCACTGCTGGACATAGGCCTCTCCCATTGCACGCCACTTAGATCGATTTTGGGCTTCTCGCATCCAGCTCCTGCCAGCCATCTTGCGCAAATCGTCACTCCACCTGGCCTGTGGGCGTCCTACACTACGTTTGCCGAGACGCGGTCTCCACTCAAGAACTCGTTTTCCCCAACGGTTATCGGTTCTGCGGCTAATATGGCCAGCCCACTGCCACTTCAGCTTGCTGATCCGGTACGCTATGTCGGTGACCTTAGTTCTCTGCCGGATCACCTCATTTCTGATGCGATTCCTTAGAGAAACGCCGAGCATAGCCCTTTCCATAGCACGTTGAGCGACTTTGAACTTGTGGACCAGCCGTACCGTAAGTGTCCACGTTTCAGCTCCGTATGTCATGACGGGTAGGACGCACTCATTAAAGACTTTCGTCTTAAGGCACTGTGGGATCGACGATGAGAAGACTCGACGTAGCTTCCCAAACGCTGCCCAACCCAACCGAATTCTTCTGTTCACCTCGTCCTCGAAGTTGTTTCTACCTAACTGCAATGTCTGCCCGAGGTACACATAATTTTGAACAACTTCGAGAACGGCACCGTGTACCGCAATCGGTTCCGGTAGTACATGTTCGTTGAACATGACCTTGGTTTTATCCAAGTTCATCCGTAGGCCGATGCGTACAGAAGTGTCAGCTAAGTCATTCAGCATTTGCTGTAGGTCCTGCAACGTCTCTGCCATGATGACGATGTCATCTGCAAATCGCAAGTGAGAGATGTATTCGCCATTGATATTGATGCCACGCCCTTTCCAGTGCAGCGTCTTGAACATGTCCTCCATTGCATTTGTGAACAATTTCGGGGAAATAACGTCCCCTTGTCTCACTCCTCGATGCAATGGTACGGGCCTTGTTTGCTGATTCTGTACTTGGACGGACATGGTGGCGGCTTCGTAGAGACATCTCATCACTTGGATGTATCGCCAATCTACTTGGCAACGCTGCAGGGACTCCAGAACAGACCAGATCTCGATCGAGTCAAAGGCTTTCTCATAGTCCACGAATGCTAGACACAGGGGCTGATTATATTCTTCGGTCTTCTGTATAATCTGCCGCACTGTGTGGATGTGGTCTATGGTGCCATATCCGCTCCGAAACCCAGCTTGCTCCGGTGGTTGGAATTCGTCGAGTCTTTGCGCAAGACGGTTCGTGATGACTCTCGAAAACAGCTTGTAGACGTGGCTTAGAAGGGATATGGGTCGATAGTTCTTCAACCTGGTCTTGTCACCCTTTTTGAAGAACAAGACGACCACACTCCTACTCCACGCTTCTGGAGTTCTCCCTTCAAACAGGACAGCGTTGAAGAGCTTTTGGAGCTCCCTTAGTACGGGTTTACCCCCGGCCTTCAGCAGCTCTGTTGTAACGCCATCCTCTCCAGGGGCTTTTCCATTTTTCAGCTGTCCAAGAGCCATCTCGATTTCGTCAATGCTAACTTCTGGCAGGTCTTCGGTGTAGTGACGTGTTAATGTGGCTCTAGAGTCCTCATTTTCGGGATCAGGTCGAGATGCATGCGAAGCGTATAACCGGCCATAGAAGCTTTCCACTTCCAAAAGGACTGCCGGCTTCGAAGCAACGACTTCTCCACTTTCTGTAGTCAACTTTGTCAGGTGGCTTCTTCCAAGAGATTGTACGAACACTTTTGACCCCCGAGTTTGCTCGATCGCTCTTTCAATTGAAAGAGTATTGGAGCACCGGAGGTCGTGTCGTACGAGTTTACTGATCTCTCGGTTTAGATTCCGCTTTGCCGACAAAGTGACAGGTGGGTTTTCACGTCGTTTCTTCATCAGCCCTAGGGTCCTTTCTGAAAGCTTCGACTTCCTGCCCTTACGCTGCATTTCACAAAATCTCATACCTTCTTCCCTGAGGATCTGAACCACATTTTTGAGGTTCTGGTTTACGTCGATTGTGGTTTCCACGGCAGCGAATCGGTTTGCCAGTTTTGACTGGAACGTTTCAGATCCTGTCATGGCCTGGAGCAGAGTTGGTCGGAGCCTGGATTTCATCAGACAGACACGTTCCGCCTTAAAGTTGATATTCAGAGAGCCCCGGACAAGTCGGTGATCACTACCGGTATTAAACCTATTGATCACTGAGACGTCTCTGAATATGTGCTTTCTATCCGTCATGATGAAATCGATCTCATTTCTAGTCATAGCGTCGGGGCTTTGCCACGTCCACTTCCTTTGGGGCTGTTTCTTGAAGAAAGAATTCATCAAAAACAGCCCCTCCCGTTCGAGGAAGTTGACCAGCATTTGCCCCCTATGATTCCTGCTTCCAAATCCATGGGATCCTACTACCGATTCGCTGCAATTCTGTACTCCCACTTTAGCGTTGAAGTCACCCATAACAACGTTGTAGTGGGTCTTAGTTGTGAAGTGGAGGGCCCTCGATATGTCATCGTACATATCCTCCACCTCGTCGTCCGAATGTGCCGAGGTCGGTGCGTACACTTGCACAACCTTGAGGCTATACCTCTCGGTGAGCTTGATAATGAGGTACGCTACCCTGTTCGACACACTGGAAATTTCCACAACGTTGTCAGATAGGGACTTATTCACCAGAAACCCAACCCCACCTTGGGATTGTTGGTCTCCCTCGCGGAAGTACATTAGGTGGCCTGACTCGAGGGTTATGGTGTCCTCCCCCTCTCTTCGGACTTCACATAGCCCTAGGATATGCCACCTAATCTTCCCAAGTTCCACCTCAAGTTGCGCCAGATGCGAGTCTAGCCGTAGCGTGCGTCCGTTGTACGTAGCCAGGGTCAGTCGGTTGTGGTGGCCTCCCGTAGCCCGGAGATTCTTCGCACCCCCTGCCCCGCCTTTACCGTGGTCGCCACCATGACCAGGAATAGCGGGGCCGCCGGGAACTGGGGGCCGTGGCCTTTGTTGCGTCTGCATGAGAGGGGTTTGCCCATAATCGCCACGCTGGGCAGGCGGGTTGGCGATCGCAGGGCGTAGCTTGTCGCACCGGTAACGCTGCTGCCCGTCACCGGCCTGTTATATTTAGCTACGCCTATTGGGATGGATATACCGCCATCGGTCGGTCGCCAGAGCCTCGTTCGTCGTTCAGCAGGATGCACCGCGGGCAGGTGAGGTTGGCTTGGGGCGAAAGATGGTGGTTCGCCCCTCACACTCATCGTACTCATCACACAATTATTTGTGTGGTGGGAATATTGGTGGGAAACCCACGACCTCCGCCTTAGCAGTCAGGGTCACTAACCACTGGACCAACAGGCCTCTCAGGCTCTGCCTAATTTTGGATCAAACGGCCTTGTGTGAGATGTGTCCAGTCATAATATTTTAATTATTCTTCTTCTCGCTTTTTCTTCTTCTTGTATCATATGTTTGATACGAATAAAATAAAACCACACTCGCATCAACCTTCGACTATCTTATAAAACTGCATATATAAAGGGTCTTCCTATTTATTTCTCCGTAAACAAAAACGGCACGTGTGCACGGATGCGAGATTCCTGTCCTTTTTCTTTATTAAAAAACACCTTTGCCCTCAAGTCTTGGGCATCGAACCGTAGACACATATGTCTTGGTCGCGTGCTATACACGTGCTAAGATATATTCCAGAAAAACTTGTAGGGGTCTGTTGAGGTTACTTCAAAGTTTTTTTGTGGCATATTAATGGACTCGAGCTATGTTTATTATTACATGAATAAAATAATGAAGTAGTGTTTAAGAATAGTTGGAAAAGTTAGATCTTCATATAGTCTTCAGTTAGGTCTTAATAAACTCATACATATTATCCTTAAAGCTAATTTTGACAATATGTGGCATTATACCTGATAATATGTATGCCAATTATGGTGTACATAAAATTTACTGTAATGTACTAGTGAAAAATAGTAAATTTTATAACGATCAAAACAAAAAAAAACTAAACAGAAGTATACTTATTAATAATAATAGACTATTTGAATTAATACTATTTTAAATCCATTCATTAATTAATGTTTTAATGCTTATTATACATACTTTTATCGACAAATGAGTTTGCAAATCCTGAGCTATGTTCAGAATATTCTCTAGTATTGAATAAGTTACTAATTGGCCTAGGATATGTGTAATATCGTGGTGTGGTGACGGATTAAGAACGCTGAGTGTCGTAAGAGGCAACTAAGGGGCTAAGAACAACACTGCAACAAGAGAAGGAAAACTTGACACAAACCCCATACCAACCCGTCTGACTAGCGTGGTATAGTAGGCCAGTGGATTATTAAAGGCTGTTGATGTGATGTGATGTGAAGATGTGTAATATTACAATTTAGATTCTATATAACTTTTTCCTTGTGTCTTGTTCATACTTTACCAAGAGCGACAGGGAGATGGCTGTACAAAAGGTATTGTATGGTAATCATTTGGTCTGGTAAATTTAAAATCTGTAAAAGCATTACGTATAAAGGATTACTTAGTGTTTGATAAAATATACTATACATCCATATGCGATAATGAATGTTTGGTTCTTAAATGATTCTTTAAGTATAAAAATGAACACAAAGACTTTTAATATAAGAAGATCATGAAGAGACAGCTGTTTATTGATAATAAAACGAAAATAAATTCCACCGCATCCGACAGGCATTCTCCGGAAGAAACTACTTGATATGGCTTCTTTGAGTACCGTTTTGGATTGGCATTGTCACCTTTTGATCCTAAGTAAAAAGTATTTTTATCTATTGAGATAAAATATTGCAGTACTGGATTTTTAACCGACTTCAAAAAGGAAGAGGTTATGAATTTGGATATTTATATATTTTTTTATGTATGTTCGGGCATAACTCCGTCATGTATGGACGGATTTGCAGAATTTTTTATTGGTTCGAAAGGAGTTTAATCCGAAATGGTCCCATCAAATTTCATATAGATCTGATGATGAGTTTCGGAGACAGACAACGGACTATCATAAAATGACAGCAAATGAACCGCGATTGCTGCTAGGTTTTCAGGGCTATTTGTTTGTATTGTTTAAAGCCGGTTCAACTTTTTTTTTAAAATGATTTTTACTTATATGTTTTTTTTTAACTAATGGAATAGGTGTATGTCTTTAAATAACCAGAGGAAAATTTACGAAAAAGAAGAAGATGGTACAGAACACAGTCAAGTGTTATAAGCATTGTTGTTTACTATTCTTCTGAAAGTCTATGTATAGCGTGCGTGTCCGTCGTCCACTGCTGGACATAGGCCTCCCCCAAGGCTCTCCACAATAGCTTTGTATATTATTCATAATTTCCTATTTAATTTGAAGATTTCTGTTATTATACGTATGTATATGAAGGGGTACACTACATGAATACGAAAAAACTTTATTCCGTCAGTCACAAATACGAATTTTTAAAATAACGATTTTCATTATTCCGAATGCTTCCAAATTCATTATAAGATCATTGATTGTATTTTATGATCCGAAAATTTCAATATTCCTAACGTTTATAAATACCATGCCCCAAATACCGAGTTTCAATATATTGAATAACAAAAAGTCGATGGGTTCGAACGTATAAAAATCGGAAAACAAAAAAAAAAACGCTATTAAGACTTTCTGTAAATTAAATTTCACGAATTTTAATAATACACATTAAAATGCTTTGGTATTATGAAATTCGGACTTATGAAAATTCGGAAATGAAATATTTCGGGGTATTTGGGTGTTCCCTATATTATCCGCTTCTTGTCAATGTACATAGCGTCATATATCTTATATCAAGGTACAATTTTGGGACCTAATGTGAATGTGACTGCCCGACAAATACTTTAGTACAATTCTATGTTTGTAATTTTTTTATTTTTAAATGCGACTCAAAACACTATTTGACTGAACCTCACTGCTGAACCGGAGGTCGTGGATTTGATTCCCACCCAGGATAAATAATGGTGTGATGAGCAAGATTAGTTGTTCTGTATCTGGTTGTAATTTATCTATAATATGAATGTATTTAGAAATATATAAATATGTTTATCAGCAGTCTGGTTACCATAGTACAGGCTCTGCCTAGTTTTGATTCAGGCGGCCGTGTGTGTGATGTTTGAAGTTATTATTATTACTGTAGGACTTTTATAACAACTCACTGCTAACGAAATAATAGTATCCAAACCAGTATCGAAACTCAGTGTGTGATGTGTGTTTTTTTTTTTTTTTATTACTTTGTCTTAATTTTTGATAAATTCAATTTTAATGTTTTAAACATGTTTTTTACGTTTATATACAATCAATCAATACAATCTGAAAGTAAACAGCATACAATTTTGGTCAAGATAGATTAAATTCTTCAACAATGGAAGCTGAAGAGGAGGCAGTGGAAGTGAAGAAGAATGGTAATGGAGATTCAAAAATCCGATCCATCAAATAGTAACCACAACAAATCTGACTCCCTAGACACGGCAGGGCCGGTGTGTCAGAACTCTTTAGGAGAGCTGACACGTCGTCCCTGACAGAGGCAGTAGAGAGGCTACGGAGTGAGAATGATGCGCTCCGCTCCCAGATGGCCTCTTTACAAGAGGAGGTGGAAAAGCTCCGTCACAGGGGCCCTATGCCGCACCCAAAAATTCGTGCGACATCCGGCGGGGGCACCGGTAGAGCCGTGTCTACGAAAAGTAGTAGGGAACCGGCGATCCAGTCTGAACCGAACCGGGACCAATACGCGGCCCTGATAGACCGCGTATTGGCCGAGGTCCGGACGATGATGCTAGGGGGACAGCGCTTAGGAGGAGACACCTTGTCTCCTCCAACCACGGCCCAAAGCGCGGAGACGGCGGAGGCCAAAGGCCAAAAGAAGAAGAAGAGGAGGACAAAGAAAACACAGGGTGCTGGCCAGGAGTCACTAGCACCGGCACAGCTTCCACTGGCAACAACGAGGCAGCCAAAAGCAACGGCTTCACCGGAGAGTGAGTCTTGGGTCCTGGCCCTTGGTCGAAAGACCAAAGCCAGGGCCGCGGAAGGGGCGGCCCAGTCGACGGGGCATGCTACCGCTCGCCAGCAGCCCCAAAGGAAGAAAACAGCCGTGCCACGGCCTCCCACAGCCGCAGCTGTCACTGTCTCTGTGCCACCTGGCTCGGAGACGACGATAGCCAGGCTAATGGAGGTCGCTAAGGCCAACATTAGCCTTGGTGATCTCGGCATTACAGGTGGACTCCGCACCAAGCGAGCCATGACCGGGGCTCTGATTCTACAGATCCCTGGTGAGGGCAGCGCCGCACTTGCAGATAAATTAGCGGCACGCCTGCGGGAGGTGTTGTCCGGCACGGACGCCGTTATTACGCGTCCGTGTAGGACAGGAGAGCTACGGGTGATGGACTTGGAGGAGTCCATCACCCAAGCCGAAGTAGCCAGGGCCATAGCAATGGCGGGAGGATGTCTCACTTCTGACGTCAAAGTAGGGGACATCCGTGTTTCCCCGTCGCGGCTAGGTACGGCATGGGTTCGTTGTCCACTTGCGGCGGTACGCAAAATTGCGAACGCCAAACGAGTGCAAGTGGGCTGGGTCTCGGCCAGGGTAGAGACACTAGTTGCTCGTCCCTTGCAGTGCTATCGGTGCCTCGAATTGGGACACGTGAGAGCTAAGTGTCCCAACGAGACGGACCGTGGCGCGCGGTGCTACGCGTGCGGTAGTACAGGCCATGTGGCGCGTGCATGCACCGCAAAAACACCTAGGTGTCCGGTCTGCTCAGACCTTGGCCGTCCCGCGGATCATCGCCTGGGGAGCAAGAAATGCTCCCCGCCGAAGAAAGTGAAAAGGGGGCCGCAGATCACCCCCGCCCCAGCCTTGGCGAGCACTGGCTTAAGTCAGATGCCGCCAGCTGCAAGACCGACACAGCCAGATACCCATCCGGCAGAGGAGGCAATGGAGGCCTAAAATTCGCGCACCCCCAGAAAGTTTTGCAGGGTAACCTCAACCACTGCCGCGCAGCGCAAGATCTGCTTATGCAAACGCTGGCTGAGCAGTCGGTTGCCCTAGCGGTGGTGGCGGAGCCGTACTACGTCCCGGATCACCCCCGGTGGTTTGGTTCTGATGATGGCACCGTCGCCATATACTGGGCAGGGGTGGAGAACGGTCTCCACTGCACTCTTCTGCAGAGAGGGCTGGGGTTTGTGGCAGTAGAGTGGGGCCCCATGGTCACTGTGGGCTGCTACATATCTCCAAACTGCGGCCTCCCCGCCTTCGAGGCGTACTTGGACGGACTTAGGAGTTGCATTTGCACTTTCCTGTCCCGTCCGGTACTTGTCCTGGGCGATTTTAACGCACGCTCCATACAGTGGGGTGATCGCCTGGACAACGTAAGAGGAGATACACTCATTGAGTGGGCGGTGGGACTGAACCTCATCATTTTGAACCGGGGTTCGGTCAGCACCTGTGTGCGGTGGCAGGGGGAGTCGATAGTCGACCTGACGTGGGCGACTCCCTCGGTTATCGACCAGGTGTCAGGATGGAGGGTGGCGGAGGAGGTGGTCACTTTGTCGGACCACCGCCACATCGTATTTAATGTGGCTATCCGCCGCACGGGCGCAGTCCCGGACCGCCGCAGTAGCGGCCCTCCGCGACGATGGGCCCTCAAGCGGATGAACCGAGATATGCTCGTTGCCGCAGCCATCGTCGCGGATTGGCCAGAGGAAGAGGAAGTACAGGTCTTGTCCGATCCAGAAGCGCAGGCTGCTTGGTTCCGTGGCATTATGACTGACGTCTGTGACGCGTCGATGCCACGGGTCAAGCAGGGGGGTGGGAGAGGTTCTCTGTACTGGTGGACACCGGAACTTGAGCAGCTTCGCACAGCATGCTCGAGAGCCCGTCGCCAGTTCCAGAGAACCCGAAGACGTCGGCGAGCCACAGCCGAGGAGATCGCTGAAGTTAGGCGCGAGTACGGCGCGGCCGCTAAGGCCATTAGCCTTGCGATAGCGGAAGCCAAGGCTCGGTCCTGGAGGGGGCTCATAGAGGGACTGGACAGGGACCCATGGGGGCGCCCTTACAAAATTGTACTGGGCAAGCTCAGACCGTGGGTCCCGCCACTGACGCAGACCTTGGACCCGGAGTTTGTGCGAGGAGTGGTAGATACCCTCTTCCCCGGGGACCGGGTCAGTCCCTCACGCCCTCCGTCGCCGTCGGAACCATTCACGTGGTCCGACGACTTTGACGTGACGGAGGAAGAGCTGGAAAGAGCCGTGAAGCGACTCGCCGCCCGCAACACTGCCCCGGGCCCTGATGGGATCCCGGGCCGAGCATGGGTGTGCGCTTTGGTGGTCCTAGGGAATAGGCTGAGGCGGCTGTTTAACAGCTGCCTCCGTAATAGCGTATTCCCTGCCGGCTGGAAGGAAGCCAGGCTGGTACTTATCCAGAAACCTGGCAGGGCCGCAGATTCTCCCTCGGCGTTCCGACCGATATGCCTGTTGGACGAGGTGGCGAAACTCTTTGAAAGAGTTATCGCCGCCCGTATCAACCAGCACCTGTCGCGAGTGGGCCCCGACTTATCAGACAACCAATTTGGCTTTCGACAGGGACGCTCGACGCTGGACGCGATTGCACGCGTCCGCTCCTTGTCGGAAGAGGTTGTCTGTCGGGGGGGAGTGGCGTTGGCCGTTAGTCTTGACATTGTCAACGCCTTTAACTCTCTTCCGTGGTGGGCGATTAGGGAGGCACTTGTATATCACCAGTTGCCTCCCTACCTGCGGAATATCATCGGGGTTTATCTCTGTGACAGATCCATATCGTATATGGGTCGGGACGGCGAAGATTGTCGAAGGGAGGTCACGTGCGGGGTTCCCCAGGGGTCGGTCCTGGGACCTCTTCTGTGGAACCTCGCGTATGATGCCGTCCTGAGGACCAGCCTTCCCCCAGGATTGAGTGTCGTCTGCTACGCGGACGACACTTTGGTACTAGCTGGGGGACATGGCTTCCAGGAAGTACTGGAGCTCGCCGAGTTAGGGGTGGCTTGTGTCGTCCAAGGGATCAGCGGTCTGGGTCTAAGGGTTGCACCTCATAAGACGGAAGCCCTGTGGTTTCACAGAAAACGCAGAGGTGCAGTTCCCACCAGAACGCTTATTAAAGTGGGGGGAACAGAGGTCGAGGTCGGGCGGTACATTAAATACCTCGGCCTCACCCTGGACAGCCGCTGGAGCTTCGAGGAGCATTTCGAGCGGATGATCCCCCGAGTTCGCGGGGTGGCGGGCTCCCTACAGAGGCTATTGCCTAATCTAGGGGGTCCGCGGGAGGAAGTTCGCCGCCTCTACTGTGCGGTGATACGATCCATGGCCCTCTACGGAGCGCCAATATGGGCCAAGCGCCTATCGGCCTCCTCCCGCTGCCGAGCGAAGCTCAATCAAGCGCAGCGGGTAGCGGCCATTAGGATCGTACGAGGTTACCGCACAATTTCGTCGGAGGCGGCGACAGTCCTGGCACGTTTCCCACCCTTTGATATCCTGGCGGATATGGACGCGAGGGTCTATGACCAGACTTGCGTGATCCGCCGGGGTGAGGGTGGGGAAGACCAGGATGAGCTCGAAATGCGGCGGAACGCCCACCGACAGGCACTGGTGCAGTGGCGCGCACGACTGGAGCAGCCGCGGAATGCGCGCCAACGCGCTGTCGGTGCCGTTCTGCCTAACCTTGAAGCTTGGGTAGGTAGGGAGGGAGGTTGCGTCACCTACCGACTGACGCAGGTACTCACTGGGCATGGTTGCTTCGGGGAGTACCTGAATCGGATTGGACGCGAGGAGACGGCACAATGCCAGCACTGCGCAGCCGACTGGGACTCCGCCCAGCATATGCTGGAAGACTGTCCCTGTTAGCACCGAGGCTTTGCCGATGTTGGCGGGTGTGCTTCCGGTCGATCTCGAAGTGCAGAGACGTGCAGCCATGTACTATTCAAGACAACAAAACATGGAATGCGATTTTTTGGGCGCGCGGGATCGCGGTAAAATTACAAGATTGCTTCAACAGCAGTCCGATGTCTATAATGACCTCATAGACGAATGGCAACAACGCTGGGATGAATCATCCAAGGGGCGCCATCTTTACCAATTCTTTCCATCTGTTCGCGAACGGTTGTCGAGGACATGGCTTGAGGTGGATCACTGTGTCGCTCAATTTCTTACGGGTCATGGTAACTTTAAGAGCAAGCTTTATTCATTTAAATTAGTCGAGTCACCATTGTGTCAATGCTCAACACCTAACTCTCACTATGAACAGTCTGCTCATCATATCCTCTGGGAATGTAGTCTTTGGTGTAATGAACGTAATATAATGCTGAATACCTTGCAGGTGACATCTGGGGCGGTATACTATGGGGATCTTGTGTCAACTAGGGTGAATTTCCGTGCGTTTAGGCGATTCTGTCATACATATTATAGAAATCAAATATAGCTCACGTAGGACCCGTAATATTTCGTGGCCGTGGTGCTTCCCTGTTTAAAAGGGTGTATGCCCATTTTATTTCATTTTGTCTCCCGCTTTGCTAAGGAGGGAAGTGGATTTACTATGTTTCCAACTCCTCCAATTTTCTTCTGATTAATTTCGTTGCGGGTTCCAAGACAGTTTAATTTCTTCCTGGGACTTCCCGAGTGTCATAACTCGGTGTGTTCGTGGGTCACTGCTGTGGATCCTGGTGTACAGGAGTTACAGTGGTGGGCATGTGGGCGGGATTAGTCCCAATAAAAAAAAAAAAAAAGACTGTCCCTCGTGGGCGTCTGAACGCGAGGTCCTGGTCGACCAAATCGGACGAGACCTGTCCCCGCCAGCAATCATTGCTGCCATGCTGGCGGGTGAGGAGGGCTGGGGCGCAGTGGTCTCTTTCTGTGAAGCTGTAATGCTCCAGAAAGAGACCGCTGAACGGGATCGGGAGAGGGCCGATCCCGAACGAAGAAGACGTCGGCGGCGATATCAGCCATCGACGGGGCCGCGGGCCGCCAGAGAGTGGGGACCTCTGGTGGCAGATTGATTGCTGCGGTAGGGAATGGAATGGCCGGCCTGATTGCATTAAGATGCGATCGGGCTGCCATGCCGTGATTGAAGGGGGAAGTGATTTTCCCCTGGGATAGGGCCTGATTAGGCATGGTGTCAATTCGGGGAGGACCTGAAATAACATGGTCCGGGTCCTCCCCAGAGTAGGACACCTAAGGCCGGCCGTCGGGGTGGTTTTTAGTGGAATCACCACATACTCCTGGCTCTTGAGTCCCCGAGGAGCCGGAGATCCGAAGGGATTTTCCACCCCGTCAACAAAAAAAAAAAAAAAAAAAAAAAAAAAAAAAAAAAAAAAAAAAAAAAAAAAAAATATACATAAATTAGACATATATTAGACTCGTTCTCAATATCATTAAGATACATCCTTGATCAAAATCGTATGATATTTATTTGCAGGTAGAATAACAATATGTTTTTAAGTCGTTACAAATGTGAGCCATCTGTTGTTCTATTAATTTATTTGTGGTAATGTCCTTCCTTTCAAGAACCCTGTTTCGATTCTTCCGACCGTGTCAAGACGTTGTGTGGTTCTAATTCATTGTTACAGTTTCTGTTGACACTTAGTAAGAAACCGCTCCTCCTTTATGTTTATGCTGTATTTTATATTATAAAATTAATTTCAAGAGCCTCATAAATGTCACTTGAGAAATATATTTCAGGAAAGTAATTCTACGATTACATAGCTATCAAGTTAACTAATCACAATAGTTTGTTGTTGATATTTTTGGCGATTGTATTATGAACATTGACCTCGTTTGCTTTAATCAGAACTCTCTTAAAATTGGAAGAGTAACATATATCTCCATGCACTCGAGCACTCCGATGGCGCAATTTTTTTTGATAGCTTACACTCCCAAAAATTAATTTCTTTCATAGATAAGAATTGATCCATTCTTGTACACATACAGTCACTTTGTTTAACTTATAACGTCAATGATTACTCGTATAGTATTACAAACTTTTATGCATTAATTTGGTCCTGTGTAATTAAAGCCATATTTTGTGAAGACATTCAAATAATAAGATTACTAGATATTGATTCTGCGTTGCTACTCGTATATGCTCCACTTAAATATATAGGTAATAATATATTTTATTAAATTTATGTAGGTTTATGTATGTATGTGTGTGTATGTTTATGTGTAATATAATGTTATATGTAATTCATATACTGCAGTCGTATATAGGGTTAAGTTTGGAAAGTATCTACCTGTCTATTCCTTAAATTATAATTCCGTTGGGTAAATAGGTAAGTATAAAAAGTAAAAAGTCAACATATTTTTTCATTCGTTGGAGTTTATAGTAGCTACGTGTGTGTGTTCAAGATTTTTACCGGTACGTCTCCGCGGTCTATTTCCGTTTCTTGATGAGATGCCGGCAACAGTTTTAATATTTGCCACACAAACACAGTACTCAGACATATCGTACATATAAATATAACTACTTTTATTTTTATTATATGCACGGTTTTTTTTTATAGAAGGCTTACTAACAACCGAAATTACTAATATTCCCGTTACCCCTCTAGCTAAGCTAAATTGCTTGTGTTAGGAGTGGGTTCACGTCGGTAGTGTTGGTCAGGATTCGAACCCATGACCTCTTGATCGCAAGTCCAATGCCTTAACCACTAGGCTACCGACGCTTTATCAACGAAGGGATAGACAGAGGTGTATTACCTGCCCAAATTTTGCAGAACATGATTTTAGTCTCACATACGTTATTAAGAGCATAGGAGGGCATAGCCTATTACCGTCAACCGTTTCTAAATAAACATACTTAAATATTTCTAAATATCATCATGTAATATGTTATGAACAAATACATGTATGCTGCCAATTTAATAGATTTTTTACATTTACCTGTGAATTCTCGATGCTTAATCTATCTAACTCTCAGTTTTAGGGCTCTTTGTTAGTATTGTTTGAAGTCGGTTCGCCTTTTTTATTGTGACAATAAATTAACGAACTAATATGTTATCCGTAATACATAGTCCGTGTGGTGACGGGTTAAGAATACGGAGTGTCACCACCCCTATTCATCCCGTGGGTGTCGTAAGAGGCGACTAAGGGAGCTAACGCAGGACAACCAGCACTGCAAAGAGAAGGAAAACTTGACACAAGCCCTTTTTTTTTTTTTTTTTTTTAACGTGTGGAAATCCCCTCGGACCGTCACCCCACCGGGGTTTGCGGCGGGGTGGTGTGTCGGACTCGAACCGACTAAAACCACACGGTGTGCCCTCTTTGCGCTTCCAGTTTAGGAGGGGTCCAGGTAGTTATCGCCTTCTGGACCCCTCCCAGCGCCGGCCCGCTCCTGGTGCGGGCTCCGTCTTCAATTATCCTCTCTTTAGGCGACGTCCGGCACACGCGGACGCCGCCCCCTCGCGGCTGGCCAACTAATGCGGGTGGAGGGGAAACCCACCCCGTCCACCCGCGGCCACACTCAGGGCGGCATGAGGCGCAGGTAAGCGCGCCTCCGCCGCCCGGTTCGCCGGCGGCGGATCAGGTCCGAGTGGAGGTCGTCCTCCCGGGCCTTCTCCGCCGCCTCCTTCTGCGAGATTACCTCCTCGCAGAAGGTTGCGACCGCGGTAAAACAACTGTCGCTACCGGCCATGGAGCGAATTACGGCCGGTAGCGAGAGATCTGCTCCGATGACTGCAGTGAGGGCCCGGCGCTGCGTCGCCCATGCGGGGCAGACCGCCAGCGTGTGCTGGGCCGAGTCCTCACTGCAGTCGCAGTGGTGGCAGGCGGGACTCAGTTCCCTCCTAGCGACCGAGTGCAGGTACTTTCCGAAGCAACCGTGCCCGGAAAGCACCTGCGTCAGCCGGAAGGAAAGGGCCCCGTGCTGCCGCCCTGCCCACTCGGCTATGACCGGCTGGAGAGCCTCCACGGCGGCGAAGCCAGCGCGTGGAGTCTCCAGCCGGAACGACCATCTAACCATGGTGGCTCGGCGAGCGGCTTCGCGCCACTCGCGCACGTCTTCGGGCGGAGGGCGAAATCCGCTCTCCGCCCGGAAGTCAGCCACTCGCCGATAAACTTCGGCGAGCACTTCCGCCTCCAAATCCCACGGGGGTGTTCCGGCCAAGGCGCAAGCCGCCTCGGTGGACACCGTGCGGTATCCGCGTATGGCTCTGACCGCCAATATCCTCTGGGGGCGCCAGAGGCGCGCCCTATTCGGGGCGGTCAGAGCCGCCACCCACACCGGTGCACCATAAAGCGCCATGGACCGGACAACCCCCGCGTACAGCCGCCTCGTGGGAACACTGGCCCCTCCCAAATTGGGCAAAAGTCGCCCTAGGGCGGAGGCAGTGTCCACCAGCTTCGGACCAAGCTGTCGGAAGTGCTCGTCGAAGAGCCACCTACCGTCTAGGACCAGACCCAGGTACCTCATCTGGGCCCGGACCGGTACGAGGACCGAGCCGACCTCGATTGAGGCGCCGGCGGGTGGACCACGACGGGGCCCATGAAATAATAGGGCCTCCGTCTTATCCAGGGCCACCCGTAAACTTGACACAAGCCCTATACCAACCCGTCTGTCCAGCGTGGTATAGTAGGCCAAAACCTCATTTCTAAGGAGAGGCCTATGTCCAGCAGTGGACTATTAAAGTTTGTTTTTTTTCTTTATGCATTTGCAGTAGAGAGGCGGATTTAATGCCTTAAGCATTTTCTGTCAGTCAGCTTTCGAATTATGCTTGAAAAACAAGATGGTATATGGTATTTTGATTTTTTTATTAATTTTTTTTAGTGTGTATAGCTTAGCAAGGTCACTTAGTCCAAGATTCATTTTCATTGCCAACTTTATCGAGATTATTCCATATTCAAATCAAGTGTCACATTCCAATTTCAAATGTGTCTTAAGCTGAATTCACAAGTTTTTATTTAAAGTGTAGATCATAATTTAGGGAACGCAGAGAGTTCTCGCTTACAACATGACGTAAATGTAAAACTCCATTAATGTTGAAGTTTATTCTAGCGTTGGAATGAACACAATTACGAGCACTTTTTTTTTCTGTGCGGAAATCCCCGCGGATACCACCTATCGGTGGCATGTCGGACTCGAACCGACTAAAACATCACGCCGTCTCGGGTACTAATAGCCGGGGAACCAGGTATACCCTAGAAAGGAAGTTGACAATTACGAGTATAGAACAATTTAATCTGATTCTAGGATGCTTTTGACTTGTTGATATTTGGTTGGGTAAAATTACTATTCCCTTGTTCTTGTTCTCAGTAAATTTTAAGTTATGATATAATGTAGGCGAACAGCGTAGTGTTGACAACTGCTTCTATGCTGTAAAGCCTAATTATTGATCTGACAATTTGCTCTGATGATCTCTGAATTTGATCTGATTTTTGCTTTTTATTTCATGTCTGATCCTTTGGACAATTGTCCTACCTTTGCCATTAATAGACCATAGCCATTAGAAATATTTTATAAGTATTAAACTAACGCAACATTAAAATGTTACATTAAATCGTGACAAGTAAGAAATATCCTTCTTATCTTCTAGTGGGAAGACGACAATGATTTATCAATATGGCAACACTTACGCGGTTCAGAGGTTACGGCGCGCGAGCTATTCCAAATTCAATTATATACAATTCCACCTGTAAGAGAGACGGAATGGCGCGAATCCAAAATATTTTGTGTTAAGGAACTTATTCGTTAAGTCAACATCGTAATCTTAATTTACATTTTCAACGCGTAATCCTTTGTTTGAAAACCACATTCGTTTTAAAACTTACAGAAATGTATGTAATTTGTCCAGTTTTGATTCTAATTTTAGAGTTAACTGCAATTCTACAGGAACGTTGTTGGAGAAATTGGTTATTACGAATTTAATTTAAAGGTTTTTTTTGTAACTTCTTAATGTATGTACTTAGTAAGAAGTCAGATGAAACTTGTGCCTATTAAGCATGTCAGTTGATTGAAAAAAAGAGAATGATTATTATTGGTATAATCTGCAGAATATATTGCCAACTTTAATATATTTAATGAATTATAATGGATGGGATAATGGACTATGTCCAGAGAAAGAGTGAGTTCAAACAGTAACAAGGATGATGGTTTACTGACGGATTCATATCTACCTAACACTTGTACGCTAACAAAGGAAAGCAACTTCAAAGTGTTGCAATATATAGTTTGTGTTGTAATTAATATTTTATAATAATTTTAATAATATCAATAAGTGTTTGTTTTTTAATAGATATACATTGATCTAAAAAAGAAGAATATACTACTACACGTAGTCTCCCCCTCCTCTTTCCCTCCAAAAGACTTTTTACACTACCTGTATCTAATGGCTCATTGTTATTTATAAGTCGACGGTCTATCTATGCACCTGGATGATATCGTTCTTTTTTTAAATTCAAATTTTGAAAGTTAATAATTGTTACAGGTTAATTAGTATTTGAAGACGAAATTTGACTTTCGTATTCAAATGCTAATTACCAATATTTTGTATGCGAATTAGGTAAGTACCAATACTGATATCCATACTAATATTATAAATGCGAAAGTGTGTCTGCCTGTATCTCTATCTGTCTTCACGTTTAAACCGCTGGACCGATTTTGATTAAATTTGGCATAGAGATAGTTTGCATCCTGGGAGAAGATAGAGGACAGTTGTAGTCCCAAAAATCATCATTTAAGGGTGCGAAATTGGGTAAAAGTTGGTATGGGGAATCTGCCGATTTGGATGAAATTTAGTATGGATATAGTTTCATTTTCGAGATAGGAAGTAGGCTTTCTTTTACCGTGATAACCAACATACACGTGGGCGGAGTCACGGACAAAAGCCAGTTAAAATATAACATTAAATGTAATTATTTTTCTTTTAATTAAATTTTAATGAAATTACAAGATTCGTATCATCGACATAAACTACACTTAGATAAATCATCATTTGAGTTAGTCACACTGGTATTTGTTGATAGCATTGAGTGTTGTGGCTAGGATTCAATACAGAGGCCAATCCAAAACCTAACTTATCCATCCAAACCTTCTTAGCCTCGCCTCAAAAATTGTGTTGTAAATATCTATAGTCAAGCTCACACGGATACACCAATACAGAATACAAATTAGTACAAATGGTCTTTCTTATTTATGATAACGTTTCTCTTTAAAAGTAGAGCCTCGCAGACCTTTACAATAAGAAAACTGATTTACGAGTACGCCACCTACGCCTCTACAAGCTACTGCTGTCTTAGTCCCATCTCCCATCCGATATTTATAACATCTCTTACCCTCTATTCCTTTCTTACCCCAATTGACATTCTTCTTCTTTCCCTTATAAAAACGATTAAATTTCCTAGAACAAAAACTAGTAAAAACCCCCTGTATTATTACCTGTTTAGTTTAGTTTAAGTATACTATTAGGTGGACACTAAACCGCTGTAGATAGCCCAAGGTACGTCGGGGTGCCAGGGTTTTCCTAATTAGGGTACACCTGGTTCCCATCATGATGATATTTATAATATTTTCTCTTAAACTTAAGTAGTGTCTACTTCATAATTCAACAATACATAACTTAAAGTTAAAACTATTTGTCAATTAATTTTCTCTTAAATGCTCTAATTAGCAAAGCCGAGGAAATTGGGCCGGATCGACCGGAGTGATACCACGGCCTCACAGAAAACCGGTGTTAAGCAATTTTTTTTCTTGCCTTTCTCCGAGTGAGTGAGGTTACCGGACAAATCCCCCGAGCGGGAGGGACTCCAAGTGCAGCAACGCACTTGTGACTTTTGAGTTGCAGGTATACATTGGCGGTTGTAGTTGCTTACCATCAGGTTACCCGTCTGCTAGTTTGCCCCCTTATACCATAAAAAAAAAACAGAGAAATAGAGCCTAAATGAGCAACATCGATATATCTAGTTTACGGTACATCACTATCGTAATATAATCTTATCATTTCATACTAAGTTAATGAATAACTTAATTATCTTGTACACTGCACTTCATTTAGTGTAATCTACCCTTAATAAGATATTTATTTTTAATGTTACGCGATTATCGATCTTACTGCCTTATGATACAGACTATTTCTCGTTACAACTGTTATTCGTTAAAGACATTTTGAAAATTTTATTAGTTTTACGAGATGAAATTATGAAATTGTTACTCTCTATTGCTCTTTAGACGTTGTCTCGTAGTTAAACTAAGATGGAAGATTTTAGTACTAAAATATCAGCGGCCCATATTGTCCAACCTATCTATACAAATAAATAAAATTGGAGTGTCTGTTTGTAATATTAAAAAACCCTCTTTACGAGTACTAAATGCATATGTATGTTTACACGGTACATATGCCAAAATATCATTTTTTACAATTTTTGTCTATCTGTCTGTCTGTTTGTGCCGGATAATCTCCGGAACGGCTCTATCGATTTCGACGGGACTTTCACTGGCAGATAGCTGATGACACAAGGAGTAACTTAGGCTACTTTTTTTAGACTAGCTTCGCCCCGCGGCGTTGCCCGCGGTTATAAGAACAAACGCGGGTAACACCGCGGGTCTCAGCTAGTATTGAATAAAAACAGATACACTTCAGTGAACATGCTCATATTTACATGCAAACCTTGAGTTACGCACACACTTCTTTGTTTATTAAATAACACTATTTTACATTGACGTCCAAAGTCTAGTACCTATTTGGTACTTAATACCTAGGTATATAAAAATGCTACATCTCAATATAGCGTAGGTAAGTATTTAAAAAAAACTTGCCACACAGACGCAGAAACTATTTTCTGAACTATTTACCTTACTAATGTTTTACAATCTTAAAGTGAATTTGTATGTTTATTTGTTCATGTTTTTTTAATCTTTCAGGTTTTAACCACTTAACCAGTAGTTAAGAAGCTGAATATCGATCTAAGTGGCGTGCAATAGGAGAGGCCTATGTCCAGCAGTGGACTGCGATAGGCTGCTGATGGTGAACCAATGGTTATGATATTTTGCACACTTGTGGTTAGGGGTACAGAAAATATGATTAGGTAGGCATTTACTTTTATAAAGAAAAATTATTATGAATGAATTATTGTGTAATTATTTAGAAAAGTGCACTTTTTAGTAAGTTATATTAAGTTTGGGAAGGTAGTGATTTACGCGAGCGAAAGCAAGGGCAAAAATTGACTTGCTAAAAACAAAACTGAATAAACTTACACTGCAACACGATAGATAATTTCACCAACCACCACATTTTATCACAATCCAAATAACCAATAATATTCGCCAACAACCACCAACACACACATACACACAAACATAAAGATACAATTTCTAGAAACGTGTGATTTTGAGTCCTTGAATTCCGTAAAGATAATAAAATATAAAAATTACTTTAGGCTAGTTTTACGTCAAGTTAAGCTGACGTGTACCGCGTTCCCAACGTGTGAGGGGTTCAAACCCGGGCTTGGAACTAACCGCTTGAGCCAACTGACGTCCGGTAGCAAGCCAACCATATCGGAAGCACTTGTATTGTGCAGCTATTGGGTAATTTATTCTAATAGTTCATGTATGTGGTACATTACTGGCACGGTTTTATTTCTTACAATATCTTTTTAAAATATAAACAAATTTCCTTTTTACACACTAACATCTTAATTAGGTTATAATTATATACTAATGATACGGCTAGTTTTAACAATTAACGGATTTCAAAAAAAGAAAGGGGTTCCTTCTCAATTCGATTGTATTTTTTTAACGTTTGTTATCTTATAACTTCGGATTTGGCAAATTCCGTTCTCAAAAGACGAAGTCAAGAAGAAACAGAGTGACATTATGTTTGATACTAGCTGCCGTGCCAATGCAAAACACTGTAACCTTTGAAAAGGACTTTTGACCTTGAAAGCTTTGTTATAGTTTTTTACCATGTTACAATTCTATTTTCAATACAATACAGTATTTTTTAGATTGTCTTTCTAAAAAACACTTTAGAATAACAAAAGTGTTGATCAGGGGTACTAAACCGACGTAAAGAAACTGATTGAGCGTTGTTAAGGCAAAACACTTTAATTCGAGTTACAGTCTTTTGGATTGGCACTTCAGGCTGTTCCACTATGTCGTTTGTGTCTATGCCACTGCTCCGCTCCTAAGTGTTTTAGCAAGGTGTTAATTCTGTTTTTTTATAAATACTCTCTTCAATACAAAAATAATTATTTAAATCTGATAAATAGTTGTAGAGATTACTGCGTTTAAACAAACAAACAGACCAACAAATACCTCTTTAGCTTTACTATATTAATATATATTTAAAACCTATGCACACAGTTACGACTTTTTCGTTTGCTAAAACTGAATGTTTTGCTACTATTATTATTAAATTTATTACTATTTGAGACTACTATACTATTACTTATTTGAGACTAGCATTTGTCAGCACTTTCGTCCGCGTGGTGGTCAAAATCAGATATCGTAGGGGATACGCTACTACCAAAAATAATGAAGTTGTATATAAATTTCCAAACCCCATTTTGCACCCTTAGGAGTGGATTTTCCTAAATCCTTTCTTAGTACACGCTTACGTCACCTAAGGAACATTTCTACAAAATTTCATGCTTGTAGAGCCAGTGGTTGCATCTGTGCATTAATCGTTCCGTCAGTGAATCAGTCTCTCAGTTTCTTCTTTTATTTATACATATGGATTATTTGTATTTAATAACTATGTACGTCGTGTTCTAGAATTTACGAAAAACATATATATTTTTGCAGCTATAACATAGCGAGTCATTAAATATTAATAAAATTATTGTCCATTCTTCCCGTCCGTATGTCACGATGGTAAGTTCGCTATAACTTCTTAGTAATTTGCATTAGCTTACTTAGTATGCGAATGATATACGGCATTTAGTAAATGCTACGTATTTTATCTACCACTTGGTGTATGCGAAGCGCTGTTTTAATTTCGTCTATTTGAGAGTCACCGCACTGCAATAAGTTTTAGTTAAGTGTTAGAAAATATTATTATGACTGTAGATACGAGGTTGTTTACATTTTGTATTAGTCTATATGGAACTTATAAGGTTTATTTGACTTGTTGGCCCAGTGCTAAGTGACCCTAACTGCTAAAATGGAGATTTAGGGTTCGATGTCGACTCAGGACAAATAATTGTGTGATGAAGACGATCATTTATTCTGTCTGAGTGTATTTTTTCTTTAATAATGTAGAAATATTTAGGTATGTCTATCAGGAATCTGGTTACCATAGCTCTGCCTAATTTGGGATTAGACTATCCATCTAGTTTTGAACTAAGCAGAGCTTGTACTATGAAAGCTAGATTGACTGATAGAATACGTATTTACTTTGTTTTTACATACATATTATGCATAGAAAACACTCAAACTCCGACACAAATATTTGCAGATCATTCAAACATTTGGTCCCACCCGGGAAAGCAGTCGCATACGCTACCACTGCGCCACCAAGGCAGTCGATGTTATATTATATTAGTGATATTGAACGCGAAAGTTTGTATGGATGGACGGCTGTATGTATGGATATTAATAAAATCTTCCTCCGAGCCTTTTTCCCAAACTAGGTTGGGGTCGGTTTCAAGTCTCCTACGATACGGCTGAACTTCGAGCGACTGCGAGCAGACCTCCGTAGCCCAAGTACTAGGCGATATCGAAGTTCTGTAGAAAGACTTGTCGGACTTTCTAAGAGCAACAACTACCCGTAACGATTGCCAGAGTTGTTCGTATAACAAACGGGACCGACGACTTAACGAGTTCTTCGAGCCATAAAGGGGTCTCAATGTTTTAAGAATGGTCACCCATCCATAGACAGACCTGGCAAGGATTGCTTAACATTGCAACTTGTTAAATTATTCGGTTATCACTGAGCCATGAGCCCTCAAATATTCTAATAGTAATAATGTACGCGAAAATTTGTGTGGATGGATCTGTGTAATAAATATACTTTGTTATAATTATCGTAATAAGTAAGTTTCATTGAATAATATTCACACAATAAACATTAACTAATTAATGTTGAAATTAAATAAACAATATAAAATTCAATCTAATTTATTAGTGTCCTTAGCTAAGGTTAACTTTTCCTTTCCGTCATTAAATAACCTTACTACTTATACATACGAAGCTAAAGATTTTGTTTGTACAAGCAAAATCATCATATCATCACATCAACAGCCTTTAATAGTCCACTGCTGGACATAGGCCTCTCTTTAGAAAGGAGGTTTTAGCCTACTATACTACGCTGGCCAGACGGGTTGGTATAGGATTTATTTCAAGGTCCTTGGCCGGAACACCCCCGTGGGATTTGGAGGCGGATGTGCTCGCTGAAGTTTATCGGCGAGTGGCTGACTTCCAGACGGAGAGCGGATTTCACACTCCACCCGAAGACGTGCGCGAGTGGCGCGAAGCCGCTCGTCGAGCCACCATGGTCAGATGGTCGCTCCGGCTGGAGACTCCACGCGCTGGCTTCGCCGCCGTGGAGGCTCTCCAGCCGGTCATCGCTGAGTGGGCAGGACGGCAGCACGGGACCCTTTCCTTCCGGCTGACGCAGGTGCTTTCCGGGCACGGTTGCTTCGGAAAGTACCTGTACTCGGTCGCTAGGAGGGAATCAAGTCCCGCCTGCCACCACTGAGACTGCAGTGAGGACTCGGCCCAGCACACGCACGTCTGCCCCGCATGGGCGACGCAGCGCTGGGCCCTCACTGCAGTCATCGGAGCAGATCTCTCGGCCGTAATTCGCTCCATGGCCGGTAGCGAAAGTTGTTTTACCGCGGTCGCAACCTTCTGCGAGGAAGTAATCTCGCAGAAGGAGGCGGCGGAGAAGGCCCGGGAGGACGACCTCCACTCGGACCTGATCCGCCGCCGGCGAACCGGGCGGCGGAGGCGCGCTCACCTGCGCCTCATGCCGCCCTGAGTGTGGCCGCGGGTGGACGGGATGGGTTCTCCCCTCCACCCGCATTAGTTGGCCAGCCGCGAGGGGGTGGCGTCCGCGTGTGCCGGACGTCGCCTAAAGAGAGGAAAAAATTTTGAGACGGAGCCCGCAAACAGGAGCGGGCCGGCGCTGGGAGGGGTCCAGAAGGCGATAACTACCTGGACCCCTCCTAAACTGGAAGCGCAAAGAGGGCACACCGTGTGGTTTTAGTCGGTTCGAGTCCGACACACCGCCCCGCCGAACGAGAGCCCCGGCGGGGTGACGGTCCGAGGGGATTTCCACACGTAAAAAAAAAAGAAAAGGATTTATTTCAAGGTCCTTCTCTTTGCAGTGCTGTTGTCCTGCCTAGTTTGCTCTCTTAGTCGGCTCTTACGACACCCATGATGAATAGACCCCTATTCTGACACTCCGTATTTTTAGTCCGTCACCACACTGAGAGCTAATTTTATATTTATAACCAACACGTTAGATAAGAAAGTATGATAAGATTATTTTTATAAAAGGTCTGTTCAACTTCAGACTATTTGATATGTGCTGATGGAGAGATTAATTTACCTGAACTTTTTACAATTAAAAACCCGTCAGGTACGAGTCGAACTCGTGCGTCGAGGATTCCGTACCTACCTAGATTTTACGTAGATTTTCGCGAAAATTTGTAAGTACCAAATTTTTTCTTAATTTATCTTAACTCTTCTTATTTTTTTGGAATTATTCCTTTATTTGTGCTGTAAGACGTTTCTTTTTGCAAAAATTCGTGATTCTAGGTCAACGGGAACTACCATATATGTAGGTTTTGAACCCAAAACCTATAGGGTACTTCCGGTTGACCTAGAATTTTGGTACTTACAAGTTTTAACGAAAATCGTAATTTGCTCATATCTTTTTATCGTGTTGACTCAGAACCTTGATTTTTGTACACCTTATAGGGACCATAGACCTCAGTATCTGGTTTAAATTTCAACTTGCTAGGTTTACTCGTTCCTATAAGGACACACGGACAGACGGACAAGAAAATGATCTTATAAGGGTTTCTTTTTTACCTTTTGAGGTACGGAACCCTAAAAAATGATAAACAATGGTATTTTATACAAAAGAGGTACCGCGTCTCTCATATTAGCGTTTAATGAAAACATACGGATTTCATTTAACGGTATTTCCTTTATGTACCATGAAACGTAAAAGTTTAAAAGTTAGTATATTTTATTCAATTCCGCTCAGTGGCACATTCGGATGCTTTTATCCATTTA
The DNA here is from genome assembly GCA_902825455.1 of Arctia plantaginis. Lineage (NCBI taxonomy): Eukaryota > Metazoa > Arthropoda > Insecta > Lepidoptera > Erebidae > Arctia > Arctia plantaginis. The sequence goes on from CADEBD010000300.1 coordinate 2,892,561, forward strand.
AATAAAGTCTCAGGACTCTCTTATTTTCAAAGATAATTTTAGCAGAGACAAACACCGGAATCAACTAAAAGTAAGTTCAAAACAATTACTTATAAAGCATTCAGTCGCGTCTATTTCCAAGTAAATTAAATATAAATGCTTCTTGGAGTTCCCCAGTTAAACGGGCCAAGAATTCTCATAGTTAAACTTGTATTAATTGTTGAGTACTTAGTTCTTGCAAAACTTGACGTCAAGGTAGTATCGTTACACTTTCCATTATTAAGCATTCTTGAGATACTCGATTCCGAAGTTTTGGAAATTATTGGTAAACTACATTGTTTTACGGTCTACGTGGGAACTATCAATACAATTTTCTGTCAGCAGAACGCTTCTGATGTTTCGAAATATAATAAACCGGCTAAGATGTAGGTCTGACAGCTGAGTTCTTTTGAGGTATTTCTAATATTCAAAATATAAGGTTTTATAAATTTAGGTATATAACGGAAACGGTTTTGAAGAATGTATATGTGGAAAAACGTGGACGGTGTCTTAAAGTACCATACAAATTATTCTCTATTTCTATAGTTATTTCTTTAAAAATTAAAGTCGTATATTTGTGATAAATATAAATACCACTCACCACACAAGTTTTTATTCTTATTTTACATATTTTCCTAACAAAAAGTTTTTTTTTATAATTATTATAGTTTCGCCATAGTGTCTACTCTAAATAAAGTTGTATAAATACAGGAAAATACATTAATACTAATGTTTATAAAATATGAAATGTTTGGACTGCAACCATTTAATGATTTAAACAAAAATAATATTTACGTTCAAATTCTTCAAAATTGCCGTATATATTTACATAAGCCAACTACCATTTTAAAGTCAATTACTTAGTACGTACGATTGTAGTCAAACTGACAAGTGCTACAAATGACCCCTTAATAGGTATATTCAATCCATGTCGACCACACGATTATTCTCGACATTGGCCCAATAAAGTACCAGCATCATTCGTCCCAGATCTGTAAAAATCCCTGTACACGTTAAGTGTTTATCGTCCGTTCAGTGATTTGATTCAATAAAGGCACCGGACGCCACGTCTCTGCACATAAATATTAATTAAATGTCCTATGTTATTTGTGTGGAGCATTGTACCCCTTATTTATTTATCTTGGGATCTTTTATTAGGTGTAATAGGTCGATAAGACCGTTACTATTAATCCGCTAACTTAATACCGATAAATAAATGGTTTTTTGTAACAACGTTTTGGGTTTATATTAATATATTAGATTGGGTAACCATATCAATTTTTATATACTAGCCGCTTGTGTTCACAATAAAAAAGGTGTAAAATTGATTAAATGTGTTTTATTTAAATTTAATTTAAACAATTTGTTTAATTGACTTGGATTTAAATTTTAGTTTACAAAATGTGGACGTTTAATATGGATTTACTGGCCCCTTTTGTAATTATCCCAAAATATCTGTTTTGGTTTTGTAGAAAAGTGAATATATTACCCGTTAGGTTGGTATATAATTATTCCAGGGAGTTTTTCCCAAACAAGGTTGGAATTATTTTTAAGTCTACCATACGGCTGAACTTCGATTTTCAACGCGAAGCGACTGCCGTCAGACCTCCACAACATACTATAGTCGATCAACGTCGTGCGCGACCGTCCTGCGGGGTGACAGACGGTGGCGGGGACGAGGTACTCAAGATGTCAGCGGGTAGCGGGTGGTGTAGCGGGGAAGGGAAACGCGTGTAGCCGTGTGCTAGAATGACGCGCTACCTCGCTCCCGCCACTGTCTGTCACCCCGCGGGACGGTCGCGCACGAGATTGCCGGGTTATAGGTGATATCCAAGTTCTGTAAAAATATTGTTTAGAGCTCCTACGTAACGATGGCCACTGATGTTCGTATGAAAACCGGGATCGACTGCTTAACATGCTCTCGGATGCACAGAGGAGTCTCAATGTGTTAAAATTGGTCACCCATCCATAGACTGAGCTGTCTGGGATAGCTTAACTTTGCTGTGTTAACCTACTTGGTTACCACTTAGCCACGACCTCATATAATATAATAATAATATACCTCACACATTACACACACGGCCGTCTGATCCCAAACTAAGCAGAGCCTGTGCTATGGTGACCAGACTGCTGATAAACATACTTATATATTTTTAAATACATACATATTATAGATAAATTACACCCAGACACAACAAATGATCATGCTCATCACACAATATTTGGGAATCGAACCCACGACCTCCGGCTTAGCAGTCAGGGGCACTAACCACTCGACCAACAGGCCCGTCATAGTTATTATTATCCTTGTTAACCAATCCTAGTAAACTAAATACTACGTTGAAATACTAAGTAATTTTATATTCACAAACCGCAGTAATAACATGACAATAAAGACACGCATAGTTAACACAATCATTGATCGATTCAATAGTCAAAAATCTCATATAGTCTGGAAGATTTTTGAAGCCAGTAGTCTTTAAACATAACTATATATGGCAAAAGTGGGCTACACGCGATCAGAAATGGTTCACGTAGCAGTAGAAACTAATAATAATAGTTTAAGAAATCTGTAACTGTAAGGCAATTTATGTTTTCACATAAAATATTAATTTTTTGTATTGATTTAACTATACATTAAAAAAGAACTCTTAGTGAAGTAATGCTAATAAAACTTCATAATATGGTGTGTTACAATCACTTATATTAATCTATATAAAGATTTTATGTATCGAAACCCGGCTTAATAGTAAAATAAGAAAAAAAGAATTATATATTTACCTCTCAGCCTATGCTTGTCCACTGCTGGACATAGGCCTCTCAAAATGATTTCCAACGGGGACGGTTGATTGTTATATATTTAAAAAAATAAAATATAATATTAAAGTGTGTACAAGTGTGTGTGTATGTGTGTGTTTGCGTGTGTGTGTGACTTCCGACTAACTATACGAGCCCTATCAAGTAGCTCGAAACGAAATCAAAAAATTGCCATAACCGGAAGAAACACATTTGAGATATTAGAAAGGAAGTCATTTAGTATATGTACATAATAGTCACTTGTGTTTTAATTAATTTGGTGTATTAGTGCTTTATAAAAAGTGTAGGGTGGTAATGACCTGTATAAAGATAACATGCCTTAGTTGGCAATTAGTCCTATATTTATATTTAATGCCATTACTACTAAATGGAGACCTAAAAAATTTACCAAAACATGCAAATAGTGCCTTCAAAGTTAAAACGTACTTAATAAAGTGTTTTTAATTAAAGATGTCAGCGTTCTAACTGTCATTTATTAAGAAACTTAAGTTATAAATCCTTACTGTAATATTTAAGGACAACGATTCGTAAGCGCCGTCGACGATGGAGGTTCCAGGTTTTGTGGAATCTTCATTATCCATCAGTATTTCTAGCAGAAGTCTTTTCTGGTGCAATTCCAATCCAACATTCATAGCTCAGTTTTAAGCCCGCCGGATAACGGCAGACTATTTTAGGTTAGGCCCTTACAATGGCAATATAAATGTATTTGTCGGACTCTTATGACCTTTCACTTAGCTCATTATCAAGAAAAGAAAACAAGGTAACAAGGCCTATTCAATTAAATGTACCGATACAACAAATTAATTAAAGTATAAGTCAATAGCATCATTAAGAATTTTAGGTTCATTAAAGCAATGAAAACCCATACCAAACATAGCCATAAAGGCAACGTACCAATAACAATATATATTTTTCGCTACACCAAAATTTTACAAGCAATAAAACAAAATCATACAGTCGATTAGGTATTATTCTAACACAAAAGCTCGAGGTTTGAGCATGACGGACCGGGCCGGTGCGGAAGAGGCCGTGTGCGGACTTCCGGTTAACTCGGCTGGAACACCCGCCGCATTCCGATAGGGTCGCACTACACTTGATTACCGGTGTGTGGACGGTTTGTTATTTTGTTTTAGACGGTTCTATAACAATTGAATACTTTATTTATAAAAAAGTAGGTTTGTGATAAAAAAAAAATACATACATTTGATATGCCAGGCATTTCGACCAGGTTGCACTGGTCTTGATCACAGGCTGACAGCCGTTTTTTGGTTTGTGACCCTGCAAGTTGTGTGATGATCATGATCATTTGATCAGTGTCTGGGTGTAATTATTGATCTATATTTATATATTACTGCGCAGGACAACATCACTGCAAAGAGAAGTAAACCTTGAAACAAACCCTATAGAGACCTATCTGGCCAGCGTGGTATAGTAGACCAAAACCTCCTTTATAAGGAGAGGCCTATATCCAGCAGTGGACTGTTAAAGGCTGTAGATTATGATGATGATGTATATATTGAGAAATATATAAGTAAGTATATCAGCAGTCTGTTTGCCATAGTACAGGCTCTGCTTAGTTTGACATCAGACTGCCGTGTGTGAGATGTGTGTATTATCTACTAATGTGTGAAACATTAACAGTAACTCTTTTCGACTTGAACTAGTTTTGTTACGCTTTCCTTACAATACACGTGTGGTCGATGCACTGCCGGGTAGCATGTACACTCGAGGCCAATATAAGTTAAAAGTTTTATTGCTTCGAAACAGTTTCGATAGCGCCAATACTTCGATATCAGAGCTGTTTTATAAAATTGGAATTGAATTGTTAGCGTTTGAATGTCTTAGTAAAACGAGTATTAAACATTGTGTAAATTTTGTTTTATCGCCTTTCTCAAGAAATTATACAATTTGATTGGGCCGCGTTAATTCACGAAGCTATTCATTCTTATAATAATATATATTGTTTATTTTATCCAAACATTCTTACAGATACAGAGCATAATTTTTTTCTTACATTAATAAATTCATGCTGTGGAGACTAGTTGGACTAGGAATGTTCCGTGTAGTGACGATGTTCCGTGTAGTGACGGATTAAGAATAAGTAATATCATTACCCCAATTCATCCCGTGGGTGTCGTAAGAGCCGACTAAGGGCGCAAAACAACGCAGGACACCAACACTGCAAAAAGAAGGAAAACTTGACACATACCCTATACCAACCCGTCTGGCCAGCGTGGTCTAGTAGGCCAAAACCTCTTTTCTAAGGAGAGGCCTATGTCCAGCAGTGTACTATTAAAGGCTGTTGATGTGATGTGGAGACTAGAGTCTGCACTAGGTTTAACCTGTGTTACAAGTCACCAGGCCTCCAACTTAGACAAAAATGGGGATCTAAAATCTAGAAAAAGTGTAACAATCCAATAGGTTTTCTTATTTAGATAGACCAAATAAAAAATTTGCTTGGTGAGATTTAGTTATTGTTTGAAAATATCTTGGTTAAGTACTACAGTCAGATCTAACGTATTTTGTTGATAGTTTTGTCTAAGTGTGGGTATGTATGTGTGTTGTATCTATGTGTGTATATTGCAGAGAATAGGAAAGTAAGTTTTTGTACGACTTTAGCCCTTACCTAGAACCTATAATTGTTTCTCATTAAAATGTGAAATATATTTAACTATTTTTTTTAGTTTTTACGACTTACTGCAGTCTTAGTCCCATTTCTCATCCACGCTTTCTCGTCCTATAAGTCTTCTTATCTTGATTTTCCTGGATCTTTAGTCCCGTCTGCAAACAATGCATTATCAAGGAGACTTAGGGTCAATCACGCTGCTGGAAAAAAAGGGAACCTGTCAAAACACTTTCCAATATAATAGCTGGTGCCGCGTGTATATCGGTTATCGTGGTAAAAAGTACCCCATGTTACTCGCTGATGATGTAGCTTTCCATTGGTGAAAGAATTTTTAATCGGTTTAGTGGTTTAGGTTTATTGGTGAAAGCAAAACAAACAAACTCACTTTCACATTTATAATATGAGTATGGATATGGATTGTACCGATTCCATTTTTTTTTTATATATCTCACTCATCTCACACACGGCCGTCTGATCCCAAACTAGGCAGAGCCTGTACTATGGTAACCAGACTGCTGATTGACTTATATATTTTTAAATAGATACACGTAATAGATAAATGACACCAATACACAGGACAGATGACCGTGCTCTCACAATGTTTGTCCTGGGTGGGAATCGAACCCACCCAGGACAAATATTGTGTGTATCGTTTAACAGTCCGGGTCACTAGCCACTAGACTGACAGGCCCGTCAGTCAGCCAATTAGGAAAATCACCCAGACACGTAACAAATTATTTTGGTTTTTTATAAATCTTTTCATGTATTTTGGCCAGCAGTGTACATTTAAAGGGTATGAACTTAACGCGTTTCACACCGTGACTTACGAGTATATCGTTATGCACTGTTTCAGAAATTTCGTAGTACATTGTGTTGATATTTATTTCATTCACAAGTTGGTTTTTCACGGGTTAGTACGTTTGTTTATTGTTCTTTTATTCATCTTATGTTACACCAGTAAACAGTACTCTGACTCTCTCGAAAATAAAACTTAATCTGGACTGATTACAATTAGACATAGTTGGCATTTTGTTCACATTGTCATTTTGTACTCGCTGATTACATTTATGAATATGTGTGTGTCATTTAATTTTTTTTTTAAAGACAACTCCCGCACTCGGAATAAATCCTGTGTCACGGGGGACTTTACAAACATACATGAAACGGACACAAAGAACACCCAGACTCAGAACAACAATTCGTGAATCACACAAAGTGTCGTCCCATGTGGGGTTTGAACCCACTACACTCATCGTAGTAGTGAGCGACGTGGCGACCGCTTATACCACTACGCCATCCGTGCAGATATGTGATTATGAAATAGTGATAAACTAAATAATAAGAATTTAAAATTATTTTGATGCTGGCAGCACTGCTACGTTGAATGACAATATTGCCAACGTAGTAATAACTTTAGCATAAAAAAGCTATTTGGGAACGAATTATACCATACCTCGAATTTTATGACACACTAGCTGGTACCCTTGACTTTGTTCGCTTCGAGTTTGAAAAGCGCTGTCTCAGGGCCGCCGGGTACTGGTGTGCAGAGCGTGCATCGGACACGTGCGGCATTTTCAAGGGGCGGTAAAAACAAAAATTGAAACGAAAACAAAACTTTTTCATAATTTGCATGTCAAATATATTTTTATCTTATTACAGTAACATCTATTGATCGGTATACGAAAATAAATGCAAATGTTTATAGGCTTCGAATTACTTTATTAAACGTAAGTATGTATAATTTGAATTACTCAAGATGCAAATATCCCCCTGATTCTGATCTACAAAATGCCAACGCCCGGGTGCTGGCACTACGATGGCCCGAGCGTAGTCATGACGCGTTACGCGTTGCCAAAATGTCCAGCGTGTATGTAGCAGAGGCATGACCTCGTGACTGATTGCGACCATGGTACGGAGCGGCTAACTTCTCCTGCGGGGCTCATCGGGGTATCAGGGATTTTCTTTCTAGGTTACACTTGGTTGCCCCGCTACTGCCCGAGATGGTGCAGCGTGCGGTGTTACGGCCGGCTCTGAGTTACGTCGCGTTGCCGCGCGGCATAGCGCGGCAGGGTGTGCTTCGGCAGCCGAAGCTTATTATTCGTGCTACTTATTACTAGCGACGACCTGACACGGTACGGCTTGGTAAAGGATTTTATTTCTGATCAAGTTCCGTTTATCCATATTTCAATATGTTTAGTTATTATTCATAATATAAATTCTATAAATAATATTATTAAATATAATGGCGAAATCACAAAATTCATTTTGAGTGTTTTTTAGTGAGATTTTCTTTAAAGTCAAGATTATTCTTATCATAATTATAATTATCTAAGATATTTCTTCTGTACTCTGGATCTGTTTTTTATTAAATAGATTACTATCTTTGAGACAGTCGAGGTTTTGAGGTAGCCAAAATGTTTAGAACAGAATAAAGGTTACTTCGGATTGGATCTGCTTGCACAGTTTAATATTATGTAGGATCCTTAACTTTATTTCGTCGTTTTTTCTCTTATCTACTTGCAGGAACATACCGGTAGCGTCTAGCTTCTGACAACAAATCGACGTAATCTAAAAAGACGTACTTGCAAAATAGTTTATCATTTATAACGAGTTGAGGAAATAATCATGAAAAAAAAACCACACAATTGACGCAACTGTAATGGAAATATACTATATAACTAACCAGTCGGTTCATTTATGTGTTAGTATAAAGTGATAAACCGTATGGTTAGGTTCTAGATGTTTTTGTGTTATTAGTTCATTAATTGAAGATTAATCTGGAATTTGCGGGTAATGTTCACTTTTTGTCCTAATTCGACAAATAACCTGAACACAAATAAAGCTGTATGGGTATATTAGTGAGAAGTTTTTTTTTTAAATGGAAAATCCTCGAACATGTCATCATTTCGAGGGATTGATTCGGTGAAAACTACATATAATATAGATTTTTCGTCTTGTCAGTAAAGACATAAGTATCATCAACAACCTTTACTAGTCCACTGCTGGACATAGTAAAGGTTGTTCTCCTTATAAAGGAGGATTTGGCCTACTATACCACGCTGGCCAGACGTGTAAGTATGAGGTTTGTTTCAAGTATTCCTTCTCTTTTGTAGTGCTGTTATCCTGTGTAGTTCGCTCCCCCACCTACGGGATGAATAGGGGTGGGAACACTCTGAGCTCTTAATCCGCCACCACGGACGAAAGACTAAACCTAATATTTTCTGCGGAACTAGATGAGCTTACCTAATCAGTAATAAGCGAAGTGCCTCCTCTCTTAGTATAATTGTAATTAGTATAAGTAATAAGTATATACATATATATTTATTTATATATATTATTTGAAAAGCCCCGTCACAAGTTGTTTACATTGTACTACTTTCTATCTGAATTATCAGTATGGTTTTCATAATACGGGCTCTGCCTAGTTTGGGACGGCCGTGTGTGAAATGTGTGAAAATAGTATTATTATTATTAACTTTTCTTGAAACCTACAGCCGAATAAGGTGGCCGAAGTAAGATATATATAAAAGACCCCGTATTTGTGTTCAGATCTCAATTTAAACGTATTTCTATTATACTTAAAATCACCAGATGTCGTATTCAAACAACTTTCTCAAACAACTCTGACACACATTCATCAGGAACGCATTGAGAACGATTCACATTAACCAAATTAGAACATCACCAAAATACATGAATATCGGGAAAAATATTGGAAATTGGGTCACTTCACTCCATTAAGCTTCGAAATCAATAACACAGGTAAGTACGGAAAGGCTTTTAGCCGTCGACGTAATTGCACTGAATACGCCTTTAGTATTAAGATTACCATAAATTGCTATGTCGTTAGTATTTTATAGGCATGCTTCAAAAGTGTTTAAAGAGCTTCATTCATTTTTATATTCGTGATGTTAACATAGCAACTTATGACCGAGTCGGGAGAGTAATAAAGTTTTGACATGTAATTTAACATAGTACGTCTACAGTTCACTTTCAAAAACAGTTGAAGGCTTGAAAACTAGGTTGTAATGCAGACAGCATTATCGGTATCATCATCAGCAGCATATTGCTGTCCACTGCCGAACAAGAACATCAGATCATCATCAGAACATCCCGGTCATCAGATACTAGCTATTTCTTTAAGTCGTCGGTCCATCGTGCTGCAAGGCACCCTACACTACGGTTGCCTAATCGTAAAACCAAATGCTAAAATGCAGGCTTATATCATATATTTTGTACAATATTTCAATGTATATAAAGCTCTTTCTCTACTCGTTCCTCATGCCAAACATAGGCTATGTGATAAACATGTAGAGGAACGATTGTGCTATATCTGAAACACAAAGGCAGGCTCATAAACAATCAACGCGTGCGGCGAGAGAATTTTTATAGCGTGCACGATCAATATTTATTATACAGTTCATTTTGTCCTCGATATTTCTATTCTATGTTTTATTTTTAGGATAAACAACAACTTAAACATGTTTTTAGTTACGTTTGTATTTGTAGAGATTTAATACTTACTTCAGACTTTTCAGATAATTTATTTTTAAGTTTGGATAAGGATTAAAAGATTTTTCGTATTAACATAATAGAGTTACTGTCAAATGTCACTAATTAACTATAACTCTATCATTTTATGAGGACTTACACTTATAAAGGACGCTAATACATAAAGATAAAACAATTAATTTAAAAAATAAAAAAAACGACAAAAAGAACGTCAAAAAACAACAACTGCTCATTCTCAATGAGCAGTTGTTGTTTTTGTTCCAATAAGCCTAAACATGGTACTCGTATATATGCTGTAATTTTCTGAGGTGTTTTCTATCCCGCAGACTACTTGATGCAGCCAGGTTCCAGGTTATCATGTCGTAGAAATACCATCAAAGTAATAGTATAGCAGATTTCATATTAATCGGACCTGTGGATTTTAGTGAGATCCCTTCTTGACCTAGGAAGTAAACTGATGACGAAGATGACGTTCGGGATCTATTACGACACAGAAAGACAGACACAGTTAAACCTATAACAAACTTCGTTTTTCGTGGGGAGTTAAAAATAAATTTCAATGTTATTTCCCAGGTACCAAACTACACTTTGCAACATATGAGCTGGCTCCATCACGGCCTCATAGAAATTCTGTTTTAAATAATTCTTTCGTAGCTTTTCACAGAGTGAGTCAAGTTACCGAAGATTAAAGGGTGATATGAAGAAGGAGCACTCAAAGAGCGGCAATGCCAAGAGGTGTCCGTGAGGTACCACCAGATGACCTGTGTGCTCCTTTGTCCCCTGTACCATTAATATGACAGATAAAGACATGATCACCATAACATTTAAAGCGTTCGGGCAATACACTCATTTTTCACTCAGTTTGTATCTTTGAAATTCGAGGTACCGGTAATAGTCCTGGCTAGTTTTATACTAAATTTCAATGCATGCTTGTATACCAGAAAATATGTATTCTAATATTGAACGAGTACATTAGATGCATTTAGACTCTGTAGGTATAATGAAGAAAATAGTTACATTTTCGAATGATTATCATTGCACCAGATAAAGGCATCAAGTATCACATGTTAAATTTTCTCTGTTGTTAATATAATAAATTTCCTATTCCTGCCATTGCATTACTTCTCAACCCATGCTCTCGTGGGTAGTGGGGGGTAGTAGTGAGTGTTACATCGGGTGTCAACCGATGATCAGTCAGCCGATGTAACACTCACCCATCAGCACTCGATCATCTATGGTCGATGACTTTCTCAAACGTTCGTGTAAGTACCAGACGGTACTAAAGGAGATCATTGAATGCAATGTGTGAAACGCAAGGACATAGTGGGGCAAGCATCGCAAGAACTCCTACTGAAGTCTAAAGTTAACTCAAGTTGTTTGATAATATCATGAACTACCTAAAGATTATTCAATCTACACAAAGACAAATCATTCTAAAAGAATTCACTCTGACAAAAAAATAAAAAATACTTCTTTACTCCGTAACAACATGTACATTATTGATATGTGACCTGTTATGCGTTAGCGTCCGACATAATCAGCCTACGTTTTCCGCACAGGAAAAAAAAAGGTTTGTGCATGGATATGCACTTGGATACCTGGAAGTTACGGAAATTTTTCATCCTTCATCCTGAAAAATGAAAATTGAATATTAAGTATACTTTTGAAATAGTTGAAACTCAAGATATATAGATATTCATCTAAATACACAAGAATGTCAAATATACGAAACCTTAATGCAGTAAAATCACTGAACATATTATGTCTATCTGATTGTCTCATATGTAAGGAATAATGGACCATAGCAATATTAAGTATTCTAAAAAATTGGTAGAAATCTTCTGTTCTTGCCAACGGTGTCTCTAACATTTAAGTAAAAGCCTTAAACATAGCAGAAGTACTATAAATAGATACTGAACAAAATGTTATTAATCCCAAGTGCAACGGAAGAATGATGTCAAGAAAACTGCACGAATTGGATAGAAGTAATGCAAGACCGTATTAAATCGTATAATCTGAAGGAGGCCTACACGAAAATGGAAAAGAAAGCAGAAATGGGGAAGAAGAAGAAGAATAACTTTAAATCAAATAGAGGAGAAAATGGTATTGCACTTGTGTATTTGTTTTCATTTATAATATATGAACTTGCTATTGATCGCGGTTTGGTGATTATTTCTTATTTCTAACAGGAGTGACATTTCCAATAATCATTTCTTAGTGGGTTCAACATAAAAAGTATCAACTGTCAAAATTTCAAGTTTGTAGCCCTAGTGGTTTAGGCTCTGCAATGCTTTCATATAATTGATTTCATAGAGAAATTGAATATGCATATCGAAATTGATAAAAACGATGTTGAACACTAAAGTTTTTTCCCACAGTTCAATTTGGTAAATACGATCAGAGGGAGGCTCTCACTTTTATTACTCGAACTTTACTCAGATCTTTTTATTTTTTATACTATCGAATGATGATTCTTGACAAATAAAATTTATAACATAAAGGTGAAATGTGTTTCAGACGTTAAGTGATTCAGATGTTGGATATATTTTGTTAAGGTACCTAGCTTTTATCATGTATTTTTTTTAAATTTTTAGACTTATATGACAATTCTGCACTGGTGGAATCCTACGTGCCTGGGGCATGAAAAATTACTTGAGATTTACTTTGCACAAAAATAGAACGCACTGAGGAAAATAACATCCTGCCACATTAAGCTCTGCATTCATGTCTGTTATTAACGTTTTTTTTAGGTATCACAGATTTAACTAAGCAAGCTTATCAACCAAAGACCTTGTGAATAAATACTGATAAATTGGTTTGTAGAAAAATGAAGATGAAAAGGATAAGTAGATGGATTGAGGAGTGTAACAAACTTGGACAAGTCAGGTCGCATTCCTATAACTCGGTCGCTTTAGGCGAAAATGCCGAGTCCACTAACATCTGTTTTGGAAATAAATTTTTAAAAAGACTCCTTTGATCACCCTAACATGTACTAACACAACACAGTGTTTGTAGCTGTAACACCTAGGCGATATGAGAATTTCGCGTGTAGAGTTCCTTTAATGTTTCCTCCATATAAGCGAGGTACCCGTGTCATAACTCAATTGAACAGTGCCTTTGTGTCTAGCGGTAGTGTAAGTTTCTAATGATATTAAGTATCAGTGAATATACGATTACAGATAGTAGTGCAGTAGTGTTTAGTGCCTGGTATACTTTCATCGGAGATGTTTCATATTTGTGGCAAAGCGGCTCACTCTGTCCTGGTGTTATTGTTAAATATTTTAACAAAGGAGACGTTTGTATCAGGAATTGTTTACATCCATTTTATACTATTTTGAAAAGAACAATTATGTGGTAGTAAATAAAAATATTTTTTAAAATGCCCCGTAAGTTCCTAAATTTACCGAGCGTCTCCGCAAATTACAAGTGAGGAAAAAAGTATATCTTATAAATATGAATAACAGTTACAAAAGTAAGCAACCTGAGCCATTACACTATTTTCTCTTAGGGGTTAATATGCTGGGGTCGTCTACCTGTTGTTGTAGATGGCCCGAGGTATGTCGGGGCACCAGGGACTTCCTTTCTAGGGTATACCTAGTTCTCCGGCTATTAGTACCCGAGACGGCGTGCGGTTTTAGTCGGTTCGAGTCCAACATGCCACCGATAGGTGGTATCCGAGGGCATATCCGCACGGAAAAAAAAGGGGGTTAATATACTGTGTTACATTACGAGTTATTAAAAAAAAATGTTTTTTTAAGACCATGGTACGGATCGGCGAATGTTTTTTTTTTCTCGTCAATTTGCAGTGTTGTTTACAAATATCTTTTACCCATGGCTCCGCCAGCGTGTATATCGGTCATCGCGTTATAAAGTAGTCTCACGCACTCAGGGATTTCCAACACCTAACCTTTCTAACAGTGAAAGAATTTTCAAAATCAGTAGTACCCCCTAACATACAAACTCACAAACTTTACCTCTTTATAATATTAGCATAAATAAAAATTGCAATAAATGTACTAAGTTAAATAAAAAATCATCATAATTATCATCAGCCTATCGCAGTCCACTGCTGGACATAGGCCTCTCCCATTGCATGCCATTTAGATCGATTTTGGGCTTCTCGCATCCAGCTCCTGCCAGCCATCTTGCGCAAATCGGCACTCCACCTTCAACAACAATCCTTTTTTTAATAAAAAATAATAATGGAACTTAAATGAAATTGAAATGTATACACATTTGTAAAGATTTGCATGAGCTCATATTCCCCAATCCATATTTAGAAGCAATATCCATTTCTATCATGTCTTCATTTCTTATTCGATTTCTTTTTAATATACTCCTAATTACTCCATCTCATTCTTAGAGTAGGGTTGACGGTATAAGGCTTGTCCCCTATTCATCGAATAAGAAGAATTTTAGTCCCACTTATGTTATAACAAAAATATTTTTTTTGTCAGCACAATGAATCCGTTTAATACGCTTTTATCTACACTTTCGGAGATATAGGTGTGAAATTATGTATATACATATGTATGTATTCATACCATATCGTGGATATCGACAAATTGTCTATAATTTGCTATTAATAATGTATTCCATACATAACAATAAAGTATTCTAAGAACTTATCTGGTCTATAAATTAAAAAATAAATACGTGTGGCATGTACGTCAAGTCAACATAGTGTTTAATGTTAATGTCATGGTAGCTTTCCATCAAACTGCATCGATAACACCCGTATGAACCACACAAATGCTATGCATCAGTCATGAAACTATGTCATCGGGCCGTTCACCTACAATTGGCTTTTATTTATAAGTTTTGTTTTCATTATTCGTATCAGTTACTAATATATAAATGCAAAAGAGTGACTGTCCGTCTGTCTGTTTATGATGAAATTTGGTATAGAGATAGCTTGAGTCTCGGGAAGAGACATTTTATCCCAGAAATCATTTTTAAGGTGGTTAAAGGGGCGCTGAACCGATTACGATGAAATTTGGTATGGAGATAGTTTGATACTTGAGGAAGGAAAAAGGCTACTATTTACCACAATAACCGATATACATGCGGGCGGAGCAGCGGGAAGAAAGCTAGATTTGCATAATAAGTTTGTAGATTTATTTGTCTTGTTTGTAATATTTGAGAAATTTTCTTCTACAGGGTTTTTTTTTAATTATTTTTTTAGTTTTTTCTTGCCACCTTCTATGCTATCAAAGAAATAATAAAGAAGGGCCTGGTTATATCAAGGAGGAAAACAGGATTGTAAGAATAAGGCTAGTCGAAAAGAAAACACCTACTTGACAGATTGTTTTTTAATCATTATCACCATCAGACTTAATAATTCACTGCTTGTACACATAACATTAACAGCCTATAACAGTCCACTGCTAGACATAAGCCTCTCTGGCATAAGCGCTGGCCAGACGGGTTGATATAGGGTTTGTTTCAAGTTTTCCTTCTCTTTGCAGTGCTGTTGTCCTGTGTAGTTTGCTCCCTTAGTCGCCTTTTACGACACCCACGGGATGAATAGGGGTGGTGACACTCCGTATTCTTAATCCGTCACCACACGGACAACACACTGCTGCTTGTATTATGGATGAATTAAGTTGTAAAATCTTTAACATATTTACGGAGCTTAGCCACAATTATGACTTTGGTGCTCCATCATAGCATTTTTTTGTTTTAAACTAAATATATTTAGTTATTGACGTATAAAGTATGTTATTTGTGTATAAAACTATAATGTGTGTATGTATGAATGTGCATATGTTAAAGTTGCCAATTGGTAAAGTGGTTAGTGATCCAGATTGTTAAGTCAGACATCTTGGGTACGATTTCCATCCTGGGTAAATAATCGTGTGATGATCGCAACGTATGTGAAGTGTCTCAAATATGAATTTGTGTGCGTTATGTATTAAACATGTGTCATCATCAACAGCCTTAAATAGTACACTGCTGGACATAGGCCTCTCCTGAGAAAGGAGGTTTTGGCTCACTATACCACGCTGGCCAGACGGGTTGGTATAGGGTTTGTGTTGGTATAGGGCTGTTGCCAGACTGAACCGGGACCTACTAGAGGAGGCAGCCATAATTCACTCGTGGCTGTCTCCTCAGGCTCCGACCGAGGAGGTCGACGTGGGGGCTGGTCGCTTTCGCAATGCGATTACGCATGTCTGCGATGCGGCCATGCCCCGCATTCGAGGTCGTCGGCCTCCAAGGAAGGAGGTCCACTGGTGGTCCCAGGAGCTGGCGGACCTCCGTGCGGCCTGTACACGTGCCCGGAGGTCCTACACGTGCAGTCGGCGGCGTCACCGTGGAGACGGTGAGGAGGACCGGCTTCATGAGGAGTAGCGACAGGCGCGGAAAACTCTGAAGCTGGCCATTAGCCGCGCCAAAGAAGAAAAGAGAGAGGAGATGCTGGAGGGTCTTAATCGTGACCCCTGGGGTCGCCCTTACCGCGCGGCGTGACAAAAGCTCCGCGCGTCGGCCCCCCCCTTACGGAGACTCTCCAGCCCAGCTTCCTGCGAGAAGTGGTTGAGGGCCTTTTCCCGCAACGAGCGGAACACACTCCCCCGGCGATGGCCTCCTTGGCCGGAAACGACGGGGAGCACGAGGAGGATGATGTTCCGCCCGTCCGGGATTCGGAGGTAGGGGCGGCTGCTCTACGGATCCGTTCCAAGAACACCGCCCCTGGGCCAGACGGGGTACCGGCCCGAGTGCTGGCCCTGGCCCTCAACCACATGGCAGATCGCCTCGGGGAGGTGTTCGACGCTAGCTTGGCGTCGGGACGCTTCCCTGAGTGCTGGAAGAACGGGAAGCTGGTCCTATTAAGGAAGCCGGGACGGCCTGCCGATTCGGTCGCGGCCTATAGGCCCATCGTGCTGCTGGACGAGGCGGGTAAATTGTTTGAGAGGGTTCTTTCTGCCCGCATCGTCCGGCACCTCTGCGAGGTGGGCCCCGATCTGTCGGACGCCCAATTTGGTTTTCGGGCGGGACGTTCGACAGTCGACGCCGTGTTGCGCCTGAGGGCCGTGACCGAAGAGGCTGTGAGCTGTGGCTGTGCTGTTGGCGGTGTCATTAGACATCGCCAACGCATTCAATAGTCTGCCATTAAGCTGCATCAGGGAAGCACTCCAGTATCATGGGGTGCCAAAGTACCTGAGGCGGCTAGTGGCAGACTATTTAGAGGAGCGTACCGTCGTGTACGAGGACCGAGAGGGTAATTTGAGGTGTCGGCCCATGTCGTGCGGTGTTCCACAGGGGTCTGTTCTTGGACCCCTCTTGTGGAACATAGGGTACGACTGGGCCTGATCCTCGACGGGAGGTGGCTCTTCGACGAGCACTTCCGACAGCTTGCTCCAAAGCTGGTCGGCGCTGCGTCTGCCCTAGGGCGACTTTTGCCCAATTTGGGTGGACCCAGCGTCGCGACAAGACGGCTGTACACGGGGGTTGTCCGGTCAATGGCACCGTACGGTGCACCGGTGTGGGCGGCGGCTCTGACCGCCCAGAATAGGGCACGCCTCTGGCGCCCTCAGAGGGTAATGGCGGTCAGAGCCATACGCGGTTACCGCACCGTTTCGACGGAGGTGGCATGCGCGTTGGCCGGAACTCCCCCGTGGGATTTGGAGGCGGAAGTGGCTGACTCCCGGGCGGAGAGCGGATTTCGCCCTCCGCCCGAGGATGTGCGCGAGTGGCGCGAAGCCGCTCGCCGAGCCACGATGGCTCGTTCTGTCGTTCCGGCTGGAGACTCCACGCGCTGGCTTCGCCCACGCCCACGCGCTGGCCCGGGAGGATGACCTCCACTCGGACCCGATCCGCCGCCGGCGAACCGGGCGGCTGAGGCCCGCCTATCACCGCCTCATGCCGCCCTGAGTGTGGCCGCGGGTGGACGGGGTGGGTTTCCCCTCCACCCGCATTAGTTTGGCCAGCCGCGAGGGGGCGGCGTCCGCGTGTGCCGGACGTCGCCTAAAGAGAGGAAAAATATTGTGACGGAGCCCGCACCAGGAGCGGGCTGGCGCTAGGAGGGGTCCGGATGTCTTAAGAACAGCTGTTCCCGGATCCCTCCTGTTACAGGCGCAGAGTGGCACACCGTGTGGTTTTAGTCGGTCCGAGTCCGACACACCACCCCGCCGCAAACCCCGGAGGGGTGACGGTCCGAGGGGATTTCCACACGTTAAAAAAAAAAAAAAAAAAATGTGTCAAGTTTTCCTTCTTTTTGCTGTGCTGGTGTCCTGCGTTGTTTTGCGCCCTTAGTCGGCTCTTACGACACCCACGGGATGGATTGGGATAGTGACATTCCGTATTCTTAATCTATCCCTACACGGATATTAAACATGTGTATCCTGATATAATGTTTAAATATATGAATGTAATACTTATGAAATTCATTCATAGGTTGTTTACATCCTTATTAACCTCTTCTTTGAAGTGGTCGCATCAGTAATAAGCCAGGTTTTATTTTTATTATTACACTCCAAACCATTCAAAAGCAGCCTGGAGGATATTGCTAATTTGACATGAGATAGATTTTTCATTTTAGCGCAAACAATAACTTTTGTATTTTTGTTTTGTTGATGAAAAATATTTAGTTGTTTATATACTAGAGTTCTGTAGTTTACGGGGTATAATACAACGCATTGCATGTGTTTTGGTGTTTATAGCATAATAATTTAGGAGTTGACTAGTACAGTCGGACGTTGAAATAAAAAGCTTTGAGAAAATAAAGGCCCTTCAGTCTCCTATTTGAAGTGCTCTCTCTCTTCGTGTTAATTAGCGCTTACGTCTTGAGAGGCTATAAAATAGACTAGATTTTACTTTTCACTCAAAGTTTCTTGTAAGTATGAATTCTGATTAATATAGGAAGACCTTGAAAGCTAAAACATAATATATTATATGAACGTGAAGCTTTAAAAATGGTTGTTATGTATTCAACGGATGTAATTAGAAATATTACACGCTTTATATTAGCTTCACTCGTCTGTTTGTTTGTATATTTGTAACCGACTTCTTTGGGCGTGATTTTGACTGACTTTAAACGGTCAGAATTCGTTCAAACTTTGTAGATATATCGAGGACCGATGACAAAAAAAAAATGGCTTTAAAAACAAAAAAACACGCTTTCTAACCAAACTAAAAACTAAAAAGTAGAAAATAAATTTGAAAAAAAAGCGTTGGGTGCCTGTTGTCAGTAGTAAAAAACACCCCACGCTTTTTTTCAAATTTAATTTCTATTTTTTAGTTTTTTTAAACTAAATTTTTTTGTAACATGTAGTTGCAATAGACACTGTTTTAATTGTTTGAAGTAATTTGATTATTAAATTATTTATTCAAAAGGTTTAAATTACTCAAATTATCGTGTAGTGTTCTAAATAAAGCCTATAAGAATAATTTTAATTTATTCAGTTACTTTTACATGTTAAATAAAAATTGATTTCAATTGAAATGTGATTGCAGCGCCATCTGCTGGCGGTTTGAGAATATAGTTTGTTTATGTGTTTATGTAACAGATTGGTATGGTCAAATTAAAAGAGCGTGTAAAAGCGAAATATTTTCTTGAAATTTCGGCATTGCTTTACTGCTGATGAACTTTTCCAACCAAAATAATACGAATTTTCATGTCAACTATACCGATTTTGTTGTTTCCTTTAGCAAGATCACTTCTATCCCATCATTTTATTAACAGCTTTAATATCCTATACACATAGTTTAATTCATAATAGTCCTGTCATTTACAAAGTGTTAGATTTATCGGTCTTTTTTTTTGTTTTTAAAAGACATCTCCCGCATTAGGAATATATCCTGGGTCGCGAGGGACTTTACAAACATACATGAAATGGACACAAAGAACACCCAGACTTAGAACAACAATTTGTAGATCACACAAAGTGTCGTCCCATGTGGGTATCGAACCCACAACACTCAGCAAAGTAGTAAGCAACATCGCGACCGCTTAAATCACTATGCCATCCGTGCAGTCACTGAAGTTGAATTTATTAAGAATTTTCATGAACATTGTTACTGGCTTACGTTATTCGTCATTTCTACTATACCATCAAAATGTGAAAAACCAAACCTATCTACATTAATCTCTATCGGTATCAAAATATTAGAAATTCTATGTTTAAATTTCATCCAAGTCTTCAATAAGTGGGCGTGCAACAGTAAAGTTTTACTTAGGTATTCAGGTTGAATTCAAAATATCTTACTGTGCTAGGGTACTTAGTGTTTAATAGTCAAGTCCCTGTTTCGCTGTTAGAGCACTGATAGAGCTTTTGACTATACAGTATAGACGGCAAACCCGTTATCTTGAGGCGATTTGAGTCTAATACCAACCTGCAATTGGTTGCCGTTTCCACACCACCAATTAAATAAAAATGAGGATATTTTGTTCTCTTACGCCACAGATAAAAATATTTTTTTCACATGAACCAACCTTTCTGTACAAAAATATACTGTTTCTGTTCGTAAAAAAATATACTGTTTCTGTTCTGAAATACAGACGTGCATGTGGCTTTCCCAGCTATTCGTAAACCCAACTTAGCGATTGCTTTTATGTGCGGTTAGCATTTATTTCGGCACTGGTTCACTCAGAATTCATTCTGGGAGCAGAAAGTGCCGAAAGAAGGTTTTAAAATATTCTAGTCTAGTAAAGTACTAAGTATGTATAAAAGCTACCAAATATGTAAGCTGGATTTTTTAAGTAAATACTTTTAAAAGTGCGAAGAACTTTAGCTGTCGAGGGCTTCTCATTAGACATGCAAATTATTGCTGAAATCATTGGTTTGAGTCACTGTGATTTCACATGTGATTGCGATTGGACAATGATTAATGCTATCAAAATAAATCAAAATTTTATCAAAGATTACTTTACATCATTTCTCTCAATAAAAAGTTAATTTATTTTAGTTTTGTACCCGACTGCTAAAGAATGTTTATGGTAAAGGTTATGTTTTTCAGCGTCGTATAGTTGTGCCCGCTACTTCCTACCCATGAAATTTGGCTTTAGGTATTATGATGTACTAACTGTATTGGAGTAGTGATAAATTCTGGTATATAATTATACTCATATTAGTAAAATTATTATATACGTTAGTAAAAGAAACCAACACTCATGAGAAATCAATTTTTAACATTACACGTTGCAATACATTTCATGTAAATATTAGTCTGTTAATTTGTCCTTTCCATTAAATTTTTATTCTCAAACATTTTTAACAGTAATACAGTTTATATTTGCAAATAGTTCAGAAGTCAAGTTGATGCTTCTGATTGCATTGTCAATGAGCAACTGAGCCACGTCTCAAAACAACGCCAGTCCGTAAGCATCTTTGCAACAGTTCTCGAGTTCTATTTAGAGGCTCCGTCCAGCATCCGTAATTACGTGGACTATTCTAGGAAATGCCTCAGCTCTGTTATGATTTAGTAAACACTACAGAGCTGGCTTGACTCTATTAATAATAAAACTTCTATAGGTGATCTCCAAATTCCTGTGTGGTCACTTGGTTGGTGCAGTGTTTCGATTGGTGTTTTGTAGCAGTAGTTTTAGTGTTCTATCAAAAGAAATTCGGATCTAAGCTAATTCTGGTTGCAAATTTGAATTGAAAATCAGACATTTTAAGAAAATGATTTATTTCAATATTAAGTTTGATCTCTTCAGTCTTTTTTTTTTAAATACAACTCCCGCATTAGGAATATATCCTGTGTCGCCGGGGACTTTACAAACATACATGAAACGGACACAAAGAACACCTAGACTCAGAACAACAATTTGTGGATCACACAAAGTGTCGTCCCATGTGGGGTTTGAACCCACAACACTCGGTGTAGTAGGAAGCGGCGTGGCGACCGCTTAAACCACTAAGCCATCCGTGCAGTCAAAAAAGTTTGATCGCTTGATGTCTCTGAGATCAAACGTCCTTATTTACTTCAACAGATTATTATAATAAATGTTTTTTTTTATTTCAATTGAGGTATACCTTATTTAGTTCATCATCATCATCATCATCATCAACAGCCTTTACTAGTCCACTTAGAAAAGAGGTTTTGGCCTACTATTACTATACCTTATTTAGTTAACCTTCTACAATTATAAAGCTATTGAAATCATGGTATGAGAAAGTAGGATGTTTAAAATTAGGTAACCGAATAAGTTCGGCCAAACCGAATCAAATCTTCATATTAGACTACCACACCACATTAAAAATCTTTCGCCATTTTTTTTTGTGCAGTTCTTGAACGGGTAGAAATTGTGTTACACTTCTTAGGATCAGTCACTGCCACTTACATTAGGCAGAAATCAACTGAGCAGCAATTAAACTGAGAATTTTTATATTATCATTTGTTTCGTTTATAGCGATTATTACTAGACTAATGCTATCCACATTTCTAGTACTTTACTCCTAATCAATAGAGGCAATCTCATAGATACTTGTCGAATTTCAAGGACTTATAAATTGTTTGACATCTCGGAGCGAATCGAATCATCTCCGATCGGTTCGATCCCTTGGCGTTACGTAGAGATGTGGCTTCACTCTGCATTCTCTATCGCATATATCATGGAGAGTGCTCTGAGGAATTGTTCGGACTAATAGCAGCCGCAACTTTCCGCCATTGTTCCATTCGGCAAAATTTTCATACTAATCACCTGGATGGTTGGCGCTTCACTACTGAGCGCTCTTCGAGACACCTTTTGCCCCGCACAATAAATCTGTGGAACGGGTTATCGTCTGCGGTATTTCCGGACCGATACGACATTCAAAACTTCAATAAAAGAGCGTACTCCCTCCTAAAAGGCCGGCAACGCGTTTGTGACTCCTGAGTTGCAGACGTGCATGAGCGGCGATGGTCACTTTCCATCAGGTGCCCCCTGAAACATTAAAAAAAAAAACAGAAGCAAATTGGAGTCCTTAGAAATACTTAAAATTTATTTAGATTCGGGATTGTCACCGATTTTAAAAAGAATAATAGGTATTTAGTGCCTTTGTTACCTATTGCAGGTATTAAAAGTATCGCATTTTAGTATTTATGATTAAGATTGTATTTTATTTATTTTTACTCTTTAGTAACCCTAAAAAAAAACTTTTTGCGATATAGTATAGAATTTTACCAAATATAAAAATCAGTATTTTCAATAATTAGTAACACTTAAAAACATTACATATTTTAAGAGTTAAACCAGTATTCACAAAGTTATCTACTAAGAGAAACCTTTGTATAAATTATGATTTTTAATTTGCAGACTCCTCAACTTTCTTGTCTTTTATTTAATAAGTCCAGCACTCAACAAACATTACTAGAATAGATTTTGATTGATTTTGATTTTTTTTTCTGTAAGTAAATCTTTTCAGATATTTTTACAAGTCGGACTTTATAGCTAGAAGGAGCCGGCATTTCCTAGGACTCACTCTGGGAAGAAACGCCGAAACAAACCACAGAGGTGTCTTTTTTTTTTATAAGATCATAAGCCCTCTAAAAATAATAATATATATCACAAATCTCACACGCGGCCGTCTGATCCCAAACTAGGCAGAGCCTGCACTATGGTAACCAGACTGATGATAAACATACGAGTACTTATATATTTTTAAATAGATACATATTTTAGATAAATTACACCCAGACACAGAACAAAATTAAATGACCGTGCTCATCACACAATTTTCCTGGGTGGGAATCGAACCCACGACCTCCGGTTTAGCAGTAAGGGTCACTAACCACTAGACCAACAGGACCGTCCAAAATATTTATTAATACCTAATTAATAATCACATTCTTTTTGCGTAGTTTATCTTAAAAACTATTTTGGACTGCTGAAAAGATTACATAAGTATATTCACTACTACTAGTAGCTTCATTATTTATAAACAGGAACTATTTACGACTAACATAATTAATTAGGAAGTTAGTTAAAGCAAAAAAAAAACAGACACATAACGGAACATAAAACCTACCTCATTCGAAATCTATAAAAAATATCTTTGATCTAAGAATTAGTCGGAAACATGCTTTAAGACTGCTGGCATACTGAAGCGAAACTTCGAGAAGTATTAAGAAACTTTTTTTTTTTTTTTTTTAAATTTGAAGTTCTGTCGAACCATATTAATTTTCATAAATCACAACAACAAAAATTCAGACAAAATGTAGTTCTCAAAGGAAAATCTACCAAATGCAAGTGTAAATATAAAATATAATAGAAGTATTCGATCTTTTTTAACTCTGCGTCCAAATACTTAGCGTTACTTTGTACAATACAATGTAAAATGTACCCCTTACGAGGTCAATAGAAACTAATGAGTGGACACTATTTACTTTAACCGAAGAACGTAAAAGCTCCGCTCCGCTCAGTTCAAACTGCGGTCTCATGAGACGAATACGGGCATAAGACATGCGAGCGTTAACCAAATGTTTACTTATGCCAATGCCAAAATTTATTTAACAATGCATGAACACGCAAGTAAAAAAAAAAGTCTTATTTTAGCGTTCATGATTTTTTATGGTTTCGAATTTAATCACAGTCGGCCGCTCTATGCCAGCGCGTGCCAGCGATAAAGGTGTTTATATATTAGCCTTTTTAATCTATGGTATGTTAATGTTTTTTTTTTGTTGCAGACTAAACATTTTATTAGAATGGTGAAACAGGTGGCGTTGTTATAAATATATCTGTAAGTTACAAATAAGGTTTTCTTAAATTCAAGTAAGACGTAAAAATTGACATATTATTTGGTATATTTGTTAGAAAGTTAAAGTAAGTTACGATAGGTAGATAACTACAAGGGTGATCGCAACCGGGGTAGTTTATAGTAGGTAAGGTGAGAGTTTGAGTCCGTGTGGTGACGGATTAAGAATACAAATTGTCACCACCCCAATTCATCCCGTGCACAGCAAAGAGAAGGAAAACTTGAAACAAACACTATACCAACTCGTCTGGCATGCGTGGTAAAGTAGGCCAAAACCTCCTTTCTAAGGAGAGGCCTATGTCCAGCAGTGGACTAGTATAGGCTGTTGATGATGATGTTGATGAAGAGTTTGACAGACCTCTTCTCCGTCCCCCCAATTAATGATGGACATTAATGACGATCTTACACCCCGTAAAGAAAAAAAAGAATATTTTTCTTTCAGTTTTTAGTTCCTATTGAGTAAGATATGATTTCAACTCATGTTTGTATCTGGGAGATACCCGCTGTCACTCGGACCCAAGGGCGTCAAAAAGTAAAGCTTCTTGTAGCGATGCTGTTAGACGTTTTATGTGGGCATTTATGAAACTGATTAATTCCTTTTTAATTGAATTATTTCGACGCAGGGTTGATCCCGATGACATTTAAAGACATACAAAGAAAAGCAGAAACTTCTACTGGTGGTAAATAAAGGAAGAAGAACAGATATTATTACAAATTATTTCCCCCACAATTAGAGGGGAGGGGAGGGTTGATCTGTGGGGTACGTGTCAATCCTCCACATAATTTACAAATTAAATTGACATAAGGAATTACAATATAAGATAATATTAAGTCAGATATATTAATATATTTACTTCATATATGTACGTTACGGAATATTTAGTAGATACAATCTCAGTCCGAATTTTTCAAACATACCATGGCAACGGGGCGAGCCTGCGCGCGCCGTCGCGATGTAATGCGCAGAGTCGACGCACAGAGAAACTGGCTTTTTTTTTAAAGACAAAGCCCGCATTATGAATATATATTCGGACAATATATAAACGTACACAAAGAACACCCAGACAACAATTTGTGGATCACACAAAGTGTCGTCCCATGTGGGGTTTGAACCCACAATACAGGGCGTAGTAGGAAGCGGCGTGTCGACCACTTAAACCACTACGCCATCCGTGCACTCATATGATATATCACCAGAGATCCTCCAATAAACTTACTTACTCAGTGGAAGGCAGTGAAAGATAACTTACTAGCGGTTTTCTGTGAGGCCATGGTGATAATTGTGGGGGTCGAGCCAGTCCATATGTGCTGAAGCAGAGCTCTCCCATGGTTTCTTTTTTAAAGTAACTATTTTACCAAATCAGAATTAATTTAAAAATCTAGACGATTTATTGACACGAGAGAACATTGCGATAACAATAAAAAAACTCCGAAGAACAAAATTTTCAAACTATTGCATTATAATAATAAAATATGATAATTTAGAATATTGTACAGTACCCTTTATATCATCTCGCAATTTTTGAACACATGTTGCGGAAACGATATGTATATGACAGATTTCCGATAGCATGTGATAATCGACACCGATTACTTGTCGAAGCCCCACGATGCTAGTAATACAACCGTCGCCAGCAGATATTTACTTTCGATGGATAAAACGTAATGAAATGTCGTTTTCATAGAGCGTTTATTTTTTCACGGAGATAATACAATGTATGTAAACGATCACGTTTTATAAAACGAATGTTTATGAAATTAAAAATCGATGTACGATAGTGTCTTACACAGATTTGATAGAAAAGTTCCATTATTTCTTATCACGACTTCTAGATAGTGGGTATTAAAACTAAAGCATAAACAGTGATGGCTTTAATTATTTCATTTAACGATCGATCGTCCTATAATGGTTTCATATCAAGTATATTATACACTTACAGTATATAATATTATTTACATCTCTCATGTTCGGTAAGTAGGTTCTTATTACCTCCAAATGGGGCTTGTAAGTGACTAATTAGCGCTCTAGGGTAATAATGTAGCTAGAAAAGCCCTAGGGCGGTAAGTAATTAAAAAAAAACACTTCTTCAAAAAGTTCGCTTACATATAACCATCATACTGGCAATAGACATCATGCATTC
The DNA here is from genome assembly GCA_902825455.1 of Arctia plantaginis. Lineage (NCBI taxonomy): Eukaryota > Metazoa > Arthropoda > Insecta > Lepidoptera > Erebidae > Arctia > Arctia plantaginis. Next base: position 2,919,350 of record CADEBD010000300.1, read on the forward strand.
AGCCCAATGACCAAAGAGGTCGCTTTGCTATTCAGCCTTGTCTTCGTGTGATTATAATAGTCATCATTTTTAAATATCGAACGGCGAAGCTCAATTTCAGTCTTGAAAAAAAAACTTAAAAAGTTCTTTCCTTGATTCTTTTTAATGAAAAAAGGCGGGAATAGAAAACTTTTACTTTAATGTTTTATTCTTGTAATGCCGGTTTTTTTCTACTTACCTCACAATCGAGATGTAAATCAGAATAGTTAGCTCGGGTGTAAGCATCAATTGCACCCTCGAACTATAGTCGAACTTGATGATGATGATGATGATTGATGCCTTACAGCCCTTGGCTACGAATCTACTATTAATACTATCTAGCCAAGACACAATGCATGTAACTCTTTCTCTAAAAGCTCTCTCACGGATTATTGTACTTGCAACTTTCCAACAGTGGGCGTTGGGCCGCGGTCCGCCAAGCATGATCACCTCGCCTGGTTGGATAAAGTCCATTCCTCTACAGTTAAAATATTGTCTTTTTTTTTAACAACCCACTTTTTTATTGCAAGCTTACATTTTGAGCTTAGAAAATTGACAATGACCTACATTATCAATGGTTTTTGATTGAGAAACTCAGATTTTTCACTCATCGCACTTTGCCGATTTTTTTGTGTAATAATACTAACAAAACGATTTACATGCCACCTCTTCTTCTGAGAATGAACCTGTTACCGAATTAGATTTGAACTGAAACCGTCTCAGCACTACTATTTTCTATAGTTACATCCCTATATTGAATATGGCCGACAATTCACGTCTAACGAAATTGTACGGGACGTCTTGACGTGACCGCTTGAACCCTTTACTTTGGCTTAGTGTAAACGTGGGCTTTGAACGGTGAAGTAAAATCGATTCGGATTTCGGATTTTGACAGGGTGTTCGTGCTATTGGAATATCGTTTTCCAATAAAGATAACGGTAACGGATAGATATTTTAAGATGACAGTTTGAAAACGAAGGTATCCAATAACTACTGTTCATTTATATTGAGCTATTGCGATGTGAGTTATAGCATTACCAATGTTGTTTATTTATTTTTAAAGTTTGAAGTCGGGTGACGTGCAAAGATGGACGTCTAGTTTTTTTTTCTGCCTATTTTAAACTCACTATTTATAATTATTATAAAAGAGTAGAAGAGTGTCTTTACATAAAGTTTTTTTTAGATATTTTGACTTAGGGACAGAACAATAAAAAGAGAACAATACAAAGGTCCAGAAATAATTTTCTGTAATTTTTGAATATCGCAGCCGTTCAGGCCAGTGTTGATGCGAATTCAAATCGATCAGTTCAACGCCGTTCACAAGAGTTGGGGCTCTCTCCAATGACCACCTGGCGTATTTTGCGTTGGATTTGGGCCTACACCCATACAAAATTGTTTTGGCACAAGAATTGAAGCCATCCGACCATTGTATGTGAATTTGCCGATTATGCACTGGAAATGATGGAAGCCGATGACGATTTTCATCGTAAAATCATCTTCTCAGATGAGGCCCATTTCTAGCATAATGGATTTGTTAATAAACAAAATTGTCGCTATTGGAGTGAGTCAAATCCACGTGTGGTTCATGAATCACCATCACATCCGCAAAAAATAACAGTTTGGTGCGGTTTATGGTACGCTGGAATCATTGGTCCGTACTTCTTTGAAAGTGACGAAGGAAACCCTGTTACTATGAATGGCGAGCGCTATAACTCGATGTTAACCGAATATTTCTTTTGGAGTTTGATGATATTGATGCAGACGACCTTTATTTTCAACAAGACGGTGCACCACCTCACATTACTCGAGTTAACATGAAATTATTGCGTGGAAAGTTTGGTGAGTCGTTAATTTCGAGAAATGGACCGATCAGTTGGCCACCAAGATCGTGTGATTTTATACCTTTAGACTATTTTCTTTGGGGTTACGTTAAATCTAAAGTGTACAGCAATAATCCAGCTACAATTCATTCGTCATTTGGCCGATATATTATTTAAAACATAAATTGCATAAAATTATCTATCAAATAAATCAATCGGATGCATTTTTCATAAAAAATTGTGTGTTTTATTCAATTTTTAAACCAGGACGTTCTTTTTGGTAGATACCCATATACCATAAAAATGTGTTATGCGTTATTTTTTTTGCTCCTAATTATTGAGTCGAGTGGTTAAATCCCTAAGCTGCACTGAGAAAGGTCAGATTTGGATTCCACTTAATACCGACTTGTTTTTTTCTCTTCTTTTATATATTATTGGTATTTTCATGACATTTTTAAATGGTTTTTTTGTTAATTTTTGATCACAAAATTTTGTCGTTAGTCGTGGTAACATAAATTATGGACATGCTAACATGAATTGTTATAATATAGATATTTCTGAAAAATAATCTTGCTTCAATCATGAACCAATTTATCGTACAGTAATATTTATGATGTTTTAAACATAAATATTCCATTTAAAACATTTGAATAATAACATGAAACTTCAATATTTTGTGGAGATTTGAGGTTGTAGGAATTGAAATCGTGTTATTTGCAAATGTTCTTTTATTTGAGCTGGATCATCAGTTGATGTACCCCTAAATAAAGGATGAAATAAGAAGACAATTAATACAACTTTACTATTCCTAATTTAATCTCTAGGTTGTAAATTAATGGTGCTGTTCTGCCTAACCTCGAAACTTTGTTTAGGTAGGGATCGAGGTCGCGTCACCTACCTACTGACGATTAACTGGGCATGGTTGCTTCGGTGAGTACCTGAATCATATCGGACGCGAGGAGACGCCACAATGTCAGCACACGCTGGAAGACTGGTCCTGGACGACCAAATCGGACGAGACCTGTCCCCGCCAGCAATAATTTCTGCCATCCTGGCGGGTGGGGATGCAGGCAGGGATGGAGGGCAGTCTCTTTGATCGGGAGGGGGCTGATCCCGAGCATAGAGAACGTCGGCGATGATACCAGCCGGCGGGGCTGCGGGCTGCCAGAGAGTGGGGACCTCTGGCGGCAGATTGCCTGTTGCGGTAGGGACACCATTGCATTAAGAGACAATTGGGCCGCCACGCCACGATTGAGAAGAGTTTTTTTCCTGTGGGATAGGCTCTAATTAGGCATGGTGTCAATTCGGGGAGGACCTGAAATAACATGGTCCGGGTCCTCCCACAGTACCACCTACTGGGGCCGGCCATCGAGGTGGTTTTAGTCTCCGAGGAGCAGCAGTACCGAAGAAATTTTCCACCCCGTCGAAAAAAAAATGTTTTAACTTTAATATATGGAGTAGTGCCTACAATTTTACAATAATCATTTATTTCAGTTTTTAGCCTTAAGAGAAAGGAATGAAGAATGTATTCAGTAAATGAGTTGTATTACTTCAGCTATTCTTCCAAGGTGAAATGAGAAAACCAAAAAATCTTCTTTATTCACCCGGGTGATATCACCCAGGAAACCATAGTGGAATAAACCTTAAAATACTAACAATGGCATATTAATTTATATAACTCATTTTTACTGTCTCAAAACTAAATGCAACAAAAATAATGTTAAAAGTCTTATTAAATAAGGTTCTTTAATATCAGACCCCCTATAATAGCATGTCCTTTACCAATGTGATGGCAACGTGGGAGCGGCGGTACATATATTTTTTTCATATAAAATCGTTTGCCTAGCATGAAATCATCCCTAAATCACTATTGATTTGCTGTCAAAAACAGTTTTAATATACGTTCAAGATTGTTGTTTGGTTATGTTTTCTAAAGTGAGTCTAGTAACATATGAAACGAGAGAGGAAAAATAGTATTCACCTCCACTCCACTCCAGCTGTGTCTATTTAGGCAGAACCAGCCTGGGGCAACAAAAATCATTTCTTCTGTTATTTATGTTTGACATCAAAGCCCAAGAGCATAAATTTACTAAGTAAAAGCGTTCAAGTATCACGCAATCTAGTAACTTTTAGACAGGATTTTAAGAACTAAAGTATTCAGAATAACAGTTGAAAACTACTATGAGACGCGCATTTTGTCTTGAGGCTGTTGTAAACAACTTTTCTAATGGCTATTTAAACTTTACTGAGTCACCACACTGCTAAGAAAGTTAGTATAAAAAATACGTTATAACGTGTTTCGAGGTGGAATATTATTCTGGAACATCCAGACTTGTTTTAAAGAAATAACTTTTTGTGTTATGATTTAGCGGCTTTACAACTTAGTCTTGTATCGGTCGCTAAGTTTGGAAAGAAAATTTATTTTGTGAAACAGATATAATGTTTTCTTCAAAGAACACTTTGGGGCAGTTTTTAATTTTGTGCCATGCGAGTTTGACTAGTGTTTTATCTGAAAAGACGCGACCTTTAAAAACTTACTCACGGATTTCTGTCGATAAAATTTAATTAAAAGGAAAGTTGAGATGGAAGTTTTTTTTGCAGGAATTCCTGAGGTTATTAACGGGGAAGCGATCGAGGAGCTTCATTTACTACATATTAGAACATAAAACATTCTTAAGATATGCAAAAAACTTTGGATACCAGAGCTCTTACAAGGACAAAAATAATCCTATATCAATACAAATTTTGTAAGTCCGCAACTATCAGTTTCATGGCTATGGTAACTAGGTAGTCTGCTTTTTTATAATGTAGTTAACTTGGTGATTAAAAAAATATGATAAACATCAATCAGGCCTGAGTTTATTATCACTTTTCGGCAAAAAAATAATTTTACAAAATGTCTGATCGTCCATATAAATTATACTGCGATTCATCTGGATCGTCTGGCTATATCTGGAAGAATGTATGAATTATTCTTGAGACATCAAAGAGCAGTTAAGAGATCAGAAATAGCTTAAGAACGGTGGACTTGTTGGACGGATTTAGGTGTTGAATAATAGAGAGATGGCATAAACGAATGGAAAATATCTTAAGAGCAAATTATTATTATAAAAATTGCCTCAAAAAATTAGTTGGCCATACTGAGTATTTCATTCTGTGCTCTAAAGTATAATATAAAAATAATAATAATAATATGCTACCACATTCACACAGCGCCATCTAGTCCCAAACTACGCAGATCTTGTACTATGGGTACTAGACAACTGATATTAATACATAATATACTTTTCTTTTTTTGTAACGTAAAAAGTACTTTAAACAATGAAATTGAAATACAAACATACAAAAATTCACTTTGCGACGACTTAGAATACCTACATACTCGACAAGAAATATATACAGTGCAAAACTTTCATGATGAAATTATTTCTGCTATAAATAATAGCCTCAAAAAGGCTAAAACAACCTCACAGCAAAATAACACCATTTCTGTTATTTCACCCAATACTAAAAAATTGATGTTAAGACGACAATCTTTACAAAACCTGAAACCAAAAACAAGGAGTATGAAGAATGAGTTAAAAGCTCTCTACAAACTTATTAGCAAACGTATTAATCTAGACTACAAATCTCACCGTAGGAATACTATTGAAAAACATATAACTCAGTCTGGAAGTTTAAAGAGAGCCATTCTCTAATGGCTCTCTTTAAACTACTAATAAATACTAATTTACTAATTTAATAATTAAAATACTAATTCTCTAATTAAGAACACATACGAACTGGATAGAAGGCCTAGAAGCTTCAAACAAAAGAACTTGTCATAGAAAAGAAATAATTCACGTTGCTACTAATTTCTATAGAAATTTGTACTGCTTTGAAAACCATGATACCACTCAAATTATACTAAGAGACACAACACTACAAATACAAGACATAGAAGAAGCGGAGGTATTAAAAGCAATTAGTAAACTAAAGTCAGAAAAGAGCCCGGAACCAGACAAAATAACTAACGAAACCCTGAAAATTGCATGTCAACACTTAGCAGGCCCTTTAACATAGTTATTTAACTTGGTAATAAGAACCGTAACTATACCAAAACAATGCGCTGAATCAGACATTGTCTTATCATACAAGAAGGGAGTCCCGCACAATATAAGTAATTACCGACCTATAAGCCTGCCATCCATTTACAAATTATTCTCATCAATTTTAGAAAAAAGAATCAGAAGTACCATAGAAAAACATCAACCTATAGAACAGGCCGGATTCCGGAGAGGATTTTCTACCATGGACCATATCCACTCTATCGAAATGATTATAGAAAAATACCAAGAGTTCAAGAGACCGCTCTACCTAGCGTTCATCGACTACCAAAAAACTTTCGATACTTTGTATCATCACTCTATTTGGAAAGCTCTACAATCACAAAATATTAAAAATGAATATCTAAAGGTTCTACAACATCTATACTAAAACTGCAACAGTAGAATTAGATTAGATTCGACTGGTCCCCCTATACCCATCAAAAGAGGGGTTAGACAGGGTGATCCTATTTCCCCAACAATTTTCATAGCGGTACTACAATACGTGATCGAGAAGCTTGCCTGGGAAACAGTTGGTTTAAACATAAACAATGAGTATATAAGTCACTTAAGATTCGCAGACGATATCGTCCTATTTCCTGAAAGTACAAGACAACTACAGTCAATGATAAACGCCCTCCACACAGCTAGTCTACAGGTTGGTCTAGAAATAAATCGCAATAAAACAAATATCATGACAAATAACATCAGGAACCCAATATACCTAAAAAAATGAAAAGTTAGAATATGTCGACACTTATATTTACCTGGGGAAGCAGATATCATTCGATAAGCAAAGAAATTACCATGAAATAGAAAGAAGAATTGCAAACACATGGAAGAAATTTTGAAGTCTGAAAGAAGTTTTAAAAAGTGAAATGCCAATTAGAATTAAACAAAAAGTCATGGATACCTGTATTCTCCCATCACTAACTTACGGCAGTCAAACTTGGAAGTTCACTATAAAAGCTAATAACAAAATTAGGTCATGCCAAAGCGGGATGGAAAGAAGCGTATTAAACTTGAAAAAGATACAAAAAGTACCAAATAAAACTATTAGGAAAAAGACTAAGGTTGTTGATGCTCTATGTCACTGCAAAAAATTAAAGTGGCGCTGGGCCGGCCACATAATGCGGCTGACAGATAACAGATGGACGAAGAGATTGACGTCTTGGGTCGGACCAGCAGGCTCTAGGAAGAGGGGCAGACCAGTTGCCCGGTGGACAGATGACATAACTCAAGTGGCCGGCGATCGTTGGATTAAGAGGGGTTCTTACTACTTAGCGCACGGATTACTGTATAAAATTAGATAAAATAATGGTAGTAGCAGTTTATTTAATAGTTTTAAGATTAATTGTAACTGTATTTTTAGTAAGAAGGCTTTTTTTTTTTATTTATACTTTTCTTTTTTTGTAAATACATACATAATATACATTATATATGTATATTATGTATGTATTATATATGTATTATATGTATGTATTATTTATATTATATATATATTATATATTATGTATGTATTATATAATGTATATTATGTATGTATTTACAAAAAAGAAAATTACGATTACAGTCTCTAAAGGACATATTTTTACATTCTTGTTAGAAAGATTGAACTGAAAAATACTGGTACTAAAGTTTAAAAGTATATAGAGTAGTAGAGTATTTCCTTAGTATAGTTAAAGATTTTATTAGATTTAAAATTTAACGAACAAATACGTGTACATAAAAATAATTTATTTAAATTACATAAAGCTTTTTCGGAATTATTTGTTGCATAGTTGAGTGGTCATTTTTAAATTCACAATTTAAAAAAAAAATCTCTTAGAAAGGGACTCAAACTTCAACACTTTATGACATTAAGTTACTTATCTAGTTAATAAATCTCCATAATGTTATATAATTTTTAAATTCATCTTATCATTTCTTCATCTTATTCTAATTTATTACAATTAAATATTTAAAAAACTAGTTTAACTTGAATTTTTAGAAAATACAGTTGTGATAGATAAGCAACTTGGAATGTAAAATTTAACGTCTTAATTTTACATTGTTTCAGCACAACTGACTTTGGGAAATTTAATTATTCAAAGCTCAAGTCGAAGAAACAATGACAAAAGGTTCCGCTATAGCTGAAATATTAACGAGAGCAGTGTGCAATAAAGATGCGAATTTCGCGCCGCTGGAGTTTCAACAACTTTTCATAGGCATTTTAATCGAGTCAATACAATTTTAACAATTGTGTATTTCGCTTTAATGTTCTGAGAGTTTTATAAATACGTAAATCGTTGTGACCAAAATTACTTACTAAATCTATTTATAAATACATTTTAGAGTCCAGAATTGTTACGTGGTGGAAAAATGTGTGCATAGACAATAACAATATTACACAAATACAAATTGCTGTCTGACATGGCTTCCAACGTAGTCATCATCATCATCAGCCTATCGCAGTCCACTGCTGGGCAAAGGCCTCTCCCATTGCACGCCACTTAGATCGATTTTGGCCTTCCAACGTAGTAACTGCTAATAAATATATCCCTATATACAAACCCATTAATGGCTTAAAGGGCTTTTGGCTAATTGGTAACCGAGTATTTTAACATATTGCAAAGCTAAGCAATCCTATGGCAGTCTATGGATGAGTGACCTTTCCAAACACGGTACCACAGTCTCGACCCTTCCGTGCCTCGGAGAGCACGCCGTCGGTCCCCGTTGGCCTACGAACATCTGTGGCAATCGTTACGGGTAATTGGAGCCCCCAAAAAGTCCTACAACAGTCTTTCTACAGAACTTCAATATCGCCTAGTACTTAGGCTGTGCAGGTCTGATGGCAGTCGCTTCGCCTAAAAAATTGGGCGTATCGTAGGAGACTTAAAGCTGACCACAACCTAGTTTGTGAAAAGGCTCGGAGGAAGAAGAAGAAGAGATATATATATATTTATATATGTACATATATATATATATATATATATTTAAATCCTATGCCTTGTAGGTAGTCTGTTTGTTTATAAAGAAGATAACTTGGTGATGAAAAACAAAAGATAAACATCAATCAGGCGTGAGTTGATGATCACTTTTCGACAAAAAAACAACTTAACATAATGTCTCATTATATTTATTTAATTATAGAGGTAGAAAAAATTATCGTGTTCATCACACAATTTGTATCTTGGATGGGAATCGAACTCACATCCTCTGGCTTAGTAGTTAGAATCTCTAACCACTTGACCAACTAGTCAGTCAAATTGGTTTAGCTTTCTAGACCCAATTCGAATAAACAAAACTTTATTTTTTTATTCAAAAAGTGTTAACGTGGTAACTTATAAAATGTATTGGGATTTAAGAGACAGTTATGAAAAGTTTTTTCTCTTATCCACACTAATGTAAAGGAAATAGCCGTTAAAAGTGCAAAATGTTTCAATAAAACTTGTTGTCCACTTATTATGTAAATAATATGTAGGTATAATAAATAACTTCCTTTCTAAGGAGAGGTCTATGTCCAGCAGTGGACTATTAAAGGCTGTTGATGATCATGATGATGATGATGATAATAAATAATGTAGATTTGAAATATTGAAAGAGAATTCCTGTCTCAGTCATAATGTAAAGTTACAGATTTAAAAAAGCTTTCAAATTCAACATACTCATACAAATATGAGTTTAGGATGAGAATTTACGTTAAAGCATAACTTGAAAAAATTGTCGTGCTGCCTCAATATAAAAACAAATATTATTTAATGCTTTCATTGGCACATAAATAACAATAAATTAAATATTAAAATTTAAACAACGACTTTATTATACTGTAAAACAAAATATTACTATATCCGTAGGGATTTACCCGGTTTAAAATGTAGGCGGAACAGGCAGTGTTAAGTCTGACATTTCGTTGGTGCGTGCGTAAATCTCACTGCCAGCCTCTGGGCTAGGAGCAAATAAAACCGGGGCTAATGGGGCCTTAAAGTTTTCTTTATGCTTTCCCCTGGGGTTTGGCCCAGAAATCATATTTCTCGACCTAATAGTGCCGGAGTTAGTGTGCATTAGCTGTGTTATATGTAGTTTTGTTTCTAGAATTGATTTCGAGTAAAGAAATTGCCCTTGCGTTATATTGTATTTTGTTATGGATGAGATAAATGCGATTATAATAGTTTTGTTTTAATAAACACAAAAAATACAAACAACTCTGAAGTAGTTTATTTAAGAAGAAAAAATAACATTACGCACTAGGGAATTGTTCCTAGTATAAAAGGGTCCCAGTGGATCTCACGACCATGTAAATAGTTAGTACTTGAAAACTATTCATTCCAATATCAAATCTATAACACTTCATCACCAGAAACGGTCTGACTGTTACTAAGTTGTCTTACTACAGTCTTGTACAGTTCCTTCCCAGTTCAGCGACTAAAATAAAGTTAAAACTCCACATAATGGAATTTGTTACCATACAACATTACTACAATATTTCACGCACATTAAGTTTAGCCCAAAAACATTTGCAATGAACGCGTTAAATCCGTATTCTGCTGAGGATTTACAAAAACAAGCAGCCTTTTAAACGCATTACACTTTTTCGCGGAAAAATGGAACATTTAAGTCCGCTACAAATCAGTTAATACCATTCACATTCATTGGAATTTACATATAGCGGCTTTTAACTTGCGACGAATGGTAACCGCAGCTTGCAAAATAAATCGTTGTACTAAAATGTTCCGTTGCAGATACTGTTTACTCCATTTATTATTATTGTTTTACTCTTCGTATTAAAAAGGAATGTAGGAAAAACCTGTAACTATCAAAGGATTTAAAAAGTCCATGGTTCGAGTTTGCAATATTCAGTAATTTAGAAATGTGTGTTACATTTATTTAAATAAAAAAGTATAATAATATATTACTTGAAAGTTCTAGAGAATTAAGAATCCCAAAATGTCCTACCACATCATATTTAATATCATCTTCATTTTTTCTATATTTTTCAAAATTTATTTGAAGTATATAACATTGCCATTTAGGCTTGATTATTTTATGATTAACCGCCTTCTTGTCACCAACTCTCCTTTAAAGTGTTATCGTTTTAAGATGGGACAAACAAAGAAGGATAATTGGAGCAAGAAAAATAGTTTGTGTGAGTAAGCCAGAGTAAAGGATACTGCAGGTTTTGGATGATGAACTGTTCAAGACTCAGACGCTGCAGTAGCTTAAAGACGCTGGAGTGGGTGTGTGCATGTCCATCCTGGGATTGAAAAGGCCACTAGAATAAACAACTAACTATGTCTGTCAACAGGAAACTGAACGTATCTGATCATATTCCCTTTATTACATCACTCTAAAAATAAGCTAAAACACTATATTAATGTTTATGATCTTGTTTTAATATATTTTATCATTTCTTTAATCCTCATAATTTACTTTAGATTTACTTTCATTTTACTAGATTTTAGACTTGGAAGACAAGATATAGACATTAATAATCTGTGGAATTTAATTGCTGTGTAAAACTCCAAACTTGTTATTCGCGTAGCAGAACGTTGTCTTAAAGCCGAAGTATTGTTTGCACTGAAGTATTGTTTCATCACATCCTAGTAATCATATTCACCTATATACATCAAACTTTTTAGAAAAAAACTAAATAACAGAAACATTTAAAATAATGATCACTTAATTTCAAATTTGAATGATATCGATTTTGATGATACAGATATACAATAGGGATAGGGATCGTCGGATTTCAGATAAAATTGCCCGATATAGTAACGTTAAATTATTTACTATTCTAGTTGGAGAATCTCCTTTTGTTGAGATGTAGTCTCTAACCTCTTCCATTCATACATCATTAAACACCTTGAATAGACTATACCACTGCCAATATTTTCAACAGCTTGTATAAAACCCAGCCACATTGATTTCAGTGAAGACAATTCAAATCATTAAGTTGATGAAAAATGTCATATTGATGATGAAGAGGATATATTTGAAACGCTAGTGTATCTCTACTAGCCTACATCAAAAGACAAAACAGAAGATTATGTTTGTAGTATTAAAGTTGATGGAAATAAAAAATACATTTCACGCCGGTGTTTTTTTTTGACAGGCAATGTTTTTTTTTTGTATTGCCAGTGCACAGACATTCAAACATACTATAAATATTAAAATTAAAAATCGACTAAAGGTTTAACTTATGCGTGAAAGGGTTTCTCGGTCAGGGAAACTCAGTTTTACGCTCAGCTAATTGGTATGAGTATTTTGTAATATCGACTCGAAGATTCGACTCATACGTCAGTACTACAGAGTTTAAGTTTTAGAACCACTTAAATGATTCTTTTGCCTGGTCCTTTCCCTAGTTTTTCCTTAGAAAGTAGAATATGCTAGGGCTACCTGGACGAAAATTCTGCTAATTTAAAAAAATATATAAAGTCTAACGTAGTAGACGTATTATTGCTTTAGCTCCGAACGTATACGTAATTGTAAATCATCCAAAGTTAAAAAAATATTATTTCTTAGGTTGATATGAACCCATTTTTTTTTCTTACAGTAATCGGAATGAAGGACTTTATTAAGCTCACAAATTTATGCATTTTTCCTCTAGACACTGTTGCGTAGACGTTACCCATGCTCTATTTTTCCCGCTTACGTACACTGAATAGGTTAACAAATTAACCGCTACTAATGGCACTACCACAGTAAAGGGCTGTTAATGTTAATGTAATAGCTTTGTGACTAAGCCAATGTTGGTTATAAACGGTAAGTAATGGTTTTATTACATTTTTCGCATTGGCTCCAACGGACCAATACGCCCGTCCCAGAGGCTCCAAACTAACAATTCTTAAAAACGTATCGAGTAAATCTGAACAAGTGGAGGTTCATAGTACCTATTCAATGGTTCGTAAAACTTTTCACTTCATGATATAGAATTCATTCTTAGAATCTGATGTGAAAATGTGTCGTAATTTGAACACCAAAAACCAGAAATTAAAACTAATCAAATTTATCAACTTACTTTGGCATCCAGTATTTAAAACAATAATACACGACATTTAAGACTCCTTCTACATACAGCAAATACATATTTCAGCGACATCTGGTGGAGACGAGCAGAACTACCCAGTAATTTCTTCTTCTGTCCCACGCAATAAAAGTTCTCACGTCGATTATTGCACATACAATTTTCCAACCGACAGGTTATCTTAATCCAATAAGTAGGACTGTTCCCAAGGGATGGAAAAAACATTATTACGTGAGCGATGTAGAGAGCAAATCTTCAATCATTCATTTTTTATAACAGTTTGAAAAATTAAACGTACAATAATACAGAAAAGGTTATTCTTAAATATAAAAATGAATGTTGTGTATTAAAATATTTACAGGACTTCCTTTGTGAGGTCAGGCAGTTAATAATAAAAGCTCATAACGTGAACGGCTGTTTCTTTTTATGTTTGTGTCGGGTCAGTCTTATTATGGTATGCTTTAGATCACAATGACCTGTCATATTATAAGACATAAATTGAAATGATAGAAAAAATATTTCACTGTCTCAGAATACGAAAGAAGCATCTACGGCTTTCACATATAAGTTTCTCTTCTGGATATCCCGGTAAGATTATTCTTATATTTATTGTTCTTTGCAACATGAAACATGTTGAGACAATGAACAATTTCAACTGAATCAGAGGCATAATGTGATAAAATAGTCAAAATGTAATCGTTATAAAATATATCAAAGGAGATCCGTCCAAATGATACCGAATTTTCACGAATAATTTTAATGGATTGTGGAAGTCACCTTCTCACATTTAAGAATATATAGAACGGTACGGCTGGTTCACAGGTTCAAACTCGCTCATCGTGCTATGGAAAGGGCTATGCTCGGCGTTTCTCTGAGGGATCGCATCAGGAATGAGGTGATCTGGCAGAGAACCAAGTTCACCGACATAGCCTACCGGATTAACAAGCTGAAGTGGCAGTGGGCTGGTTGCAGAAAGAAGTTCTTGAGTGGAGACCGCGTCTCGGCAAATGTATGGTAGGACGCCCACAGGCCAGGTGGAGTGAGGATTTGCGCAAGATGGCTAGCAGGAGCTGGATGCGAAAAGCCTAAAATTGATCTAAGTGGCGTGCGATGGGAGATACCAATGTTCAGCAGTGGACTGCGATAGGCTGATGATGAATATATAGTACACTATCTGTACTATCTGTGGTTGGATTGATGACAAATGAAGGACAAAACTGATGCGAATAACAGTTAAAAACAATCCTTGAAGCGGTTTGTATATCGTGTCAAAATTGGAGCTCAATCGGTGCAAAAAAAAATTGAGCTTTTAAGTACTAGCATTAAGCTAGTAGCAAAAGCATTAAGCTAGTAGCAAAAACATTAAGCTAGTAGCAAAAGCATTAATGCTTTTGCTACATAATGTTTTGTATTTTAATTTACTCTACTTACATTCCGTTATAAAAATTAAGTGGCAAGGAACCGTATTAGGTAACATACAATAATGTAAAAAAAAGGAAAAGAAACGGCGAGACCTTATTATCTCAGCTAATATCTGACGGCCAATTCTAGCATTGGTCAAATTCAATAGCAGACGCTGCCCTGGTTTCCAGGCACACTTGGCAGGTAAGCCAGAAGAAAGAGAAGTAAGTTACACTCTAAACACATTAAAGTGTAATAATTCTTCTTTTGTTAAAAAACGATATGCAATTATTGGAGCGATATAGGAAGAAGTCGATATTATTTGTTTTTATATACATTGTTAGTAGATTTCTATGTGTTTAAAAAGTTGAAAAAGTCAGTCACTTGTGACAGTGACTCATTTCAAGTCAACTGTTAGTCTGCATATTGGGCGAAGTAACTAACATTTCATTCCTTATACATCACATTACGTCATCAATAAAATTCTGCACATTATCAATAAAATCGATCGAAAATCCTTTAGTATTATCATTGCATGTGTGGTTGGTAAGCTATTTTTAAAATAAAATTTCTTACAAACTATCAAAAACAAATAAAGTTTCACCTCGATCTATTTTTGTTTGAGTTATAAAATTGTACAACTTGGTACCTGCTCCTCCTCACCTATTACTATGTCTATTTATATATATATTATAAATTTATGTAAAGACACAGAAACTATTATTATTTACATGGTATAGTAATAATTATATAATTGTATTTTTTTAAAAGTGTATGTTAAAAACATAATTAATATGTTTTTTAATAAATTCACACATCTCACTCACGCCAGTCTGTAGGGTAACTGTACTATGGTAACCAATCTGCTGATAAACATGTTTATATATTTCTAAATACATACATATTATGGATAAACTACACCCATACACAGTATATGTCCTGGGTGGGAATCGAAACCTTGAAGTCAGGGTCACTAACTACTAGACAAACATTTATCAACAAAACATATGTAAATCTATAAATAAACTACATGCACTTGTAACAAAATTTGAACAGAAGCACAGAAAAGCCACCACAGAAAGATGTTATATAAATAAAATACGAAAACATGGCTGGGCAAAAATCATAAATATTTTACTGAAACTCCTCTCTCTGGAGACAGTTTCGGGACATCGTGGTCATTAGAAAAGTTTTAGTGGCCATTACAGCCTGTTTTATATTACCAGAGGATTGTTGCTCTTTACCTTATTCGTTTGAAGGAAGTTGGTAAACCGATTGCTGTATAAGTTTCATGACTTCGCATTGAGATAGTTCTTTGCTAAGTATGTTATCAGTTTTATTTTATTAGCCTCATAGTATACTTCTGTGTGTCCGTGACTTTATTAACAGCGTTCAGAATTACCAATACACTTTATCTGTGAAAGTAGTCAGCTCAAAAATTAATATTAAACATTCATTATCATTGTCATTAACAGCCTATAACAGTCCACTGCTGGACATAGGCCTCTCCTTAGAAAGTAGGTTTTGGCCTACTATACCACGCTGGCCAGACGGGTTGGTATAGGGTTTGTTTCAAGTTTTCCTTCTCTTTGCAGTGCTGTTGTCCTGCGTAGTTTGGTCCCTTAGTCGGCTCTTACGACACCCACAGGATGAATAGGGGTGGTGACATTCCGTATTCTTAATCCGTCACCACACGGAGTGTGGTGACGGATTAAGAACACGGTGACACACACATTACCATAATCCTTGTCGAAACAAGGATTATGGTAAACGTTCTAAGATAATATTTGCTCGTAATACTACTGGGAGTAAGAGCGCTAATTCAAATGCAGCCTTTGCTAATATTATAACCCTGGCGACATCTATTTGTCTAGCGGGTCCATATCTACAATAACCGTGTGACCCCTAGAGAACCAAGCTGCGGACTGAAACTTAGCGGGTTTTGTCATTCGTATACTATGAGTGCTTTTTTGTTCGAGCTTCTAGTGTAAATTAAATAGTGGTTAATCATCGTTTGTTTTATTTCCTTGACCAATTTGATGATAACGAAGCTACTCATATCCAGTATAAGCTGAACTGCCATTATATAAACCTTTTATACCATGAAAGATCAACATTTAAATGTACATATGTGTGTAGGGTAAAGGTACGAGTATGTAGGTATCACGTGTAGGCTGAAGTCACATACTTTTCTATTTACAATACTTATGTTATAAATTTCTGCTTATACATTATGAGTATTCCCAACTTACAAATACTTCCGAAATATCACAGTCCTCTGTTCCTTAAAAAGGTGTATAAGAGTTTTAAATACATACAAATAAAGATAAGAGTCGCCACTAATTGAAACCTATTTTTATCACAGACCGCCTAGCCTGTAAAGAGAACTTAAATAAAATATAACGTTTTAACGTCATATATATCGTTTAAATCAGGACGAATTTAACTTGAGCTCTTAAGTAAAGTAGGCACTTTAAGGACTAGGCAACACATTCTGCTCAATTATATTTAGAACTGGCTACATTTAGAACCTGTTCTAGCCGTTACTTATCTTTGATTGTAAGTAATATTTATTCAACTGTTTACAATTTATGGTCATTTTTTCATGAACTTTCCTGAAAAACAATAAAACAATGATTATTGGCAGTGATCTGTAGATAAATACTAAAGCTCGGTAAATCTTGAGGTCCTGTGGTGACAGTCCTTGAGGTCCATTGAAATGACGTTTTTCATGATTACGGCTCTTAAATAGCCAGTATCTCTATTACCACTACAAAAAGTCATAAGTGCAGAGTAACTTCTGCACCTGTTTGACAGAGCTGGCATTGACAGAACAAGTGGAAACGTTTAAAAAACTTACACCTTTATTTATGATACAGAGGGCAAAAAGACCAGACTTATCACCTGATGCAAAGAACCTATGAACGCCTTCAACTCAAGAGTCATAAGCGCGTTAGCAGCCTTTAAGGAGTAGGCTCTTTTCTTGAAGGTTTGAAGGTTGAATCAGTCCAGATTAAGCAATTATAAGTTGTTCCACAGATTGGTTGTGAGAGGCAAATAGTGTCTTGAAAGCGCACAGTGGTGGAGT
Source organism: Arctia plantaginis (assembly GCA_902825455.1). Taxonomy (NCBI): domain Eukaryota; kingdom Metazoa; phylum Arthropoda; class Insecta; order Lepidoptera; family Erebidae; genus Arctia; species Arctia plantaginis. The sequence continues at coordinate 2,936,765 of CADEBD010000300.1, forward strand.
GCCAATTACTCAAGTGCGGAAGCTTGCGGCTCGTATTAGTCCTAACATATCCTCGGAGCACTCTCCCTGACACATACGATAGACAATGCAAAGTGAAGCTCTACGTAAAGCGATGGGTCAAACCGATCTGAGTTCTTCTGGCTATCGACGATAAAATCTACTTCTCAACTTAGTTCAAGTATCGAATTTGACATTAGTCTTACGAGTACAACTCAATTGATGCAAAGTGATGCTAAAGAAATAAATTATTATCCAAGATGAACTCTTAACCTAAATATTTCAGGATTATAATTACATTCTATTCTTTCTACACTTTGGCGAAACAGAGCTGTCAACGTATTATGTTTGGCATTTTAGTGTTTTGATAATAAAAGGTTAGAGCCTCCGTCTACATTTTGTACTACGATGAAACAATGAATTTTGTTTACGATAAGCAGATAACTTTACGACAATGTTTAAAAGCCTGTTTCGTCTATATATGTATCCTATTGCATTTTTTTTAAATACATCCTATAAAAATACATCTACGAATAAAACAAGGAAATAAATATTTTTAAAAGTAATAAAAGCACTTACGAAAGTAAGACTTGGCACCAGTAAAAGTCGTGATCAAATGAAACACTATTTCACTGTCAGCGATTTACAATTAGTTTAGATATAAATCTTACAATAGAAGCCTTGGGATTGTATCAATTATATTAAAGTGCCGAACGTTATCTGTCTTTGGACTGCAAATAAAGAACAAGTGAAGCGTGCAGCGAGGCACTCATACCCCGTCAACGTTTAGAACGATATTAGCATTTGTAGACTTATATGTCCTTTAGATCCAGACAAAGTCAAGATGTTTTTTGCCAATTTCAATAGTAATATATACGCATTTTTACTTTTTTACTTATTTTTATCTTAAACCTGTTTAACTGGGGAGAAGAAGTGTTGCGAAAATCGCCTGCCCTTTCCCAGTTTTATTTGAGGTCAATGAAATATTTGATATTGCGAAGGGTTATGGCTGGTTTCCTTCAATGGCAGTCTTTAAAGAGGCAGGGATTATAATCCATGATATGGTTGGAAAAGCTACTAGAATAGGAACCTGAACTAGCTAAATGTAACTGGTTAGAAATTTGTAAATTGATGGAAATGATGGAATACGATCGAAATAGATTCATTACGAAAGATTGATTTTGTGAAAAAAAACCTTTTTCTCCTCGCACTATTTTACTAACAACCAAAACTTCATCTTATTTAGTTTTTACGATAAGGGCTCATTTTGGGCTGATCCTAAATGAAATATGAAAAAATTGAAGAAGAATATGATGATACGAGTAGTTTCACTAAGTATTGATATTATTCAAAATTCTACAAATTAAGTTTAATTATAATAAATTATAAATGGATAAAAGAAAAAAAATCGACGACAAAACTTTGGCCAATATCTATACAATATTTTTTTCGCCGTTACTTCATATAACTGCAAAAGTACCGTTTTATTCACTTATGTATTTTGCCCCGACATTATCAATTGCCCCATTATCAAGAGATGAAGCGACCTTCCAGTGTCTGTCGTTGTCACTTTTCGTTGTGTGTGTGTGTTCCATGGAACTTATTACATATCATGTCAGTCTCTACTGTCAGAAAAGCATGAAACTCTTTTTGTACTCAAATCTAAAATTAAATATTAGCTCAAAAATGAAGAACGTAAGTGTTTATGCAGTAATGAAATGAGAATTGTTAAGAGGCAAATCAAGTAGGTACAATACTTGTTTTATAGATAAAACAACAACCACATATTCGTAACAAGTGTAATGTTTCGTTTAACCTTGATTCTCACCTTGAGAAAAAACTAGTTCATTACTACTAATAGCAAGAGTCTGTTCCCTCATTTTGTACCAGAGCAAGTATCAGTTTCTAAGTAATTTCTTTACCCAGCCTCTTTTGAAAGTAGGCAAACAATCCACAAATCACTCACAGCGGTATCCGCATCGCAATTTAACCGAGCGCTATTCACTATTCAGTTCGAAGTACGACTCTCAGGTAGGAATGTATCATTTCAGTATGACTGAGTGCCATTTATTCATCTTGCCCCATTTCTATAGCAATGGATATCGATTAAACTTGTTGGCTTTTGCCCATCTATGTGTTTGTGTATATCGAATCAATTTTGTACTAAGTTGTACAAAAAGCTAAACGCTCATAGATCCGTGTGGTGACGGATTAAGAATATGGATTATCTCCACCCCCTATTTAACCTGTAAGTATCGTAAGAGCTGAAGGAAACAAACTCTGCAGAATAACAGTTAAATTTTCGATGTCAAGTTCAGATTTTGTTTTTACTTTTATAAAAAATTTGCAGATACTTCAGAAATAATTATTAAAACATTTTGTACCCAAAGTTAAATTAATGACAGACCACACTAATAATGACGATGAATGATGACGATGAATGCCACACTAAGGAAGTAGTGCAGATATTTTTCTAACACATGGTGATCTACAAGCGCGGTGAGTTTTCAGGGTACTACGTGAGAGAGAAAATATTCCAGAATAAATTCAACGCAATCTAGATTATTACTATGGAGTACCTACCGAAATTTAATTTGAAATCACTGAAGTAAACGATAATTCTGTAGCTTTCATATAATAGCCTCAGAAATTTGTGGAAGCGATTCGTTGTTTTCGACTTGTTATCTCCGGACTTGTGGTGGATGCGGCGGTAACGCTTGACCGCTCTCATTTGTGACGCTCCATCGATTCTCGTTGCAACCCCTTAAATACCTACTTACCTACACTAGGTATTACATAAATTTAAAAGGTAAAAGGTCAAAGATTTAATAAATTTAACTTACCGGTATACTTAATATTAAAATAATAGTTATTGTTACAATGATTGAAGTATGTTTTTTTGTGCACAAGGTACAATTCGTAAATATCCAGAAGACTTCCAGAAAGAACATAATTTAGGAGATTGTGATAAATTCAGTTACGAATCTGATATCTTTAACTTCAATTTATTTAAAAGATTTATTTTCCTTAATTATACGTATTGATGTCCTTAATTGCCTAGATGATTGCCTAGACTTACATGATACATAAAGCGATGGTACAATTATTTCCTGTAGAAATGTTTCTCCGCCAATGCATAGAAAAGTCAGTGTCTTGTTATTATAGGTACACTTTTTTAATATACCTAACGCTGGAAATTTCCACTGCCAAACATTGCATACTTTTTACCAGCAACAATTGCTGTGTCAAATATTGTGATCCATAAAATTGTAACTAGACAAAAGAGGTTCTTGAACTCAAATACCCGACATAGTTTGTTGTCAAAGAGGTTCATTACCCTCAGCACCCTCCGTTAACCGGCTTAACTAACAAGTAACATTTATCTGCAGCTGATGCACTAATTTGCTTTTGAAATGATTACAAATTTAAAGACTAATTTAGCTCAACAAACTTTAAGATATCTTGTTTGCAAGTTGAAAGACTTTTAAAGTTCATATAATTAGAAAGTTTTTAAGAATAATTGAGTATAACATTTTGTAAATAGAACAAATGAACAATACTAAAAAGAAACACAAACTACAAACTTATCACCATACCAAAATAATTACAACAACAAATCAACGAAGTTCATTAATCAATGAAGTAATATAAAAAAATAAATTCACGAAATATTAAAACTTGACCAAAAGTAATCGTAAATGAAAACCCAAGTTGGAAATGCATGACGGGTGTTATGTAAATTGATGAAAGTTTGAATCTACAGAACTCGTTGAAAGCATCGGTAAAGTGGACGCCTTAAAAATTCAAACCAGCAAGAGTGATACCTCAGTGTCACGATATAAGAAAAAATAGACGTGGCATGTTGTATTTTTTTTATCTAAGTAAATCACTATAAAGACCGCCAAAAAGTTATAGTGCGATAAGTGAAATTAACCTGTTTTTTTCGAAATCCGGTCTGAGCATTTGTAAAGAGATTGTTTATCCAAAACACAGCAGCTAATCAAGTAACACATGTCAGTTTTCATTCAGAGGATACGACAAGTTACCAGCCTATTTTCTTTTTCTGTGCGGAAATCCCCTTGGATACCACTTACCGGTGGCAATGTCGGACTCAAACCGACTAAAACCGCACGCCGTAAGTTACCAGCCCCGACATGTCCTCTAATCATATATATTCTAAATACAACAATTTTTCTCACTAATTCCACATAATATATGCGAATTTCTGACTCCAAACTGACAACAAAGAAACTCGGGATGAGATAACAATTCTAACAATACCGTAATTATCCATATGTATTTAGACGTTTAGATTTTCGATAGGTATAATTTTTATTGTATTTATTTTGCTAAATATTTGACAAAACAGAGATTGTTGCCATTGTGTGTGTTGATGTATGACTTTAGTCTACATAATAGATGCTTTTAAACAATTTTATGAAATAAAGATATATTAGTTTGAGTTATGGCGTGATACACAAACTCGCATATGTACATAAACCTTTAAAAATTACACTCCTATTGTACAAATACGAAACGTATTGCAAATTTTAGTACATCTTTGTAGTAAACGTTATTAAATTGCTAATATCCAGATAAGTACTAAATATTTATTGCTGATCATTTTATAAACAAACGTGTTCACTAGAAATGCAATTTATTTTATCCAATATATTATGAAGAATTTCATTAACGAATAATTTAGATTGAATTATAAACCCGTAAGCCATTTTTATCAGATAAATAGATTTTCATTTATGTTATAACCTCACTAATTACTCTAATTTTAGAGAATTGAGGTTGTCATTAATATTATAATCTGTATATTTCCAAATTGTAGACAATCACTTTTTAATAATGATTGGTTTGGAAATTATTTTCAGGAAACGTATTTTCGATTATTAATGAATGCATATTAAAATCATACATTGGCCAATATTGATTATAGTACTTTATACAGGGTGTAAGGGACGTCGTAACGAATACTGAAATAGTGTATACGAACCATGATTCTAAGTCGAAAATCATTGAATTTTTTTTATACACGAATAGGTGAAGAACAAAAGGTAGTAGATAACTCATTACAAAAAAATCTGTTTTTTTTTTCAGATCAGATCTTCTATTCCATATAGATGATCAAAATTTATTTATTTTTTTATTTGAAGGAAAATCAACAGCTTTAACACTGAGATAGTGACAATAATATAAATACAATAAAAATGATTAAGAAACAGTATTTGTCAATTATAGGAAATGAATTAATCATTAATTAAATTTTAGACTAAAAATAAACAATCGATTCTTTTTTTATGTTAAAGGGGCAGACGACCAGACGGGTATACTTACTTGTTTTATGAAAAGTAAATCAAATTGATGTATAGATCAGTCTTCAAGCTTTGAAAATCGCCTAATGTTTATACTTCTCCAGTTATAATATACTCATTCAAAGTTTTTGTATAAAAATATATATATAATATTTTTCTTTTAGAATACTCGGTGGATCCATCCCATCGATTGATTAACCAATTGAAGGAAGCAAGTGGGATATTCATCTTATTACTTTAGAGTGCCACGTGTGTTCTTTCATAATAGTGATTATGATCAAAATTCAAACCATGGGCGATGATCACTTGTAACAAATTAAAACGTTAAGTTGGTTTGTGTACGCTTCATACACATAGTTCTGCACCACTTGAGTTTAAACTTGACACGATTTACAAACCGCTTCAATCAATTCGCTCAATTTTGTTCATTTCTCATCAATGCAACTCAATGTGTCACAGCGAAACATGGCGGAGTACTGCTAGTTACTTATAAATAAAAACCAATGTGTTATTGGTTATAAGAGAATAGTAATTAGGCTGCCTACTGTTATCTTTACCCGAAACACATGTATTTGTTATATTAATCAGATGTCACCCACTGTCTAAGCGCATAGATTTTGTTTAAAACGGCACGCATCCTTTTATCGCTACCCACACTTTTTTACTTCTACAAACAGTAAAAATACTATAACCCGGCAATCTCGTGCGCGACCGTCCCGCGGGGTGACAGACAGTGGCGGGGGCGAGGTAGCGCGTCATTCTAGCACACGGCTACACACGAAGGGAAGTGTGTCCCTTCCCCGCTACACCACCCGCTACCCGCTGACATCTTGAGTACGTCTGTCACCCCGCAGGACGGTCACGCACGACGTTGATGGACTATAAGGCACAAACTATTGTACTGTTTCTTCACACAACAAATGAAATGTTTTTCACATCAAAAACTGAGATTTGCAATTTTTAAAACTTTCAATGTCCTCTACAAAACACCCACTAAAACATAAAATAAGAAAAAATCTTGGTACTCAAACGCCTCATCCAAAATAAACTTATTCTAAGTCCTTAACCACAAGTCACGTTCACTTTATCACGTCAAAACTTTTCACTTTCCACATGCGATTGACTCACACAGACAGATAGATACTCCACTCTCGAGTTATCTCAACACCAACGAAGTTCGGGACTCCTGTCGTTTACGGAATAAGTGTTCTACTAAGAAGAGTTACGACTGTGTATATTTCGACGATCGCGAATTTTATCGCAACAAATGCAAACTTTTAGTCAATGTAAACTGAATTGGTCAGTATTCATTAAATTAAATGAATGTTGTTGGGAACGCAGTTTAAAACGTCGTGAAGTTCAAAACTGTCTGCCAACTTTTACTAGTTTCCACTTGTCTCCTTTTAGATTTGCGCTGTTTGGAGGATACAATTTAACTTTAAAATTTTTAATTATTAAAATTGAGTCACATTTTATTCTGATTTTAAAAGAGTATAGTAACTATAAAACAAATATTTAGACAGATATTATTCATAATTTTTGAAATTAAATAACAAACATTTCTGACAGATTTATAGCGTAACTTGAAAAACATATATTATTTGTACTACAGCAAAGCGCAAGTAGAGCGCTTCTCTATACTAGAATAAAACTTTCATTAGAGGTATTCATATTGTATAAAGGATGATCGGTTATACAATCATTTATTACCACTGGTTCTTACGAGTATATTGGAACGCAGATTAAAACCGATCGAGGTAGTAAACAGGTGAAAAGCGCAATAGAGCGCCTCGATATACTAGAACAAAATTTTCATTAGAGGTATTTATATATGTATAAAGGATGATCGGTTATACAATCACGTGTACCTGAAGTTTACGCTGATATCTTATGTATCAGAGATGTCCGACTTGTTTCGCAACTGAAGGCATACTTTGATTGACTGTTTATCCTTTTTTTCAAAAGAGTACTTTATTTTTATGCACTTATTTATAGAACTCCACCCTATTCATCCCGTGGGTGAATAGGGTGTCATGAGAGCCGACTAAGGGAGCAAACTACGCAGGACAATAGCACTGCAAAGAGAAGGAAAACTTGAAACAAATCCTATATCAACCCGTCTGGCCAGCGTGGTATAGTAGGTCAAAACCTCCTTTCTAAGGAGAGGCCTATGTCCAACAGTGGACTGTTATAGGCTGTTGATGATGATGATTTCTAGAAAAAAACAATTCACAATTTAAATAGGTTAAGGTTCATGATTTTAAATAACATTTACGTTTTCATTTGCTGGAGAACATCACATTTGTAACAATACCTTTGTTTTTTTACAAGTCTTCAGCACTTAGAAATACGAGTTAAATAATGTTACAATAAACATACAAATAAATTAATGAAAATTTCAGTAGTATTAAATCATTTTTTTTTTTTATTAAAAAGACAATTCCCGCATTAGGAATAAATCCTGTGACGCGGGGGACTTTACAAACATACATGAAACGGACACAAAGAACACCCAGACTCAGAACAACAATTTGTGGATCACACAAAGTGTCGTCCCATGTGGGGTTTGAACCCACAACACTCGGCGTAGTAGGAAGCGGCGTGGTGACCGCTTAAACCACTACGCCATCCGTGCAGTCGACGCATTAGTATGTTATTTATTATCATTAGTATTTACTATCCTAATAATTGGATGGGCCTATGTTCAGCGTTCGTCCTAAGCTGTCAGCCAAAAAGGCAAGCGACTAAAGAAGAATTTGTTTAAATGATAGAGATATAATACGCAGCAATTTCACCCTATAATAGGTTCAGTTACCGTTCACATCCTAAATAATCATAGTGTAATATAATGGAATCAGAAATGAAATATAAAGGATATATATTTCTCCGGTTACTAATTCCCTGAGGCGAACTTCATTTCCAAAAATAGCCATTAATATAACTATGCGTACATTATAATATTCTTTATGTAAGTTTCTTGTTGTTTAATTCAAATTCAAATCATTTATTTCGGACAAAATTCATCTATATAGTGTTAATAACAGTGTGTCTTAGACTAGTGTTACTATTAAATAATATTATTAACAAACTAAATTAAAAAAAAAAAAAAAAATGTATGAAATCCACTTCTGGATAAGGGAGGAGTCCCACCTATTCGTAAACATTCAGGATGCTGTTGGAGGAAAGGAAAGCAAACGCGTCAGTATGGACACACAACGTTTCTGCATTATAGTGTTGAACCCGTCCCCCTGCGCCTCCGCGAATATGACAGACGCGCTACACAGCACAGCGACCCCAAAAGCACCCTGAACGCATTATTACACTGGACACGCAGGTCGTTGTATGCCCTCCGCGTTAACTTAGTCCACGGGCTGCAGATGTAAAAGCTAGTATTTATATGTGGAAGCTTGTTTACTACGCATTTCATAGTGTGACAGGGGTCACACACGGTGCCCAAACAGTTATTTATTACTTTAAAACATGTATGTTATGTATGAGCCAAAACAGTCAGCTTTTATATCATTTAATTGATGGGAAATTTTGTCATGACATTCGGTGTACTCCTTCCTCCTCCTGTTTTTTTTTTTTAGATAAAAGACAACTCCCGCACTAGGAATTCATCCTGTGTCCCGGGGACTTTACAAAAATATATGAAACGAACACAAAGAACACCCACCCTCAAAACAACAATTTGTGGATCTCACAAAGTGTTGTCCTAGGTGGGGATCGAACCCAGAACACTCAACGCAGTAGGAAGCGGCGAGGTGACCGCTTAAACCACTACGTCATCCGTGCAGTCAATTCGCAAAATATTTAATGGGTGGTAACCATTTCATAACGTTCTTACTCCTTATTAAAAGCTTGAGTGTTTCTCATAATGGCAGACAAAACTTAATTTAAAACTTAAGTTTTACCGTAATGTCTCTAGTAGAAGTAAGATAGGTAATCGTCAAAAAACTTTCCTGTCGTCTTGTGTCGTTGCTGCTTATCCTGCCTGAAAAACAACTAAGTTGTAACTAGTTGCTAAGGCTATCCAATTAGGCTACAGTTCTTATAAATTGAATTGACGCTTTTAATAATTGGCTTCAGCAAGTTCAATATTAGATTATACTTGCAGTATTATTCGCCCTAGCAGCTTGGTTCGCCTATACTGGTTAAATTTGGTTCATTTTATACATTTTTGGTATTACACAAAGCGTTTTGTATGAATTATGGCCCTTTTGGGATATTGTTCCGTGTTCAAAACAGAGCCTATTAGCCAAACGAGTTGAATCCGGAGCCTTTTATTGAGCTATTACGTAAATTAACAGTATGTGTGACCTTTCGGAACAAATTATAAACGAATATGGGTATCTCTAAATCTTTATTATCATTATGTAGTTGGTCATTCAGATTAATGGGTATAAAGGTTTTATTAACCTAATAGCTTACAATGTTGAAATGAATACAATGATAATAATTGTGGGGTTATTTTTATATTTTTAGGTTTCAAGGTTGTAAACTTACAATCTTGAAAAGAATGAAATAGAATCAAAAAATAAAACATATTAGGTTCAGTAGTCAACTGACTACTGAACCAAATATGTTTTATTTTTTGATTCTACAACAAAATGACAGATTTCGATTCAGATTATAAAGTGAATATTGAAAATGTTGGTTACAAACTACCAAAAAAAATTCATATAAATTCTAAATTTTAAATATATTCGTGTTAGAAAAAATGCTCGTATATTTTAATCTTATGATATTATTATTTCTCACATTTCTATTTTTATTCTACTATCACTAAATATAAATTTCTAATATAATAGAAGACTAATGCGATGAATCTCAATATACATGTAAAACAATCGAAGAGCAACTTTGGATCCTTCAAAAACTTCAAAATACAATTCAACCTCTGCGATTTTATTAACAAGACGCCTAAAGTTTTCGCAATCACAAAACATAAAAAAAAGGCCCGAAGCTGTCCAAACTAAGTGGGCTAATTTGAAAACAAGCAAGAGCCTGCAGGTACCTGTTTCTTTGGTAACTTCTATTCAATCGCTTTTTTCGAACTTCGAAGAAGAATTGAGCAGTCATTAAAACTTCTTAAGAGGTACATTTTAAGGACGAACCTTACTAGTTAGTATCAGCTACGCCTCGGGTCCATGATACAGCTTAAGATTTTATTATACGAACCTTATTTTCTGTTGTTTTTATATAACGTAATAGTGCGTAAAACTTTACAACCAATAATAGGTTTTTTTTTTCCTAGATCATGCTCTTAGAAACTTTGATGACGCTCAGAATATTAAGTTAAATATTACAGGTTTTCACAGAATTACACGTAATTCGTCCATGTTTGCTCAAATGTGAGTCTTAAAATGCCATATCTTTTAACGCCTTTGATTCAGAAGCTTCATTTTTCTACAGATTCAATTGCATCTTATTCAATGTTTATTTTATCTTGATATCTTCATCATAAAAATGCGTTGACATGGTTGACAAAGTGCAGCCGCATCGCATGTCCGGTGACAGGGTATGTCATTACAGCTTGCAACACTTGTTACCGACCCATGTGAATATTAGTCCTTGTTAGTACATATACTCGTAATCTTGTCCTATATATTCTACTAGTATGTATGTAACTATATCTTTGCTTGCCAGAACAATTAGATATAGCATTTAATATATTATTATACTACTCTGTGTAAAAAGTATCGGGAATATGTCAATAAAAAGACCCGCGTAAAAGAGATCGTTCTAATTTTTTTACTGCATGTTGGTAGCACTGTTCTGATTAAGCGCGCAAAATTATGGAAATTACAATGGAAAATATTGTTGAACAAAGAGTGTGCCTTAAATTTTGTGTTTCGAATGATATTTCTTGTGGTGAATCACTAAAAATGTTGCGAAATACCTACGGCGAATCGTGTATATCGAAAACAAGGGCTTATGAATGGTATAAGGCTTTTAAAGAAGGCCGAGAAGTAGTAGTAGACTTGCCTCGTTCTGGTAGACCTTCAACCGCTACGACCAAAGAAAACATCGACAGAATCAAGAAGCTAGTGCTCGAAAATCGACGTATGAGTCTGAGAGAGTTGGCTAGTGAGATGAACATATCTTTTAAGTCCGTCCACAACATTCTCATTGACAATTTAGGCATGAAACGCGTCGCCGCTCGACTAGTTCCAAAAGAGCTTAATTTTGTTCAAAAAGCGCAGCGAAAGCATGTCGCTGAAGACATGGTTTCCCGAGCTTCTACGGATCCGACCTTTATAAAACGTATAATAACTGGCGACGAGACATGGGTTTATGAGTACGACATGCAAACAAGCCAACAGTCTTCAGAATGGCGTCTCGAAAACGAGCCGAAACCAAAAAAAACGGGGCAAAGTCGCTCCAAAATCAAGGTGATGCTGACAGTTTTTTTTGACTACCGTGGTGTGGTTCACTCCGAATTCCTTCCAGAGGGAGAAACAGTGAATAAAGAATATTATTTAGGCGTCATGAAGCGTTTGCGTGAGAGTATCCGCCGAAAACGTCCAGATTTGTGGCAACACAACTCATGGATGCTGCACCATGATAATGCACCATCACACACAGCCATTATAGTGAAAGAGTTTTTAGCGAAAAATTCAACAAAAGTTCTCGACCAAGCACCGTATTCACCTGATATGGCTCCGTCTGACTTTTTTTTATTTCCCAAGTTAAAATTACCATTTCGAGGAAAACGTTTTGAGTCGAAAGAAGCTATACAAGAAAATTCGCTGAATGAGCTAAAGGCCATACCGCAAATAGCCTATGAAAAATGTATGGAAGACTGGGTGAAGCGCTGGAGATGTTGTATTGCAAGCGATGGGGCCTACTTTGAAGGCGATAAAATAAATTTAGATGAATAATTTGTATTTTGTGTTTTATTGACAAATTCCCGTTACTTAGTACACAGAATGTACATCTAACCTAAATTGGTCCGTGTGGTGGCAGTTTAAGAATACGAAGTGTCTCCACCCCTATTAATTTTGTGGGTGACGTAAGAGCTCACTAAGGGAGAAAACTACGGAGGTCAACAGCACTGCAAAAAGAAGGAAAACTTGACACACACCCTATACCAACCCGTCTGGCCAGTGGTATAATAGCCCAAAACCTCCTTTCTAAGGAGAGGCCTATGTCCAGCAGTGGACTATTAAAGGCTGTCGATGTAATGATGCGATGTCCGTAAGTTACACCGTAGTTAGGTGTGTTATCACCGTCGGCATATCTTCTATATATAAATGTATGTACGCCTATATACGAGTATGTTCTATGTTATGTAGTTAAAGTAAAAAAAGGTAACACACAAATTCACTTTCCAATTATAATCTATACTGATCAAAATATAACTGAATATTTTTATGTTTGATAGTCTTAACAAGCTAATCTCTGGAAATATTGGTCATATTACAATTTACAGCTAATCTCTGAAAATATTGGTCATATTACCATTTACAGCTAATCTCTGGAAATATTGGTCATATTACAATATACAGCTAATCTCTGGAAATATTGGTCATATTACAGATTATTTTTATTAATTTGGTCCTTTTTGACAATTTTCTTGTATACAAACCTTGTTCTATCAATTAAGAAGATAAATAAAAAGAATTATCCATTCCATATTCATTCCATTCTATTCCATATCCATTATTATAATAAGTTATGCGCGTACATACATTTCGGCGTACATACATGGTTGGGAAGACATAATAAAACTGCCAGTGGAAGGCAAAACATTCTTGATAGGTTAAATACAGGTAGTAAACAGTTTTAGACTTGAAACTTGAACATAGTTTTGGCTACAGCGGCGTCTGGATAGATTCTGAGACTTTAAGTTTAGGAAGATTTAGTTCTATATCCAGTTATTGACTGAAAATAACTTCAATGGAATAGCGATTAAGTTACTTGAAAATGGAGCAATATTGAATCTTAGTCGCAGCAATTCGTTTGAACCAATTCACCAAAGTAGTATTTACAGGAAATTCAAGTACCAATTACCTAGAATCGTGTTTTTCTAAAAGAAACCTGATATCATTCGGCAAAGTATCTATATTCCCTTTTATTATTTATGCACTTTTATATTATTACTTTATGCACTTTTAGATTTATAAAAGTGCATAAATAATAAGTAACACCATGTAAATTGCTCGTTTAAGTAGCCCAGAAATATAAAAATAAGTTACGTCTTGGTAGTTTTGTTTTAAGTTAGTATGAAAATTAATTTAGCGATATACATCTACTAATTTTTTCAACTAATCTGTACTTATTTATTATCTAACTGTGAGTTTTTTTTATTTTTTTTATTTATTTATTGAAAAGAAACTCAACAGCTTGTTTACATTACACACATGATCTTTGTGCCACTTACACAGTATGCATAAGCTAATTGCAGAGTTTCATGACATTTTGTTGGCCCTTTGACTAAGAAGTAGAATTAGATAAAAGAAAGAAAAAACAGAAAAAAAACATAACACAATACTGTTTAAGTTTATTAAACAAAAATGCTTCAGAACATTAAAAAATTCATAATCTTCCTTTTCTCTTCAGAATAAACTTTCTCCCAGTATATAAAACTTCATTATCCCTCACATTTGGTGTACCTATGTAAAATTATTTTGTCTTATTAAAAATTTAAGAAAATATCCTAATTATTCAAATGACAATAACTTCAATCGCCTATCGTTAAGTTAAGAACTGTTAAATCAAAAATGACAGTATATATGACAGTTGTAATCTTAGGTAAAAGTGACAACAACTTGCAAAGATTTTGACGCTCTTGTGTTTATATAACCTAAATGGATACGAGCAAAACATTGCATTGGGTCTGTCATTTCCAGTCCAAATTTAAGTCGACATTTTCAACACTAAGGAGCAACCGTTCTTGTCGGTAATACAGATGCAAATCGGCTCTGCCCAAAGGAATATTTAGCGAAGTACGTTCCTTGAATTCTGACGTCTACTTCTGGAACAAAATGCGTATGAAATAAGATTTCTAATAAGTGTGACGACAGAACACGTTTCTCATATCGCAGCTCTTTGCCAATATTTCTAAATTGCTGGATGTAGGTTGTTGGGTAGCAAGGTCTCATTTTATTTCTGCAATATTCCGGAGAATGTCATGAATTGGTACAAGATCAACAAAGCCTGATTCTGAAAGTATGTAGGGCGTAATACTCAGAATTTTATTATGAACGTCTTGAAATTACACCCAAATTGTTCCTAGTTTTTGTTGTATGTAGACGTCATATTGTTTGATTAAAATTGTTAGACGGTTACTCACAAACCAACATTATAGGATCCTATATCCATTTATAACAAAATGACTAAGAGTTTTTATTGCTTCCTCCATCTTTAGCAGGGTCCCTACAAACTGTGTTATATAATGTATATCTTAAATAATTCATTTAAAACCAGAATGAATGATAGGGGAGGGGGGAGAGAGAGAGAGGAAGGGAGAGCCAACAATAAAGCTATTTTTTGTGAAACTACATGTGAGGCCAATATATAGGACTGAAAACCACTCAACACAGACCGTTTCATTCACTATGCACCTAAAATGTCAATGGAAGATGGTTAAGGCAGCTCAAAGTTTCGAGACATGCACGGATGGAACAAACTCGAACTGCGACTACTCTGTGGTGAGAGATACCTGCTGATTCGCTTTTAGGATTGCAATGAAACAGAGCTGCACACGACAGACTGCGCTCCTGGGTTTCTGTTACCCTTGTATTTATAACTATGGCTGCTTTAGAAGTTACATATTTTCTGTTCTGGTTTTTTCTTTGAGTTTTTTCATTTTATTTCTTCGTTTCCGCTTTTAAGACCTGACAGGAATAATCAGAGTAGTTGAAAGCTTACACAAAGTCCTATGTTATGCTAGTAACTAGTTTAGGAGCTAAGAGAGGTGGGGAATCAATCATGACTGGTTGGTATGCCGCTTCGCTGATCTACCTAGATAATCTGATTTAAACCTGTTACATTTGTAAAGTTTTGGCAGCTTATTAGTTCAATCATCATATGTTTTTTTTTTAATTCAAGATTTTTCTTCAACATTTAGAATCCGCTTTTCGCAAGTGTCACTCAACTGTTAAAAGGTTGTGTTTGCGAAAGACTGAAAGAGATATACATACATATGTATGTATGTATGTATGACATAAATTTTATATTTTAGAATATGAAAATACGAAATAGAAATGAGCCTCAACAATCGTCCCGAAAACATTTGGTGACCCACAACCGTATCTGTGAAACACTTACGCCTCTGTGATACATTTTCTAGGCCACGCAAGTGTCTTTGTTTTTTGCTCTTGCCATGTGACAAAGGGAGAGATGTGTTTGAAAATGGAAATGGACTCATTGTCTCTCGCGCTCTCGTAAATTGTAAATCCATTATTACTTTGAATAACTAGTTTTTTTTAACCTAACAATTGTACAGTGAATATTAAATCATAGTTTTACAACTAACTAACTATATTTTGGATTCAAGTAAACTTTTGGGAAATATAAAAAGTTAGAACAGAGTCATCATCATCGACAGCCTTTAACAGTTCACTGCTGGATATAGGCCTCTCCTTAGAAAGGAGGTTTTGACCTACTATACCACGCTGTCCAGACGGGTTGGTATAGGGTTTGTGTCAAGTTTTCCTTCTCTTTGCAGTATTGTTGTCTTGCGTAGTTTGCTCCCTTAGTCGGCTTTTACGACATGGTTGATTCTGGGTGGTGATTTTTAATTTAATAATTAATTAATTTAATACCTTGAGACAGAAAATAAGAACGTGACAATAATAGTTTCAACAAAATTTATTTGTAGTTTTGTAACAATTTTAAGAAAATTTACAAATTTCAGTCTGATAAAATTAAGGAGGGCTTAGTATGTATTATAAGAATGATATTTTATAGTTTCACATTATATTGTTTGACTACATTCGTTAAGAAATAGCTAGAAGATTTTTTGCTCTTAAAATCATGATTTCCTCAAATAACGCTTCATCAGTGCCAAGGAGTTCGCGACTCCACAAATACCACCAACTCTAAGACTTACTTATAACAAAGTAAATATACCTATACAATTACTACTAAAACGGCCGTATTTTTCAATTTGAATTCGAAACTATTTACACAATTAATTCACACACCAAGTTAAAATGTCTTTCAAAGTGAGATATTAAAATTACTGTGTAGACCCTTAATTTGAATTTCTAAACCGTTAGTAAGGAACACAGTGAATGGTTTGTGGTATTCGGAATATTTCATGTTAGACGAATTATTTCGAACAAACTAAGTATCTACTAGACGATAATAATTAATATATATTTGTCAAGTGACAACTCAAAGAAGTATAAATAGAATATTTAATTATATGGGAGTAATGAAACACACAATTCTAAGACAACTTAAGCAAAAGACAATCAGAAAATATTAGTTTCAGTTAAAAAAACTAGGCAGAGCCTGTACTATGGTAACCAGACTGCTGAAAATATACCAATTTTTTTTATAAATACATACATATTATAGATAAATTACACCCAAACACAGAATAAATGCCGTGCTCATCACACGATATTTGTCCTGAGTGGGAATCGAATCCACTAACCAATAACCACTAGACCAATAGGCCCGTCGAGATATGTTCATTAATTTTATATGTTCCACAAATCGTCGTTACGTCATGAGGTCAGAAGAATCCTAGTAAACTATAGGCAAATGTGTTGTCCTGCCTCCTTCACTAATCACAACGAAACTGACTGACTATAAATCTAGTGAAATTGCAATAAGATATTTATTTAAACTGCCATTATGAGGTCATAAGAAATGAATAACACAGAGTATAGCGTTTTTAAAACTTCAGATGCGGCAGTATTAAATTCATTTTTATGTCACTTATTTATTATAAACTAGTGATTTTTGTGATATTGTTTAAGAGTCAAACTATATTGAAAATACAACAAGCATAATTTAAAGTTAGTAGGTACACCCAAAATAATCTAATTAGGCTAAGAAATATTATATATTATATTACTTATTATTATTCACCTTTGAGTTGCCTGACGTTTCGGTCAGATTGTATTGTGCCAAAGACAATAAGTACCTGTAGTGAATGACGACGACCTTTAATGAGAACTGTAAATTATATTATTCCTAGTTGTGAAAGTAATTTTGACATGTACAGGTTTTATGTTTTTTTTAAAGTATTTTTTTTTTTGTAGACCGTGTTTTATTGTTATTTTAATTTCTGGACAGTTTATATATCCGTCCGTGTGGTGACGGATTAAGAATACAGCAATACTACAAGAATACAGGACAACAGCACTGCGAAAAGAAGGAAAACTTGACACAAACCCTATACCAACCCGTCTGGCCAGCGTGGTATAGTAGGTCAAAACCTCCTTTCTAAGGAGATGCCTATGTCCAGCAGTGAACTATCAAAGACTGATTGATGATTGATTCATGATATAGAAGTATGTTTATTTAGAAATATATGGGCCCGGTTGACGTTAATAGGCCTGCCCTCATTACGTAATTGGAATTAAAATTACAGTCAAAATGTGGTCGTTTTAATACGTTTCCGTGTACCCCTTCAAGGATAACGACGTGAGTGTATGTAATGCAATACTTATATGGCTTAAACAGAAATCTGATAAACAAGAAACTGTGAAAGAAGTTGCAGTGGGAGAGCCATGCTTCGGCACGAAGAAAATCGGTCGTAAGCAATTTGGGAGGTTACCGGAGGACAAACCCCTATCCCCGGACTCTAGCTAGTGGGACTTGTGACTCATCAGGGCCTCAATTCTGCTATTTTATGTTAATGCCAAGCCACTGTCATTCTATTGACACGCTATTGAGATGTCACTGAGACACCATTGACATCGGTCAAAATATCAGTATTCTATGAAAATGATTTCAGTGTCAATAGGCTGTCGATATAGTATTATAGGTCATCAATGGGGATATCAAAATTTCTTACAAATTGAAAATGTACCGTTTACCAAACTGTAACAAATATATCGATGACATTTGTATCAGTGACAAGTCATCGGGAGGCCATTGGTCTTACATAGTTAAGTCTTACATAATATTTGGTCTTACATAAGAAAAAATGTAAAACTATTCCGACGATATTCCATCGACAGTCTATTGTCAATATTAAATTAGCAGAGTTAAGGCCCTGGTGACCCGTCTGCTCGTTTGCGCTCATAGACCATAAGGAATAGAAAGTAAATAGCAGAATTTGCCTCTAAACGCAACTGGTCTGGCGGTTCGGCAATATTAATTTATGTAAAGAATTCTAAAATTAATGTGATTCATATATTAAACATAGTAATATTAAACTATTTCATATAATTCCTTTTCAAAGGTATACAGATAAGACTGTGGTGTAGGACAAGGGGGATTAAGCTTGCGTTCAATGTGTACATCAATCAGCTGATTGTTGATCTCAGCAACACTAATATCGGGTGTCATGTAGATGTGGGTCTGTATAAATAATATCAGTTATGCAGACACCTGTGGTATTGCTGAGCCATCAATCGGTGCTCTGAGATGACTCGTCTCAATGTGAAGAAGAGTGAACTATTAGTTTTTAAATCAAGTAACAAGAGCTACACAACTATACCTGATGTATTACTCTCTGGCGTACCTCTATCTAAGGTTAATAAGTTCAAGTACTTGAGATTACCGAAGATTTAAGGGATAACCTAGACATAGATAGGGAGCGCAGGTAGCTGGCTGTCCGTTGTACCATGCTGGCTCGAAGATTTGTACGATGTACGTATACAGTAAAGATTACGTTATTTAAAACCTACTGCCAGTCAATCTACACATGTAGCTTATGGGTAAGTTATGGTGAGCGGTCATACAGCGACCTGCATGTTCAATACAATAACGCACTTAGGTTGCTGTTGGGGTTGCCGTGGAGACGCATCAGGTATGTTTACATAGGCGCAAGTTGACGGATTTGTAGCCATAATTAGAAAAAGGCGCATCCCTGATGACGCGTCTTCAACTCTACCAACACCATCCTAAGGGTGTTCACAGATCGGTGAGAGACGCCGATCGTGCGCCAATGGATGCAGCTACAGCTGTAATATGAATTGTTTTAAACTTGTTTTTATTATTTTTTATCATTTAATAATTATAACTTATACTAACATTACTATGTAAGCAAAATATTACTTACATAATATAGAAAAGAATTGTTTCTGAAATAAATAATAATAATTATTATTATTATATCGATATTAATTCCAGCCGTTAATTGATTTAAGATTACCTGTCTAAGACTCCTATAAGTAATGAGTACTGGTACATTATCTTGTTCACCTAATTATACTTAAGAAGATTTATTAGACTGAATAATGTATCAAGAGTAATAGGAGATCAGCGAATTTCTAATATACTTACCTAATTTTATGAGGCCTCCAAATACAGCAAACAGCATTCTGTACATTCTGTTTGATACAAAACAATGAAACATTATTCTGTTTGATAGATAAACCGCCATTGCGGTTTATCTATCAAACTATCAAAAAAGTTACACCATCACACTTAGTTTGGAATAAGACTTCAGTGAGTTTCTCTTTTAATTTGTACTGATCTTAAAATCCCTTTTTTCACGAGGCCCTTGCTTGATTATCAGGCAGTATATTACAACTTTGATTGACAAAAAAATAAAAATGCTTTATTTTTGACAGTTATAAAAAGTAGATACTTAAGGTTGTCCCGTTAATAAAAAAAACGATACAATTCAATTGCCTTATAATGCATTTTTTTTTAGTTTATTAATCAAAACATACAATTCCAAACGTGTTTAATATTTAAAGCATCTGACTTATTTACAGGTTTTACCTGTAGGCTGGTCATACTTTTGTTAAGTTCCTGGGTATACTTTTACATAAATAAGAAAGTAAATATACCTAAAATTTTCGTTGTCCAAAATATTATCAAGTGATGAAAATACAAATTTTCTAAACAACAGTAAACAGTGGCGTTCATTGGCAGTTTATCGCCCGTTAATGGCACAGATTTAGAAACGAATTAGGTGCTACATTTATTTTCCATTAATGTACTTTATTTATATTATGCTAAAAGCATAAATTACATCTGATTACTCAATAACATTAAGTCATACTAATTAAGATATAAGAATATATGGCATTACTCACGTGAGTACTCACTCAGACCCGCATCCCCAAAATATGTATATAGGTACGTACCTATATACATATTTTGGGGATGCGGGTCTGGATGCACAGAAAACCGCTGTTAAGTAATCTGTTCGTTGCTTTTCACCGAGTCAGTGAAGTAACCAGAACTCTACTCCACCCTCCCCCAATTTATAATAATAATAATTTCACACATGTCCAACACGGCCGTCTGATCCCAAAATAGGCAGGCAAAATAGCAGATGGGCAGCGAGACCGAAAAAATTCTAGACTTTTTCCCGATACGAGTACTTCAGTGTGAGCGTCGACGCGCACATCTTTTTCATATTTCACATATAATATATTAAACGTCTACCAAAAAATGAAAGGAACTTCGTTCTGACTGGGGCTATCATATACTCAGCGGCCTATACCTACTATGGTTACCAATCTACTCATAAACATACTTAAAAGATTCTAAATATATACAAATAACAGATAATATTATAGTTAATTTTTCACTCCAAGGTAGCCTTGTGACTCTAGACTCGCAGGTGTCTATGGCTGGCAGTAGTCATTTACCGTTAGACTCGTCTGCACGCTTGCTCCTTTTTATCTAAATAAAAGTCTCAGATAAGACTGGGGTTTCCAAGCGCTTACAATGCTTACATGCTTACAAGCCATAAAAACTTAATTATAACTTGGTAAGCTTTGTTTTACTAGTGTCCTTAAGTAGCATTTCTATTAAAATAATCACCTTTAAATATCACCAATTATATTAAATTTACTGCCCTGTGTGTAATAAATATACGTAGGTACTAATACTTGCGTATATTTATTACACTGATTACATGTTTCAATTTCATTCGTCGATCGATTATAGTAAAATTATGATATGTAGGTTTTAAACACACTATTCTGCAAAATATTAGGTGTTAATCGACCACTAACGAACCGCGGGATTCGTGTTACCGCATTGATATTGTTAATAGATATTTCAATATTATCAAGCGATTAACGTACACCTTTGAAGCTATGAATACAGTTTTTTTTTTTTTGTATATGAATGTTTAGTTCTAAAGTAAAAATTATAGTTATGAAAAGAGTTATGTGCGACACTTGGAAAAAAGCTAAAGAATCTTTGACCTCCACAAGCACGCACTTGTTGCCACGATCGCTAAAACTAGAAAAACTAGTAGTGGTAAGTTTAACGTTTTAGACGCAAACCTTTTGGTTTTATGACTACCTTTTAGCTCTAAGGTTGAATTTAGAGACTTGTAACACCTTTTTTTTTTTTTTTTTTTTTTTTCCGTGCGGAAATCCCCGCGGATACCACCTATCTGTGGCATGTCGGACTCGAACCGACTAAAACCGCACGCCTTCGCCGGGTACTAATAGCCGGGGAACCAGGTATACCCCAGAAAGGAAGTCCCTGGTGCCCCGACATACCTCGGGTCATCTACAGACGAGTAGACGACCCCCGCCCCGTGTGGGAACCCCATGTTCCCTGTGCTCCCTGGAAGCGAGCGCGCTTCGCAACGCGCTCGCCGCCACCCCGGCCTGCTTCTGCTAGGGTGACAGATGGCCTCACCTGTCACCCCCAGGCCTGCGCTTATGGAGGACGGAGGTCGTTCTGCGACCTCCGGCGCCTGAGTCGCCTGCGCTGCCTGGCCCGTGCCCGGGCCTGGCGGGCCGGGAGAGTTCTAAACCTCTCCCGGTCCCGCTCCGCCGTCTCCTTCGCGAGCATAACTTGCTCGCAGAAGGAGACGGCAGAGTTCCACGCACTCTCGCTCCGCTCGATAGCAATCAGGCTATCGAGCGAGAGAACTCCCACTCCGATGGCCGCCACGAGGTCTCGCCTCTGCTCAACCCACGCCGGGCTCTCTGCCAGCGTGTGAAGAGCCATGTCCACGGTCTGGCCATCGCAGTGGTGGCACTCAGGCGTTGGCTCCTTGCGGATCAGACACAGGTGACGAGCTGGTGCGTGTCGGGTGTTTACCTATGAACTGTCCAATAAAAAAAACATTTTTTTATTAGACAGTTACAAAAGCAATTAAACTAAACTATTATTACAGGTTAATCATATAAAGGTAATATAGTATAACTTTTATAACATGAGATTTCATTCAAACACAATTTAATTACAGTATGTTAAAGCAATTCTAAAAATAAGTACGAAAGCAACTGTAGAACGAGCTAGTCAATTTATCTCGCATCTAATCTACTGAGACGGCCCTTTCAGTTCCTCTGACGGCTTAAATAGAGCAAATTACAAGGTGGATATAGTGCAGCAAGATTAGAAGTAATTAAGAAACTATTAAATAAGCTACGGTCCGAGTAGGGTGTCTGTATTCATGGAAAGAGAGAGAGACACTTTCCTTACAATTATACGGCGGGATATGAAAGAAATATTGAATACTGCTATGTTTCAAGGAGTTAAAGTTGTTATTTTGTTCTTTTAAATTTCAGAAGAACCCAATATGTGTATAGTTTCTCATAATAACTTTAATTGTGTATTAATTAGAACATTATAGATGTGAAATTTAAGTTTTTTTTTTAAACAGTTCATTACGAAATGGTGCCTCTACTCCATGCCCTTGGGATATTTTATTATTCTTTATGATTAAAGTCTATATCAGGCTCTAAGTAGTATCTAATTTTAATGGCTTAATTTATCGTCTGATATAGAGGACGAATGAAGAATATAAAAAGGCTATGTCAATCGATTACTGCAGTTCAAAATTTCGATGCAAAGCTCAGTCATCCAGGTACTAAAATTAGAAGACTCAAAGTTTAAAGTTTTCTTAAACTTTTAGTGCATTGTTTTTAACATCAGAGAATAAATAAACAACATGGCCGCCCTATTCCTCTACGTAAAGGCAGACGACTGCAAACGGAATTGTAGTCGCTTTGTGCGTTTTCGTAATGTCTACGTACATATTGCTTGAATGTACAATTTGAAAGTCCATGTCCTTTGAATGCGCTTCGTAAATCCACTTACTAAGTGGTAGTTAAGAATTCCATTGAAACAGGCTTTATTTTACACGTTTGTTAAGAAATCATATTGTTTTAACACACTACAAACTACACTGCAAATATTAATTAATTTATTTTTATTTATTTTTAGCCGGTATTGTCCCACTGCAGGGCAAAGGCATCCCTCTCTCCCTTCCACATCTCTCTGTCGCGTGCTAGTTCGGACCAGTCTTTTCGGAAGCCGTCAAGATCGTCCCGCCATCGTCACCTGGGCCTACCACGTTGTCGTTTAGCGCCTTGTGAAACACAAGAGGTGCTAATTTTTGCCCATAGATCCGTCGGCATGCGGCAAACGTGTCCGACTCAATCCCATTTGAGTGCGGCTGTATTTATTATTCGGTCTGTAAGCTGTACGCCCAGAATACTATGCTCCATGGCTCGCTGGCAAACCTCCAGCGCGGACCTCTGCTGTCCAGTCAAAGACCAAGTTTGTGCACCATACGTGAGAATGAGAGGATGCACATGTCCATGAGCTTACGCTTATGATATAAGGGAAGGTAACCATTCAGGAAGTCCTTCATCGACCAATAGCTCTTCCAGGCATTTTCGAAGCGGCGCGAGACTTCTTTGTCCTGCCTTGCACACACTACACTTTTCCATCATTTGGTTTAGGCAATGGAGATGGTCAATGGCGGATAGGCTTCTCCGAAATCCAGCCTGTTCGGGGTTTTCTAAGGTTTTAATTAAAGTTTAGTTTAAATGAGAAAGTGGCAAAATTAATTAGGTAATGTTTTCGTTTAAATGATGGTATTGAATTAATGTGTTATATAAGGTGGAAGTATGGGCTGTCCAATTTTTAGTGCTTCTGTTGTTATGAAATCTCCGCCGGGGCTTTTGCCGTATTTTAATGACGGGGTGGAAAATCCCTTCGGATCTCCTGCTCCTGGGCTAGGAGCTAGGAGTATGTGGTGATTCCACTAAAAATCACCCCGACGTCCGGCCTCAGGTGCCCTACTCTGGGAGGACACGGACCATGTTATTTCAGGTCCTCCCCGAATTGACACCATGCCTAGTCAGGCCCTATCCCAGGGGAAAATCACTTCCCCCCTCAATCGCGATGTGGCGGCCTGATTGCATTAATTTCGTCTTAATGCAATCAGGCCGCCATCCTATCCCCTACCGCAACATTCAATCAGCGACCAGAGGTCCCCACTCTCTGGCGGCCCGCGGCCCCGTCGGCGGCTGGTATGGTCGCCGACGTCCTCTACGCTCGGGATCGGCCCTCTCCCGATCCCGTTCAGCGGTCTCTTTCTAGAGCATTACAGCTTCACAGAAAGAGACCACTGCGCCCCATCCCTCCTCACCCGCCAGCATGGCAGCAATGATTGCTGGCGGAGAGTGCACAGCGGACCTAGAACTTTATTATAAGAATATAGTGTATAAGTGGAGCTATAATGTATGTAGGAGCTTGGATGTTATCATTTGTTTGTGTATTAATAGGTATGATGTTATGAGGTACGCTATATAACTTTGCGTAGAAGTCTGTGCAGAACTTTAACACCTTCTCTTCCTCTCTGTGTACGATGTCCGAGTTATCCTGAGTAGTTTTGGTGGCAGATCGACTTGTTTCCCTACCCCTCATATCTATTTTTAAAGATTTGTTGTTTTCTAAAGCTACTTGTGCCAGATTATCATTGTAGTTACGTATATCTTTTCTAATATTTATCTTAACTATCCTGTCTAATGTCTTATACTCGTTCGACCAAAAACTCTTCATAATATTAATGTAAATTGTTTAGTTTAGGTATTTTGTTTTCAAATATAAAAACTTTCTTAAGTGAAACAATGGTTGTACTCACGTTAACTCACATTCACGTGTACATTTTGGAAAATTGTAAGAGAATCCTGACTTTGACTATTTTTATAGCTGAGGGAGAGAAAGAGATAACAATTATATGGAATTAATGAAGTAAAGAGTTTGTATTTTTAGGGTTCTCACCAGTCAGGTAAATATTTTACAGAACACTTGCACGTACATGAGGATTATATATTATTACGTCTATGAAGCTAGCTAGTTTTGAGGTTTTACTCACGGTTAATATTAATAGTAATTTAAATTTGCGATTAAATTGGCTTATGATGAGATTGGGCGTCTTGAGGGGTACAATTTCCATAATTTTTATTTTAATTGCTAGACAGACGTGTCTAAGAAAGACTCCCAAATTTTAATGGTATCTAGATCTTTTTGAAGTGTTTCCTGCGTTCTCGTAATTTAGATAATTTTATGAGGTAACCATTGTATACATCCAAAACCTTATTCACATACCACTGTAAAATAAAACTAGAAACACATACGGTCAGGATAGAGTACACCGCTTGCGCTGCTTATAAAAATAAATTGGCAAATCTGCCCATCAGCGTCCACATCCAATTTTACAAGTTTTGATTTCATATGATCAAGTCAGGCGATCCTGGCAACCCTACAGCCGAGAGTTGGGTAATATTACTTCACTTACACGACACAATTAGATTGAAACTTTAGACAAATTGCGCGTAAAATTGTGTCGTATGAAAGGGGTTTGTAATATTATTTTACTAAAGGGTAAGAACGTATAAAAACATAGTTGTTAATCAGAGCGGACTGTTTTGGTCGTAAGTTCTAGTTTAGTCGATCGATTGTAATCATTTATTTAACAGTAGTTAGTTTGTAGGTCAACTGGATGTATTGCCTAATTGTATAGTTTTAATAAGGTCGTGTGGAGGTTTTTTATTCGAAATTAATCTAAGTGCTAGTCACGCTGTTTCCATTAGTGATAAGGTTGATGTATGTATTTTTATTTTTAATGTGTTTCGTACCTTTCTTTCGTAAATCTGTTAAAATCTTTTCGTTTTATATTCATGCCAAGAAGATAAATGGATTTTTAGTCTATGTTGGTATGTAAGTTGTTTGCTATTAGTTTTTTTTTAATACTCGGTCAAAAGTTCTATCTGACACAAATGCTTACGCTTGCTTATGTATTGTGCTGAGTATTGGTACTGTGACAACTTACACACACAGTGAAAACAAAAAAACACTACAGAGCCATCTCACTAAGACACACGGTACTACGGAGTAACTGCTAATCCTATATCGCGATATGAAAAGTTCTTACGCCGATTAGCAGTTATAGAACTTCTGTTAGAAGTGGTCTGACACCACAGTCCCACAAGGAATTGGTGTTAAGCAATTCATACGCAGGTGTCTAGGGGTGGCTTCTTACCATTGGAGTTGTTACTTATCATCAAAAGGCCAAGTGTGAGTTTCTTCACATATAGTCGTCGTGACGGTGACCGCATTCGGCGCCGAATACGCTTGTTGATGTGATCGATGAGTTGATGTAAAATACACTCACACTTGGGGCTCAAGTGACTTCTTTGCTCGTTTGCCCACTATTTAAAAATAAATCTTTAATTTTTTATTTCACACCGCATCAACAGCCTTTAATAGTTCACTGCTGGACATAGGCCTCTCCTTGGCAAGAGGTTTTAATTCTTTACTTACTGACAATAAACTAATACTCGAATGTAATTTGATATTACTTTATTATTTATTTAATTTTAGAAACAACTTTTAGATGTAGTTTGAATTAGCGTTTCTGCACATCTTTTTAGTATATTTATATTACTATTAACACTTAATATTTTCTTAAAAAAATCCAGTTTAAACATATTTTCTTCAATATAGAAGCTATGTGTTGTTTTTTTTTTCTATTTTAACGCCAGTTCTTGAACTGTACATTCAACAACAGAGCTTTATAGAGATTTAAAAATATTACCTGATAACAAGAAACAATGCAGCACACTGCCTTGTACTTGACTGGGAACATAAAAGTACATGAGGCGTTCAAAACAAACGGTCTGAATATACGACACTGACTCGGTTTATCTACAAGACTTATTGCTGTCTCTATTCTTATCTGTACATTGAACAAAGAGAAAGATAGCTCTGTCAAATCTTCAGGTGTTTTATGTATTTATGTTTATGACTGTTGTGCGTTTGTGACACAGAGAGGGAATATTTTTCTACGGAAAAGTGTTTTTTGTGATGTATGGTTGTAAAAATAGATAAAAATGGAAATTTACAGTATGTTATTTTATTAAAGGCATCTTTTTATTCATAGTAATAAAAGCATTTCATTGTTTGAAATGTTTTAAATATTTTTAAGCAATCGCAATATTCAATTCAATTCTTTTTTAATGAAAT
This sequence comes from Arctia plantaginis, assembly GCA_902825455.1. Lineage (NCBI taxonomy): Eukaryota > Metazoa > Arthropoda > Insecta > Lepidoptera > Erebidae > Arctia > Arctia plantaginis. Next base: position 2,964,463 of record CADEBD010000300.1, read on the forward strand.
ATAATCATTACAGTGTACACCAAATCGCTTATATCTATACTACCCCTATACTAACTTTAACAGAAACAGGGGAAATAAGAAATAAACTACATACAGACTATTACAATTGTAAAACTCAGACCAATAAAAAGAAATAACATAAAATTTGTAAACAAAAACATCCTTACATAAACATAGGAACTATGAAATGACTCTAACATTTAGATAAATATAAAAATATGCTTTAAAATTATGCTTTGGGAGTCAAAAAACATATCTGCATCTGGACTACACTGAAGAAACTCATTGATAAGCGTGATTGCTATAGCAGTGGGGAGGTACTACGGACGCCACGCCACGCCACGCATATATTGGTCGGGAACATAAAAATGTATTGATTCCCGCACAACAGGACTATCTACAGTATCAGACAATAATGCATTATATGTGTAGATTCCCGCCTGAGTTGAAGTGTATTTAAACCCACCATTCCTGACACAAACATACAACTTACTTACATACTGACCCTTATACTCGTATAGGTATCTACAAAAGTTACGTAGAATTTTTACTTTTTTACTTCGCACATAGGTATTGTGTATTTGTATTATAACTTGAGTGTTTTTAAATTGTGATGATATTCTCATAATGAAACCAAGGCATTTAGCGTCTTTGCATGTTTTAAGTGTCTGGTCATGAAAATTTAATTTGCTATCCATTATTACACCCAAATCCTGGAATAAAGGGACACGTTCCATTGGTGCTTCAGCGAGATGATATGTATTTGTAATCGGATTACGGGATCGAGAAAAGTGATAGTTTTACATTTGAAATTATTAAATGATAATTTGTTTCTTTGACTCCACACAACTACAACGTCAATATTATGTTGTAGCGCTATACAATCCTAAGCTTCATTTACAGAAAGGCGTTTAATATAACGTCAGATTTAATATAGCATCAGACATTTTGCGTTTAATATAACATTAGGTAAATCATCGATCATTATCAGAAATTGGATAGGACCTAAGGTACCACCCTGACTGACCCCTAATCGAGTATAATACTCTTCCGATTTATATATTTCTACCTTAACAAATTGCTTACGATCTTTTCAATAATTGGCCATAAATTTTAAGCGATGAGTTAAAAACCCAATACAGAAAATTTGTTTAAAAGTACATCATTATCGACGAGATCAAAGGCTTTTTTTAAATCCAAGTATGCGGTGTCTACTTGACAGCCAGACTTAACTCTAGTACTTAAAGGTGGACTGCATTCCAGATTGCACTATCTCTCAAATTATTACCCTTTATTATTGGAACTACTAAAAAATAGTAGGTGACCTAATGGTCACCTACTATTTTTATTTAAGAAAATACCGCATTGAATTGGTGGAAAACTAGTTGCATCTACTTAGAAATACTTTCCACAATTAAAAGAAAATTTATGTTATTGCTGAATATGATTGCCAGCATTATGCGAACTGTAGATGTATAAAGTAAATAAAACTTTTTTATTAAAATGCTTTATTTCAGTAGTATGTCATTAAATTAAGTTTATGATTTAGTAAAATAATTGCCATTTGTTATTTACCACTTTAGGAAAATCATTTGACTAGTCAGTTTTTTTTTAATTAGATATGCTTCATCTTTGATGAAAATTATGAAAAAGACAAAATGGTACAAGTCTATCAAAGAGGAAACTTTTAAACCTATTTAAGCACGTCCTAGAATTGTAATTTTCTCGAAAAAGAGTCTCATATAGAAGCTACGAGCAATTATAAATGTGCACCTAGAACAGTAAAAACATTTTTACTGTAACAATAACAATAATAAAATTTAATGAAAAAAACAAAAAAAAGTTTATAACTCTTTCTGTAAAAACCTGTATAATGTATCTATAACATATACTTTTTACAAAATATACACATATTTTAATCTCGTAGCTGCTCGAAGAAAGGCATTACGAATGATTGGTAGGTCTGTCGAAAAGATCCCTTATCCCGCAATACAGAGATAGCCATTACACCGATCTCGGACCCCTTTTAATTTACGAGTTCAGTTTTACATCGAACAACAATTTAAAAAATGAATACTAAATAAATTGTCATTGAAGTTAAAAGGACTATGTCAAGGACGGATTCATCAAGCACACATCTCCTCTTTTTTCCATTTCTTTATTGTATTTTTTTAATACCATCATATTTATATAATTACTTATGCTTAAAAGAATAGATATAAAGATCGATAAATACTCTTCGTGAAAACAAAAATTGAAACATTATACAATTTTAAAACGTATTTTCGCTAATACGTTTTAAAATTAACAGTACAAATACAAATACGTAATGGTACAAAGGGCAGTCTTATCATAGTTTGCGATCTCTTACAGTCGTAAGTACGGGCCGCCAGAGAGTGGTGACCTCTGGTGGCAGATTGATTGCTGCGGTAGAGGATAGGATGGCGGCCTGATTGCAGTAAGACGCAATTGGGCCGCCACGTCACGTAGTCATGTTGGCAATTCGGGGAGGACCTGAAATAACATGGTCCAGGTCCTCCCTGAGGCCGTCCGTCCGTCGGGGTGGTTTTTAGTGGAATCACCACATACTCCTGGCTCCTGAGTCCCCGATGAGCAGAAGATCCGAAGGGACTTTCCAACCCGACAACAAAAAAAAGGTTGGACCAAACTGTGTACTAGATACTTAGGTAGAGGCATATCCGCATCTCCTCCCTAAAGTCCGCTGATTTAAAGTATCAAATATTTATAGAACTATTGTTAGAATTTAATTTTGTTACAATTTTGTGAAACCTATATATGATTTAGCCTATGCTAAATCACATATAGGTTTAACTTAATGATTTTCTAACACAACGCTGCCACAAATGCGGTTCTACTTCTTTAATTATTATTGTGTGGAAAAAAACAGCCTGTCGCATACCACTTAACTGTATTGTTTTTAATAGAAAACTAACGCATTAGGAATATATCCTGTGTCGCGGGAGACTTTACAAACATACATGAAACGGACACAAAGAACATCCAGACTCGGAACAACAATTTGTGGATCACACAAAGTATCATCCTACGTGGGAATCGGACCCACAACACTCGGCGTAGTAGTAAGCGGCGTGGCGACCGCTTAAACCACTACGCCATCCGTGCAGTCTATTTATAATTCTATCCACAACATAATTAAAATATCTATATATAGGACAGTCAATTTTACCGTTCATTAGTAAATATCCGAACACATTAGTATAAATATACAGTATGTTAAATGTCGCACTAGTTTTACTCTTTCAATTAACTAGCACTCAAACCATTTCGACATTAACCTTTCTGCATGAAAACATACCGTTCTACATAGTATTTTAAAAGCGTCCATTAGAATAGTGATGCGAAAACTAACTATCGATGTGGCAGATATTTGTTAATAAAAAACGATTCGAATTTGAAAAATATCTAATTTAAAACGACTGACATTAATTTACTATTTTTTTTTTTTATTATCTCTTAATTTACACAGGATGCCAGTAAATATTTCGTTTTAGATATTTTTTCCATATAGGTGTTACGTAAACTCTTCTGCTGCTGTGTATGAGCTTCTCAATATAATAGTGCATGCGAGCAGAATTCTCAAACTGTCTAACTTATTTGTACTTGTATTTTTGCGCATGTTTTATTTTTCTATACTACCAATATTTTCATATCTGATATGTATTTTACTGTAATAATATCAATTCTTTCAGCCAGTTTAGAAAATATCCCGAATCAGAGCTAGAAAGCAACCATTTTATTTTTGCGTATTTAATTTCCTTTCTATCTATACTTAACTTTCAGAAAGGAAATTGACTAAAAGTTATAATGAGTTGGATTATTAAAGATATCAACTTCTTGGATGTCAGTCAGTTGTAAACTTCTATGTGTCGGCAATATTTCTCAAATCTGCTTTAAATTGTGTACAACACTAAATCAATCAGTACTAATTAGAGACAAGCAAAATAACTTCATTCGTTTTATTTGAAGCAGGATTAGTACAACACTAGTGTTGAAAAAACTAATTTCACATAATTACTTTCGTGTTACCGATAAATTCCGGTTCCACCGTTTGAATATGCTAACTCAAACAAACTTTTAGTAAGTTTGATCATTATCATTTCTATTCTATTTTTGAACCGTATTCTATTTTGTATATTCTTACCATGAAACGTTTCCAGTGGTACCAACGTTATATAACTCTTTAATACAACAACCACAATACATGGTGTACTTTAATACAAAACTAAGTTCGCAATCATAGTAACGCAGGAGTTGTCATCTCAACTTTAGTAGCGGCACCTTTTTACGTTTGACTAACTTTGGATATGACGTCACTTCTTTGTACATGTTGTTCAATCAACTCAAATATCCCTCGCGAATATTAATTTTGTCACATGATCCTAGGTCCCCACCTATTCAGTACTACAGGTCGTTTACGATACCGCTAACACCGTATATGCAACATTTTATGACGATCGTTTGAGTAGTTAAGACAGCCTAATAAATCTGAAATGGTTTGTTTAATCTTCCATTATCAAAGCAAGTTTAAAAAATAAATAAATAAATATTTATTGCTTTTTTATAATATTAAACAATAAAAAAAAGTAAGAAACAATTCATACGGTCGATTACTTCATGAAAATCCTAGTCAATAATTATAACAACTGTTCGTATCACATAAAATAAAGTGAAATATTTTTTTCAGTGCAGTGGACAATCTCTAAATTTAGTAGCAACAAGAAGGCTGATGATAAATCTATATTTTAACTAGAATCAACTTTAAATCTTTTATACGCAGAAAACCTAACCCTCGGCTATAATATACTACTCGAAAAAGTTCTTAAATTTTATGATTCGTGATAAATAAAAAACAAACATAAATACGATGTGTACAGGTGGGTTCCGGACTCAGCAACATCCGGGGGTAGCTGGGTAGTAATAGGGTTGGGGTTACCAATAAAAAGCACGCGTCCTCCAATTTTTGTGACACGCTGATACCGGGCGTCGTATTTCACCGCAACGGTTCGTAATGTGCGTCTCCCACGCGACCCGTGTTATTTTATGGCTGCTGGAAGAGCCACTTATATTGTATTTAAGATATGAAACTTATTTGGATAATTTATGGTTTTTTAAACCAAAAATGTTCTTTCAAAGATTTAGGACTTAATTACTTTACTTGCAGCACTTTCTTAATATTTTTGTTTTTAAAACTTCTTATTGTTTATTTTGGATTTTTCTATTACGTTTTTTTTTCTAATTGTGGCTAATCTGTTATGGCATAAATATATCTCAGTAAAGGATTAAGTTTCAATTAAGCTTTTTCATTTTTGTATAAATGCATTAATTTTCGTGTGGTAACGGATTAAGAATACGATGTTTCACCACCCCTATTCATCCCGTGGCTGTCGTAAGAGCCGACTAAGGGAGGATACTACAACAGGAAAGGACAACGGCACTGAAATGAGTAGGAAAACTTGACACAAACTTCATGCCAACCCGTCGAGCGAGCGTTGTATAGTAGGATAAAACCTCCTTACTAAGGAGAAGCCTATGTCCAGCAGTGGATTATTAAAGGCTCCTAATGTTGATGATGTTGATTAATTTAAAACTCTTGCCAGCGCTTTAGTGCTAGCCGTCATATATTACGTAGCAAAAATGCAGTGAATTTGACGCTAAGATCTACACTCTGGATATTGCTAGTGGATATAGCAGTAAAATGAGACATAATGCACGATTGTCAACTGCTTACGAAGTAGCGATAAAGAGAGTAATAAAAGCCAAGTCACGTGCAAGGACTTAAAAGTATTTTGCGTGGAATAACAAAAAGCTACTCCACCTATTTAATGAATATTATAAAAAGCTATAGAAATTATGTACATTTTTAATCGTATAATCAAAGTCTTTGATATTTTCAAAATAATGCTTGTCTCGTACTAGTAGAATTTCTTTTTATGCATTTGTGTCTTGGTTGAATCTTAATATTTGGTACAGCTGGCATATTTAATATATTGTTAAAGTAAAAAAAAATACTACAACAAAAAGACTCTTCTAAACCAAGAAAATGTATGTTTTAAATTGCTAAATAGTTCATTATACCAGTCACTTCCAGTTAAGCGTTACGTCCACAATACCATGTTAGAGGAAAAATTAATAAAATCGAAATCGCACGAGTATCTGACATCGAATTAAGCTAATGCTCCTCGATGCCAGACGTTAACCGATCGTAATTAATATTCACGGAAAATATGGAAATACAGTAAAAGCCCGCTTCGATGTAACGACCCAGAGGTAAGCTCTTAAATTAATTATTTGTTAAAATCAATTTCAGAGCATGATTTTGGTGTAACATTATATAGTGAGTTGCGATTAAATTTCAAGTTGATTTTATAACGAATGATCAGGAATTGGATTTATTAATTTTAAATCTACAATTATTATTTTTTATTTTACGATAAATCCTAAATCATTGCACTAAATTTTTAGGTTTGCAATAAAGAATCAAAAAATTTTTTTTTTTATATTTTGAAAACCAAAGTTTTTTTGATTTAGTATTACCGTTTCAAAATGAATAAGCCCTCATTTGGCTCTAAACTGAAGGCCCTTCTGGAGAACAAGTCCTAGAGTGATAACCTCCAATTCGAAAGGTTAGGTAAACGATATGGATAAAATGTGGAATAGGTCCATAAAAATCTAAGTTAAGTGATGTTTGTAAGCATATATCGGTACAGGGGTAAGATCGTGTTTACTTATATTCCTCTTTAACCTCGCTCCGCTCATCGTAGACGGATAGTCTATGATGAGCGGAGCGAGGTTAAAGAGGAGATGGACAGGAGATAGCTACTAATGAATATTTAATATTTTATTTTATAGCGTTTTATATCTGTATCAAATATCAAATTGGTACAAACAATGTTCATCTTCCAAATAAGTGTATAAGTATTAATCTTTTGATCAGCTTGTAAACAAGCCATCAAAAACATAAGAACTCCCTAAAACTTCCAAACGTCTTAACCAAAATCCTTATAAATGTGAATGATGCCGTTCAAAATAACATAACAGAACACAAATACCACTTAATTGGTTAACAAGCGATATCATTCTATTACGAACCTCTCTGTCGGATAACGTTTCTCTTATAGATTTATACGATTCATTAACATCTGTTATCGGCGTTTTTCTTCAGTTACTGGAGCCTTAATGGAGCTTTATACGGAAGGTTAGCTCAGGCGTTAAATTGAATTTGCTTGCCCGTTTCCCTTTTGTTAATCTTGCAGAAATTTTAATTTAAAATAGTTTTCAATGTCAACAAGTACCAAAACAATTTAACGTTAAATTGTTTACGAGCCATACAATTTGCGAATTTACTTAAAATGTGAATTCAATTTTATGTTTTATGGTCCATCTTTAAAAAACTAGAATACTTTTAACAATTAACTGTCCTTTTTTAGTTTACATCATATATTATCATAAATAAACAAATATTTTTATGCAAGATTACCGCATACCCTAATTTATATCGAATGTAAAAGGCTTAATCAATTTACATAAAACATATCAAATCTATAAATACACAAAAAAAAACAACACTTCACCAAGAGTTTAGAAAAAGCAAATAAAAAACGTTTGTGTTCCCCATATTTTATGAGCCTATAAAGTCGGTTAGCGACGGGTCGAGAAGGCGTGTTCACTCCCATTGCCATAGTTCTAGAGAGCTGGCACAATTAGCCGGTCGCTTTGCATAAAACGCATCCGTGTGTTTGTCCGTGGACTAAAGGAAAGATCAAGCGGTTCTTTCGTTTAGTTGAAAAACATGTGTTTGTAATGCTTGTGTTAAGAGTCAACTAAAGATTTAAGAAGAGAAGGTTAAGAGGTAAAAGAGGACATTTCATTGTATGTATTTTGCACTTCGAAAATTCACTATGACGTATAGCGATATTTCTGAGAGTATTTCAATGACAGAAAAGCTAAGTTTGTCACTCTAAATAAATGGGTAAAATCTTTGAGAATCGGTTTCTTAATGGACGAAGTATCTACACCTAGTATGTGTGAAACCTTTGATACATGAATAAGCAATAATACATAAATATCTTTCATATTTTTTTTAATAACTAGTGCGTAAAACAACTAGTACAAATGCTGATTGCTGGACATAGGCCTCTCCCATTGCACGTCACTTAGATCGATTTCGGGCTTCCCGCATCCAGCTTCTGCCAGCCATCTTTCGCAAATCGTCACTCCACCTCTCCTGTGGGCGTCCTACACTACGTTTACTGTCATTAGGTAGATGGTTGCTGAACAAAATTTCTCTTCCCATGTAATGGGCAACCTTATGCCTTATAACTACATAGAATGTGTACGAAACTAAATACTAATAAATGAAATTATGGAAACAAACCCAGTTCCTGCAATTACATCTATATTTAAACCTCAACTCAAACTCTTATGCAGACTCTGAAAGATGCAGGTATTTATAGCTACTACCATATTTTCAAATTCTTAATATTTCATCATAATAATTAACGTTGGAGAGCAAACAATTTAAAATAAAACAATATCAAAATGTTACAACTCTAAGTTACCTTGTACCAAACTTCTACGTGCACTGATTCAGGTTGATTATAAAGCTTTTGGCGTCACGCAATTCCCTGCCAGCTGAAAATATAGAGCTCTCAAAGCCTAGATGGAGTTTCAAATTATATTAGAGACTACGCAACCGGAGACTTCATGTGCGTCTTTATGTGTAAATATTTCTACACTATGAGAGAAAATTACTCCACTCTTGGGTTTAAATATAACAAGCGGCTGACATAAAACAATATATATAAATATCAAGTTGGTTTGTGTACGTTTTTTATTCTAACTTTGTAAATGACGAACATCCATACAATCGCACATGCCTTATTTTACCACCTCATAGATCACATCATCACATCAACAGCCTATACTAGTCCACTGCTGGACATAGGCCTCTCCTTAGAAAGGAGGTTTTGGCCTACTATACCGCGCTGGCCAGACGTGTTGGTATAGGGATGGTTTCAAGTTTTCCTTCTCTTTGCAGTGCTGTTGTCCTGCTTAGTTTGCTCCCTTGATGAATTGGGGTGGTGACAATTTGTATTCTTAATCCGTCAACACACGGACTTCCTCATAGATAAAATTGGCCAATATCCTTTCTTAGTGGGTACTCACTACATAAAAAGAATCAACTGTCAACATTTCGAGGTTGTAGCCCCGTTTAGGCTCTGCGTTGATGAATCAATCAGTCAGTCACCTCAGAATCAATCAATCAATCAATCAGACGGGTCACCTGATGGAAAGTGACCATCGCCGGCCATGAATTTATAGTTTAATTAAATTTATAGTTTTACTTACAGATTATATTTCATTTTCATCATTAACATGTCAGCTATATATTATATCTTCATTGCTGGAGAAAGGCCTTCCTCAATATTTTCCAGGAAGACAGGTTTCTTCACGCAAAAATAAATTAGTTAATAGACAGACCGAAATTATAAAGTTACTTTGATATTATTAAAATTTTTGATGTAGCTAATATTATTCAAGTTCCAGACTAGAAGGGTTTTATGGGTACTTTTGTCCTATCTTCTTTCGGTTTAACAACTTTCGCGTGACACAGTTCCCTATAAAACGGAGACATCTACTCAGATTGTTAACAAAACCTGTTATTATCAGCAGTACATTTCACATTACGAACATACAAATTGGGCTATTCAATACACAAAATACCGTATTGTTAGACGTAGGGAATAATAAAAATGTTGTTAACCGAATATCATGATTCTGAAAACCGATACGTTGAAGAAGGTCAAACGTAAACGGTATCTAAACATGCAAATATTATCAATACAAATTTAAGGAATCGATAACAATCCAAAATTTTATGAACCGTAAAATAAGTCAATACGGATACAATAATAAAAGATGGGCCTAGTAGATTTTATAGCCCCTTTTGCGGTATCTAATTTTGTTAGTACGTACATGCCATGCACCTTTTCTCTGGGCATAAGAGGGTGAAATATTTGAAGGAACCCAGCGAGAATGGAACGAGGAGTCGTAAAGTGTTCCAAACGATTAAACGGCTCTGACCCGATGGTTGCCGTAAAAACGATTCTGATATAAGCTTCTTTTTGAAGAATGTCATGTAACGCTGTTACAATTTATCAAGGAATTTTATTTTATAAAAAAAATTACACTTGTTTGTTTTGTTACAAAGATTTAGGTCGGTGACACACTCCATTCTTATGAATTTCTTGTTATGTCACTGTATTTTGGAAAATAACTCTTTTTGACTATACTTATTGTCAAAACTATCTTAATATTAAAAATCTTTTCATTTCTTATTGGCAAGAACCGCTTCAAATTATAGGCAGCGGTAATAAAAAAGAAAAGTCACCACGACTCACGATAGCAAACTGAACTCTTGATGTTGTTAAATTTCAAGTCTGTTAAGTATAACAGCTTTGGAGTTTTGAAGTAAAAATACCAAGTTTTTGTATATTTGTTAGTTGAGTATTGAACTTTAATTTGTTTTAATAATAAAGACAACTCCCGATCTAGGAAGAAATCCTGTGTCGCGGAGTATTTTACAAAAAATGAATGAAATCACAAAACCAGATGGTGAAGTGTGACCCTCGCGAGACATGGCGTGCTGTCTGCTGTACCGTGGCGACGTGGTGCCTAAGGATGTTAACGGAGCCAATGCCGCGCTGAAGAGGAGGGCAGGAATTCGGTTCGTGGATTGGTGTCCTACAGGATTCAAAGTTCGGAGTTCAGTCGGAGGAGACCTCGCGCAAGTAAAACGTGCTGCGTCCATGCTCAGCAACACCACCGCCATTGCAAAGGCGGCTCTACCACAAGTTCGACCTCATGTATCGCAAGAGAGCATTTCTGCACTGGTACGTGGGAGGAAGGTATGGAAGAAGGTGAATTTGGTGAGGCCTATATCCAGCAGTGTACTGCGATAGCCTGATGATGATGGTGATGAGTGAAACCAAATGAATTCATGAGACGGACACAAATAACACTTAGACTCAGAACAACAATTTGTGGGTCACACAAAGTTAGTCACAACACTAAGCGTAGGAAGCGGCGCCGCGGCGACGGCGAGGTGATCGCTTAAACCACTACGTCATCCGTGCAGTCAGTCATATCACAATAATCTAATCGATTCCTAATTATATTACGAGTATATGTGAAACGAAATGTGTCAAAGCTGTATTTATTTATTTCTAAAAATGAAAAAAGCTTGTTGGTTTAAAAAAAAAAATGTCTATTTACGTTACAAAATACAAAAGCCGACTAAGGGAGCAAACTGTGCAAAACAATAGCACTGCAAAAGGAAGGAAAACTCGAAACAAACCCTATACCAACCCGTCTGGCCAGCGTGGCATAGTAGGCCAAAACCTCCATTGTAAGGAGAGGCCTATGTCCAGCAGTGGACTGTTAAGGGCTGTTGCTGATGATTGCTAACGTTTCAAAATATGAAATATTTAGAATAATTTTATTTTTAACATTCCAAGTTATTTTATAATACTGTTTTACTTACTGTGTTACTCATGATCCACGATAGGCCTTAAAGTTATTATTTTATTAAAAGTACCTAATGTGGGATATAAAACTTGTTTAAACCACCAATAGTTGCAATTCATTTCACAAGCGAAAACAGCAGTAGTTTTTTAGCTGACTCAAAATAGTGAAAACTATTAACGTCACTTAAAAAAAATAACTTATAGTAATTTAATGTACTTTATGTGCAAATTATACTGCAATAAAGATCCCAACTAGCATTAGTTCTACAAGCGATATTAGATGTTAAATGTTGCACCACTCAGACATTGCAGAGACTATTCCACAATACCTGTTCCTTTCAAACTCGTACTCGTAACTCCCTGTACCCCTTTTATCCTGTTTCTCTCAAAACTATTCTTTCACCACGTGTGAAAATTTAATGAGGGTGAAGAAAATGGACACTTATTTTAGAAGCACTTTATAGTTTTCGTTTCTTTGTTAGTGAATTCTGTGATAACGCTGGATGTGAAACGAACCATTATGAGGAACTCGTGTGTAGATTTAACTATGTATGTTTTATTTGAGGAAGTGTCGATTTTGACAAAATTACGTTATATTTTTTGTGTGTATTATACTTGCACCTATTCAGCTGCAAAGTATGAGGTGCGGATATAAACCATTATAACGTGATATGTATATACACAAGATACATATTTTCCAAATTTAAAAATACCATATTCTCTTTCAGTAATTTTAATTTAAGTTTACTTTTATATATTCTTTTTTTTATTAAACACGACTCCCGCATTAGGAATATATCCTGTGTCGCTGGGGACTTTACAAACATACATGAAACGTCCACAAAGAACATCAGAACAACAATTTGTGGATCACACATCCCATATGGGGATCGAACCCAGAACACTCAGCGTAGTAGGAAGCTGCATGGCGACCGCTTAATCCACTACGCCATCCGTGCATAAATACTTTCAAAAAAGGAATGTAACATCTATATAAACATAAATACTAATATCTTGACCCATATCATAGTATACACGACCGTCTGATCTTAAACAAGGTGTATTATGAATGAAGAAGACGTATTATGATATATACTTACTTATATATTCCTCAAAACATACATATTATAGATAAATTATACCCAGACACAGAACAAATGATTGTGCTCTTCACACAATTATTTGTCCTGCGGGGGAATCTAACCTACGACTTCTGGATTAGCAGTTAGGGTCACTATCCATTAGACCAGGGATTCCCAAAGTTGTCGATATCGACCCCTTGGAATCGAAATCGGTTTCCCAGGGGTCGACATGCACGAAAACTGAATTTGGGGGTCGACGAGATCTAAAAATCGACCCCTATTATTTACCACTAATTCTATTTTGAAACTTTCAAGATACTATACGTGTACTAACTCGATATAAGAATGACTAATATTTTAGTAAAAAGTAAAATTGTTGTACTTTTTAGAAACTCAAAAAGGTGCTTAGCGTGCAGTAATTTGGCTAGGGGCGTCTGAAGTATCTGTCACCCTAGCAGAAGCAGGCCGGGGTGGCGGCGAGTGCGTTGCGAAGCGCGCTCGCTTCCAGGGAGCACAGGGAACATAGGGTTCCCACACGGGGGGGAGTCGTCTACTCGTCTGTAGATGACCCGAGGTATGTCGGGGCACCAGGGACTTCCTTTCTAGGGTATACCTGGTTCCCCGGCTATTAGTACCCGAAACGGCGTGCGGCTTTAGTCGGTTCGAGTCCGACATGCCACCGACAGGTGGTATCCGAGGGGCGTCTGAGGTATCAGGTATTTTTAGAAAAGGGGTCTCTTGGCCAAAATACATAGTTTAGGAATCTCTCCATTAGTCCAACGAGCCAGTCACTAGTTAGTCACACGATCGATTCTCATATCTACGCTTAATTATTAGGTATTAAAAAAATAACATGTCACAAAAAGGAACCTGCTGAAAATTGCTATTACCAATACGATAAATAAGATATTACAGTATTACTTTTTGAGACATCACTTTTCACTTAACGACGTCTAAATAATAGACTTGGACATGTCATCGTCACAATTTAATGGGTGTGATATTTGACAAGAATTTTCAATTTTGTATCTTGTAGAAATATCCTTGGAACTGTGTAAAATGTATGTTATATTTCTTACCTAATGGTCCTCTTGGTCTCAGCTACTAAAAGTCTACATTTTACTTTATAATATTTGAAATGAAAATTGAGTTTTAAAATTGTGAAGTTTTCAGAATTTATTTTGAGTTTATGTCTTTGTATGATATGCAAACGGCTGAGCTATGTTGTTTTTCTACTTAAAATATATTTCAGTAAACATTCTAAGAAGAAAGTAAGAATCGAGAATCTTTTCTGTAGAAATCTAGACAAACATACAAAATTCTAGAGGTATTCAAATAAAAACTATCGCAAGTAAGCGTCGACACCCTTGAGTTTCGTATCCCTCGACAGTCGCCTGACAGGTTTTGATTATTGAACTAATAGTGTGGTCGCACGAGAGTGTTTATCACACTAAATCGTTATATTATATATTTACATAACTTACAATATTATGGCATATCTATACAAATAAATAAAATTGGAGTGTCTGTTTGCAATATTAAAATAACCGCTTTTTACTACATGCATATGTATGTTCACACGGTATATATGCCAAAATAACATTTTTTACAATTTTTGTCTGTCTGTCTCTCTGTCTGTCTATCTGTCTGTCTGTCTGTCTGTTTGTTCCGGGAAATCTCTGGAACGGCTGGACCGATTCCGACGGGACTTTCACTGGCAGATAGCTGATGACATAAGGAGTAACTTAGGCTACTTTTTTTAGACTAGCTTCGCCCCGCGGCGTTGCCCGCGGTTATAACAAAAAATGCGGGTAACACCGCGGGTCTCAGCTAGTATAAAATAAAGATAGTTATAGTTAATTGACAGAGAGTTCTAGTAATGATAGTTCTGGGCATAGATAGATAGAAAACTCTTTATTTGTATACTCGTAATATACAAAGGCAGCCTTATTGCTAAGAGCAATCTCTTCCAGGCAACCTTAGGATGGATCAAAATGTTCCGGAGAGATAGTAGTACTTGACGGTGCAATTATATAGTTTTTAAAGTTAACTGCTAACGAATATAAAAGAGATAATAATTAGATATATATATATAATATAATATAAATATACACATACATTATATATTTATATAAAACAAACACTTATACATACAAATTTGTAACTACTTAAGTATATCACATATAAAAAAGAAAACACTCACATCATACCTTAATACGTAGCTGTCTTATTTAATATAAATAAAGTTCTTAAACAATTTTCTTTAAACTGTTTAGCATTTGTGACATCAATCGGCAATGCATCCCACAAGCGTACAGCTTCAACAGTAAAATATTGGTCATAAAATTTTGTGGAATACAGAGGTATCTCAAGTCTGAAATCTTTATATATGAAGTATATACATAATCCTACATATCTTTCCTTTTAGAGTGAGAATGAGGGTATACCCTCATTGAGCTATATATGAGATTATATATTTATATAATCTCATTAGATTACACTAGTGATATTTTAGGATAACAAGAGAACTTGCGTATTCATTACTTAAAAATTCGTGTCCCAGAGGGTTGACTTGCGATATGTGCCGCGACCTGTAATTATCGCTGGCGATCGCATGCGCTTAGCCAAATACAATGTGTTGTTTTATATTGTAATTGATTATACCTGTGAAGAGGAATGTTCATACATTAGTAAGTATGTTAATATTTTTACAAATATTTACGAAATTAATTTTAAATTTTATCATCTACTCACCAGCAAAAACATTGACGAAAATTGATTTTACTTTAGGGTCTGCTTCTAATATTTTCATGGCAGCTGTGACTTGCTTTTGGCCAACACCACCACCAAGATCTAAGAAATTGGCGGGTTTCCCTCCATTCAGGTTAATGATGTCAAGAGTTGCCATAGCCAGGCCGGCACCATTCACCATGCATCCCACGCTTCCATCCAGGTCTATATAAATAATTACATTCAATACATTGTGAAAACATAATTTGTTCACCATTATGTTCTCAATCCAAACTTCGTCAAATGACAGCCAGCAACAACAGCAATTATAAAATAATTAGCGAGTCGCGTGCAAACAAGCTCGTTCCCAACTCCAGAGGTTCTGCGAAAGTGCAACTATTAACACGTTCTGTCATGTTTACTTGGTTGCTGTAAGTGGGGATTACTGGCTTTGAATGACTTTCAATGAAATTAAAATGTTGAATTTGTAATGGAATGCTAACCAGTTCTGCATTTTTCAATTAATTTAGCATTAAACGTAGTAAGGTGATAAAATAAGTTTTTCTTTCAGTTCTCAGTTTTACATAATTAATAATACGTAATTTATATGTGTCCGTGTGTGATAGTCGGTGTGGTGACGGATTAAGAATACGGAATGTCACCACCCCTGTTCATCCCGTGGGTGTCGTAAGAGACGACTAAGGGAGCAAACTGCGTAGGACATCAGCACTGTAAAGAGAAGGAAAACTTGAAACAAACCCTATAACAACCTGTCTGGCCAGCGGGGTATAGTAGGCCAAAACCTCCTTTCTAAGGAGAGGCCTATGTCCAGCAGTGGACTGTTAAAGGCGATGACGAATATTATATACTCGTTCGTTAAGAAATTGCACCAAGGTTTGTATGCATGGTCCACTATAAAATTAAAAACAATGGTATTAAATTAATCATTTGAATCGTCATCCTCCAATATAGTTGCATTAGAACATAAACCTCGATAAAGCCACATAAGCAAATTGTACTCTTTCAGAAGAAGTCAGGAAATCTGTCTTCTGATAAAGTAAAACATCGGGACTCACTTTATTTGTTAAGCTTTTGTCTTCGTACATTTTCTTGAAGGCTATTAGCGCAGTTTCCCTTACACACATTTATAAATTTACTTAATATAAATTTTACAGGAATATTTACATTTTTAAGTTAGCAATTTTCCTCTTGCTACTCTCATTGCATTGCGTGATGCAGGATCAGTAGTTTTTTAATAGTATGGTAAGTCTTGGTTAGAGTGCTGTTAGGTATTAAATATCCCATCAGAAAATTTACATTAAAATTTGATATTTATAACAAATGGTAGTTATAGTTTGTTTCACAGAACCTTTTAACATACTTTTCTTTAAGAAAAAAAAACGTTAAATGGTTTTGATATGATTTTTTTAGGGATACTATTAAGGTGGGTCTCTAGTATGCCTGTTAAATCTTTGAGATAAATTAACATTTTTGTGTTTATCCTGGATTTTCTTTGATAGTGTGTAGGGTAGGCTTCGAATCTACAACCACTTTTCGATTACTACGTTACTTTTTTACATTGTTTGCAATTTTGATCTTAAAAAAGGATCTTCAGATACGTTCTACTTTAGAGTAGTAAACGTAGAAAAGCTGTCTCAGCTCAGACTAACGAATTATGACGCTATATACTTTATCACCCTCTAAAGATATAAGCAGGTTATACCTCTGTACCACGGCTATACCGAGCTAGCACCGACAGCCGTGTAACAATATCTATAACAATAAAGATGGCAATCTGGGGACCAGCCATCTGTATAGTTAGAGTAATAACTCTCTCCCTTTAACAGCGAAAAATTCTTGTGAGTTGATTTTTTAAACAAAATATTTTACTAAAATCTTTTGGTGATTCATAAAATTGTATTGTCTTACTTAAGACTATACTAAAAATGCTTGAGTGAAAACACTCGCAATATGTTTTCTTTACGAGCCCTCAAACCCTTAAAAAAATCTCTACTAAAAATTACCATAAGACCATAAATACCGGTCGTTAAAAAGAGAACAGCCTAAATTATTGAAACATTTACACTGTTGAGATACCAAAAAAAATATGCCTCGCCAAGGGAATAATTCGTGGTAAGTTGGACCATTAAGTTTTATCTGTCGGGAGCGTGGGTCCGCAGGAAGTTGGGGCCCGGGATAAATGTTGATGCATGTCCTGTTAGCGATGACCTGTAATGGCTAAAAACATTTTTAGCGAGCAGGATCTCGCTTCTATCTGTGGGAGCAGCAAGATCGTACAATCAACAACTGTCAAGTTAAGAATAAATGGTACGAATTTATTATTTTTAATTAAGATTTATTTATTTATTTATAAGAGTATTCAATTATTTACAATGACAGTTATATATACTTTATTCAACTACTCTTATTTATGATTTTAAAATGTAGGTATTGCATGCCCACGTTATTAATGTACCATTTGTATGTTTAAAAAGTGTATACGTTTAAAAAAATATTAATTTAGAAAGTAAATACTATCTACATAAATATATATATTTATAATTATTATGTACATATATTTTAGTGCATATAATTAATTTGTACAAGATTAAACATATTTTATAACCTTAGTGACCCATTACTCGTACAAGTGTTGTTTTCAATGAAACGAAAATACATCACGATAAAAAAACAAACACATAAATTTATAGGAATGAGTGGGATAAAGAATAGGAACGAGAAGGAGTACATCACACATTATTTTTAATATATTATATTTTGACAGTGTGAATATTTTTATCTTTTCATTTAATAGTAGCCAGTACCTGAGACTTCGTTCTAGTGGAATTTGAAAAAGGCTGCCTTAATGGTTTCGGCCGGGCAAAATTTTATAGTTTTTGTTTTTTTTTTTTCGGAAGTTTCATTTGTACTAGCTTTTGATCGCCGCTCCGCCCGCGTGTATGTCGGTTATTGCGTTAACTGTAGCCTATGTTACTTGCTGATATTGTAGCTTTCCATTATTAAAATATTTTTTGTTTGGGGCAAGCGCAACAAACAAACAAACTCACTTTCACATTTATACTATAATTATAGATTATGATTTTAAAAGTAAAAATAAAAAGTAGGATACATGCATACAGATAAATGAACTAAGAAATTAAAATAAAATAAAAAACTAAATAAAGTAAGAAATTTACAAAAAAACATTGCATTATATTTGAAACAAGAACGGGACGGGACGGGGGGGGGGTACCCTTGAATAATTATTTTTATTCAAAAATGAATCCAATATTTGTCAATAATAAAATAATTTATGAATTATAAGAAGTTTTAACTTCGTGTATATAACCTCTTAATCAGTTTTAATAACGACAAATAAAAGTATTTCAACGTCGAAAATTTTATCACTATCAGCAACTTAAGAAGGATTTTTGACTTCTGTTACCAAAATCTTGCGTCCTTCTATTCACATAATTCATGATAAAAAGTGGCTGCCTGTCTCCCTTACCTGGCACTTTGCCAAATTTCATTAAAATCTGTTCAAAGTTTTGTCTTTAAATTTAATAATAGGTACAGTATTGTTGTTATATTTTATTTTTTGGATGTTAAAAGAATGTAATATTTTTAACCGACTTCAAGAAGGAGGAGGTTATCAATTCTGATCTATTTTTTTTATGTATGTTCGGGCATAACTCCGTCAAATATATTTTCAAAATTCTTTTTTGTTCCAAAGGGATTATTCCGAAATGGTCCTTTTAAATTTCATATAGATCTGATTAGTTTTTTTTATGTTCGAGGGGGCAGACGAACAGACGGGTCACCTGATGGAAAGTGACCATTCCGCCTATGAACGTCTGCAACTCAGGAGCCACAAACGCGTCGCCGGCCTTTTAGGAAGGAGTACGCTCTTTTCTTGAAGGTTTGAAGGTCATATCGGTCCGGAAATACCGCAGACGATAGCGCGTTTCACATATTAGTTGTGCGAGGCAAAAAGTTTCGAAGACACAATCTAACTCTTTTTAAAATGACAGCAAATAAATCGCGTTTGCTGCTCGGTTTTTAGTGGCATTGTTAATATTGTTTGAGGTCAGTTCAACTTAAAAAAAAGGATTTATATTCATACAAGGATCATGTTAATACTCATAGCGTTATTTAGACTCAAGCTTGGCAGATGAACTGTACTTCGAACTGTAGGTCAGTCTTAAATCACATGTATTAAACATCTTTGATAGTTCTTAATTTGAAATTCAATTCACTTTTATTAGGTTTGCTTGTAACTATCAAAGTAAAGCTTAGAGGTAAGTAGTGTTATAGCGAGTTCTATAAGTAAGTTCTACTATAACTACATAAAGATTTTATATATAACTGATCTAGTTAATCAAAGTTAATTATTTCATTAAGTGAGCTATCTATAAAATATTATAAGAGAAAATTGAAAACTTTGTTAAATAAACTGATATTGAATAACAAACCGATAACAACTTGATTAATTTTTAAACACTTAATTTTGTTGTGAATATTTTCTGTTTACCTTTGAAATTGTCTCAAAATAATGTTATTGTTGTGACCAAGGTGTAAAACAAGCAAACAGATACAATATTATAAACTGTATAGTGTTTTTAGAACATTTATAGTAATACCTGTAACTGCCAACTATTTAAACAACGCACGAATATACCTGTCACATATGGTAATATAGACACACATACATATATATATATATCTATATATACAAAATAAATTAACCCCCTAAGCTCGATTTCCGTACAAACATTCCCACAGTCGGAATCAGCGAGCTGTATGAAATAGCCGCTCCCTAACATAAAGGGTAGGCCACATAAGCCTGTTTCCTGTACAATCAGTTGCTCCCCCTTATCTAGTAGTTAATATCTTCAGCTCTCGTGTAGTTCCGGCCTTCGATGATTATCCAAGCTGCCGGAATTTATTCGTTATCTTACTTATAGAATGTAACCTTTGTAAGTATTATACAGGCTGTACCACAAAAGTATGATCTAATAGTAGACCCTTTTATTTTCTGTGCAGCAATCCTAAATTTTTCTTATCCTATATTTTTCTTTTAATGTCTATTATTGTAAAAACTAAAAATGTTTTCTGAAGGCATGAGGTTGAATATGGCTACCTATTGTTATACCTTTATTAACACCTTAATATGGATACCCATGTTCCCAAAATAAATTATTTGATTTGATTTGATTTGATTTGATTAATCCCCTTCGATACCACCCACCGGTGATTATGTCTGACCCTTACCGACTAAAAACCGCACGCCGTCTCAGGTACCAGAAGCCGGGAAACCAGGTGTACCCTAGGAAGGAAATTCTTGGTACCCCGACGTCAATCCAATCAATTCGTAACAAAACATACTCGACTCGTTGGGACGATTCTGTACCGGGTTGGAAGGAATTCGATAAGTAACATTTTGAAATTGTTTACTTGGTAATATTCTTGATGTTGTTAAATAATGATAAGAACTAGGTAAAGACTGTCAAAAAAAAAAAAAGCAAGCTACTATCAAATTTTGAAAAAGCGTCAGTTTTTGGTACTGTGTGACTGAACAATGTGCAGTAACAGTGAAGTACTATCATTAGCCTGAGAATTATCGATTAACCAATCAGTGCAAGTAAAGTTAAGGAGAAAAAGAGAGAAACATAACAGATAATTAGGTCAGAGAGTTTCACGGTATTTGACTATAACAATAATTTTATACCACATTTACACAACGCCATCTAGTCCCAAACTAAGCAGAGCTTGTACTATGGCTACTAGACAATTGATATAAATACATATATACTTTTTTTGTAAATACATTCATATTATACATATACACCCAGACCAAATCAAACATTAAATGTTCATGCACACAAATGTTTGACTTGAGCGGGAATCGAACCAGCGACCTTTGGAATAGCAGTACGTTATACAAACCACGCCTACCGTATGAAGTACAGTGTTGACTGTTGTACTGATTACTCAGCTACATATTTAATTAGAACTGCCTTAGACGGTACTCCTATTGGTGGTTGCTCCATGCTTTCATTTTACCAAGAGTTTCTAGAAAAAAATATAATTTTACTAAATGAAATTGAAACTAAATGAAATGAAATTAGAACGGATTTCAAACGGTGTATCGCATACCTGGTAATTGGAAGCAATTGCTAATGCTATGTTCTATGCTCTTGTAGTCAAATTGATATTAACGTAACTCCATTAATGATTATGTTGAGAACACTTGGTTACATGAAAGTCACTTTTCAAGATTACTAATTAAAATATCGTTTTATAAGTAAATAACAAAGGGAGAGGTGAAAAGCGGTCTACCGTTCCTTGTCAGTAAGGATCCAATTATTACGTAATTTGTAAAATTTCACTGAAGACGTACGAGTATTCACACTTTAAAGAAGAAATCTTTCCGAGATACTTTTGAGCATATTGCTTGCAGTACAGTTAATATAGTGGTTTACTATACGTAGACTTGCTATCTTATTGCGTTGCCGTTTCTACTGATTTTGTGTCACTTCTTCCAATTTTTTAAAGTTTTTTCGTGGAATTTCAGGTTCTATTTGAATGTTTTGCTAGCCGAGGGTGTTAAATATTTAAATTATAGAGCTATACTCGTATGTATTTAATTAAAGACTTTAAGAATAATTACATTTTCAACTGATAAAACGAATTTATAGTACTGGTTCTCTATTTGATTGTGTGAAATTAACATTCATTAAAAAAATACAATTAAACTATTTATTGTGCTTGTAGGTTACGTTAACATAAATTTCAATGGGTCACTTTGCCTTTGTGTTTATCTTTTTGGTGCAATTTTAATACCTACCTTACTGTGTTGATTGAAAACCGAAGTACAGGTTTCAACTTACAAATAAACGATAATTCTCTTCATTATGGAGTGTCAGTTTATAAAACCTCGAAGCAAAAATCTGTTTTGAACGAAAAGGTGAAAGGCAGAAATACGGGGGAATTCCTACTTCGCCCCTAAATCATGGGGAGACAAGGTTAATAGGGTTGAAACCCCGCGGCCTCGGGCCAGTCACGTAGCTTAGACGAAATTTAATAAATTCCAACTCTATTACGATTCTTCGGGAACATTATGAACTTGGCTGTTTACTTTTTATATTTAGCGGATTAAATTTAATGGAAACGGAACTAGATTGTTCTAAATTAAATTTTAATGTTCATTGCTCTTTATTGTTATACGACACGTTTTGGTTTAAACATATTTTCTGTAGACGATTCAAATCGAGGTAAAATAAATGTAGCTGCTGCGGGCCAGGGGGTTACTTCGGATCTGGGGGTAACGGGTCGGCCTGACCTTATAGAAGCATGCCTAATATCTGTGCTACCCGCGCGCCTCTGTGATCTGGATGAGGGTTAGGCTCCCCGCACGCCACAGCATGGTCACCCGTTCAGAAAACAAATATTCATTCATTTTTATCTAATATAATTTTCAATAGTACCAAGGTTCTGTTTTTATTCTTCGGGTATAATGTTCACATTTAAAAGATAGAAGCAGATGTAATCGAACATCAGGTATAGCACGATTTAGTCTTTCAAAGAACAATGTATAAGGTACGCGGGTACCGTTGTTTATTAATACTTAATTAATACCGTTGTTCTCGTATGTTAGTCCTACCTACGCTAAGTAAATTAGGGGCAGCCGTAACGTAGATGAGGCAAAAAATAAACAGGGAAAAGTGTTCCTAATTTTGAAAGAAAAACTGCCAGAAATTAAATTTTCAATTAAAATTCAAAATCAGTCTAAAAGTTTTGATGACATTATTTAAGTGATTGCGAATAAGAATTATAAGTGCCTATTAAAATTAAGACAAATTTTAATAAGGGAGAGTATTTTAAAAGCCAACTGACGTTAATCACATAAACCAAAACAGAGCAACGGCCAATATTTCTAGTTTTGACTGTTATTTTTTTAATTCACATCTCTTACAATTAGTTTATTTATGAAGTTTATATTTGACTCTTCCAGAATTTCATGAGTCAAAATCATGGCAAATTTTTCCTTAATGAACACGCATTGTCGTTCAAAAATGGCTGCCATTGAAAGGAATTCTTCTCTAATGGGGTTATTAAAATGTCTTTTGAAATGTTATATCGATTTCTGATAACTGTTGATGGCTAGTTTACTTACCAATTCACGGAGACGATTGTAATCGCTAATCGTTTGGATTTCAATTGATAGAGATTTGTAAAAGAGGATTCTTATGTATTTAAATAAGTAACTTTCAATTTGAATGTTAAAATACAATGTTTATTTTCCAGGTGAGATTTAGAAGGAATGCTTCTGTTTGGTTCTTTAACATTTTTTCAAATTAGACATCATTTTTTTAAAAAGCAACAACACAATATAACGGTTTGTAATAATAAACATTTAAAACTATTTGCAAGGTTATCAATATGGCGATGTTCTGAATTCTAATAAAAAATGATAATATAACGAAAATGTTTAGGTTGTTCTTCTTGGGAAACCTTTTGCTCAGCTTACACTGGTTGCGGTCACATACTGTCTCAGGTCATGATCATGGACCTCGGCCCGCGTAACTTGAGTCATCAAGTAGTTCAAAGGTATGAACAAACAATCATCATGAATTCCCTTGAATATACTCGTATTTCATGAAACAAACCTTTAAAAGTTATTATAAATGTGGGACCTTTGACATAATTATCTTATTAAGTTGATATGTACCAACATGTCTCTTGAAATGAGATTTCAATTAATGTTTTATTTATTTAGACGCTGAATTTAATATTTTCAATACGGGGATACTTAAATAACACTTTTAGTGAATAATTATCATTTCAGTTATCCATCCATCATTCCACTTTCTATGTATAATAAGTTTGTATTTGCAAAAAAAAATATATATGTATTTATATCAGTTGTCTAGCAACCCATAGTATAAGCTCTGCTTAGTTTGGGTCTAGATGGCGTTGTGTGAATGTGGTAAAAAAAAAGTAAAGATTTTTTTTTTTAAATAGAACTGGCAGTAAAAGCTACCGGGTTGTAACAACAATGGAGACCATCTGTGATTTTAATTAATGATGATCATCACTCAAATTTTATCTTCTTAAACATTATAATCATCGTCAACAGCCTTTAGTAGTCCACTGCTAGGGCTAGGTCTCTCCTTAGAAAGGAGGTTTTGGCTTACTATACCATGCTGGCCAGACGGGTTGATATAAGGTTCGTTTAAATTTTTCCTTCTCTTTGCAGTGCTGTTGTCCTGCGTAGTTTGCGTCCTTAGATATCTGTTACGACACCCATGGGTTGAATATGGGTGGTGACACTCTGTATTCTTAATCCGTCACCAAACGGACGGTCTTCTTCAACTGATTCATGCAATTTAGGACAGTCCACAATTAAGCTTTTATTGGTTTATGTTTTACAATTAATTCTTAAAATATCAAAAAACACTCCGGTTTAAATTAACAACATTGTAGAATGTTGTTAATTTAAACCGGAGTGTTTTAGAATCTTTACGTGAGAGAATTAGTTAGAACTCAGTCAGTTTTCTCTTTACATTAATATGTATTTGTAAGTACGCTCTTTGCTCAGTAAGTACGCCCGCTTTGAATAAAGTTTACAGTCCGGTGCAATTACTCCGCAACCAAAATCAAAGGATTGAATTAATTGCTGGCACTACCTGTGACTTGACGGAATAGATTAGAGAAATCAAACCAAATTGTAGTAAAAGCTAATTCACTAAGGCTGGTTATACGATGTTTGTGTAATATCTGCTTTAATATTATATACTGGTAATTTATTTATTAAGATCAATTTGAGATGTGTTAATTTATGTAATAATAACATATTTTTTATAAAGTGTGTGTTTTAAAAATATTATTGATATATATATGAAATAAATAAAAAGAATAATAATTCTTTTAAATATTTCTTTTAAATCTCACACACGGCCGTCTGATCCCAAACTGGGCAGAGTCTGTACTATGGTAACCAGACTGCCGATAAACACACTAAAATATTTTTAAATACAGATATTATACATAGAAAACAACTAACTTTATCTTGTGTATCGTAACCTTAACTTATATTGACTGGCGATTAATATCCCACACTTAACAAGCGCCGGTACTAATAAATGATTCACTTTCCAATGCGGCTTAGTATCGTTAGTTAATTACAATAGCCGCAACGTGAAACTTAATGGATGAGTTCACAAGTGAGATGGGTCGTTTAGGCCCCTTATCACATCTTTTTCAATTGATCGGGAATACTATTTATTATGTTTTAAGAGCTTTATATTTTATTTACTTTTAATATAACAACAAGTTCTAACGTGCGGTCCTGTATTTTTTACATGGTCGTGATCTGATAATGTTATTCATCGTGATTAGTTAGGAGGTAGTTAAAAAATAAACGAATAATTTAATTGATCAATAAATATGTCAAATAATTGTCGTAGATACCAAATAATAGGTACTAGAAAATGAATAATGTTTTGTCCAACTAAAAAAGCAGGGTCACAGTTAATTGAAAACGTATTATTCTCTTAGCAAGATCATTTATGTTTCACAAACAAAACTAATATTAACTTCAAATCAAGATATTTATGTGAACTATCTTTACACTCAAAGCTATCTTTAAACTCAAAACTATCTTTAAACTCAAATTGACTTCGCAAACTCAAAATGGTTTACTAAAATGCATTATATCAGGTATGTTGTATAGGAAATCGATACAACCCTATTGTAGTTCACACACTCAAGTGTTGGAACTGGCATTGTGGGGAGAAAGACATTAAACTTGCATCTGTTTGTGGTTGTATAGACATCAAGCTACAAAACTTGCGCTACTCCGGGATATAAGGCCACAAAGAATGAGCGGTACAGCCTCTTTAAGACTTATGACGAAATAAGCGGAATTTTCAGACTGATTTATTAAATTTTAATATACCATGCAGAAGTCCAGTTAGTGTTGGTGATCAAATCTGATACGAAATTTATTGTCCTCTGCATTTTACAAAAGTCGTCGGTGCTTTAAAAGGATGCTTACATCACATATTTATTCATTTTACAATAACAAACAAGCTTACAGTTGTAAAACCAAAGCGTTTAAATGTTAACTTACTTAAACTAACTTAATAAAAAAATTATACAATCGCATAATTATATTCCAACCAATATAACCATATTTACATTCCAAGTACATAATTATATTAAGATGTATTCAAATGCAGCAGTACTTTTACAGCCATCATCTATTTGTCTTATCACAGAATATATGATCCTGATCTGCATATGCAGTTCGCTAGCTCTGACAGTGGGAGCAGTTGCGGCATGTGCCGCCACGTTGGCGAATGAGTGAGGAGTCGACCGTGCGCATCGTCCCAACTGGACGATCAGCGGATTAACTATCCGCTACGTAAAAATACATGCATTCCTGTACCGATAGGTTGTCTACATTGTTGGCCAATAGGAAAAGCAATAATGATTTATGTCAAGTACTTTCAATTACACTACAAAGTGAATTCAGTTGGTAGGTCAGAAAATTAGTTCGCTTTTCATAGAAAACTTACATCGACAGTTGTGTATGCCATATACAATATATTTATGTTAAAGTTACATGAATACGTATAATAAATTTCTTAATATTACATCAAATAAATAGCTTACTAAAATATACTATATCTGTAATATGTGCCTATATGTTTAGAACTTTAAAATTGTGATTTTAAAGTAAATTCAAAGTTTATAGAAAGTTTATAATACTTAATACCTAACTTAAAATTCAAACATTTTCAGAAGTTTTTCTAGTTTACTTGATATATGGTTGTATTCAGATTGTTGGCATCAGTTCAAATCTGTATGAGGATCATGTAGAAATTTTAGCCCGTATGTTTTCTATTGAGACGCGGTGGGGCCGAAGTTTTGTTAGTGTCATCCAGAGAGAAATTTAGAAATTTAGTAGCACTTCTCTATTGCCTTGGGCTGTATTATTGCACAATATAGTCTCAAGAGTCAAATTTTGTATATATTTACGACCACAAACTTCTATCGTTGAACTTTAAAAACCTTTATTTTACAAATGTTGATATGAAAATTGCCAATGTTTTCAGACTTGATCGTGAAATTTAAACTAAAAGCACTAATTTGAGAATATGAATACATAGTTATGTTTTAAAATGAGATAATTATGTTAATTCAAACTTTTAAACATTTGGGTTAAACAAATCTTAATTATTTATGCGATAAATATATACATATTTTTGGAGCGCCTGATTTTCCACAGGCTAATTAATACCCATCGTGCTGATTCTTGCATATATTCAAAATTATAAAATGTTCCTAGTTGTTTTACGTGTTAAAATAATGTATAAGGTATGTATGAATGTACTTATATGTCTAATTAAATATTTTAGAATTTATTTTGTTAATTTTGTTAACTATAAGTTGAAAAAGATGGCATCGGCTACAAATAAAAAAGAACAGCAGAAAAAAAATGTGTGTGTGATATTTTTTTGCGTTTGTGTTTTGTACGTGTTTTCAAAACAATATTTAGATAAGCTTTTTCGAAATTTGATGTCGGTATTTTGAAAGAAAAATTCAAAATGTAAATGTAAAATGAGGCCAAGCTTGAGAATTATACTAGCACATATTTATGTGTGCGTTTTAGTAGGTCTCTGGATGAATTAGATGTCAGGTCCAATTTTAGTCAGCATTTCAACCGCGATTCAGGAATTTCATATTTTGACGAATTGTTTCTGCGTGGGTCTCTGGATTGTTTAGATTTTATATTCACAAATCCGTTTATTAAAAGTGATGTTCCTCTTGAATTTTTTTTATTTTTTTTTTAAGCTTTCAGTGTTTTAATTTCGCGTCTTTTTCTGAATCACTTATGACATCAATAATAAACTCCATTTCATTCACTTCCATCAAACAGTCCTTTTCAGATTTTGCAAAATAATATATTCATTGTCAATAATATACTTTTTACACTTGATGGTTACAATATCCATTGCAAGAACAATTCGCAAACACGTAAGTTTAAGAATACATCTTATTCAGTCAAAAACCAATCACGTCTGTATAAAAAAAATAGATTCTCTACAGAATTTCATGTTATCGTCACTTAAAATTTTAGACACAGCGAAAACGTACCTCGAGGCATTTTTTTGTAATTATACTGGTTGTGATAATAGAGAAGACTACGATTGTAAGGGAAATGGGTCACTACGGTGGCACTACTCATACCCTTCACTGGTGTTTTTAATTTTGGAATGAGAGAAGGATAGGGCGTACCTATTGTATCATGTGTATGAGGTGTTTTGTATTCTTTGTAACAAAACTTTTAGTAAATGCTGATAGTGAATGAACCATTACGACTACCAAATTAAGTAAATTAGGAAGCAGGTTCATTAAAGGAAGCAGCATATGCCATAATATGTTGAGTAATTCTTCTTAGTTAGTTTAAAAAGTCTTACTGTGTAAATCTGTATAGTTTGCATAAGTTCAACCTTGACACGGCTTGGTATATTACTGTTTCGGAAAAGACCTTTTGCCGCCAGCAATCATTGCCAAGCTGGCCGTCGGGGTGGTTTTTAGTGGAATCACCACATACACCTAGCTCCTGAGTCCTTGAGGAGCAACTGAAGGAACTGAAAGAACTGAAGGAACCGAAGGAACTGAGGAACTGAAGGAATTGAAAAATCGTACCCGTCAACAACAAAAATGTATATTACAAGCCAAGTTTTTAACTAGGTACTACCGGGTTCTAGGCTTATTCTTAATACGGTCTTTCATCTACTTTTTTTTTCTAATAATTCTGATACTATCCTAGATTAATTTACTTTGTTAGATAGCTTACAATACTTTGAAAAATACAAACATGTTTTTGATGAATCTGCAACTTAACTGTCATTGATTATTTTTGAATATTTGTCAAAAAAAAAAGTTTTTACGAATTTATTTACTTTTACTACTTTAAACCATCTGCTTTGGCCCAGTTTGTTAAGTTAACTGCAAATTTTGGTATTGATATTTATAAAAGATGTATAAACTATACAAAAACAGTAAAAAAAAGGACAGAAGTTCTAAAAAACAATGTACTAGGCAAAATTTCGGCGATTTTATAAAAATCTTCAAAGTCCAATTAATAGAAAATATTTTAGAAAATTGGTTTGGCATATGGTATTTCATAGTGAAAGTTATCAGAAATGATGGCAACTACACACCATTAAAGTAACTAGGTCGACTTAAACAGTAACCCTGTATATACATACATATCAAGGTTATGTTGGTTTGTGTACGGTTCAAAAACTAATAGAGATATAAAAAAAAATTCGTTGTTCGAAAACTATCTAAACTAAACTAAAAATCACTAAAAAGTTGTTTAGTTTTGTCAAACAACGTTTCCTATTCTAAAAACGTAATATTTGATAGGACAATTCTTTTTTTTGTGATTTTTAGTTTAGTTTAGAGAGTTTGCGAACAACAGAATTAGTACCATTATTGCTTTAATAAATTTTTCTTATCAGTTTAATTTCTTACTTCTCAGCAATGTAACCACAGTGTGTAACAGCGAAGCGTGACAGGGTACAGCTGTTACTTACAAAAACCAACGTTTGTTTTATCGTAAAATAGCACAGGACATTATCTACTAGGAAAATGTTGAAATAAATATATAAAATCTTTACGTCGTATTCCCAAACATGTTTGATAATGTTGATAATAAAACATTGTACATACACGAAGGCTGTTTATTTATTCACTTTTCTTGTTGAATAATTTGTAAGTGATGTAAGTTGAGAGAAAAGACGGGTGACGTCTGCCTATAAAATGTACATAAATCAACAATTCCACAACACAAATAAGTAAATGGCAATACCGTTATTTACTTGTACTATATAAAAATCCCGATAGGTCTTATGGAATGACAAATAATAATGTATGAAAACCAAATATAAACCACGTTCCCTAATATCAAGGGAGTATTGTTGTTTGCACATCACGGTAAGCGAAATAAAAAATGAATAATATAAAAATAAACAAAGGCAAGGACTCACATTATGTGGAGTCTTCGAGAAGTACATTATATCTCAGGGTCGAGTCATAAAATAAGCGGGAATACTATACTCGTATCATGGAGATTATTATGAAGTAAAATTCTTTGCACACATCTTGCAGAAATATTGGCTGAAGGGGCCAATATTTCTCGAGCTTAGGGAGTTCGCGAGTGTCAACCGCTTACCGAAGACGACCCATACGTAGGCTACCTACAAGTTTTTCTGACGACCTGGTAAAAGTTTCTGTTTTTTTTTTCAGTAGTAGTAAGTTTTAGTAGTTTTTTGAGTACACAACCCATTAAATATAGTTTTTTGTATCTATTTTCCTAAGGTTTAGTATAAGATATCATCATCATCATCATCAGCCTATCGCAGTCCACTGCTGGACATAGGCCTCTCCCATTGCACGCCGCTTAGATCGATTTTAGGCTTTTCTTTTAGTATAAGATATAGTGGTTGTTTATTATTTGCCTTATAAAACATGTGTTGACTTTTTCTTGTTAATAATATTACAAAAAATTTAATTCCAATCCATTCATTTTCAGAACACTGACAGGATCAGTATTAAGAAACTGTCGTGTATGTAAGTCATTGCTATCTTCCTCTTTTTTGAAAAATACAAACATAAAAACGCAAATACATTCCATTTAAAAGTATGACGGGCATAGGTGCCGCTTTCAACAACAGATTACTTTATCCGCTTACTCCCTGGCCTATGTCCAAGTAGAGAAAACACAAAGCAACAAACAAGCAGTACATTTTCTCCGCCGTCAAAAACAACTTTTATAAAATAAATTGTATTATTCCATTCGGTGTGAGACGGTATCTCCCACATATAATGTGGTTGCAAATAACATACAAGTAGTAAAAAGCCAAGATATAGCAGAAAGAACGCGTAGAATATGATTTCCTATATTATCTAACTTGCTTTGAGACATTACTGTGAATATTATTTAGTTATACTGAGGGTTATCTGGTAATCTTAGACATGTAGCTTAACACACAACCGCGATAATATTTATAATGATCTATAAGTTTTGTCTTACCTATATATCTATAATTTTCCACACGAGACTTTACCCATGAATTCATCTGTCTATTTGTACATCCAAGGGACAACTGTATGACTGCCATCTCCTTCTGCGAGCAAGTTATGCTCGCGAAGGAGACGGCGGAGCGGGACCGGGAGAGGTTTAGAACTCTCCCGGCCCGCCAGGCCCGGGAACGGGCCAGGTACCGCAGGCGACTCAGGCGCCGGAGGTCGCAGAACGACCTCCGTCCTCCATAAGCGCAGGCCTGGGGGTGACAGGTGAGGCCATCTGTCACCCTAGCAGAAGCAGGCCAGGGTGGCGGCGAGCGCGTTGCGAAGCGCGCTCGCTTCCAGGGAGCACAGGGAACATGGGGTTCCCACACGGGGGGTGGGTCGTCTACTCGTCTGTAGATGACCCGAGGTATGTCGGGCACCAGGGACTTCCTTTCTAGGGTATACCTGGTTCCCCGGCTATTAGTACCCGAGACGGCGTGCGGTTTTAGTCGGTTCGAGTCCGACATGCCACCGATAGGTGGTATCCGAGGGGATTTCAGCACGGAAAAAAAAAAAACAAAAAAAAAAAGGGACAACTGTATGAAATAGCTTTTTAGCAATAAGGCTGCCATATATAAATGTTTATTAATTTTATGCACTCTTGTAAAAAAGAAGTTGGTGTCGAATTAAGATTATTCTATTATATTCTACTCGCTTTTGCTTGCGGCCTCGCCTGTGTGTAGCTTATGCTACTCGTTGAAAATGTACCTTTCCATTGTTGCAAGAATTATTAAAATCGATTTAGTGCTTTAAAAGTGATAGAGTAAAAAAACAACAAACAAACCCACTTTCACATTGATTAAATACTAGCATTTGCCTGCGGCTTTCACCGCGCGTGTGTCGGTTATCGCGGTAAAAAGAAGCACGTGTCATTAGTTGAAAATGTAGATTTCCGTAGGTGTAAGAATTTCACAAATCAGTATAGTGGTTTAGAAGTGAAAGCATAAAATAACAACAAACAAACTCACATTTATAAGTATGGAGGTATTTATTAATCAAATTACACCAATCATCGATCACAAAAGTGGTCATGGGTGAACTTGTATAGCTTAGGCAACTACTCGCGTTTTGCCTCCATCATTTTGGCTTTTGTTTTTGTTTGGACACATACGACATCCATTTAATATTGTCAAATGGCTTGTGTTTGCTGACAGTAGTATTTGCTGATGATGGGTTTCCACTATGTTAATAAACCTTAATTGTCAATGTTTTTTTCATAGAAAAGTAGGTAGGTACATCTTACTAAATAATGAATTGACGTTTTTGTTGTCTCTGTTACTTTTCTTTTTACATCTTTGCTTATTCAATTATAATTATTGAAAAAATAATTAATAACTATCAACACTTCCAACTGGCTTTATACAAGAACAATTACATATATAATTATTTTTATCTCTAAAAATTCCCAGCCACTACAGTGACTTACCAGTCCTTACTTACTTACAGTGACTTACCATTCCCAGCCACTACAGTGACTTACTTGAAGGGTCCTGGTTCAAACCCAACCTGCTTTCTACGTCGTACTCCCTCCCTGGTTTCAGTCTCATACGCAACGACTGAGTCGACAGAAGAGGAGGTGGTGTTGCTATTTATCTCCGCTGCTCAATCTCATACAAAATCTTAACGTCTGCCCCTTACTCCAGTTCTGCATCCGCAGAATACCTTTTCCTTGAGGTTAGCATCAGTGGAGCCAAAACTCTTCTGGGCGTTGTTTACTGTCCCCCCAACGTTGACTACTTCTCCAGTCTCGAACCGATTCTGGAATCTTTAGGGTCCGAGTATGCACACCATATCATCATGGGCGATTTCAATACCGATCTCCTCGCTTCCAATTCCCCTCGATCCCGTAAACTTCTCCAGGTCATCGAATCATCTTGTCTGCATGTGCTGCCATTGTCAGCCACACATCACAATATTAATGGACCTGACACCTGGCTAGACCTAATCCTAACTTCGACTCCGTCCTTTGTCCGTAGTCATGGCCAACACCCCGCTCCCGGTTTTTCCCAACATGACCTCATCTACCTCTCCTATGCCCTGAAACCTCCTAAGCACCGCCCTCAGTTTCACCATATTCGCTGCTTCGGACGGATGAGTGAAGACAAACTACGCAGCGATGCCTTAAAACTAGATTGGAAGCCCCTGATCGAGGCGTCTACAGTGGACGACAAGGTTCGCATTTTTAATAATTTAGTAATTGACTTCTATGACCAAAACGCTCCAGTCGCAAAAATTAAAATTAAACGCTCTCCTGCTCCCTGGATGTCAGTGGATGTCCGTGAGGCAATGAGACGCAGAGACAAAGCGTTCCTAAAATTCCGGAAAAACAGGAGCGAAGCAAACTGGTCTCTTTATAAAGTTGCAAGAAATCGGTGTAATCAGGTGGTGCGCAATCCTAAACGCTGCCATATTATTCAAAACCTTAATTATTCCTCGCCTTCCCAAATCTGGCGATTCCTAGGTACCTTGGGCATCGGTAAATCCGGGAAAAACATCTTTTCAACGACCTTTGATTTGGATGACATTAACCGACATTTCACCACTCTTCCGCAATTTGATCACCAAACAAAGTGTCTCACCTTAAAGTACCTGGCTGACCTTCCTCGCCCAAATATTAATTCCTTTCAATTTTCTCCAGTTGCATCAGATGACATAAAAAAGATAATTCTCTCCATTAAGTCCAACGCCATGGGAAGTGACAACATAAACCGTCGTATGATCACACCTATCCTCGAACATCTCCTTCCCGCGCTTACGCATATAGTGAATTATTCACTCGATTCAGGGACTTTCCCTTCACTGTGGTGCAGTGCTTTTGTAATACCCCTCCCTAAGGTCTCTAACCCTACCCTTATAAATCACTTACGCCCAATTTCCATACTTCCCTTCTTATCCAA
Organism: Arctia plantaginis; assembly: GCA_902825455.1. Taxonomy (NCBI): domain Eukaryota; kingdom Metazoa; phylum Arthropoda; class Insecta; order Lepidoptera; family Erebidae; genus Arctia; species Arctia plantaginis. The sequence continues at coordinate 2,998,891 of CADEBD010000300.1, forward strand.
AGTGCTCGAGACGTGTGTACATCAACAGTTATCACAATTTATCTATCGGAATAATTTACTAAGCCCTTTTCAATCGGGCTTTAGGCCTGGCCATAGCACAACTTCTGCACTCCTGAAAGTGACCGACGACATTCGGGCAGGAATTGAGAACTCCAAAGTTACCGTGTTGGCTTTGATTGATTGCTCAAATGCTTTTAACACCGTTAGTCACGATGTCCTTCTATCTATCCTTTCCTATCATATGATGTCATCTGATGTACTGGAATGGTTCTCTTCATATCTTCGAGGGCGCCAGCAAGCCGTCCGTGTCGACGAATCCACCTTCATATGGTGTGATCTTGACTCTGGTGTCCCCCAAGGCGGCATTCTCTCTCCACTATTATTTTCTATTTTTATCAATCTCATCACTCAGAATCTTCAATGTGCGTACCATCTTTATGCTGATGACTTGCAACTTTACTATAATGCTGCTGCATATAATATAACGGAGGCTATTGCCATGATAAACGGCGACCTGGAGACTATTAGCGGTTGGTCCTATAGGTTCGGTTTGACTGTGAACCCCACAAAGTGCCAGGCTATCATCTTAGGCAGTCCACGTATGACCAGAAGGCTAGATCATGAAAAACTACCATCCCTAGTATTTAACGGGTCAACCATTCCCCTAAGTTCTACTGTGAAGGATTTAGGACTGTTCATTGATTGCAACCTCAATTGGCAAACCCAGGTTACTAATGTCAGCCAGAAAGTTACAGGAACCCTGCGGGTGCTATACCGTCTAAAGAATTTTTTACCTTCCGAGATTAAAGCGATGTTGGTACAAACTTTAATTTTTCCCATTATAGATTATGGTGATGTGTGCTACTACGACCTGAATGCAGATCTATTCAACAAATACGACCGTCTTCTTAATAACTGCATTCGGTTCATTTTTGATCTTCGTAAATATGATCATATTTCCTCCTTTCGTCTTAAATTAAATTGGCTCCCAATTCGTCAGCGTTAAATTGGCTCCCAATTCGTCAGCGTAGTCACCTGCGGGCACTAACGACTCTCTACACTATTCTCAACTCTCCTAACTCGCCTACATACTTGACATCCTCCTTCCAGTTCTTGTGCTCCAATCATAACAGAACCCTTCGCTCTACAAATAATCTTCTACTCTTATGCCCTGCCCACACTTCTGCGTGTGTTCATTCTTCGTTCCTCACTCAATCTGTACTTCTATGGAATGCTCTTCCCCAGGATATCAGAATGGCGACCAGTCGTAATTCGTTTAGGGCGAAGGTGCGGGCTCTTCTTGACCGGAATGTAGCGGAATCATCACAAATATGATACTTTATATATTATGGTATATATGTATATATATAACACAATATATATGAATATGAATGTATGTATTCTTGTATGTATACCTTGGTATTTATATATTATTTCATTGCTTTTTGCTCAGTATTGCTATCATTACTTCTTTTATGTCCACTTTATAATTCTCAACCAAAGGGTAGTGCACCTCCACACTCATTTCCACACAACCCTAAGGTAGACTGGTAGAGAATGCCTATGGCATTAAGTCCGCCATTGTACTTGTGTGCATAAAGTTGATAAATAAATAAATAAATAAAACTAAACAATCTAATTTTTATGAAACTTTTGTATTTTTAGTTTAATAAAATAATATTTATTATAATTTCTACTTCAATTGTATGGTCCAATAGTGGGCTTCACTGTGGTACTATCCCAAGACATCAATTAAAAAGTAAAACATTTTTTTCACACCTAATGGGAAGCGACTACCATACCAAGAGTTCAATCCAATTCCATCAAGAGTTACAAATGCTTTACCGTCCTTTGAGCTCCCCTCCTTGGATTCAGCTGAAGCCGGCTCCTACCAGGGCTTTCCTTTCTAGGGTATACCAGTAAGGACGTACTCGAATGTTAATACTTAGAATATTTGCACGTGCGGAAATAGTACAGTGTAACAGTGATCGTATGGTTGCGGTTAAACTTGAGCATGATGATCGAAGTTTACTAGTATTCAGTGTTTATATGCCTACCGATAGTGAAGAGAACTTTTATGAAATGTCACAGTGTCTAGCTAATATTAGTGCAATAATTGAAAGTATGGACGTAGAAAGTGTTTTTGTTTTGGGGGACTTTAATGCGCACCCTGGTACGAGGTTTTACAAAGAACTCTTGGACTACTGCTCTGAGGAGCTTTTGTCATGTATAGATGTTAAGCGATTAGATGTAAATGCATATACATATGTAAGTGACGCGACAGGTTCGCAACGCTGGCTTGACCACTGCCTTGTTTCCACGGCGGCCGAGTCAGCGGTAAGCGGGGTACACGTGTTGTATGATGCTTATCTGTCCGATCACTTCCCTTTAGTGATACAGGTAAGTTTTAATAATATTAGTTGCAAACGACTGATAAGTGATACTAGAACTGACTGCAATTTAAAGTTTAGATGGGGTTATAGAAATAAGGATCAATGTGATAAATATCGTGAAATTTGTTGTGATAACTTTAGTTTAATGTATAGTAATAATAATGTTAATTTGGAGTGTGAGGTTAATTCATGTAATGATAAAAAGCATATAGAAATAATTGATAGAATATATAGTACTATAGTAAATATATTACAAAGAGCCGCTGAATGTACATATGTCTATAAAGATACCAAAAAACGCAATATAGTGGGTTGGAACTACCATGTAAGACAGTATCACGTTCTGGCCAGGCGTACATTCATAGAATGGAATACATATGGTAGACCGTGCTCGGGATATTACTACGAACAAATGTGTACTGCGCGCAGAGACTTTAAAGCTGCGCTTAAGTACGTACAGAGTAACCAGGAAAAAATTAAAATGGACTTTTTGGCCCAACATGCGTCAGCTAGGAATTTCGGTAGTTTCTGGACTGAAGTTAAAAAACTGAACCCTAAGAGTAGTGCCCCGATCAGTGTAGAGGGTGAAACTGATAAAAAAGGTATTGCAAACAAATTTCGAATGCATTTTGATATACCGCGGCCTACCACAAGGAGGGCGTGGCCCGAGGGGTCTTCTAGGCAGTATAAGGCAGAGGAGGAAGCTTTCCACGTCACTTCTGACGAGGTTATCAATGTACTCAGAGGGATGAGGCGTGGAAAATCCCCAGGCCATGATGGTTTAAGCTTGGAACATCTACTTTATGCGGGCCGGTATATTGCTGATATTTTAGCTCGTTTTTTCAGTCTCTGTGCGCGACATATGTACTTGCCTGCTGATCTTATCCGTACAGTTGTGGTACCGATAACCAAGAACAAAACGGGTAATGTCTCGAGCATTTCCAACTACAGGCCCATTTCCTTGGCAATGGTAGTGGCAAAGGTACTTGAACGGTTGATACACAAAAAGTTGAGTCCATCCTTAAAGATAAATGATGGACAGTTTGGATTTCGCTCTGAGGTATCAACGGACATGGCTATTTTCTCCCTAAAACAGGTCGTGTCGCAGTACGTCAGCCAAGATACAAGTGTTTATGCTTGTTTCCTGGATCTAAGTCGCGCATTCGACACTATTAATCACGACTTGCTATGGGAGAAACTAGATAACAGTAACGTGCAGGTGGGCGTTGTTGGACTGATTAGATACTGGTACTGTAATCAGTATAATAGTGTCAGGTGGGGGACAGCTATGTCGGACAGCTACAAGCTATCATGTGGTGTTAGACAGGGGGGGTTGACTTCTCCTGACCTGTTTAACCTCTACATCAATGACCTGATAGGGGAGCTGAGCAGGACTCCGGTAGGGCTCAAACTTGGTGACAGATACGTCAACAACTTAAGTTATGCTGATGATATGGTCCTGCTCAGCCCCTCGATCAAGGGCTTAAGAAGACTGCTAGCTATATGTGAGAGATATGCTACAGAGCATGAGTTAGTATACAATGCAAAAAAGACTGAAATGATGGTATTCAGGTCGGGAAGAGGTCCTCAGAACGTGCCTCCGGTGTGGTTAGGAGGCCAGATAGTTAACATGGTGGGGAGGTTCAAGTACCTTGGTCACATACTCACGTCAGACATGAGAGATGACGCTGATATCGATCGACAGCGTCGAGCACTCTCAGTCGTTGGCAATATGATTGCCAGGAGATTTTTTAATGCCAATGTACAGACTAAAGTGCACCTGTTCAGAGCATACTGTCAGAATTTCTACACGTGTCAACTCTGGACTGCATATACGAAGAGGTCTTTGGATGGCATTCGTGTTCAGTACAATAATATCTATAGGCACCTTATGGGGTTAGCACCTTTCTGTAGCGCCTCCACAATGTTTGTAGAGGCAAGACTGAACACGTTTAATGCCATCCGAAGAAGCCGAATCGCGGCGTTTATGGCCCGGGTTGGTTCGTGTAGGAACACTATAATTAAGGAACTTGCTGACAGGGTATGTAACAGTTCCATGTTTAAAAAATGGTTACAGATAGCTACATAAGTAATGTAACCAAAATAAAGAAATATCATAAACATTATATGGAAACTATTCCGAAATAAAGATTTATTATTATTATTATTATTATTATTAAATTGGGCTTGGTGACGATGGTCTGGCCATCAATCCTGAAATTGGGTAGTTGAACTTGTTTTTACTTTTTAATTCGGTTTACTATTAAAACATGTTTTTGGAACTTGACTAAACTATGAATAATGATTGTGTGATTATTTGAGAAAATAAATTGAAAGTCCAAGAAAGAAGAATTTGAATTCAGTAAAACCTTTTTTTAATTTTATAAGGTTGAAATTGAGCCTCTACTCAATTACGACATTATAAAATTAAAAAAAAAAATGCGTAACAGAATGCTACTTTAAAATAATAAGATCCAAGGCCTGTATTGTATTAGCAGTTCATAAACCTTTGTTATTAGAGCTGTGAGAGATGAATGTTTCAACAAAGACAATGGCAAAGCCACTCGCAAACAAAAAACTCAATTTTAAATCTGCAAACTTCCTTTCTCCTTTCCAACGCAAAGGTAAAATAGTTTAATAAAACACACACGTTCTCTACATTGCAATTAAGTTTTAAGATGAAACTAAGAAGAACGCGCCTTATTGCTATGAAATTATTTTGCAGTAGTTTATAATGAAAACTGTATATTATTTGTATTTACTAAAGACCTTGGTTGTTCACATGAATGTACCTACTACGGGAATATCTAAAACATTTGTTTTGGGCTTGACAGGGATCCTTACTCAAGATCTGTCAGTAACAGGCACTAATCTGAATTGATAAAACTTTGTTTGTGTAAAACCAATTTTCTTTTTTTTCTGTTAAAACAAGTATGTATTCATATTACTAACAATAAGCTTCCATAGTTTCATGACTCAAGGATCATTAACTTAATTTTTTTTTAACATATATGCATACTTACATACTAACTTACTTACTATCAGACTTTGATATATACAAAAGAATTGATAGAAGTTTTTTATTGATATTAATAGAATGCCGTAGATAAACAAACCCTATACGAACCCGTCTGTCCAGCTTGGTACACGAGTAGTAGGCCAAAATCTCCTTTCTAAGGAGAGCTCATTGCCCAGCAGTGGACGGGCTGTTGATGATTGATAAAACCTTACGCCAAATCATTGAAAAATATAGTAGGAACAAATAACATTTATGATTTAATAGAATTTGAGTTTTGTGTCCTACACTCATTAATTCATAATTTTTCTGTCATTTTACTTACTTCGTTTGGGATCGGCGCTTGCGCATATGTTACATTACTAAGGGTTTGATGTATTTCTTTTAGCGCCGACTGCCTGGCTAAAGCCAACCCTCTTTGGGTTATTTTTTCAGACGAGACAAAGCGAGGGAGCTTGAAAGATCTATTCGGGAGCCTTAAATAGAAAAGTAGGGGCAGTAACTCAAAAAAACGGGACTGATTATCAGGCCTGATACTAGCAGTGAAAAAAGTATTACTTAAAGCTGGCATGATTCTTTCTACCTTAGTACTCACACAACTCACGTTTTTGTTTCGTAAAAACAATGCGATTGTAATTTGCAACTTTAGTGATCATCTTTAGAGAAAGCATAACATTTAGTTAAATTCTAACTCTTAGTACAGCATTTAGTTAGAAGCATGCATGAACTTGAACAACGAAAGCTTAAATTAATTTTAATTCAATCCTTCTTGGTAGTAAGTTTAGTGCAAAATGCATCTGTTCAGGTAAAGTTTGGACTCGTTTGTTACCCTAAGTACGAATATGAGCAAATAGGATTTAAGTCTAGACAAATTTTAGTTTTCCAGACTTTCTAATTACTCATTCAGTTTGTTACGTAGCAAAATTAATTTCACAGATTAATACTGTTGAAAAAGATATTAAGTAGTCATAAAAATTCAGAAAGTTCGTGAAATAATTTTCTATACGAAATGCGAATATAATATTAAATATTTTTCATAAACAATTTCTGTAAATAAGGTAGGGATTAAAATATCAGGTGTTCATTCTTATATGTATATCTCTTGAGTTAATGAATATAATATTATTTTCGACCGCATGGGTTACTGTTCTCATCTCTTTACAAGGTCATCCCAGTACCAGCTCATAGATTGTATTCAACAAAGAGCGACTCGAATCGTTGATTATCAGGATATTTCAAATTAGCTTGACGCTTAGGCATTGAGTAATGATGTACTTCAATTCGTATTTTCTATCGCTTGCAGTATGGGGAGTGTTCCGAGAAAATTACCGGATTTAAACCGGCCGCAACTTTCTGCCATCGTTTTATGTGGCAAAACTTTCATTCCCGTATTTTGGATATTGACGCTCTGGCACTGTGCGCTTGTTAATAAACTTTTTGTCTCGCACAAACAATCTCAAAGGCCGACAACGCAATTGTGACTTTGGAGTTGTAGTTACCTTTGGGTGGTGGTAGTCACTTACCATCAGAAAGAGAAAGAAGAATAAAATACGATAAAGAATAAATCAAACGATAACAAAACAATCAATTACAAAACAAACGAAAAATCTAATTGTGTGACTAAAAGCCCAAAGCTCAACTAATGCTATGGCCCCTTTTTTTTTTTTTTTTTTTTTTCCCTGCGGATATCCCCTCGGATACCACCTGTCGGTGGCATGTCGGACTCGAACCGACTAAAACCGCACGCCGTCGCCGGGTACTAGTAGCCGGGGAACCAGGTATACCCTAAAAGGAAGTCCCTGGTGCCCCGACATACCTCGGGTCATCTACAGACGAGTAGACGACCCCCCCCCCGTGTTGGAACCCCATGTTCCCTGTGCTCCCTGGAAGCGAGCGCGCTTTGCAACGCGCTCGCCGCCACCCCGGCCTGCTTCTGCTAGGGTGACAGATGGCCTCACCTGTCACCCCCAGGCCTGCGCTTATGGAGGACCTCCGACCTCCGGCGCCTGAGTCGCCTGCGGTACCTGGCCCGTTCCCGGGCCTGTTCCCGGGCCTGGCGGGCCGGGAGAGTCCTAAACCTCTCCCGGTCCCGCTCCGCCGTCTCCTTCGCGAGCATAACTTGCTCGCAGAAGGAGACGTCAGAGTTCCACGCACTCTCGCTCCGCACGATAGCCGTAATCAGGCTATCGAGAGAACTCCCACTCCGATGGCCGCCACGAGGTCTCGCCTCTGCTCAACCCACGCCGGGCACTCTGCCAGCGTGTGGAGAGCCGTGTCCACGGTCTGGCCATCGCAGTGTTGGCACTCAGGCGTTGGCTCCTTGCGGATCAGACACAGGTGATCTCCGAAACATCCCTTCCCAGTGATCACCTGCGTCAATCGGTATGAGAGGGTCCCGTGACGCCTCTCGAGCCAATCCTCCATAACGGGTCTTACCGCCGCAATGACGGCGTGCCCGGCGCTCGGTTGCCCGAGTCGTTCCCTCCACTCCCCTATGATGACCTGGCGGAGTTGGGATTTCCGGTCATCGATTCCTCGAATTTCGGGGCATCGACCCAACTCCTGCGCCTCCTTGCGCCACTGATACAGAGCCGCAAGGGCTCTCGCCTCCAGGTCCCATGGTGGAGTTCCGGCCAGGAGACTCGCCGCCTCAAAGGAGATCGTGCGGTACCCCCTTATGATCCTGATGGCCAGCATTCGCTGCGGTCGTCGCAGTATCGCGACGTTGCTGCCTTCAGGGCCCCCGCCCATACTGGGCACCCGTAAAGGGCCATGGACCGCACAACCCCCGAGTAGAGTCTCCTGCAGGAGTCATCGGGTCCCTTCATGTTGGGCAGCAGCCGCGACAACGCACGCGCTGCCCCAACCAACTTGTGGACCAGACCTCGGAAATGATATCCGAAGTCCCATCGGCCATCGAGTACGAGCCCCAGATACCTGATCGAGGGCTCGATGCGAGTGCCTCCTACCGTGAGGCTAGATCCCTCAGACGGCTTCCTCCGAAGCCCGTGGAAGAACAGGGCCTCGGACTTGTGCAGAGCCACCTCGAGACCCAGCCGCCGGATACGCTCAACGACTTGGGCAACCCCGGCCGTGGCCCTCAGGGTTGCCTCGTGGTGCGTCTTGCCGCGCGCCGTCACGAGTGTGTCGTCCGCGTAGCACATGACGGCGACACCATCCAAGAAGGCACCACGAAGCACCCAGTCGTAGCCGATGTTCCACAAGAGTGGCCCTAACACCGACCCTTGCGGAACACCGCACGACATTTCACGCCTACCGAGACCGGTCCTACTGGGTAGACGACGGCTCTATCGATGCCCCGACTATGCGGCGGAGGTAGAGAGGCACTTCGTGATACACGAGCGCCTCCCTGATGCAGCTCCAGGGCATAGTGTTGAACGCGTTGGCGATGTCCAAGGACACCGCCAACACCACTTCGCCCCGGGAGACTGCTTCCTCCGCCAGAGCCTTCACGCGCATGATCGCATCCACGGTGGAGCGCCCCTGACGGAAACCGTACTGATCAGTGAACTCACTGAACCGATCCGGCCCAACCATCACGAGATGCTTGACGAGGCGCCTTGCAATCACTCTTTCAAAGAGCTTGCACACCTCGTCAAGCAACACTATGGGCCGGTAGGCGGACGGCGAGTCCGCCGGGCGCCCCTCCTTTCGGATGAGGACCAGTTTCCCCGTCCTCCACAATTTCGGAAACTGGCCCCGCTCGAGGCATGCGCTGAAGAACCCTCGCAGTCGGGGCTCGAGAGCCTCGTCGACTAAGGCCAGGACCCACGCTCGGCCAGGAATGCCATCGGGTCCCGGGGCGGTGTTTTTAGCTTTAAGCCGTAACACCGCCACCCTTAGTTCCACCCCAGTGACCTCTGGCACGTCGTCGTCATCCACGTTAGGCGCCTCAAGCGCCGGAAGCGGCGGAGGCCATCTGTGGCGGAGTATGCTCCGCCAATCGCGTTGGGAACAGGGAGCCAACGACCCTCTCAAGCAGCTCTGGCTGAAGACACCGTGTGAGCGGCGGGGTCCATGGGCGCATCTTGCCCCTAACCATACGGTAGGGGCGTCCCCACGGATCCCGCTCCAGTGTCTCCAGCATCTCGCGGCGGGCCTCGCTCTTGGCCCGCTTTATCGCTGCCTGAAGGGCCCTCTTGGCAACCCTGTAACCCGCTAACAGCTCCGCCTCTCTCGCTGCCGCATCTTCGGGGCGGCGACGCCTTCTGCGGAACCTGGACCACTGGCGGCGCGCGGTTACGCAGGCTTGACGCAGCCGTGCGATCTCCGGCGACCACCAGTAGACCTGGCGCCTCGCAGTATTGGGCTGAGCCCTAGGCATCGCCGCATCGCAGACGCGGGTCATGGCCTCCCGGAACCACTGTGCCTCAGCATCGACGTCGACAGGCCTGTCCGGCGCAGGAGCCCAGGCCTGTACGATGGCGGAATGCTATGGCCCCTAAAACTGACCATAGTGCTGATTATCCGCTGAAGCCCGAAGGACGGACGTGTGTACAGTTTCAATACCTATTATAAACATACATGTGATAATTACACGCATAAATTAATTACCTAACATACATTCTGTTAATATAATGAAACTGTAAGGCGTAGTGGTTTAAGCGGTCACCTCGCCGCTTACTATTACGCTGAGTGTTGTGGGTCCGAGCCCCACATGGGACGACGCTTTGTGTGATCCACAAACTGTTGTTCTGAGTCTGGGTGTTCTTTGTGTCCGTTTCATGTATGTTTGTAAAGTCCCCCGCGACACAGGATTTTCGATATTCTTAATGCGGAAGTTGTCTTTTAAAAAAAGAAAAAAAGAAAATATCAAATAACTAGTATATTGTTATTCGATAGATATAAGAATAAAGAATACATACATATTAAATAGTTATTTTATAAGTATGGTATTTTACGGGTAATAGCCGTGTAACAATGCTTCACCTCCGCTTATGGCCACAGATCAGCAGCATCACAGATATTAAGTACCGTAATACTCTTGCCATGAATTAGAGTACCAAGTACAAGAAGATTTGTTTCAACCGACAATGTCAAACCATATAATAACAAATTATGTTACTAATACTTTTTTGTATATATATAAAAACAAATAAAATATATAAATAACGGAATTCGAAAATGACTCATCATATCATATCAACAGCCTTTAATAGTCCACTGCTGGACATAAGCCTCTCCTTAGAAAGGATGTTTTGGCCTACTATACCACGCTGGCCAGACGGGTTGGTATAGGGCGGAAATTACTAACACAACAAATATAACTTTTTTTTAAATCGTTTTAAAAATACAATTATCATAAATACAAAACCGTTTAACATTATTTCCCATAAAAGCTTATATAAAACAATAATCATATTACAATACCAGAAACCCTATCCTCGTGTGAACAATACAGGCTGAGGGTGCCATATGGATGATATGTGAAAATTAAAACACGGACCTTATCGTTTGTTTCACACGGAATGGGGCCGAGTGGAACATGTCTCAAATTTATACAGGTTGCGATTGTTAGCGACAAGTCAATTGCAGGTTTCGAGGCAAACTTTGAAGTGTTCATCTAAACTTTAAGCTGGCTTTTCAGATGAGCGAAGAGTTTTTGTTCTACTATGACGTTAATATTGTTTGAAAGAAATTAGTTTGTAGCTTGAAGCTATTATTTGTCATTGCAGCACTTGCTGCCCAGTATATAGTAGTATAAATCTATATTTATATAGGTACATAGAAATGTTATGTTGGTTTGTGTATGCTTCAGAAACCCAAAAGTTCTGCTCCAATTAAGTTCAAATTTTGAAACAAAATACAATGAACGCGCGTCAAAGATTGTTTTTATCTATTTTTCGCTTCAGAGTTGTTTCTCACTTCGCATCAATGTGTAAAAACAGTACAGAATTGTTTATAAATGAATTTAATACTTATAGAAAGTACTAGGGGTCAATGTACCTTATCGTGGTCATCAACGTGATATACAAAACATAATTTGCCAAAAAAACTAATCAATTACTACTAGAACAGCAGGCAAATCAAAATAATACAACAAAATTTGGAATTTAGTAATACGAATAACAATACAATTTAAACCATCAGAAAAAAGAACGAAGAGCGTTCTTAGACAAAATATTAATAATATAAAATGTAGTAAAACAGTTATTAAACCATTACTGAGTCTGGGTAGTATAATAACACTAAACTCTTTCCAACTCGATCACTTCAAAGACAACATTAAATCAACCATTAATATAATTTTTCACAGCCTAGTTGTTTAACACCATCGATTATAATAAAATTGTAATAAAAATAACAAATGCCCATATGTTGGGCAACCCCTTGCTGAAACAGCCCACTAAAATGTTACTATTTATGATGTCGTTAACTTGTAAAAGTTGTAAATTACAGCGATTATAATCTTCGGAACGAGGATGTTATAGGATTTTTGGTTATTTAATTAATAGTTGCCCGTACACTATACAGGTTATTCTATAACTATGTGTACCTACAATAAGGATATCTTGCATGTTAATTATACATTGCGCACATCGGACACGCAAGAGGGGAATTTAAAATTAAGTTCAAAGTACGTAAGGGGGTTTTTATAAATTAAACTTTTGCGTCCTTTATCGGGGTATGACTTTTAACGAGGCATATAACCTAATTTTAACAGATTTTAGTGCATTTTAGAAATTAAGCGGTATTGTCGTGTGTGTATTTATAAATAGAGAAACAGTATTTTGGGTATGTCTGAGTGTCGCGATAGGGTGTTTCATAATGAGTACGAGTAGAATAAGTTGCCCTGTCGGGTCAGACACTTATTAGGCATCTCCGAAAAACATACCTGAGTAAAACCATTTAACCTAAACAGATTTTAGTACAATTCGTACCTGTTTACGTGTAAAAAATAAAGACCGAATTAAAGGAATAGATCAAACGACGGTTTTTTTTCTAATGCCTAGTTATTTGCAGTTAATAAAAATGTTATACACACACACACACAGTCACATGTTTATCCTAAAAGTGGTAGCGAAAGGCGTACTAAAAGGCGAAAAAATAATCGGGCTCATCACAGAATAATTGTTCTAGACGAGAATCGAATCCGCAACCTCTGGCTTACCAGTCGGGATCTAAACCAACAGACTAGTCAAATTATGTAAATTAACGGTGTTAAGTTTATATGAATAAGAACTTGTGTTTTATAAAGTATTTATTCTAGTGGCTCATTGGTAAAGGTCGATCCTAACCTGAGTGTTATTATAAATGCGAAAGCTTGGATGGATATTTACTATTCACACACGCCAAAATGGCTTAACATATTGAGATAAAATTTAGAAAAAAGATAGACTATTTTTTTTTATTTTTTTTATTTATTTATTTAAGGATCTCCAACAAAGGATGTACACAAAATATCAAAAATACATTTCACACTGGTATTGGTATGTGTACTCCTTCAATTACAGTTTTTTTATGACATAGGAGGCAAACGAGCAGACGGGTTACCTGATGGAAAGTGACTACTGCCTTTTAAGCCCTCTCTAGAATAAGGGGTTTGAGTATCTACACTATAGTTTAGAAATAGATATCATCATCATCAACAGCCTTACAGTCCACTGCTGAATATAGGCCTCTCCTTAGATATGAGGTTTTGGTCTACTCTAACACGCTAGCCAGACGGGTTAGTATAGGGTTTGTTTCAAGTTTTCCTTCTCTTTGCAATGTTATTGACCTGCGTAGTTTGCTCCTTAAGTCACCGCTTATGACACCCATACGAATAGTTGTAGTAACATATGTATAACTCTTTATTCTTAATCTAACATCACAAGGATTTGAAAACACACTGAAATGCTAATAGTCTATTTTTACGGTAAACTGATTGTAAAAATTCAACGATAACGAAAGCTAAGCCAACGTTAAAGTTGAGTAGTTCCAGCGACTACCTACCTAGTCCTAGTCTTTACGTTCAGTTCCATTTCACCAAATGATGATTTTCAAACTCATCATTTGCCTGTCCTCATCCCAATGTTATTTGGGATCGGCGCAGTATATATGATTCTTCCATTCTGCTCTATTATTCGTAATTTCACTGTTTACTCCCTTCCTAGCCATATAGTTACTCACATAGTTCATTCACCTTTTCTTTGGTCTTCGTCTTCTCTTGTACCCTTCAACTGCCATACCTAATACTTTATTTTATACACTTATGCATGACATGTCCATACCAAGATAACCTCTTTACTTTTTAACTTTTCATCCATAGGCGCTACTTTCAGACTCTCTCGTAGGCCTATACTCATTCCTGACCTTGTCCATCCTAGTTACACCACACATTCATCTCAGCATTCGCATTATGGCCACCGTCATTCGCCTTTCATCCCTTCTTTTAATAGGTCAACTTTTAGAACATTCGGGACGGTAGTTCTGATGATAGTTTTATAGATTAGTCCTTTAATTTTAACGGGAAACTGGGGTTAGAAAATGTTTCCGTTATCGGCCGCTACTTCATCCATCCCGTATTGATTCGATGCTGTACAGTTCGATCGATATCGCTATCACATTGCCGAGCCGAGGTATTTGAAATGATTTTCGCACCAAACGTGGCAACAGAAAAACTAAGAAAATTCATAGATTTTATAGTTCCTAATTTGTAAAGGATTCCATAAAGGCGATGGAATCCACTGGAATATGTCCTTAAAAAACACTAATAGGATATGATATGGTCACTTAATATCAGGGCTATTCTGCTCATTTGTCGCCCTATAATACACAGAGAAAAGAAAATACGTATTTATTATAACAACATATTTATAACAAAGTTAAATAGGTTTTAGAATTACGCGCAAGTATGAGCATTTTCAACTGACTTGTTCGAGTTTACAAATGAAGTCTTAAAGCCATTACCAAGTGCTCGAAGTTTTGAACTTGCAATCTGTTTGTTTCTAGTCGAAGAAATATTAAGTGGATGATTTTGACGCCTCGCATTGTACTGCTTAAATTAGTATCAAAAGGAGAAACTAATATTAAGTTGACATGAAGTATCATAACCAATAACTCTACAATGGACTTAAAAATCTCTATTTATAGAAGAGGAATCTGGCAGACTTGTTCACTGACTGCTCGATCAACGTACAGCTAATACCGCTGGGTCTAGAAGCATGCATTTCTGCACAAAGGTTCCTTAAGTTATGTAGGTGTGCACTAAGAAATGCTTTTCAAAAAGTCCACCCCTGAGAAATTTATATGAAACTTTGTTATTTTTGATAGTAGCGTTTTCAAAATTGCGGTAAATACTCTTTACTACGCGATGCTGGGGCGGTCGCTAGTATATTATAATGGGAGTAAGAGACCCATGTTTCGGCACAGATGTGATGCCACAGTCTCACAGAACGCTAGTAATAATAATAATAATCTTACACACGGTTGTCTGAGCTCAAACTAGGCAGAGCCTGTGCTATGGTAACCAGCCGGTTATAGATGTGCAGAGCCTGTGCTATAGATAAATTACACCCAGACACAGAACAAACGATCATGCTCATCACACAAATATTTAGTCTGGATGGAAATCGAACCCACGACCTCCAGTTTTAGCAGTCAGGGTCACTAACCACTAGACCAACAGGCTCGTCTTTCGTTAAGTCTTTCCTTAAGTTAAGTTAAGTTTGTTAAGTCTTTCGTTCATTTTCACCAAGTAATTGATGTTATCGGAGCCAAAATTCCCTTCTCCGCCTGATTCTGAGGTCTGAAACGGCGACAACGCACTTATGACCCTTGACTTTCAGATGTCCATGGCTCTATGTAGTTAGTCACCAACGCTTGCGTTTGCTCCCTACATCATAAACAATGTCTATTTACATAATAAATAGAACTGAAGTATCTCTTTGTAATGTCATAGTAATGAGTTTTCACAAAGAGCTTTTAATTTTATACACTGTATCAATACCATTACGTTTCATTTTTATTTATTCTTCATTGTACAGACTATAGTCTGTACAATGAAGAACATATATTTATATAAGTCACAAGGAAATGTTATGTGTAAAGGCGAGCTTAACCAAAAACTGAGTTTTCATCCAGCAAACCTTAAAGTGAATACTGTATAGCAGGGATACGTAAGGTAAGGGCATAGTCATGCGACTTGGGAATCAGTAGAGAAAAGCGTACAAACCATTTTTTGAAAGTCTGTCAGTCTATTGGTTAATCTCCGAAACAGGTGAACTGAATTCCACCTTAACTACCAGACATATTTATGTTACAAGTATAAAGAACAAAGAAATCTCCTTATGTTTTAGATTAAAACCTCTTTATATTTTAGAATATATTTTATTTTCATGTTTAGTGGAAAAATCGTGGAAAAATGGATACAGAAATAAAAAACAAAAATTTTAAAAACTTATTTAACAAAACTTAACAAATATTAACGTCATTTAAAGGCATCACGCTTTGTATTTCAAAAGTAACTCGATGTTCTCAAAATGAAACAATTCTTTCAAATACCCATTGGTTTAAATTTCACACTATCGCTATTTTTACTTACATAGTAGAAGCTTTCAAACGATTGAATTTCACCGTCCGACATTTCGCTCCGGGCCATATGTTGCGACTTGCGACTTTCTTACTGAATTTTATTTATTTCCTGCGATGTAGATAAGTGGAGCGATAAATATGGCTATTTTATCAATTTGATTCAAACGAACCAAATAGGGAGTTACATTACTTTCAGTATTTGGAGGGTTGAAAATGATATCAATGTCTGAATAAGCTTCTGCTTGTACGCCCTTTACAATACAAAAAAATCAATGTAGATATATAGTTGTAATTTCAATAGTAACATACATTTATGTATACATAGATAGATGACTCTTTATTGTACACCAATATAGCAATCATATGAACAGAGACTTAGCAATAGTACAACAAGTTTCATCGCTTAAAGCGATCTCTATCCGAAAACCTTGGGATCTAGTTTTTTATAGTAGCTTCTACAGAATAGCAGTTGATGGCGTTCTATTTTATGAATATTTATTATATCCACATAGGTAGATAATAAATAAAGCTATAAGAACTCATTGTGTGCATAAATAATTATTTAATAAAAGTAAAATATTTAACATAACAATATAGATTGGAGAAGATCTTAGTGTAATATAAAATAATTTTAATTTGAGGGTGATAGAGCATTCCAAAAGTATATATTTTTGGTTAAAATATATTGTATATATAAACAGTTACTGACTGCATTATATTTATCTAAAGCAAGAGTGTTAGAGTATGTGACTTCTATTTGAAATAATGAGGGCTTACAGTGCAAATGTAACCTGAGCCAACCGAATTAAAACAAGACGCATTGTTGAATTTCAAACTAACGTTCAAAAGTCTTTTCAAATACGTGAACATACGTCTTTCATAAAAGAAGGGAATATATCTTAAAACATGAAAGTTGCCAGTAATTATAATTAGATAAATTGAAGCTATTATAGAAATTATTCAATTTACGGATTACCAGTGAAATTAATTATGTTAGATAGAACTAAGTAGTATTGTTGAAAGAAAATTCTTACGCCTTTGTTACGTATTAGGTAGGAGAAATGAACATTGAGCATTCGCTAGAATACAAGAACTAATTAGAGCTGCACAAAGAGAATGGTAAAACTAAAGTTCAGGTATGAAATTCAAATGAAAACAATCAAAATAATTATCTTGAGGCTTATAAATATGTTTATTTCATTTATTTATTTTATATATTACTTATGCCAGAGGTGTTCTCTATCAGTCAACTATTTAGTGACGCAGAGTAAGCGGCATAAGTGGGTGATAATATGAACTGCACTGATGGCGTAGTGGTTTAAGCGGTCGCCACGACGCGACGCTGACTACTACGCTGAGTGTTGTGGGTCCGATCCCACATGGGACGACACTTTGTGTGATCCACAAATTGTTGTTCTGAGTCTGGGTGTTCTTTGTGTCCGTTTCATGTACCTATGTTTGTAAAGTCCCCCGCGACACAGGATATATTCCTAATGCGAGAGTTGTATTTATTAAAAAAGTATATATATATATAAATATACGTTATATACTCGTATAAGTACAAACCTATACCTAAATACATATAATTTTTATCCTAAAAATAGATACATAAACATATTTTAATTATGTTCGTCTCTTTTGGCAAAAAGATGTAACATTTTAGTGAGCCCAAAGTTAGTTAAAAAGTTGGCTTACGTACTGATAAGCCGTCTTTTAAAAACGTAAATAAACAACAGGCTTAAGACAGAAGGGCCTTTGACATCACAGAGGAAAACATAAATAAAATATAACAAGCACTTACTAAAGAACAAAAGAGCTAAAAACAAATTTTATTTAATTCACTCGCAAAGTGCAATTTGAAGGGAAACGGTAAAAAGTTTCCGAAATTGCGCCGTAGCCGTGCTGTTCGTCTCGAGCCACCGTCACGTAGCATATTTTATTGTTCCCAGAAAAGTTCTTTCAGAAATTTCTCATCGTAAGCAATGTAAATAAATAAATGATGTCGAAAAAAGTCTGTTCTTTGAAATAAATCATACTCTTTGCTCATAAAATCTTTTGTAATGAATAAACCTCACATTGAATTATTATGAGTGAGTGACTACAAGCTTTTTGTCTTTGGAGTTAAGATACGTTATGAATCATTATGGCAATAGCCGTTGAATAATGTACATCTATTCTATTGTTTGCAACCTTACAAATATTTCCTCTACATTTTCATGCATACCCACATTTGGAGAAAACATAGTAAGATATGTCTACTTACCAATTTCTCGGAAGCGGTAAAATCGATTTGAATTGTATTTGATAAAGTTATATAAATATACCAAGGTAACCCCTGATACCAATTTTGTGAAATTGTTTGTGATTTAAAAATATCTACAGTTATGAAATTATACCTAGATATTTGTGTGTCATATCAGAACTGTCTTGAATTTTTGTTCTCATTTATCTATATCTACAATAATCCAATAAAACTGAAGTATCAAATTTGTTTAAAATTTGTTAAAAAATTGATAAACCTAGCGAACGATTGGTCAGATTCTAATCATTATTTTTGTTTTGAATATAATATTCATTGAGGAAGATCATACGCTATACCAATATTTGCCCGTAGCTTTTTTGGTACAGAACTTACTTTTCAACTAGATGAAAGAATTGCTATGGTTTTTCCTATGACATTAAAATGATGATCAATTCCGAAGTTAGGAAGTGAAGTCTTACAAACAAACCAACTCATTTCAATAGTTCTCGGAAAACCGGAACCTTTAGCGAATTGATATCGGTTTTACATTTTGACTTCTTTTGTGGTACGGCAATCAAAAATCGAAAGCAATGGCATTGTTGTCACTTTGATTGTTTGTTTTGTTCAATAATGTTGGCAAATAGGCAAGAATGTGTTACCGAAGCTTATAAACACTAGCAATTATTGCTTCGACATTTGGTGTAGTCAATGGTTTTATTAGATGGAAAGACAGCCTTCCGCTAGATGTGGTTCGACCCCACTTTTCGGTAAAAAACCGGACTCTACCTTAAGAATGAAAGTTAATATTGCTGTTCTATGAACTTCACGAAATATAGATTTAGATACACAGTCAACTTCCAAGCACAGAACAAAATTTGTAATTTATTTATTTTCTGTGAAATACCCACAAATCATAGATTTTTTCATCATTAATTATTTATTTTACTTGTGCTTAGCAATTTTTTACTTCTAGATCACGTCTAGATCAATACTCATATTAAAAGTACTAAACTTAACTTTAAAGTAATAAGTGTCATAATTAGTTAAAATATAAGGTTTACGCATATTTATTATATGCCGGGTCAGCAAGCTGAAGTGGCAGTGGGCTGGCCATATTAGCTGCAGAACCCACAACCGTTGGGGAAAACGGGTTCTTGAGTGGAGACGTCTCGGCAAACGTAATGTAGGACGCCCACAGGCCAGGTGGAGCGACGATTTACGCAAGATGGCTGGCAGGAGCTGGATGCAAGAAGCCCAAAATCGATCAAGTAGCGTGCAATGGGAGAGGCCTATGTCCAGCAGTGGACTGCGATATGCTAATGATGATGCATATTTTAACAAATTTTGACAATTCTGATTATATAATCGTTGACTTAGAAATTTAATTCAAGGAACTACATACTTTAGTGTAACATGTTAATTTCAAAACGATATCTCCAGATGTTCTTGAGTAAAAGCGTTTAAATACAAAGACAGATAAACCGATAAAGAAGTAAGGGAACGAAATAAATGAAGGTTTTTTGTTGGAACGGAAACTTAAACCATAAAATTAGCACAAATCACATCGAATGAAAACTTATTTTAGATAACATGAATAGGTATAAAATTTCTCACAATAATATAAATCTGAACATATTCTGCTGTCTCATCAAACAATTTCAAACCAACACAACAAACAATCTGAATTAGACCCAGGAAAGCCACAAATACTTGCTGTGTATATATTATAATTACATGAAACAAACACGAAGAACACCTAGGCTCATAACATAAATTTGTGAATTACATTTTTTTTTATTGTGTTTGAATGGAGGAAATTTGCAAAAGACATATGTCAAGTTGTAGAAGATCGGTAGTGTAGGATTTTTACCAACTAAGAACCTCCCCTCTCTTGTACCTAGAAATGCGGAACCGCGCTAGCATTACTTCACGGTACTAGGACCCCTCTGCGGCTACTCCTCCTCCTCCCTTACAAATCCCGTCATTGATGTCTAGTTGTTTGCTTTTCTTGGGTTCAAGGGATAACCTCTTCCGGTCTTAGTCACACTCCCTTCTTACTATGCCAACATAGCCTTATTTCAGCCCAACGTTGGCAGATGAAGAAGGTATGCTCGGTGGAGTCAACTTCTCCCGAACAGTACTCGCAATCGGGACTGATTCGGATACCATACGGCTACACCATATTGCATTGAACTGCACGTGTACAGTAAGAAACTGTGTAAGGTAGTAATCCACCTTTTTTTTCCGTGCGGAAATCCCCTCGGATACCACCGGATATCGGTGGCATGTCGGACACGAACCGACTAAAACCGCACGCCGTCTCGGGTACCAATAGTCGGGGAACCAGGTATACCCTAGAAAGGAAGTCCCTGGTGCTGGTAGTAATCCACCTGACCGTCTGCCATAACGTAAAGGTCTCCTCACGTTCTCGAGACCTAACGTTCATCAAAGGTTCTTGGCCAGCCTCTCGAAACCCAGAAGGTCGATTAGAATTGAACCGGAAATGACCAGCACAGCCACCTCAGATACCGTTCGATAGGTACAGGCTATTCTCAGTGCGCCTCGATGTTGTACCGATGCGAGTCGTTTCCGGTTTCTCTCTACTCTAAGAGCCTCCCCTCAGACCTTCACTCCGTAGACCAGACCAACACTCCTAAGGATCAAGGAAGATCAAGGAGTAGTCGCAGACGAGCTGCGACTACTCCTTGATCTCCCGACATTTGGCAGTAGCCGAGAGAGACTTGCCACTGTCATCGCCGCTGGAACCACAAAGTGGTGTCCTAAGTAGGAAGCGGCGGACGTAGCGATCGCTTAAACCATTACGCCATCCTTGCAGTCAATATAAACTAACAATGTTCATTATTAATTAGAAATGCATATTTTATACGTTTATATATTTTATATATTTATACGTTACTATCATTCAAATAAACTTTAATAGGCTGACTATGATGATGATGAAATAATCGTTCACGGAATAATAGTTCGTTTTAATTAATATTGGTTCAACTTTATTTTTAAACATATATATATATACCATCGAAATAATAAGCATAGTGCGCTTCTATTTAATATGGCGCAACAATGCGCTACCCTTCGTAAGGTGTACTACAAAAACTTAGTTAAAATGTTTGAATTATCCTCTAATTTCTTTCATCTATTCAAATATTTTAGTTCCTCAATGAAAATACGTAATTTAAAATGAATTTTGTCTTGTGAAAGTTAAAGAATTTTAAAGTAAATACATAGGTAATAATAAATTAAATTCCTTTACATAAAAACTGTATTATTTAGCTTCACAGTTTAATTTATATAACTGCGTACAGTGATTGATTTACTTTTCACATTCGTTTCAACAAGCTAAACTAACGGAGAAAGCCCTTGAACCAATTAGAAAAACTCGCCGTAAGATTGATATTCCCGCTATTGTAGGCGTATTCATTGCAATTAATTTACTAACTTTGCTCAATATTTTGGCAGTGTAAAGTATTATTGAAAATTGAAATGTCAGTTTATAGATTGACAAGATAATAATGTTAAAAGAAATAGATTGATGTCCACTCAATAAAAATATTTAAACTTGTCTCAGTCAGCAAAAATAAGTATGACCTTAAAAGTATTTAAAAGTATAATGTTTAGATCGGTGACGTTGTCATTTTTTTATGCAGATAATTTTGGAAAAATCAAGATGAATCGGTTTGAAAATAATAATAAAACGTGTTAATAATTACAATGTTTCCTAAAATTGTTAGTATTTTGTGTTATTTAAAAGTCCTACTAAACAATCATATTACTTGACAACACCTTTTTTTACATGTACGAGTTTTAACTTCAAAAATTAAATAATAAGCCATTGGCTTTGTTCTTCTTTCATTTGAGTATATTGCGGTTGAATTAAAAGTCTTCATGAAAAAAAATGCAATAAAGCGCATAAATAAAAAGGCTATCACTTCGCTACGAGGTTGTCAAATACAATTTAATAGAAATTTCGTCCTAGCGTCAAATCCGTTCAATGTAACGGGATAACCGTAACCGCCACGCGAGCATGACGTTGTACAAAAAGCTATCAGAGCTAATTGTGTGCCAACCAAAGAAATTTTCGATGGAAAGAGCTGATCGCCCCATTGATAAGGGTCCATTATAGTAAACTTGAAGTAATTCAAAAGAAACTTTGTGCATACACCCATATATTTAACAAGTCTTAACGAGTTCGGTTTTTTATTTTATTTTCGCGTGATTGTATTTACAAAGTTTTTATCGACAACTTTACACCAATTTTAACAGAGTAATAACTGTAATTGTTATTAAAACAACCGGTTCTTAGATGTTAAATTAGTTTTATATGGTCACATTTTGAGTAGACTACGAATAAGATTAGGTGGTTACTAGGTCTGCGAGCAAGTTATGCTTGCGAAGGAGATGGTGGAGCGGGACCGGGAGAGGTTTAGAACTCTCCCGGCCCACCAGGCTCCGGAACGGGCCAGATACCGGAGACGACTCAGGCGCCGGAAGTCGCAGAACGACCTCCGTCCTCCATAAGCGCAGGCCTGGGGTTGACGGTGAGGCCATCTGTCACCCTAGCAGAAGCAGACCGGGGTGGCGGCGAGCCTTCAGGGAGCACAGATGAAACATGGGGGTTCCCACACAGGGGGGGGGGGGGTCGTCTACCCGCCGTAGATGGCCCGAGGTACGTTGGGGCAAAAGGGATTTCCTTTCTAGGGTTCCTCGACTACTGGTACCTGAGACGCCGTGTGGTTTTAGTCGGTTCGAGTCCGACATTGCCACCGGTATGTGGTATCCGAGGGGATTTCCGCACTGAAAAAAAAAGGTGGTTACTAGGTCATTAATGTCTTATTTTCTAGGACAATGTAAATACATAATATTATGTTTTAAATTTCATCTCTAAAATCTATGTTATAAGGTGTATTTTACCTACCTAGATTTCGCTAGCTGCAGCTATTTTCCTTTTTTTTATGTTACAAACCCATTGAAAGAGCACGGCACTTAAACATATTGCGTCGTGCTATTGAAAATTTCCTGACAGAAAATCCAACACGTATTTTCTAGATTCAGTAATCGAATAGAAGACCACACAATCGTACTCAAACGTAAGCACTGAATTATGGCACAATACTAGACTTACAGTATCAGCTATTTTAGAAGTAGTTCATCTTCTATGTTCAGCTTTAAAAAAAAACGAGCAGAATTTATTTATTTATTTTATTAATTGATTTATTTAATACTTTATGCACAAAAAAAAGTACAAAGGGGGACTTAATGCCGGAAGCATTCTCTGCCAGTCTACCTTGGGGTGGTGTAGATATAAGTGATTAGGTGCAATAAACTCTCGTACCAGGGATTTCCTTTCTAGGGTACACCTGGTTCCACGGCTACTGGTACCCGAGACGACGTGCGGTTTTTGGTCGGTTCGGGTCCGATTTAATCACCCCGGTGGGTGATATCCGAAAGGATTTTCGCACAGGAAAAAAAAGTGCAATAAACTCAATAACAATAACAAGACTTTAGTGTGGGTTGTCATTTTTTATCAATCACTTTTTTTGTTGAGATTTATTTGAATCGCATGAAAAAGTAGTAATAATTTTTTACAGTTGGACAAGGTCTAAAGATCCGAGGCCTCATATTATGTATCTTTATCAGATCAGCAGTAATATACAATTTATTTGGGGTCAAGACAGCGTGATTATAATAAACATGATACATTAATAATAACTCTTAAATATTGCAAACTTGCATATCAGGAAATCGAATCAGTGATGATTGACATTTTAGTAATAAATTAAACAAGCGCTACCTCTTAAACAACCTCTAGAGCTACCTGATTAATGATAGTCAATCAGGTTTCATGATAAAAATAATGATTGTTTTCACTTTCGTTTTACAAAATATTGTAACAAAAACAAGATTTACCTAATTTCTTGACTGCGGTAAAATGTAGAGGAGAATATATGTTTGTTTGAATGATCTATGAATATACTAAACACATACAGCAATTTTGATAAATTATAAATTTATATATTTTATTAAAAAAACCAGTATATACTGGTTTTTTTAAACGGTATATAAACTCAAACTATTTATTTAACTTTTATACACCGACCCGTCTACTACAACTACACCAGATTTATTACCAACAATAGTGTTGTCAGCGATTGTTCGATCTCACCATTTTCGAGAGCTGAATCGGTCACATCCTCATCATAATAACCATATTACATATAACAAGCACACATATAACAAGCACCAGCTTCTGAATAAACAATGTATATTTCGACGACGGGGACTTGGTTGCAGTAGTGCGAATGTAAAAAACACTAGTGATAAAATGAGAACTAACAGAAAATGTATGATTGAGAACTGAATTATTAGGTCTTTACCTATGAAATTGCCGTTTTGTATTCAATAAGTAAGTAAAGTGAGAGGCAGTACAAAATGCCTTTGAAGAGTTTGTTGCCTCCTGTCCAGCTGATTTTTACAAGAATCATCAATAAACTGCCAATGCGTTGGCAAAGATGCGTCGATTGTATGGGTGATTACTTCGAATAACAGAAATAAAAAAAGTTTGAAAAAATAAGTACTTTCACTTATTGCATACAAAATTTCATAGGTAAAGACCTATTATATGTAGTTAGTTTAAATACTGTCGATCATACCACATTAAGGAGAAAGTTCACAAAGGAACAAACAACAAACTCTTCAAAGAAACTTGAGTATACGAGTTAATTCCTTATTATTGTACTAGCTGATTCCCTGCCATGCTTCGCTGTGATATATTGTGGTTACATTGAGCGAAAAATAGATATGTAAAAGTAATCTTTGAAGCGGGTTGAATATCGTATCAAAATTTTAGTTCATTCGATGCAGAATTTTTTGAGATTTTAAAGCGTACACAAACCAACTTAACATTTTATTTATTCTTTAAATTTGAAAAATATACAGATTCTACTACAGAATCTACTATTTTATCAAACAATTAGTACGTAAAACTAGCTTTGGTAGATTCATGACAGCAGTATAAATAGAAGAAAGGAAACAACAATAACAAACAATATTTCCTCTGTAGTCGAGTGCAATGGCGGCGCGAATCTGTTTTCTCTCAATGATTTGTCTCCAAAACGTACCGAATCTGTGCTGGGCGCCAGCCAAATGTGCAATTTCAACAATAATATCTACACATTCAATCAAACACCTAAATGTCACACAATAGAGCTGAGAATAGTTTGTGATACGTACAGTTATATATTTGTAAGTACGTTGCTTGAATACCAGTGGATTCCCAGGCTAGTGCCAGACGGGCCACTCGAATGACTCTAGTGATCCTACTATGAAAATAATATTTTATTATTGTCATAATATGTGTTTTGGTAGTGTTTGTTGCTGTTTACCTCGTAATGACGAGTAAGAAGAGTACATTTGTTAAGATCAAGGTCACGTAAATAAGTATGTATTGCAAATACTTATTTATTTGACCTTGGTTAATTGAAAAATATCTTCGTATCAGAAGAAGAAAGTTGGTTAATAATAATAATAATAATAATAATAATTTATTTTCAGACTAAGTCCATATAATTGTTAAGCCTGGAATCTTATATTCCGAGATTAACCAATCTTTTTTGTTGACATGAAGGAGAGATCAGAAAGATCTGTCGGACTTACCCCGGTGTTAACTTGCCTGTGATCGAGAAGCGAAAATCACCACTGCATTCTTTCGCGTTTTCCGATGGGCATTGAACTATCCAAGATGAATCTAATCACCTGTTGTCAATATACCTGTCGGGTGCACTCTCGTGATAAGCATGTACAAAAAAAAAACACGTGCTTTAAAAATACATCGCCATCCCTCGTTTTGTCCACTAATAGCTAGTGGACAAAACGAGGGTTTATACATGTTTATTTTTAGCAATAATTTTATATTTCAAGAACTTTTTATTTATATTAAATATATATTTATATTATTTACCGCATAATATTTAATTGAGTGACAAGTTTGTTTATAATATATATGCAGTCGCCTTTTTCGGAATGTTCTTCACTCAAAACTTCTTGACTAAAAATGTATGATGAATAATTTTTTTGCCCAACTGCCGTAGCGTTTCTAAAAAAATAACTATTGTGGACTACTGTTACTATATTTTTATCTAGTTCAAGATTGGACAGGCCAGAATGATGTGAAATAATACAAAAACGTCGACAGTTATCACGACATATTTTCAAAATCTTTTGACTTGATTTTATACTAACTAATAATTTGTGTGTGGTTGAATGGGTTTGGTTTGGAATTGGGTTTGGGTTGAATGGATGTGATTCTGGAACTTACAACATCTTTTTTCAGCTGCCTAATATTTCAATAACTTCAAAACATGAATGGGATTAAAATAAGAAAATGTTAAGTTTATTGAATTTCTAAATGGAGCTGTTAAAACGTTAACACAATTTTACGGTCTCATTTCGCCCCAGTAACACGAATAATCTTGACATACATTTAATGCTCGACGGAATTTCTTCTGCCCGTTATTGCTCTTTAATTACGTACTTCTCTCGGTTTTAACTCTCGTTTTAGAAGAACATAAAGTACCACAACTGTATTTCACACGTCATGAACAAAGTTGTGATTTTTAACTTATCTACAGCGTTCAACATGCAAAGGAAAAAACCATAATGAGGCCATTCGAATTCTTAAATTGCATAACGTGGAAAAATGAAGTCATTTCACAAGGTGGCGAAGGGGGAGTAACCGACCACCCTGCATTTTTGCACGACCACAAAACGCCTAGTATTTCAGAGCACCAGGTCTAATATAAAGTTGGGCATCATTTGACTGTGCGAAGTTGCCTCTAAATGTTTGAAAGGGGGAACCCATTTCAGTCGAAATGCAGCTTAATTAAAGTTTAGCCTTGCTGTTGAGAGGGAATGGCCCGCCCTCATAATTTATTCCTGCGGGATATAATTCGGCCGGATTTAGTAACAAACGCGCCAACGAAAACGTTAGGGTTTAGCCAGATTTCTATATAAACATGTTTTGAAGGGCACCGCTGGTCGCGAAATGATTGAGATTAAATTCAAAGCACTCCACTTAAAGTTTAAATTTCAATCGTTCGTTTGAGGCCGGCTCCTTTTGTATTTCCTCGGCAACGATTCGCATTTTTCACAATTACTTGGACGTTTCACCGTAAATCTATCTTCTTTGTCTCGCGGTTGGATTTCATTTAAGAAACAAATTGCAGCATTGACTTCTTTTGAATTAAATTGATTGTACCAATAACTATTATTCTTCGATAATTTATCATTTATAAAATGTGTTAATTTAGTACTATAATTTGTTCATTTAAGTTTGATTCGGAGTTCATTTATCACATGTCTTAATAAAATAATTTCATAGTCGACTTTTTACCTGGCAAACAAAAACTAATATTTAACATAGAATATACTATCATTATCAACTTAGCAAAAAAAATCTTGCGAGGAGGCCTTGTGCTAGTAAAGGGCATACAACGCAAACACCCATACTACTCCATACTAATATTTTAATGTGAAAGTGTGTCTGTCTGTCTGTTTACCTCTCTGTTACCTCTTCACCCTTAAACTGCTGAACGAATTCAGATAACATTTAGTACAGATATAGTTTCAGTTCCGGGAAAGGACATAGGATAGTTTTTATCTCAGAAGTTGTCCTTTAAGGGGGTGAAAAGGGCGGTCAAAGTTGGTAAGGGGATCAATAACCGCTGATTTGATCTAAATTCATGTTGTGAATGCTAAATTTGGATCACTGTCTCCTATCTCAATGTACCTGTCTCCTATTGTTTCCTGTAATATATAATAACAGTAATCTGTAAACGTACCTTTCAGAAATAAATAACCAAATAATTACTCTATTGGATAATAACTGTTTTCTTAACGCAAACACATATAATCAATCAATCAAATCAATCGTGATTTTGAGATTAATAATTAAATTACGTGAATAAATTTACTAAGTATCACAGTATTGTTCCAAAACCTCTTAGCTTTTTATCGGCATCGGCTCCATTTAAGTAGTTACGCCGATAAATAAATATCAGTCGTATCATAAACCTAAGTATTTAATCCTTATCACGTATTTATCCGTATCTAGCTATATTTAGTTTGGGATTATTTTTTTACCGAGACACCTTACACACGCCTGTCTGATCAAACACTCGGCGGAGTCTGTACAATGATATCCAGACTGCTGATAAACATGCTTACATATTACTAAACTAGCTGAGACCCGCGGTGTTACCCGCGTTTGTTGTTATAACCGCGGGCAACGCCGCGGGGCGAAGCTAATCTAAGTTCCTCCTTATGTCATCAGCTATCTGCCAGTGAAAGTCCCGTCGAAATCGGTCCAGCCGTTCCAGAGATTACCCGGAACAAACAGACAGACAGACAGACAGATAGACAGACAGACAGAAAAAAATTGTGAAAATGTTATTTTGGCATATGTACCGTGTAAACATACATATGCATTTAGTAAAAAGCGGTTATTTTAATATTACAAACAGACTCTCCAATTTTATTTATTTGTATAGATATCTACATGTTTTAGATAAACTACACTCACATAAGAGGCAGAGGCATCTTGCCTATTTATAGTCTATTTTGTATGTTATTAATCTTTTATTTTATTTATAGGCATTGAATGTAATTTAGTTTAGTTTTGCCAAGACGACCGGATTGCGTAGTGGTTTGTGTAACAGACTGCTACGAGTATTCCAAAGGTCGCGGGTTCGATTCCCACTCAATTCAAACATTTGTGTGTATGAACATTTAATGTTTGATTTGGTCTGGGTGTTTCTATGTATAATATGTATGTATTTACAAAAAAAAAGTATATATATGTATTTATATCAGTTGTCTAGTACCCATAATACAAGCTCTGCTTAGTTTGGGACTAGATGGCATTGTGTGAATGTGGTACAATATTATTATTATCTTTATTTCATTCTTTATACATATAAATTACATTTTTAAATATATTTATATACAAAAACAAAAAAAAAATACATTTAAAATTATAAAAAATAGTATCCCATCAGTATCGGGTACAGGGACCAAGATATCGGTGGTTAGGACTCCAGAGACAGAAACTTCCTCATAATACGTGCCGTATCGAGGAGAACTGCTTTCTGCGTCAGACCCTTAATCCAACTGCCTAACGCGAGCCTCTGAAGACGTTGGTCGAGGCTCTTAGCAGTATCTTATCGCTCTCTTATTATTATTATTATTATAATCTTTATTTAAGGAACAAAAGTAAGAAAATTAAAAAAAATAACTGTAGAATAATGTGTTGTATATTTAATTACATATTTCATAACACATGGGACCAAATGTTACATAATATCTGCGATAACTCCTTAAGTTTTCACATAACAATTAAGATACAAAACTATTATGATTACGAGCAAGTAAGTACAGTCGAGATAATGGAAACTGTGGTAAAACTTCTATGATATGATATTAATTGTCTTACGAACTATTTATTAGCGTTCGAGTGAAGACTAGTTAAGGATCTATCACTTTGTGGGAACTTTTAATTACTACTACTTTATGATCTTATTCCATTTTAGAGTAAAAGGTTACTAAATAATTGAATTTATTTCGATAAAGAAACTAAAACCGTGGAAGAGCCATGCATAGCGAGGAAGAGCCATGATTCGGCACGAATGATACCACTCGACCGGAGTGATACCACGGCCTCACAGAAAACCGGTGTTAAGCAATTCTTTCGTTACCTTTCACTGAGCGAGTGGGGCTACCGGAGCTCAATTCCCCCCTCCCACTGACTCGAGCGGGAGGGACTCCAAGGTCAGAAACGTACTTGTGACTTTTGAGTTGCAGGTGTCCATGGGCGGCGGTAGTTGCTTTTTATGTTAGAGGGGGCAGACGAGCAAACTGGTCACCCGATGGAAAGTGACCATCGCCGCCCATGAACGTCTGCAAACTCAGGAGTCACAAACGCGTTGCTGGCCTTCTAGGAAGGAGTACGCTCTTTTCTTGAAGGTTTGAAGGTCAATTCGGTCTGGAATTACCGCAGACGATAACCCGTTCCACAGATTGGTTGTGCGGGGCAAAAAGTGTCTCGAAAAGCGCACAGTAGTGGAGCGCAGACTATCCGGGTAATCTGTATATTTGAAAATTTTAAGTTGATTTGTGTAGGTAGGCTTCAAAAACTTAAAAAGTCTTGAGCTCAAATGTTGATACGTTAAACAACAAGCGTCAAAGATTGTTTTTGAGTATCTATTTTTCGCGTCAGTTTTGTTCTTCATTACTCATCAATGTTACCACAATGTGCAACATCGAACCGTTGCAGGGCACAGCTAGTCATTATTATAATTTGAATTAAATAAATTTGAAAAATAGATTTAAAAAAGATGATCTTAACTAAACTATTTAGAAACAGACCTTTCTAATTACTTCTCATCCTCCGCCAGTTATATCAAAATGAGATAGACCAGCAGGGGTTTTAACTTTTTTTAGTGAACATATGGTATAGGAAAACAAACGAGCAGACGGGTGACATGATGGTCAGTAACTACCGCCGCCCATGGACACTTGGAATTCGAGAGTCACAACTACGTTGTCGTCTTTTGAGTCCCCCTCCCCCCAGAATTGGAGGGGAGGGTTTGGTCACTCACTCAATCGGAGAAAAACAAAAGAATTGTTTAACAACAGTTTTCTGTGTGGTATCACAACGGCACAGCTGGCTAACTTTTGCCGAAGTATACATATAAAACAAAGAAATATCTATACAAATATATAAAATTAATGTGTTTGTTTGTAATGTGATCACCGTTATTTGGGACCTATGCATAAAAACCAGTGTAAATTATTTTTTGTCTCTCTGTTTATTTCGGGTAATCTTCAAAATGGCTGAACCGATGTTGATAATATTTTACTACCAGGTGTATATAAGGGCAACTTAGGCTATTATTTCTCTCAGATAAACCCCATAAAAGTCGCGAGTACCGGCTAGTTATAAAATAAGATAGAGATTACTGAGAATAGGGTTATTAAAACAAAGGGACATATCTTGTCAGTTTCTAAGACGACTGTAGAAGCTATTTGCATTATAGTGACTATCTTTTTCTACGTGAAAACCCACCGTAAATTGTGACACGATCCATCTGATTAAACAGAATAACTCTATGTGTTCAAAATGTGCGAGAATCTGGTGCCCAGAACAGAAGTTGAATCATATTCTGGGTACCAGTGTCACGTGTTGTGACACTGGTACCCACAATATGATACTACTTACTGTGTTATATTATCAGTGCACCATTCACAAAATCGCAACAAAATTGTTAATCGTTAACAAAATAGTTGTATCGGTTTCAAACCGTCTGAATTCCGGAGGTCATGAATTTTCTGTTACTGTCTGTCTTCAAAAACACAAAAGAGGAGGTTCTCAATTCGACTGTATGTTTATTTCGTATGTGTGGTACGCGATATCTCAATGTCACTTGTTGACCAATTTTTTAAATTATTTTTCTCTTATAATGTCACGTAAGAAAGGTATCTATTACTATTATGATGTTACGTGTTATATTGAGGGTCGCACATATTTTGTTTTTTTTCAATTAGATTTGTAATATTTTTTAAATTTTTAGTGCTCTTTATTTGTATTATTAGAAGTCGGTTCAACTTTTTTTAAAGGATTTATAATAGTCTGACGTTTTTATTTCAACACCAGTTCTGGTCGCGAAATATTTCGCCTGTAAAATCCTTTACAACAAAATATATTATTTATGCATTCGTTCTCACTTAAATAAGACAAGTTATAATGACATGAACACACTATTCATATTAAATTATTTAACTACACAGATTATTTTAAAATTAATTGCATAATATATCACAACAAGTTAAAACGTAGAAATTAGTACGCGAAACTCAAAAACTATCAGCTTCGAGGGACCACGCTAAATTTAGCGAGTGAAATTAAATTAGCCACATATGTTGTATATCATATTTGGGGTTTGTCCAGGCGGCTCCTAATTTAACTGTTTATATTCATAGCGTCAACTCCATGTTGTATCGTGCGGGGCTTTGTTTATCTCATACACGACAAATTTGTCTCTAAAAAGTTTCACCGACATGAGACTTTCATAGACATTGCTGGCAGTTTTTTTTTTGTTTGAGTGTGAGTGTTTTATTTCAGTTCTCGGGCATTTGTTGGGAATACTAATCAAAAGTTAAATTTGTTGGTTTTTTTAATTAATGGAATGAATAATACTAAGAATTTTTATGCTTGAAATGAGTGCAGCATCTTTTTATGTATAGCTAGCACTTCCTGGTAAAAAGCCAGCCTTCGTATGGAACAGTATTTTGATTGAATTATTACAAATGATCATTTAAGCATGTCGACCTTTTAGTAAAAATTCTTTAGCATATGCGCAGTGCCAAATTTTTAAAGTGAATCTGCTTTGGAATCTTCTGATTTCAAACTCGATGAAACGAAAATGCGTCACAATAAAGAAACAAACACATAAATGTTTAGAATTAAGTCGGCGAGAAAATGAGATAGAATCCATTACACATTATTTTAAATATAATATTTTGAAAGTGTGAATATTTTATCTTTTTTATTTAATACTAGCTGGTACCCGCCAATTTCGTTCTCGTGAAATTTGAAAAACGTTGCCTTAGTGGGGTCACCAGGTCCGGGCAAAATTTTATAGGGTTTTTCTGAGGTAAAAAAACACGTTTTTAGAAAGCCACCGGGAAAAGGTGGTGTTTAATAAATAATAATAATTTCACAAGGGCAGGGCCTGTACTATGGTAATCAATAATAATGTAATGCCTGCCAACCTGTATATCGAACATACAGTGTACAATCAGGTAAGTTTACTTTAAAAAATAAAGTAAACTTAATATGTAAGACAAAATAAATTTTAAAAACAATAATAAATATCTCAATTTAAACGAAATCATTTATTTCAGTACCAATTTAGATTGACTAGTTAATGCTTTGTTAAAACACAATTTTGAGTTAAAAGAGCTTTTTAGTGAATGATGGTGTAAATCCTTTCATTAAAATTGTTCAGCCACAACGTTTTATAAGATTCGTGAATTGGATTCGTGAAATAAAACTAATTAAAACGGAGGGAAACCGACAACCTTTGAAGACTCTGTTTGAATTTCAGAAATGGACAAGGATAATGTTCGACTTAAGATATGGTAAAAAGAGGTTATGATCATTATCATATTAATTTGCAAAGGAAATAAAGCTAATTAATGGTGGTGCTAAGTGTCTGAAGACTGTTCTTCAAGAAGAAAAGATAAAAACTTATTACTACGACTTTCGTTAGCTGAATTCGATTAAAGAATCCTATGTAGCTTTCGTCAATCAGTAGTTATAATGTAATTGTGCTCTTAAATTGTAAGTATTCACAAAACACATACACTTCCAATCTTTCCTAATATAATATTTGTAACTATCTAGCTTAGCTTTGTATCATCATCGGCCTATGATTCTATAGTAGACGATAGATGGGATAAGTATCAAAAAGATTTGGTTTTAGTGGCTGTAAAAATCGATAGGTTGATAAGTATTAGTTGATAAGTACTAACATAGTTATTAAAAGTAAAATTTTATAGACGCGTGGTTGGATACGTGGCACATTGACGTGTCATGTCAGTTCTGTCAGAAATGAAAGATTGCCACATTGAAAAATGTTTCCTTTATCAAACCTTACTTGATTTTTAGTTCCTTTGTGTATGTTGTTTTTAACTTTTGTTTTATTTTATGAAATTAATATTATTCTATTCTATTCTAATATGCAATAACATAATTACTATACTATAAGCACGATATGAGCAGTTTACGGTTGATGGCATTAAATCGTCTTGATATCATGTCTCTTGTCAGCTTGTGCTTGATGCATTCAGGTGTCATTCCAAAATGTATCGACAAAACTGCATCAGGATTGACAAATATTGGTGGTGAATTCAAATGTGCACAATCAAATCCAATTTAAAAGCAGTCATGTTTCTTTCGATGCAATCTCTAAAGTGTTTCTGTTTACCTACGCTTTTATAAACAGAAGAAAACGTGATAGTAGTTGAGAAGGTTAGAACCTTCTGATTTTTATATAACAATAATTAAGTTTTTTGACGACCGAATGGCGGTTCGATTCCCGCACAAGTCAAATATTTGTGTGCATGAAAATTTAATGTTTGATTTGGTCTGGGTGCTTCTATGTATAATAAGTATGTATTTACAAAAAAAAGTATATATGTATTTATATCAGTTGTCTAGTACCCATAGTACAAGCTCTGCTTAGTTTGGGACTAGATGGCGTTGTGTGAATGTGGTACAATATTATTTATTTATTTATTTTATTTCACCAAACACACATTCAAAAATTTAATAACAACTATAATTATAACAAACATAAGTAGACCTAATTTACATCAAACGTTTGCATGCCTCGCTAAGGAACTTATTAAAACGTTACAACGCAAATAAAAGTTGACTATTATAATTCAAAAACCATTGAAACTACTTCACAACATTCCTAAGTAAACTTTTAGCGGTTACTATCCCTTTTAAGTTATAAGACTAAAGCGATTTTGCTAAATTTATTAGAATATCACAAGATGTATTAATTTTTTACTTTTTAATGTATTGGATAAGGAGTTTGCAGTAACATACTGACAAGAATGTAACACAAACAGAAATTACATTTTAAAATGAACTATTTTTTCTTTTAATTTGTTAAAAAATGTTAATTCTAAAACAGAAGTCGTAATGAAGTTTCAGACACCAAATAATGAAGTTCTTTCTCAACATCAAAGTTGTATCAAGATAAAAAGCTCTCAACAAAAAGCAAGAAAAGAAAAAGCTTTTTTGTTGAAATAAATCAGAGTAAAAAAATACACACACATACAATAAAATGTCTTGTATGGCGATCAAATTATTTGCCTACTATCAGAGGAGCTCGAAGAAACTTTTCCATATGTCATAGAATATTTCTTCAGTTTTCTATTTCTATGTTCGAAACATCTTAGCAAGTACACATTTATAAAAAACGATTTCAATTTTACTAGAAATTTAGGACAAAGCCGGTGTTTCTAAAAATCGAATCCTTCCGCTTTCATTTGTACTCGAGGATGTAACAGAATTCCAGGCAGAAACAGTTGAAGCCAGCCTTCAACTATTTTGTAAGCCACCCCTTTGATCGGGTTTCCGACTGCAGCATTCCATTGGCAATAGCTGTTGGTGATTCCGTGATAATAAGTAGAAACTTTCTGTATAAACTTATGTAAGTTTAGTGTGGAATTCTGCTTTGTTCAATTTATTTACCAGCTGGAATGTCGGTCTTTTTCATGCTCTTCACTTTATTCAGCGTGAAATAGTTAAATTATTAACTATGGTTAATTTTGAGGTTAATTATAACTTCGCTAGAATAACGTTATTTTAATTGTTGTTATTGTGATTATATTAGAACACATGTGTGACCAAGGCAATTTTTTACATATATATATTGGACGTGTAGTGACAGATTAAGAATACGGACTGTCACCAACCCTTTTCATCTAAGGAGCAAACTACGAAGGATAACAGCACTGCAAAGAGCAGGAATATTTGAAACTAACCAAATGCCAAAACCTCTTTTCTAAGAAGAGGCTTATGTCCAGCCAGTTAACTACAAAAGGCGGTTGATAATGATTGCACGAACTCGTACTTACGATATATTGGATATTTTGAGCATCTCATGCGCCAACATTATGATGAATACAATAAATAAATTGTATTCTTTAAATTTCCACCCTTAGCGGGTTGTATTTTTTCTTCAAATTTGATTGAGACTAATCGAGACCAATTAAAAAATAGTTCTAAATTGGTTCATAAATGCCGGAGTTTTGAGGTAACAAACATAAAAAAATAACTTTTTTTAAATCGGTTAAAAAACAATTTCTTGTTTTACAGCTTCATTATAGAATACTCGTATAAACCTCTTTAGAAGGAAAACTCTTTTATAAAAATAAACAAAAACAGTCAGGAATATAATTAATTAGCTTTTGTTTGTGACTAAATTACATAATGTGAAAGGATTTACATTTCTGGCCTTCATTTGGCTGTTTTGTCCTAGAATCTGCACCACGAGATTAAAACACCAAAGTTATATATTTAGAAATAAATACGTGACAACATATCAAAGACATAATTTATTGTGAAATAGTTGGTTTTTTTTTGTATATATTTTTCGTTTATACTCGTTCATTAGTGTTCCTTCTGCGTACTTATTACTTGTAGAATAGGGTTCTTTATCGTAGCTTTAATATTATTGCTTTCGAGCTTAATAAAAACTTCTATCTAAATTGAGATAATCTTGTGAGCCAGTGAAGATCATTCATGTTTAGCTTTTTTGGAATCAGGTTGAAGCTCAGCACTACACACGGGCTAAGCTGTGTTTTTGATTGTTTATTACTTCTGTTAGTTTTTAAGTTCTTTTCTTATTAGTCAAATGCATTTCCTAAAAAAATTATTAAAATTAATTTACGCTTCTTTCCTAATTCAATTTTACGTAATTTCTCGTGAATAAAAGCAATATCTATAAAATTGCTTGCCTTAACTGATTGGTTCACCAACGCAGAGCCTAAAGCGCTGTGGCTATAAACTTGAAATTTTGGCAACTGATGCTTTTTATGTTGTAAACACCCACTAAAAAAGCTTTTTTGGAAATTTTGCCCCTGAGGAGGTAAAATAAGGGTTGTATGGAAGTTCGTCATTTTTAAAGTTAGAAACACGAAATAAAGATGTAATCACGCGGGTGAAGCCGCTTGTAACAGCTAGTTAAGATATTATATACGAATAAGTTAAGATATTCCAATATTTGTCCATATAGACTATTTGCTATTAAAATCCTAATAATATTATAACTTTTTATCATACTAAAATGAATCGAATAAAAGTAAACTAAATAGGAGACTCTAAAATAGACTTTAAAACGCAATTAAAATCAGTAATGAAAATGTTAAAATTACTACATACATTGTAATACAAACACATGAAATAAATAATTAGTGCGCAGTAAAAATGCTACAATTATTAGTTTAATAGAACCATCATGGTACAACCGTACAACACGTCAACCTCGCGATAATTGGCTAAGTGGGCCGACGTATTAGATGCCGGTTTTTTCGTCACGCGATCCTATGTTTCTAGGGGAGAGTTTTACTTCTGTCAGTTCGATTTGTTGACTTTTTTTGAACCTTTATAATGAAATGATGTCCAAAGTTTATTTCTTTGTTTTTACTTAAGAACTTGACTTCACTATCAGTTGTAAACTTAAACACCCGAAATTTTAATTCTAGTCGAGTTATAAAAATAAGATGAGAAATGTTTGTTCTCAGTTTTAATTAATTTTAACAGTAATTTAGTTAAAAGTTTCAATGTTATTTTTTTTATAATTATGGTTTCAGAGACATTCAATGGAATACCTAGAGGCATGTGGCCGCTGCAAACGACCCAAGACAGGTAACACTCCGGGGTGCGGCTGGGGGGTGTCGTCCAAGGCGGGTCGCTGTTGCACCTCTTCCTGTGTAGATTAGTGAAAGGCGCGGGGTAGTGTACCGCCCTGGGGGTGATTACAGTCACCCTTGGATGTACCTCAGACATGGGGTGAGGCAGGAAGGACTACAGAAGCTGCCGATTCGTTCCTAGAGCTTGTCCCGACTGCCGAGGCAGACCGCTGCGGGGTTTAGTGAGTACACCGGATCTCCCCGTGTCCCACAAAGGGTATGGTGTAAAATCATTGAATGAAGAATTCTACTGAAGAACCAAAGTCATTTTAAAATAGATTTTTGAAAGTGGATAGAAGTACTTATTGTACAAAGTACACTCCTCTCTACAAAATAGAACAGAGATGAAAGTGATTGTTTACCCAATAATAACATAATAAAGGAAACCAGCCAACCCACAAAAAACTAACACACTATGTTCACAATTAGTAAGCGATAAATTTCATTTAAAATTATAAACAGGTGGTAATAATTCAGTATTTTTCATATTTACTTGTTTTATTAATGTTAACTCTATAAGCACATGATTTTTAGGGTTCCATACCAGAATGTATGTATTATTTGTAGAATTGTCATCACAATTCAGTTGATTTCTTGCAGAATACACAAATGGTAGTTATCCACTAATCTGCATAATATATCTACAGGATGCGGTAACTGGTTTACCTACATCTTGTAAAGTGTATCTTAGCTTGCAACACTTAGGTAAGCTATTAAGAACATGTCAACCATACTGGGTTGAATATTCTTTAAAAACTCACTTCCGCTTTAGTCTCATAGTTATAGTAATGCTTCCATATTTGTACGCCTTATGACGTTGTCTTCGATCATCAGATTGAGTTTTTTTTGAAAATTTTGGGTCTGGATCCTGACATTATCTTTCATTATTTTACTACACGTTTTATATTAGCTTCACTTGTATGTTTGTTTGTATGTTTGTAACCGACTCCTTTGGGCGTGATTTTGACTGACTTTAAACCGTCAGAATTCGTTCAATCTTTGTAGATATATCGAGGACCGACGACAATACACTAATTTAAAAAAAAATATAGTTTTAAAAACTAAAAAACACGCTTTCTATAAAAAAACAAACTAAAAAATAGAAAATAAACTTGAAAAAAAGCGTGGGGTGCTTTTTACTGTTGACAACAGGCCTCCCAACGCTTTTTTTCAAATTTATTTTCTATTTTTTAATTTTAATTTTATTTCATATTCGACAGCTATCTAGATAATGTATTGCGGAATATTGGACAGTCAATCTTCTTTCAGTAAACTGATTGGTTGGTAAAAAAAAAAAGACCGATTATTAGTAAAGCAACCTAATTAATTACAAAAGCTATTTTACACCTTATTTTCAAGATGATAGAGATACCATTGATTTGGCATCTATGATTTAGTTTATAGTTTCTTAAATATTAATATTTTTACTAATGTACCCCTCCTAATCTAAAATATGTAGTTAGAAGTTTGATATTTTTACTAAACAAGATATGGAGGGCGGGTATGTACGAGTATGTAGCCCTGAAAGAATTTTTCTTATAAACATTGAACTTTGAATTTATTCATGTGCTTCGAACACGCAAATGCATGCCGATAATATTTTTCTTTATTTTATGTTGAAATATGAAGTAGTGACGTGTTACTGTTTAATATGTTACGTAAATTACCAAATTCCAGTAGCATAATGAACATCATAATATGAATTCGTTCGTGCATTTATAGACGACAGACGCGACAATCGATTTGTGAAGTACACACTTAAGTATCACCATCATCAACAGCATACAATAGTCCACCGCTGAACATATTCCTCTTCTTAAAAAGGAGATTTCGGCCTACTATACCACGCTGGCCAGACGGTATTGTATAGGCGCTCTGTCAAGTTTTCCTTCTCTTTGCAGTGCTGTTGTCCTGCATAGTTCACTCCCTTAGTTGGCCCTTACGAGATTCATGGGATGAATAGGCGTGGTGACACGGCGTATTATTAATCTAACACTACATTACTAATGCTACGATACGATGCACTTACACTTAAGTATACCTAAACTATAACTATCTGGTATCACGACCCATACAAGAAAAATAAGATCAACGTCATTAGATATAAAAAATCTAATAACTATGTTAGTTATAAACTAGCAAGCAGTAGTTTGCCTAGTAATAAATAAATGTGTAATAATCCTAACTAATATTATTGTCGAGGAACGTGTGTGTCCCTGCAACACAAAGGGAGGACACTCTGACCAAGCGAGTTGACTTTCCTGGTAGGCCGCGGCCCCATGGTGGATATTGGGATTGTGTATATATGCTAATCGGAGAGAGAATTATTCATATCGCAATACGGGATTCGCAATTACTCCTTAGTTCAGTGTGTCTGTGTTAGATGACGATGTAACATGTTTTTTTTTCACCGTACGTGGAAGTCGCTTACCGAACAGACCAATGATTGTAGTTGTGATAGGAAGATGAAAATAATCACGAAATGTCTTCAACAAATCTCCATAAATAAACATTTAGAAGAAAATACATTATATAAGAAGTCTAAGCTTTATTTAAAGCGGAGTATCGAGTACTATGGGGTAGATTGGGAGACGACTACATTATGTCTTACAATACCCGGCGATATTATGATTGATTGTTTCGCGATGACATGGTAGTACCATTCTTTACTATGTTTGTGCTAGTTAATGTT
Source organism: Arctia plantaginis (assembly GCA_902825455.1). Lineage (NCBI taxonomy): Eukaryota > Metazoa > Arthropoda > Insecta > Lepidoptera > Erebidae > Arctia > Arctia plantaginis. The sequence continues at coordinate 3,039,333 of CADEBD010000300.1, forward strand.
TATTAAATTAATAAATGTTGAAATCTGAAACAAATAGTAAAACTATATTTAGACACAAATTATCTAAATTATCTTAAATCTCAATCATACTTAATTTAAAACTATATTCAGCGGAGTTACACCCAATACTCTTTACCGCTCAATTATGATGAAGTGAGAAGGTAAAGAAACATAATTTATTTACAACTCAACAGAGGGCTATTCAGAATATATGTAAATTTATTATGGCACGAATAATTTATTGTTAAATAATCGTGAGGACTAAAGAAGTGAGTACTCGCGTGACTATAAGTGGAAGGCATCCAAGGTATAAACGCCTGCGCTAAAACACGCTTTGTTTTGTATATAAGTTGATTATACTTGTGGAAAACAAATATTGGAAAGATCTCCATTCAATTTTTATCCTATTCAAGAAAAGAGCGTACTTCTACCTCAAAGGCAACGGCAACGATTTTAACACCTGAGTTGCAGGCGACTATCGGTGGCAGTAGTCATGTGACTTGGTCACGTTACATCAGGTGATAAATCTCTTTTTTCATTTTTAAAAGACAACTCCCTCAAAATAAATTTATATCCTGTATAACGAAGGACTTTACAAACGTACATCAAACGGACACAAAGAAGACCCAGACTGAGAACAACAATTTGTGGATCACACCAAGTGTCGTTCCATGTGGGGATCGTACGCATAACACTAAGCGCAGTAACATACATAGTACACACCACTACCCCATCCAGAATAACTGCACGACTGCACGTCATTCTGTTCGTCTGCCTAAAAAGACTTCCAAAAGATTACATTTCTCTCATACGGTCTTGGTCAAAAATGCAACGGTATTCTAAAAAAACGATTTCATTAAAATTCTTCACGTTTCATCGTACATAGCTTCGATTTATCTCTCACTAAGCTACATTGAATTTCGTCACTTCAATACTTTTTCAGATTGGTGTATATTTATTGCGTGTAACTTTTTACTAAGGACCGAAATGGCTTATCACGCTTACCTATTATAATTTTAACTACTAAAAGTTTTCTAGTTTAAGCAAAAGCCTAAACAGTAATTAATATACCTAACAGCAATTAACAATTAATTTCTTTTGGAGATAACTAAGAATAACTTTCTCGTTATTTTCCTTAATTAACGGTTGTATGCTTAACGTTTTGTTGACACAAACCGAGCACGTAGCTGTTTTCTGTACATATACAAATTACAGTATTGTAAACAAAATTTTACTAAGAATACGAACTGGATAAAAAAAAAACTGGTTAAAAAATATAGTTGTTAATCATTTTTACACTATATTTGTACTAGATATAGGTAGCTACCTTTCTTCTTTCTTCTAACTTATTATCGCCTGATCTCATGCCATATAGTTTTCAATAGCTATTTTGACTGCACGGATAGCGTAGGGGTTTAATCGGTCGCCACGCCGCTTACTACTACGCTAAGTGCTGTGGGTGCGATCCCACATGGGACTACACTTTGTGTGATCCACAAATTGTTGTTCTGAGTCTGTTTGTTCTTTGTGTTCGTTTCATGTATGTTTGTAAAGTCCCCCGCGACACAGGATAAACTTATCCTTAAAGCAGGAGTTGTCTTTTCAATTAGAAAAAAAAGTTGACTAGTTAAATAATAGCAATAAGTTTTTGTTTTTTACCTAATGGTGGACTATGTAAGGACTGCAGTATATAATAACTAGAGTGACACTAATTTTGGTTGTCTATGTATCCTATGTATAAGTTAGCCAAAAAAGTGACCATATAACTCGAAAATTCTAGGTGTTTGTTTATTAATTTATGACTTAATGCTCAGGGCATTCTCTACTAGACAATCTTAGGGAGGTGTAGAAATCTTTTAATGATCTTATATATGCGTAGAGGTAACGTTTGTTATAAAGAAATATATATTTTTAAATCAGAGTTGGAATACAATCATAAACCAATATATTGGTGGTGGTTTAAACGGTCGCCACGCCGCTTACTACTACGCTGAGTGCTGAGGGTCCGATCCCCACATGGGACGAAACTTTGTGTGATCCACAAATTGTTGTTGTGAGTTGTTCTGATTCTGGGTGTTCTTTGTGTCCGTTTCATGTATGTTTATAAAGCCCCCGCAACACAGGATATACTTAATCCTAAATCGGGAGTTGTCTTTAAAATGAATTAAAGACGTATTTAACCATTTTTGTGGTGACGGTGACGGTGTCACCAGCCCTATTCATTGTGTGGGTGTTGTAAGAGCCGACTAAGGGAGCAAACTACGCAGGATAACAGCACTGCAAAGAGAAGGAACTGAACATAAACCCTATAGTATACATTTTACCCTATAGACCAAAACCTTCTTGCTAAGGAGAGGCTGTTCGGGAGTGGACTATTAGAGGCTTTTGATGATGATCAGTTTACAATCAATAATCGTAATTCAATGAAAGTAAGCTACGTAACTATTAAGATGTGTGAAATTTTTTAAAGTTACTGTAGTGTTATAGAGTAAATTATTCGAATGTAAAACAACAACAAAAACAATTAATAAAAGTTAGATATAAGAGAGGTTGTTTACGACCTACATAAAACATTCGGCTGTTTTGTAAAGCAAGAGGAAATCAAACTCAAATACGGTAATGAAAAGTCAATAGTTAAATGGTTCTGCTATCAATGCACAAACCTGCTTCATTTTACATAATATGATCAATTTATTAAAACGTATCAGTGTAAAAACATTCCCTATCTATTAGTTAATAAAAACAGAAAGTTGTACAAATACCCCAAAAGAGTTTAGTGGTATGTTAGAGGTATTCGTGACAGTAGCCACTTTTCCTCCTTTCCTTTTCACTAAACACATATTGTACAGTAAAGTTATAACGTGCCAAAACTTCGCCAACTTATCGTAGTACACATAGTAAAGGCTAAAAGAAGTCGCAACATTTATATACAACACCAAACTTATTAACAATATTGACCTAAAGATATTGTCTGTATTCAGTGCTAAAGTCAAAGTTTTATAAATAACTTCTAATTTTATGCAATGATAATGTGTTAATTATCTTTGAGTATCAACTCACATGAGGATGAGGATGAGGATTAAGAAAACGGAGTGTCACCACCCCTATTCATCCCGTGAGTGTCGTAAAAATCGACTAAGGGCAAACTACGCAGGACACGAGCACTGCATAGAGAAGGAAAACTTGAAACAAACACTATACCAACCCGTATGGCCAGCGTGGTATAGTAGGCCGAAACCCCCTTTCTAAGGAGAAGCCTGTGTCCAGCAGTGGACTGTTATAGGCTGTTGATGATGATGATGATCAATTCACAGAGCATTAGTATTTTTAAAGTAAATTAACCGAATTAAACCTCGTCGGTGCCGCTGTGTTTCGTCACGGGTGAGCGTGACTAAGGCCTAGAGGCTGTAGGGCACTAGGCGTTCTATGAACACTAGTGGGTACTCATTTGTCGGCACAAATGGGCCAACTCGATCGGAGTTATATCACAGCCTGACAAAAAACTGAAATTAAGTCATTCTTTTGTGGCTTTTTACCGAGTGAGTCTTCCTCATTCTAAGGGTAGGGAACGTAAAGAACGCAACGCATTTGTTACTCTTGGTTGCATGTATCCGTGGGCAACACTACAGACTATCTACAGAATATCTATACGTAAAGAACTTTGGACAAAAGTTTTTTTCAGGCTACTTATAATAAAAAAACAGTAACAAAGCAAATAAAATAAAGATACAAATAGAAGTGAATACTCGAGGAAGTTTGCTTTTGAAATAATCAAGCTTTCCACACAAAGAAAATAGTCGTATATTTTTACGTCACTCGTTAAAGTAAAACAATCGTTCTTTACAAATCGTAAAAGTCAGACATAAAAATCGAGTTAAGCACCCCTTGTAAACTTCGAACCGCTTATATCGAGCTTAAATATCGGATTAAGTAACAAGGTGGGTAACGAGTTTAAGTTCAAACTCCAACCGTAGCGAAACTTTTTATCGCTTAGCTCCGAATGCTATGTAAATTGAGAATTTAATCAACTTAATTACACAACTTAGTGCCAAAAGTCCTAATAGACTGAGTCAGTACATTTTTTGACAAGTTATAATTTTTTAAATTATTTTTTGTAAGATAACATAATTAATACTTTAATAAATATTTAAACATGTTCAAAACACTGACTTACTTCATGTTTCGAGCACTAAACGGTTATCAAGTATAGATCATGCACTGAAAACAAATACTGAATTATAGCAAACGGCACTAAAAAATTACGTTTGCCCTTCGCTCGTCTTTTGTGGAACCCCAGCCCTAGATGATAATACTTAGGGTACATAAAATAACTCTATTATGAGCTCAAGTTAATATGGTTGCCAAAACAGGTAGTTAATGAAAACAATCAGGAATTAAGGTACAAACAAGGTTAAAAGTTTGACTCCGTTATTAGGATTTATTTTTTGTCCTTTCGTAGGGATAATACCGAGACAGAACAGCATTTTATAAAAGTTGCTGAAATTTTGAGCATTTCAACAAGTTACACAATCCTGGTGTATGTACTAACTAAATATTCAACGCTCAGTACATTGGCGGTGAAGTAACGACTTAAAGTTTAAAGTGCGCTGTGTGGGTGGTATTTATATCACAAGAGTATAACAAAGAGTAGGTACATTTTTACAGAAACAGTATTAATCAATTTCGCTTAAAACTGTACAAAAGCAGGTCTAATACTCTGATTAATTAAAACAGAGTCAAATACGGGCATAGATTTCATATCATATTAAAAGAGTCTAAGTTGACATAAGCACTGGATCTCGTCAAACGATCTCCCATAAAAAATGTTGGTACTATGACAAAATTTACGTTATTTTAGTTACAGATAGCAAAAAGTGAGAATGGAGATTTTCAGAGGTGGGTCTAACGGATCTGTGCATGTGCATAGGAGGATTCATAAAAAAAAGTTATGAATTTATGTTTCGGAATTTATTCACAGATTTCATCATCTTTACAACTCAAGAGAGGCATGTTTTTTTGCCTGGTCTCCAGTATATTTTGTTCCCCTTAAAATTAACATAACCGAGCTTGAACCCTTTAAATAACTAATTAATTTAATAAACAAGACCGTGTTGAAGTTAAATTATCTCTGTCTCATATTTCAACCATTTATGTACAATGTTTTCTTTATATCAAACAAGCTTGAGAAATTAAACGTGTAGAAGAACACAGCTGTTTAATTATTTTTGTATTCATTTCAGTCAAGCTGGTTATGTAAAGATGTAATTATTGTTTATATATATTGTTTATACATTTTCTGAAAAGCGAGGTTACCATCTCAAACCTCAAGCTTTTACTCATTAAAAGTAATTAAAGCATTCGCACCAAATATATTGTTCCACATAGCGTAGTAAGTCAGTATTAAAAAAATATCGGGAGTAGTATTCACATTTATTAAATAGATTTGGTTTTACTTATGTAAGTATTTGGGGATTGTCTGACTGGTTTTGGACATGACGGGGACTTTTTTGTAAGAAGCGAAGTGTCCTTCCGCGACAGTTTTAAGTATAACACGTAACAAATTAACCAATGCATAACCAAATCCAAATGAATGAAAGATTAACGAGGCTTATTATTATTGGAAATGCAACCATGATTTCGTTTCTACCCAGGACAAATAAATTGTGTGATGAGCACTATTTGTTCTGTATCTAGGTGTAAAATTTATCTACAATATGTATCATCATCCGCCGAAACTTTCTCAAACTAGGTTGGGTCCTCTATCAGTCCACTACGACACGGCTGCACTTCGATTTTTGTTATACACTCATATATATATATCTGTGTGTGTGTTTTTAGAAATATTCGAGTATGTGGACGACTGAATTCCGGGCGGCTAGTGGAAGTCGACTAAATACAGAATGTACCCGAACGTTATTACGTTATTGCTAGGAGGGGTCCGGCTGTTTCAATAACAGCAGTTCCCGAATCCCTTTAATTCAGGCGGAGAGTGGCACACCGTGTGGTTTTAGTCAGTCCGATTCAGACACGGCCCGAGGTGGTTAAACGTAAAAAAAAGGTTTCAGACTGCCGTTTGTGAGATATGTGAAATTATTATTTTCATACGCTTTTATAAAAGTTACTCTCAATGTAAACCTAAAATTTGCATGTTATTTTGAGACCAAACATCGAATAATTAATAAAGTTTAAAAATAATTAAAACTAAGCTTCTGTAGCGCTTTAATGAATTCTGGGCACGTTTCAATATCGATTCGGTTTTATCACAAAGATACAAGTAAACGACTTTCTAAACAAAGACACTTACAGTTATTCCATTGCGTAAACCATTTTAAGAATTTATTTATATTTATTCAAAATTTTTACTTCCAATTCCTTTCGTCACGAAAATGTGACATAAATGTTTTTAGAGTATGGGAGAGGTCAGGTATAGAGCGTGCATTAACGCCTTGGCGTGTAAAATGCTTTAATAACATTCGTGTACTTGATAAGGCTTGCTTAGTGCTTGATGCGTGCAGTGGGCACTCCATAGTAGTGGTTTAAACGGTTACTTTGCTGCTCCGTGTAGCGGTAAGTGTTGTGGGTTCGATGTGTGGGACAATACTTTGTGTAATCCACAAATTATTGTTCGTTAAATATTTGTCAAATCAATGATCAATCAATGACGGGCCTGTTGGTCCAGACGAGCAGACGGGTCACCTGATGGAAAGTGACCATCGCCGCCCATGAACGGCCTTTTTTTTCTATAATATGTATGTATTTAGAAACATATAAGTATGCTTATCAGGAGATTGGTTACCATAGCACAGGCTGTCGTGTGTGAGATGTGTTAAGTTATTATTATCAATCAATCAAAAATGACATAGGATCTAGGTATATTCCTAATGTGGGAACATTAGGAATATACCTAGTTTAAAAAAGAAAATACGAATGAGCGTCCCTGAATATAGCCACTTCTAAGAATTGAGAGTTTATATATGTAGGACATGGTGAGTGTTTGTCTGTTTTAAATCAACACGTGTCCCACTAGTTAGGTATTGGATGACTTGAACAAAATTCCTGATCAACTTACTCGACTGAGATACATAATGTATTCAGAACACTGGCATTGAATATGCATTTTAATAATACCTATTAACGTTCGTCACTAAAAAAGACTAGACTATCTGTGTGGTGACGGATTAAGAATACAGAGTGTCACTACCCCTATTCATCCCGTGGGTGTCGTAAGAGCCGACTATGGGAGTAAACTGGGCAGGACAACAACATTGCAAAGAGAAGGAAAACTTGAAACAAACCCTATACCAACCCGTCTGGCCAGCGTGGTATAGTAGGCCAAAACCTCCTTTTTAAGGAGAGGCCTATGTCCAGCAGTGGACTAGTAAAGGCTGTTGATGATGACTAACTAAGAACACTACAAAAAAACCAACGAGCGTCCGAGCATAGAACAATTATTACATACTCGAACTACTCTGCAACATAAGCACACTCAAATACAATCTCAATATTTACAATGCATATCTATACTAATATTAAAAATTCGAAAGTGTGTCTGTCTGTCTGTTACCTCTTCACGATTAAACCGCTGCACCGATTTAGATGATGTGGTATAGAGATAGTTTGAGTCCCTCGAAAGAACATAGAATAGTTCTTATCTCAGAAATAATTCTTTAAAGGGGTGAAAAGAGGGTTGGAAGTTTGTCTGGGGAATCAATAACCGCTGAACTGATAGTAAACTGACATCAACAAAATTGGAGTCAACATACGCGTAAAAAACAGTTTACTTATAACCGACACAAATTACAAAAGCATCTACCAATATTGCAAGCAAAGTACGTGCCAAAGTATAAAGCGTATTACTCTAGTTTGATGATTAGGTCACCAAATAGAGAAGGTCAGATACTGTTATTGTGTAACAAATACTTATTTTTATTATTACTGAGGGCACCATTTAATTTTCTCCATTTCGGTTCGGATGCTTTAAGTGCCATACCAGTTTTTTTGCGCTCCCCGCTCCAAACATCAGCGTTAACTTTTATTTGGGGGTTTGTTTGGTAATTCTAAGGGACGATTCAGCTTTTAGTAGCATTTTTTTCGTCATTGCCAATTACGCTTCATTTTTGCCGTTTAATATTGTTTGAAGGGTCACAAGGTAACATCATCTGATAGCCTTTTTATTCATAAAATATAATGGAATCATGTTAGAGGCTCTACGTTAAAAATAGATAAAAACTGAATTTACTTAAATACAAAGGATTTGAGAACGGACATTTTTCTTATTGCATTATCAAAATAACTGTTATTAAGTTCGATAAGAATACATCAAAAGTTAAATGAGGTAGGAGAACTTTTTACCACAGATAAGAGGTTTAGAAATACCTATAGATACTTCATTTAAATATAAGTTTCTTGTTAGAAATATCCCCAGTGATGTCATTTTTTCGCAAGGAGCATTTCAGTAGAAGATATTCGATTGTTTGACTGATCAATATTAGTCAATCGGTAAAAGCTATGACTTGCGATGAACAAATGACAGAAGAACTTGACTTGTTTCCAATCATGGTGTAGACACCACGATTTCAAACAAGTGTGGATGCTAGAGTATCCACCAAATACGTCTTTGAAACCCTCCTACTAATTTAGCTCTTCAACTAATTCTCCATTAAGTTCTGCAGATTAATCTAAGCTTGAACTCAAGAGGCTGTCAAACTGAGTGCATTAAATGTCGTCGACGTTTGGTTCGGCTGACTCGGTAAGTGGGCCGGCGCCACAATGAGTCCGCTCGGTGACGTCACACACAATAGACCGACGCAGTCTGACCCTGTTGATCCTCTGTGAAAAATGAGGGAGGAAATAAACTGAAAACACAATAGACGTCTTAACTACAAAGGAAATTATTTCGTAAAGTAGTATTGTGTTAAATTGCGAGATTAAAGAACTTAAGTAGTCGTCTTAGATGTATAATACCCTAACGTACATAATCATACAACGTGGAGACGAAAGTAAGTAAATAAAAATACTTAGTATAATAATATCATTATATTTAATAGGTAAACTATGTTCTTACAGGCCAAATTAATTCAAACGATACGGATTGAACCTACGTGTCTGGCTTGCGATTGTTATTGAAAAGTAAAAGTACCTGTATTTCGAATATATTTCACGATAAAATACTTGGAAGTAATTTTGTTACTAAATCCTATTCTTTGATGTTTGAAAAGTATACGGCATATCATGCTACTGTTGTCTATTAAAGTATTGAATTACACATTTTGATGTGAGGCCAACGGTATCGAAAAATACCTTTACCTTATTAAAGAAACATTGTGAAATAATGCTAGTTTTAAATTCCAACGTCGTTTCGAGGCATTTTCTCAAAATTCGCCTAGCAAGAAACTACATAGTCTTAAAAGGCTTAAGTTAATAACCAAAACGAAGTGTCTGAATCTCTGCTTAACAACTTGTGATATAAAAAAACGGGTAAGAATATTTGTAACTCGACCACCCAAGGTATTATACATAGAATGTCACAGTCAATTTTCGAAGTACGAAACACAGAATTGTAATAATATTTTTTATGGGTAAGATTATCTGTTCTACGTGTGCTGTTAAACCTTGTTCCTCTTAATTTGATGATCTGATGGTTATTTAACATACTCAATACGTGTTGATTTCATTGGTTCAAACAAATACCTTAAATGAGCCTTTTTTTGTATTGTGGTTGTCATCTCGAAGTTTTTTTTTAAATAATAATGAGACGGCAATTATTTAAAGTTTAATTCATTTTTATAAATATACATCTTCATTTAAAAACAATCTGAACACATAGAAAGTTTTTCTTTTTCCTTTAAATTCCAAGTTTCTAAGTGTAAGAAAAATTGTACAATAAACGGTTGGTTTAAGAGGTTGCCACGCTGCTTCCTACTACGCCGAGTATTGTGGGTTCAAACCCCACATGGGACGACACTTTGAGTGATCCACAAATTGTTGTTCTGAGTCTGAGTGTTCTTTGTGTCCGTTTCATGTACGTTTGTAAAGTCCCCGGCGACACAGTATAAATCCCTAATGTCTTTTTTAAAAAGGAAACAGGAAGAGCAAATACAATTTATACGGATTTAACGTCTAATACTTTTTAAACCTTTTTTTATTTATTTTTATGCCAGCAAATATGACAAAGTATAATGAAATCATCCTAAATATATTTGATATTGTAAATGAAATATCTAATTTTCTATACAAGTATGTACAACACTGGACGCTAGCCAGAATACTTTGAAAATGCATTATTAAACTCTGGCGATTGTGTAGTTTGTGGGGTCAATTCTTTCCGTTTATGGAAATACTTATATTTTTAACAAATTTCTTCGATTAAGTACATAATCGTACAGATCTTTAGTGTTGTGTACTTGATAATAATTCAATAATACATATATTAATCTCAAGTAATTAATGCGATTAAGGGGGGCTATCTTTACCTTTTAAAATTTTTACAAATCACCCAAACATGAAAGTTCAATGGATCACTATTCAATAGTTCAGTATGTACAGAAACTTACCTTATCTTAGCCGATATGACCGGGGGGTCCATAGACCCCTCACGCCGTTTTTCTTATAAAACATACATGTGCCTGTATCACTGAATGAGTAGCTGGTTACAGTATGTACAGAAACGTACCTTATCTTAGTATTTTAGTATGGACAGGGGGGTCCATAACCCCCACGCCATTTTTCTTTATATACATACACGTGCCTGTATCACTGAATGACTGCCTACTCATTTAGTAATACAAACACATAAAAACATTCATGTTTTAAAAAAAAATGTAAAAAAGTATATTGAGTAGATATGTTGAAAAGAAGATGAAGGATATAATTCTAATAACGTGTATAATTTTGTTATATCATTACGAAACCATTTCTCGCCAAAAAAATAAATCTAAATATGTGAAACAGCTCTCGGCGTCTTTTTCCCCACGCGCTATTTCTTCATTGTAAAAAAACATGTTTTTCTCCTTTTACATATTTTTAATAGGTACAGTATTAAAATACATATATTTCTGTATAAATTATATTTCTGAAAACGGTTAATCCACGTTCTAAACTATCCTTAATCCTCCATATTCGTGTGAACGTTAGCAGAGGTTGTCGAGGTGTCATCGTAACGGGATAATCCTATCGATTCACACCGGCCCCTTCCAGTATGGCTTCCATATCAAATTTCAACACCCAGCTAAATTTATCTCTAGTATTTTGATAGGTAGGTATTGATTTATTTCATTATCTGCCTAGTTATGTGTCATGGGAATCGCAGATTAATTAAAGTAAAATTTTTGTTAGCCGATTTCTTCAAAACGAAATATTTATAATGAAATAGTTCTCTAGAACTCCCAATGTGTAGAAGTTTCTTGGAATACTAGGCATTGGCAAGAAACAACGCCCTGAGTTCAAGATGACAATTGCTCTAGATCATATCAACCGTCATTTCTCAACTATACCTCAGTTTTATCATCAGAGCAAGTGTAAAACCTTGAACTATATAGCTAGTCTAACCTTTAGTTTTAAAGTAAAATATATAAGTAGTAATATATATAGTAAGTAAGTAAGTCTATTAAAGTAAAATATTGAATCCTTTGAATTTTCTCCAGTATTTTCTGAGGACATCAATAATATTATCCTGTACATTCGTTCCAATGCTGTGGGATGTGATGATATCAGCCGTCGCATGATTGTTATTATTCTGGATAACGTTCTTCCAGGAATATCTCATAGCATCAACTTTCCACTCGACTCTGCAACCTTTCCCTCACTTTGTCGTAAGGACTTCATCATCCCTTTACCCAAAAAAAACTAACCACTCTCTCCCCGATCACTTTCAACCAATTTCTATACTTCCCTTTCTTTCAAGTGCTAGAGGCCTGTGTACATAAGCAGCTCTCACAGTTTGTAAATCAACAGAATCTTCACAGCCCTTTACAATCTGGGTTCAGACCTAGTCACAGCACAACTATCGCTCTTCTCAAAGTGACTGGCGATGTTAGGCAAGGTATGGAGGACACTAAAGTCACAGTGCTGGCTTTGATTGATTTCTCGAATACCTTTAATACCGTTAGTCATAACGTTATACTGACCATCCATTCCTATCTTATGATCGAAGTTCTGGAATCGTTATCCTCCTATCTTTAGGGTTGACAACAGAGTGTTCATAACGATGACTTGTCGTCGAGTTTGTGTGATCTTCTCACTGGCGTCCCTCGAGGCGGTATATAATCTCCCTTCAGATTGAGATTGAGACTGAAGGGTGACTTGAGACTGTATGCTGATGACTAACAAGTGTACACACAGTCAAGGGTTGAGGACATAATATACGCTATCGACAAAGTCAACAAAGACTTGGACTCTATAAGAGCTGGTCAACGAGATTTGGTTTGTCGGTAAATCCAACTAAATGTCAAGTGATCGTCGTGGGGAGTAAACAAATGATAAGTAGGTTGGATATGGCGGTCATCCCACCAGTTGTCTACAACAATGTTACTATTCCTATTAGTAAAGAACCTGGAGTTAAATATCGACACGACACTTGACTGACGGGCAGAAGTTACATACGTCAGCCAGAAAGTCACCACATGTCTTCGCGCCTGATATCGTTTGAAGAACTTCCTTCCAAACCAAATAGAATATACCAATCTAAAGAAAAAACCAATCCAAAGAACGAAGAAATAACCAATCCAAACTAAAACTAAGGCTACTCTTATGCAGTCCTTAATTATTCCCTTAATTGACTATGTTGATGTGTGTTATTTTGACCGGAATGCAGACCTTCTCAATAAACTAGATCGCTTTCTCAATAACTGCATTCGATTCGTTTTCAATCTTCGTAAGTATATCCGTATCGTGTCTGTTTTCCGTTCCCAGCCGCAATAGCTCCCAATTCGTCAGCGCCGCAGTTTGCGAGCACTGACTTCTCTCTTTTCTTCCCTCAACTCTCCAACGTTACCTGAATACCTCGTACCCCACTTCCGTTTCTTATGCTCCAATCACTACCAAAATCTACGTTCCACACAATATGCTTCTTCTATGCCCCCTAACACCCCGAACTTCATCCTTCATTCAAGAGAAAAGTACGCGATCTTCTTCGGCGTGAATTCGCAGAACAGTCACAACATTAGTACCCAACTGAGTATTTATATATTTTATTAAATTTATGTAGGTTTATGTATGTATGTGTATTTATAAATTGTGTATATCTCTTGGCTTTCATCATCATCAGCCTATCGCAGTCCACTGCTGGACATAGGCCTCTCCCATTGCACGCTACTTCGATCGATTATGGGCTTCTCGCATCCAGCTCCTGCCTGCCATCTTGCGCAAATCGTCACACTACTTGGCCTGTGGGCGTCCTACACTCTTGGATTTAATTATGTTAAATTTAATATTATATTATGCACCTTCCGCATTATATTTCTACATCACCTAAAGGTTGAATGAGAGAGAACGTCTCATGGTATCAAGGTCGCTTTGTACACGTGCATTAAGTGTTAAATAAATAAATAAACACAATATTTTAGATGTACATAAATTATTACGGCCATAGTTGGTAAAATTTACATGCAAGGTTTTGTATTTTTTATTTCTATAGATGAACACACAAGCAGACACGATATCTATGCCTAAAAACCAGTATAAATATTTTTTGTCTGTCTGTCTGTCTGTTTATAACGGGTATTCTTAAAAACAAATGGACCTATTTTGATAATATTTTACCACCAGGTTGCTGTCTATATAAGGAGTAACTTATCTTAATTACTTAATGTAACTTACTTACTTAAACGAATCGAACCCACTAAGGCAGCGTTTTCAGCGTTTCAGTTGGCTATCCTGCAGAATACTTAATGCAACAGCAAGTTCCAGGTTAGCATGTCGTGGGAATACCATCAAAGTAGCAGTACACCAAATTTCAGAACAATCGGACCTGTGGATTTTATTAAGATCTCTTCGTCACTTAGGAAGTGAGTTGATGATCTTTCAGATTTATAGCTAAGAACCATCTCGATCACATCGGCTTTCGAATAAAAACATCCGCATCGATATCGGTCCATCCGGTCTGGAGCTATGATTTCACAGACAGACAGACAGACAGATACACAGATACACAGGTTAAACTTAAACACCCCTTAAATAAAATAGTGGGTAAGATTATATTCAAGAAGTTTGGCTATCAAGTTTAGAAAGATGGCAGGTACTATTAATTGAAAAAAAAAACTATAATATACTAACGTAAAACTATAAAAACTGGAACAAAAATATATTTTTGATGTGTAAAAGTTATATTTAAAGCAATATTGCTGTTACATATAAAAATAAATCCAGAGGATCAGTGAGCCGTATTATGTTATGTACAAAAAACATTGCTCACTGTCTTACCCTTTATACTTTTTAATGTACTAGATATTTTATAACTTAAATATCAAATACAAAAATATTAATACTGTCAAAATTTTGAGAACTATAACAGGAAATAGTCACGGTACGAGCTGCATAACAACACACACATATATTCAGCTTTACTTGTTTTAAAATATTGAAAGCCAAGCTAGCAAGCTACTCTCTCAGAAACAACATAAATCCATTTGTTTAAAAAACAAAATAACAGTAGACACTTAAAGTTGGGTCTACGAATATTCACAGAGACGCACTCATTAATAAACATTTAGTCCCAACAAATTTACTATTACACGGAGCCACGAAGTTCGAATGCCACGAAGTTCATTTAAGTTGCTAATGCGAACGGTGTCTCCTGCGAAGTTGTACATGAAATTTTACTGTACCTGGAGAAATATCAATCAGAATAATTAAGTATAGAAGCCTATAAAGGTGTCCATAATTCATGAAAGTTCATAAATTCGTTTCGTGGAACTCTTTAGGGCACTGATTTATGACCCATAAAAGTGTCCTTATGTCTATATACCAAGAAAGTTTATGAACTCTTAAAACTCCTCATAGTAAACATTCGTGTTTTCTGAATTTATGATATGTGTTTATTTATATATGTGTACTTTGAACCTTACGAGACAAAACAAAATCTTCATTATCATTTAAATCTTGACTATTTTAGGGAACGTAAGCTAGACTCGAGCATATATATATAACTATAACTCGATGTATACTTTGCATTTTATTAATTAAATGTTGGTCAAATTCCTGCAACATAAAGATTATTATAATAATATAAAAGAGGGAACAGAAGTTCGGATTTTACTCTCTGATCATGAATCAGTATACAAGTCCTAAATTTAAGCCTTGATTTCGGTTCCAAGTCCTTATATTATACGTTTCTAAGTACTGTATTAACCCGTACCTTTCTTCTAAATTTAAAATCTCCTGGCTTATTAACAATGCTCTACATGTACTTAACGTTATTTATCTGTCTAAGTCCGCTTATCGCGTGGCTATACTGGCGCAAGTTATAAATGATCACCGGTTGTCCGAATGTTATGCGATGTCACGCGCGGGTCAGCTATGTAATTAATGCTTACGTAGACACCGAGCTGTGCCAAAAATTGACTTTTGTAAACGACTGTATAGCAAAGTCTGCTTTTATTTCTATTTAAATCAAAAATAATAAAACGTGCATATATTTTAGTTGAAACGATAAAATAAAATCTATATTATGAAAGGCCAAGCGTTTGTGACTCCAGAGTTGCAGACGTTCATGGGCGGTGATTTGATCCTTACATATAATTTTATAAATACTAGATACCTTTGTTACAAAGTGTGGTTCAAACTTCTAGAATACAACTGCATTGGTTGAATACATCACCTAGATAAGGAATTTATATGATTTTAAAATTACAACATTTAAAAACCATAATTTTTTGACCATGTGTTTTATGAAATGATGCATTTTCTGCGTTGGATGATAAATATTTGGTGATATTTTTCAAAATAATACATCAAAGACGAATCTCAAATTTTATGAATCTGTTTTTTTTTTTTCAAAAGAAATAGGTTTAATTCCAATATCAGCATGACCCCTATATAAGGCTAACACGCAAACACGTTAAGCGTTCCAAAATGTTAAAGCAACACAAAGGTACGTAATACCTATTACGTGATTGCGTTAATTCCCGTAAACATAAAACACGACTTCTAAATTAAAATGTAAAATGTCACTCGTAAAAAAGTTTTAATATTTATTTTTCATTTACTTAGTCGCTCTAAGTGACTTTTATCTAATCACAACATTGTAAAACAAAGCATATAATATTAATACTACCCTCAATAATTAAAAAGGAATGTGTGAACGGTATTAACAATTCACATTTCATTTAAAATTCTATGGCGTGTTTCTATACTAATTGGTTGTCTGTTCAAAGTCGAATCGATCTTATTTGTCAGTACTTATTTATCAGAACGTTTTAGTAACAAACCAACTTGACACGTCGGTTGTCTTACTCTTGAATTATTCGGTAGATTCACTTCTCATTTCATTGATATTAATAGGAATCGTGGTGATGTTAGCTGTGTGATAAAAGGTAAGTTTTGTTTGGGAAGTTTGTTACATTTACATATGTAGGTAGGGCTATAAATTGATTTTAAATCGTTTGATTTGTATGAGTTGTGCTTAATATTATACCATCATAACATATCACTCTTGTTCTAGTGGTCAGAGATCTTCAATTTAGTATTGAAAGTTATGATCAGAGGTTATGAGTTCGATTCCCACCTAGAATAAATAATTGTACGATTAGCACGGTCAGTTGTTGTGCGTATGGATGTCGTTTATCAATAATATGTATATATTTAGAAATATGTAAGTATGTGTTTTATATTGTATATATTTCGGTTAGAAACAGACAGAGGAATTTGTAAGTCGTGTCTAGTAGTTGTTATTAAAAAAACTGCTAGTTTCTTAGAGGATTTCTCCAATACACCTACGAGAAATTTTGAAAATTTTGACTTTAAATTTTTTTAGTAATAAATTGATAAATTAGGTTTATTTTAAAAAAGTTCAACATTTTGACATAATTTAGGTTCAGATTTTTTTCATGAAGATGTCAGTAAAACAGTTCTACCCAACATATGGTCCTTCGAGCCAGTCAGTCGTGTATGTGTGACAATCAAAGAATTTCTATACTAATTCTGATCTAACAAAAGTGCTTAGTTTAATGACGACATGGGCAGCATAGACTAATAATTTAACTGTTTAGGTCAGAAATAAGCTATATCAGCAACAATTTTTGACTGGCAAACGTCTAACAAAGCTCAGAGTTTATCTGCGCAGTTAACAACAATAGTCAATAATGTAAGTCCTAGTTTTCAAGTATTTGTTAAAATTAAAATAAAACCTGACTATTATTATTGAAAAAATGTATGAAAAGTTTCAGGCAAGAGCTATGGTTAATTCCTATCTTGATACCGATGTCTATTTGACGGTATAATCTTTTAGTATTATTTTTAAGCCTCTGTAATCAAGACTGCAATACATAAACTACGGTATTAGGTAAAGCTTATTGCTAAGAGTCAGAGATAAGCGACATATGCGTACAGATTTACGTTGAAACTGACAAGGGAATAACGCTGCATATTCATTCGGGAAGTAAATCTTTCATGAACAGCAATGGCATTAGGATAACCTATTGATACACAAATGTAATGTTAATCAATTTCTAACGTATAATTTTTTAATAAAGTATATCAGTTGACTGAAGTTGCAATCATATGATGGTGGATTCGTACCCCAATTTATAAACTATCGATAAAAAGCCACTCCAGGTCCCACTCAATGTCAAATTGGCCTCAAAAAAGCTCGGTGTGCTGAACAGATCGAGGCAGTATTTTAGTGCTGCAGGCGGTCATGGGCTGCGGTAGTCGCTTTCCATCCGGTGACCCGTCTGCTCGTTTGCCCCTCTTCCATAAAAAAAAACCTACACTTCAAGTAACTAACATTTTTACCAGTCCTTTTCAATATACGATCGTCACGATAAATAGGCATAGGAGGGCAAGCGAGCAGACCTGTCACCTTATGGTAAGTGACTTCCGACTTCCGAATTGAAGGGGGGAGGGGTCGTCTTCGGTAATCTCACTCAATCGGTGAAAAGCAACGAAATAGCTTTTAGTGAGCATCGATCGATCATTTGCTCTGTATGTAATGTATGTATTTAGAAATATATAACTATGTGTATCAGCAGTCTGGTTACCATTGCACAGGATCTGCCTTGTTTGGGATCAGACAGCCGTGTGTGAAATGGGTCTAGTTATTTCATAATATTTGTTATTAACCTTTTATAATTTTCAGAAACAAGAAATTCAAGCAACAAAAATGTGTAATTTTAAAACAAATTCCACATAAGCTGAATACATAATAAGCTTTATCGCTTCAACCTCTAGATTGCACATTTAATGCCTTTTAATATTACAAGAAAATTTTAATATTAAAAAAAAAAAGAATTTAGGTATATAATAACAATAATCCCATAGCTATGAAATATTGTATCCGTTTTCAACAATCAGGCCGAAATGTGCGGACCTATTACGTGCTCAGGTGTTAGTGAGACTGGCGTGTGTTGGACGAATGCCAAATACTGGTATCACGTTAAACAATTCGGTTTCTAAAATTCACTATAAGCTAGTTTACTCATAATTATTATCTACATACATACTCATGACGTATTTCCATTTCATCCTGGAGAAAATTACTACGATCCTGAAAAACGTGCTCGCCTTGCCTCTTCAACAGTCATCAGACTTTTACTAGATATGATTGCCAGCTAAAGGCACTTTTAATTAGGCCTTTGTATACTGCCTCTAATAGCCTCTAATAGCGCAAATCTAGATGACATTGACATCGATTGGCAATTCTAGTTTGCTGATACGAATTCTTCGTAACTACCTAAAAGTAGTTCTTAATTGATTACAAAATGTATTATATTATATGTTAGATTTTGACTTGGTATTTCATTGTTTCTATAGGCGACTATCACTTGCGGCCAAGAGGCAATCAAGAAGAAGATCAATCATTGGTGAAAAAATATTTTTAATGATTTTTGAAACATTTGAATTTATAAGGATAAATGTTACAGTCCTCCGAAGTTCAAACTCCTTGACTACTTATAAATCCTTATAAAGAGTCAGCTGAAATAAAGTAAAAAGAAAAACTCACACCTCTTATGTTTATGTGAGTCAACCATGATTTGACTATATACTTGTAAAAAGTAAAATAACACGATTGATAACAACTTCTTTCATTCATATTCTACTCAAGTATCTGTCTCAAAAATCAAAATCTTGTTGGAGTTAAAAAAAGACAGAAACAAACCATGAGCTCAACGCATCATAATTTAAACTTCCAAATGTAAAAATGGAATTTTCCAGTATATTTGGGCCCACAATTTTAAATTTTATTTGGAAGGTCAAAAAGGCCTGTGCTGGTTACCTACATGTTTTTTTTTTAGTTTATACACAGCGAAGAAGTGAGATACTTGTACCTATAATGGCGTATAACTGTGAAGGTAAACAATAAACATTATTGATTAACTATCCCGGTAACAAGTAATAATAAAGACGTATTCTCTGTCTCCACGAACAACAAACATAAAAAAAAACTGTAAACAATTGCTCTGTGCAGAGAGAATGACTCTCTCTGCACAGAGCAATTGTTTACAGTTTGAAAGAAAATCTTAAAGTATCATTGTATAGTCTTTTGACGTGTATTTCTGGCTTATCGTCATCATTCGTATTTATGTCTTTTTTGCATATTTTATTAATATATATTAATAAAACTGTTACTACTGTTTAACGAAACACCATACTAAACAAACACCCAACTTCAATACAAAATGTGTTGCCTCAACATGGGATGAAAGGGATAAGCAATTCTCTAATATCTAATAAAGTTAAGTCCATATAACGTAATCTGGTTTGCTGATATTCAGTTATTAGCTAAAGTAACCTTACCGGTCAAGATAACCAAGAGCAAACAATTTTAATAATCACTAACATCAAGATCCTAATGGCAGACACAATGAGATTGTGTTATAGAAACTCACGATTAACTAATTTGGGCGTGTACGCTTAAAGGTACTGAACGCACTGAAGAAAAATAAACATAACATGTTCGCATGTTGACGGTAATAGCATAGTAGTAAACAGAAGATTTTACTCTACCGATGACGCAATGCTTTCAAGGGATCACTCTGTCATTGTCGAGAAACTATTTTCTTGATTTGGTTTCGATTTCCGTGTGGAAATAGTATTTGTGTCACCTACACCACACACCAATGTTTCAGGGATTTGCGAGAGTTCGTTTATAGAGGAATATTTTTAAAGTCAGAATAGCTAATTGGATACGTAGAATTACTAAAATCGTAGTTCAGTCACAAAACTCTTTAATTCAATACACACGCAGAATAATTTTTTTTCCAAATTGTCTACTTCATTTAAAAAGTATCATCATAGATTTCTAAATATTATTTTGAGGTATTAGCAGTCCCTTTATACACGTTTTGCAACTGCTTTAAGGAATTTTTTTTTATTTTTCGGTTGTATTGTTTAATGTTCATTTGATGTCCATTCGACTTTTTTTTTAATTTTTATTAGGTATATCTTTTTTCGGAAAAGTGTCTTTTTGCAATAGTATTTCGTTGATACACCTATTTGCAAAACTTTAAGAGTGTGTTTTAATGATGTAACGTTCCACATACGTTGGCGTGTTCAGTCACAAAACGGAAGCGTCTGTACCCTCGAAGGTGCGGATGTTTGGCAAAGCGCCAACCTTGCTGATTCCGGTACGTCTCAGGTTATTGCGTTTTAAATGCTACGTTTTGTGTAAGTAGGTAGTAGCTGTTTGAAACCGTTTAAGAATCTTTCCTGAGTTCCTAATATTATGTTGACTTTGTATCTTAGTAGTGTTCAACAAGGTAACAGTAGAAAATAACAAATGCCCGTTGTTTAGACTGAAATCTGTTCTTACATTATCTTCGTTTGCTCTATAGTAAATGTCTGAAGATAATTATTTATTTTTTACTATTAATTATTTAAAACCTAGTATTCCAAAACCTCCTTTCTAAGGAGAGGCCTATGTCCAGCAGTGGACTAGTATAGGCTGTTGATGATGATTAATTATTTATTATAATTTTTTTTTAAAGTCAAGTTTGCAGGTTTTAAAAAGAAAAGATAACTGTCGACTGTCTACAACACATGTGTATGTATGTATTTAGCCCCAAAGTCCTTTTCCAAAAAATGGTGTTGTTTTCATAATACCAATCGAAGACAATAACTTTATATTTTTCATGAAAACACTACTAAATTTTAAATGATTAAAAAAAATACAAAATAAATACTTTCATTGTTCGTAATTTCGTAAACTAAACCGTACTCTAGAAAAATATTTCACGTGCAACAAGCAATATTTCTATCGAACCTTAAATATTGTACTCCAAAAGTCCTCGTGTTAGAGCCTGCAACTACAAATTAATTGGCCATAACGGAGAAAATATCGTTATTGGTGATACAAGTTACAGGAACTTTTGAGGCAAAAATAAAGCAAAAAAATTCAATGGACGGTGCAATGCGGACTATGGCATATACATTCTGAACTCATTAGTCTTGACGTAATAGCGTAAGCCATTGCATTAAAGCTGTTTATTGTCTGTTGTAGGCTGTAAATATCAGGAAACAGGAACAGGAAAAGCGATTTGCAGTTGTCTTTACTTTCAACTAATTTAAGGTCTTTATTTTTAGAATTTAATCGGTTGTTTATTTAAATGCGCTCACTAAGATGTATGTGTAATATAAGATTGGCTAGTAGAGTAATGAATAATGAGGTAAGAAAACAGTTTGGGTGTAAAGTAAATGTAGTGACAAGCATTTAGTAAAGGTTGGCATGTTAAAAGGATTAGAGATGAGTGAATAACGAAAAAAGTTAATCAGGACACTATAATATAATAATATTCTACCCCATTGACACAACACCATCTAGTCCCAAACTAAGCAGAGCTTGTACTGTGGGTACTAGACAACTGATATAAATACATATATACTTTTTTTGTAAATACATATATTATACCCAGACCAAATGAAACATTAAAAGTTCATGCACACAAATGTTTGACTTGAGCGAGAATCGAACCCGCGACCTTTGGAATAGCAGTCCGTTACACAAACCACTACGCCATTCGGGCGTTACTATGAATAGATTGACCCCCGATGGCGATGTGAGCAGGCCCCGTGAGATATACTCATATTTTATATTGTGTACTTCATGAGTATACTGAAATATAAATAGTTAAAACACCCGACACCGGCGAGCATGTGTGAAAGGCTTGATGAGTGTAGAAAATGTTAGAACATCTTCCCTTTATTGGTTAGTTCCAAATTTTAGAACTTTGGTAATCCAACAGTGATAACAAAACTTAATCTTTTGTTAATCTGTAATCTCGCGACTCACTAAGTATTTATCTTTGCTTCTAAGTTGGGATTTCATGATTTCATTCAAATATATTTCGAGCTCAGTTCTGTTAAACAATTTCTACAAAACCAAACCTAAACTTGACTACTATTCTAAAATACATATATGCTGTGGCTCATTAAAACTTTAATTAAGTTTCGGGCACGGGATTCGAACGTATAATCCTCAGGCGCAAACGGCTCAAGATATAACCGTGGGATGCCAAATATGGCAGTCCATTAACTAACTGTAACCCTTAGTCGCCGTTAAAAGTTACGCTAATGGACTATTTGTATGGGATTTTTCCAAGTTCTCTTAATGTTTTGCGTTAAATGAGGTTTCTGCACAATATATAGTCTCTGTAGAAATAGTAAAAATGTTCGAAAAGGATAAGCTGTTTTGTGACTAAGAACGAAAGATAAGAATTTGCGGTTAGTAACATAGTTTAGGTTTCAACTACCTGTTAGTCATTCGTTATGAGTGCAATCTAGTAATTTATATTTTGGATCACTTATTTTTGTGATCCATAGTAAGTCGTTGATATCTGATTTATTGGTAGGTAACTTTTGAGGTCGAATATACTTCCTTGGCCCTGCCTAGTAGAACATTTCTCCGTTCAAGCAGAAAATATAAAAAAAAATCATCATCATATTACGCCGTTCTCAAAATTTTATTTGAAGTCAGGTTTAGTTAATATTTTTTATGACTGACAGTGAGTTTGTTGCCAATCTCCCTTGGGAAGGTTATTGTTTTTAAAGTTTTGATTCTTGTCGAAGGACAGAGGAAAAATGTATATTGGTACAATCATTTTCATTTTCATAGAGCGAGAAGACTGATGAGGAACACTGCAAATATCGGATGGGGTAACAAGTCTGGGACTATAATAGCTCAAATGTTCTGAGGTTGCGTATCCGTATGTCCATCTGATGATTCGAGAGGCCACTAGGACATTTATATCAACTGGCTTACTTTTTTATACCTACTTAGAATCATTAAAATTCTCTCCGTAATTTCGTAATTTAAAAAAAATGTGGTCATCTTCTTGCAAACGAGCAATAGAAAAGACTTGTGTTAATAAAAATAAAGTTACATATAAACAGTAATACAATTCTGATGTAACTACTAAGCAGAAATATAAGTAGCTACTAAATTTTTATGAAACATAAAGGCAGTCGACGACAGCGGAATAGAATAACAGTATGTAGGTAGGTATAATAAAAAAGTATTTTTTCTTGTTTTGGCAACAAGGGTTTTGAGTACGTGGTATCTATTTTATATGGGGAATGTTAACATAATGTAAGGAAATAACAAAGTGTGTCGAGCTCTTATTATTGCAACTAGGAACATACATATAAAGCAACATAGACATGATATTTCAGGGAGCTTTTTGCATAATTTAGCGAGCAATTTCTAAAGAAAACATACGACACTCAAACACATTTTGAATTGGAATGGTTAATGTTTAAATAACGGAATACACCTATCACGAAAACCGAACTGAATCGAGTTTAATTAGGAGATTTGAGTATTTATATCTTGAATTTGACACAAGTGCATGATAAAACTAACAGTTTTTTAAAAAAAGTTGCTCTTGTTTCAAGACATTTTGCATAGCAAGCTTTTTTCCTTGATTTGAATTCTAACAAAATGGAATACAGAATCAATTCTATTCTATTTCGTTGTACAGTAGCCCATAATTGCAGAAATTGAATCAGGTTCGGTAAAAACAGCGTAATCAGGGGTAAACAGGGGACTTGGGTACAGGGGAATGGTCAGTTGTGTAAATAGTTAGTCCTAACTTTTTTCGATGGAATATTAAGCTCTAGGGGTTCCCGAGACAATGACTCTAACTGACAGATCAATAAAATAAATTATTCATTTTTGATGTACAAAACTCCATTAAGAAAATACAATAATATAACATTTTAGATTTAGGATCCGATTTGTTACAGGATATGATTAGTTTTTAATGGTGTAGGGTGGCAAACGAGCAAACGGATCACCTGATGATAAGTGACTATCGCTGCCAAGTGACACCTGCAACTCAACATTCTAAGTTTAGACTCCAGTAACCACACCCACTCGGTGAAATGCAAAGAATGAATTCCTAAACACCGCTTTTCTGGGAAGCCGGTGTTTAGCAATAGCCAAACACCAGCTTTGGATCCACCAATCATCATCATAATCGTCACCATCCACTAATTGGATCTTGTATGATACAGCTGTGGTATCACTCCGGTCGAGCCGGGAAGTTTGTGCCTAAGGATGAGCCATCCTACGGATTAATTAAGTTCAACCACTAAACAAAACTGAGACAATATTGATAGACTCATACTTTATTTATTTCTAATTACTGCCTAATTCACAACATCGATTTTCCCTGCCGACTGAGCGCTTCAAATTAAAATACAGAAGCATCTTAGGAAACAAGACAATAGTCAGCGCTCGCCCCATAATTATTATTTTCGGGTCCCGTAATAAATAAGGCCAACGGCAATTTGCCTGGACCGTCTGTTTGTTTGTCCGGCCCCTAATTCAAAGTAACACAGTTTGTACAACAGTGGCGCGTTTATTTGTATTTGTGTTAGCAATTTACTGTAGAACACGTAGGTAGATAATGTCTAGCTATTCAGGTGTTTCGAGTAACCTTTAAAGGTCTATTTTAGTGTGTTGTTTAAAGCATTGCTTTAAATCGATTTACTGGGAATCTAAGAATTAACCTTTTGTACTATGTGTCATTATGACTAATAATTAATAATTTTTATTGGAGATAGTAGGCCAAAACCTCCTTTCTAAGGAGAGGCCTATGTCCAGCAGTGGACTAGTATAGGCTGTTGATGATGATGATGATTGATGATTGGAGATTCGCCGCCGTGGAGGCTCTCCAGCCGGTCATCGCCGAGTGGGCAGGGCGGCAGCACGGGACCCTTACCTTCCGGCTGACGCAGGTGCTTTCTGGGCACGGTTGCTTCGGAAAGTACCTGCACTCGGTCGCTAGGAGGGAACTGAGTCCCGCCTGCCACCACTGCGACTGCAGTGAGGACTCGGCCCATCACACGCTGGCGGTCTGCCCCGCATGGGCGACGCAGCGCCGGGCCCTCACTGCAGTCATCGGAGTGGATCTCTCCCTACCGGCCGTAGTACGCTCCATGGCCGGTAGCGACAGTTGTTTTACCGCGGTCGCAACCTTCTGCGAGGAAGTAATCTCCCAGAAGGAGGCGGCGGAGAAGGTCCAGGAGGACGACCTCCACTCGGACCCGATCCGCCGCCGGCGAACCGGGCGGCGGAGGCGCGCCTATCACCGCCTCATGCCGCCCTGAGTGTGGCCGCGGGTGGACGGGGTGGGTTTCTCCTCCACACCCGCATTAGTTTGGCCAGCCGCGAGGGGGCGGCGTCCGCGTGTGCTGGACGTCGCCTAAAGAGAGGGGAAAAAAAAAAAAAAAAAAATTACGGAGCCCGCACCAGGAGCGGGCCGGCGCTAGGAGGGGTCCGGATGTCTTAATAACAGCTGTTCCCGGATCCCTCCTATTACAGGCTCAGAGTGGCACACCGTGTGGTTTTAGACGGTCCGAGTCCGACACACCACCCCGCCGCAAACCCCGGTGGGGTGACGGTCCGATGGGATTTCCACACGTTAAAAAAAAAAAAAAAAAAAGGGTATATAAGGAGTAACAGACTATTTCTTCTTTAAGAAAACCCCTATAATTTTTTTTTTTTTTTTTTGATTTTCAAATTCCACGCGAATGGAGTCGCGGACACAACCTAGTAATATATAAAATGTTAAGTTGGTTTGTGTAGGCACGCTTCAACAACTCAGAAAATGCTGGGCCGATTCAGCTCAAATTTTGACATGATATACAAATCGCTTAAAAAATTGATTTTAACTATGTATCGCTTTCGTTTTGCACATCATTGAACAATGCACAATGATTGGATAGTAAGTATCAGGCCCCCTATGATTTTGCCGAAATAACTTAGGCAATTATCTCTATCTAATTATTATTTAAATTTATATTTTAGATCAATATTAAAATTTTAAGGAGTATACCACACTGCATCCTGATCACTATAAGGACTCAGGATCACTCAATTCATACAGTTTTTTTTCGCATCCCGAGGTTTTGATATATCTTTATAGTTTTCGTAGTGTTCGCACTCACAGCGGTAAGTAAAACTTAGGTAATACTAAAGATTACATTTGATTAGATGTTGAATCAAGTTGGATTTTGTATAATAATATTTATTTTCAAAAATTTATGAAGATGGGACGGATTCGTAGAAGAAGCAAGTGTTCTGTTTTTATGTATGATGAAACACATACAGAAATTTGTATGCAAACTAAAATACATATGGAACCCTGTTCGCGTCGCAGGGAACAATTTAGTAAGGAGATCCATCTTCAAAAATATGGCTAACCCTTTCGGAATTCATCAAAAAGAGTAAACAAAGAATCTTATTTCCTTGACGCGAGCTATTTTCCTCAGAATCCGATAGATACATTGTGTATTTTGCCCCGACCCACTCCATTGACCTAACTCACCCTATTTCATCACCATCAATCAGCTCTGTTAAAAAAACCTATTGTCGGTTTAAACAAAATGAGGCATTCCTCGCGGTGGCGAGTTAAAAGCAACGTTATATTGTAACATTTTATGCAAATGAATGTTCACTCAGCTTTCAGCCTTTCTAAGCACTTTGCAGGGAAATGTACAATAAAATGGAGCTGCCACAGCTTTGCAAGGATTATATAGAGCGGCCTAGTACGCGTGTTTTATCCGTTGCCGCCTCGCTTTCATGCAGTCTATCTGAATTGTTACATGGGTTAATGGATGCTGGGTCATTGCGATGTCCTGTTTATAAGTGGTTTTAACTTTTGTTCTGTGTTCTTTCATACATAAGAAAGATTATCGGATTAAATATGACCGCTCCTGAACTGATACCGAACTTAAGTTATAACAATATTTATATCAACAGTAAATTTCTATTTATTCAATGTATGAAAATACTATTTTATATCGTTTTTGTTTGACTGCATAAAGTAATTAATGACAAAGATTATAAGGCGGTTAGCATAAATACGGATAAAACTGCAAGACAACTGCTATGTAAAAGAATAGACATAAGACTATAAATATTCAATAGAAATTGAGTCATAAGACAGGAGTAAAAGGTTTGATTTTTATGTTTGCGTCTACAGAAAACATGGTTAATATTTAATAGCAATATTTGTAAGTTGTTCATGACGATACATGAATATTGAATATACAAGATATTTCTCGACCACATGCTATACTCTTGCGGATGTTTGAGGCAGTTTAGAGGGATACGCCCATAATACAGTGCCGGAACACATCAGCGTTCCCACAAGAGTCGACGCCTGAAGGCGGAAACCCCACACAGTTCCGTGTTACGTCGCTCCGCAAACTATCTGTACGCGAAGAAAAAATAAAAAGTTTTCTTAGAAAACAGATTCTCTTTGTCCCAAAAACACAATTTCTTCTGAACTTGTACTTACTTAAGTTGAAGTCTTGCTCGTTCCTATTATGATATCAAAATACGCTAGCAAACTGAAATAAAAACACCCGACGTAGAAAAGTTCGAGTCTTCAAACTCTACGAAAAGAACAAAAGATATCCAGTAATTGACACCCGTCATAAAATAAAAAGGCACAGGACGGCGAAGTTTCGTTCCAAATCACGCGAAGTCCAAGTCGAATCGCATCAAGAGGGGGCGGAACTTTTGACTCCATGTGACAAACCGGCCCGCAAAACTTGGAGTGTTCGAACGGGTGTTAGGTAGACGTCCGCTGTGATTGTACCGTTGAGTTTGTACCGCGAGATCCGTGAACAAAGAATTTAAACCTTTAAAGTTGCCGTATGTCACAAAAGTTTAAAATTGCCTTTTGTTTCAGGTTTTTTTATTAGATGTCACATTTTAAATTACGTAATTATTATTAAAGTTTTATTAAATTGTGTTTTTAACAATGAGAAAGGTAACACGATACATTCCTTTCAAGAAGTTAGAGAAGAACGCATTTGTAGCTAATTAGGTTCCAGGATGCTATGTCCTAAAGTTCATCATCTAAACAATTTAAGAATTTGAATTAGAAACCCTAGTTTTCGAACTCAAATGTACACTTATACAAAATTACTTCACTTCATTTCAGATTGGTACGCAAAAATAGCTTTTGAATTTGAATTCAATTATTTAGGTATTATTTTAGGTAAAGAGAAGTAAGAAAAGAAGGTAAGAAGAAGAAGAAGAGAGTATGAGAATGTTTTCTGCAAGATAAGAAATTACTAAAATAAACACTCCAATTAATACATTTCCTATTGTTTACGGTCAAGCAATTTATTGATCCATTTCTTGGTCTGTGTGAGGCATCTATCAATCAGTGTGGAAGCTTGAAAGCCCCAATAACGGTGGAGAGATGGTGATCAATTGGGACGTCAGAGTTTAATTGTTTGACTGTGTCTTCGCATGTGGCTTTACAGGCATTGTTAAGTGATTACTCCGTATATACCAAACTATATAGCTTATTGTATATCCTATGCCATATTATACGAGTATGTATAAGTAATAGATTTGTATACATTTCAGTTTAGTACGAGGCTTTCTACGCCTCATTGTAATAATAATAAAAAGTTATTTTTCTACCCCCCGAGAATCAGTATTTGTTTTTTAATATTTCGGACATCTGACACACAACGCAATCTAGTTTCAAACTAAGCAGAGCTGGTACTATGAAAGCTAGTTGACTGATAGAATACTTATATACTTTTTTTTTTGTAAATACACACATATTATATATAGAAAACACCCAAACTCCGAAAAATATATTTGCAGATCATACAATCATTTTGATCCGACCCGGAAATCGAACCTGCGACCTCAGCACAGCAGTCGTATACGCTACCATTGCACCACCGAATGAAAGTCTCACACAGAAAGTCAGTGTTGAGCAAACTTTGTGTTTACTTTTCACCGAGTAAGTGAGGTTAATTGGTTGGTTGCTAATTCTGAGCCCGGCATCGCCCTTAACTTTTACTTGCATTAACATTTGACGGGCCTGGTGCTCCAGTGGTTAGTGACCCTGACTGCTAAACCGGAGGTCGTGGGTTCGATTCCCGGGTCAGACCAAAATGATTGTATGACCTGCAAATATGTTTTTCGAAGTTTGGGTATTTTCTATGTATAATATGTATGTATTTAGAAATATATAAGTAAGTTTATCAGCAGTCTGGTTACCATAGCACAGACTCTGCCTAGTTTGGGATCAGACGGCCGTGTGTGAGATGTGTGAGGTTATTATTATTATTATGAGTGTGCCATGGTTGTAAGGCAAAATTTATAATGATTTCATAATCGAACAAGGGCTCGCCATGGTGTCAAACGATGTGTAGTGCCAAGTTAAAGGGTTCTGATGCATAAAAAGCCTGGTCAGAACGTCACTACATTAACCTTAACAACAAATTGTAATAGTAACACTGTAGACTACTAACATAGGTTAAGAAAAACTGTACACTGACACTATGGACTCTGTCTGAATAAATAAAAAATATTATTATTTTATTATTATAAAATCTTTTTCTTCACAATGAATCGTTTCAAACCATAAATACATTTAAGGAATATTGAAAATACACAACTAGTCAAAAGGTATCTTCAAAAACTGCTTGTAGTTATATGTTAGGACTCGCTTCGAGAGTTCTTGAAAGAAATGCAGTTGTAATTTATTTAGATTGTATTTTAATTTTGTTTTGTTAGTCTTGTGCTATAACATCTTTTTATTTTATTATAATTTTATGACATTATTAATAATGACAATAACTTCACACATCTCACATACGGCAGTTAGGTTCCAAATTAGGCAAAGCCTGTATCTTATACATATATGTAAAAAATTCTCGTGTCACAATGTTAGTTAACATACTCCTCCGAAACGGCTAGACCGATTTTTATGAAAATTTGTGTGCACATCGGGTAGGTCTGAGAACAGAGGGTCTGAGGGTACATCTATTTTTCATACCCCTAAATGACAAGGGTTTAACCCCTAATTTTTTTTTCAGTATTGCCCAGAAGTAATGTAAATGGCAAAACAACGTTTGCCGGGTCAGCTAGTTATAGTACCAATCAGCTGATAAACACACTTAAATATATCTAAATACATATTATCACTAGGGTCACTAACCACTAGACCAGAAGGCCCGTAACCCATCGTAGTGCAACTTGAATCGTTTTCCTTAAATATTCAGTTGAAAGTTGAATATACATATATGCACATATGGACTATTGCTTGTGTCTAAATTATACCCATCCATATTTTAGCGATATGTTCAAGGTATGCGAATAAAAAATCATGACTACTTTATATGTATGAGAGCCACAGATAATACACTCCCCTCTTTTTTGGAAACATATTTTGAACATATGTTACAAGACTTTGGTTCTTTAACAAGTACAAGTATTCTGAAAAATACATGTGAGTATTTAAGGAAGTAATAATTTATGTTTTTCCAAGTTAAACTTACACGAGTCGCTACAAATACAACACTATTACGAGTATTTTTTTAAATAAAAAGTTTGTGAAATAGTGGGTGTGTGTGTTTGTATATTTGTTACTTCTTCACGCTCAAACGGCTAGACCAATTTTGAAAAAAATTGGTATGGAGAGTGGTGGATTAACAGATAGACTACTTTTCTCGACAAAATTTTGTGTTCGTGTCAGATGAGCAAATAATTTAAAAATAGTCCGTGTTAGTTTATCTTTTAAACCGCATGTAATACCACAGGACGGAGCTAGTGAGTTATAAACGAGAATTTAAAAAACCAACATTAGTAGTTGTAAACCCTCAAGTTAAATCATCGTAGTTGGATTAAATGTATACTATTAACATGTCGCTCGCAGTTTTACTTGTACTTACCACTCAGCTCCTAATCCGACGTGAATATAACATTACTTCCCGTATGCAATACAAAAAGATTTATGTAAATCTAACTGTTATTTCCAGAGATTTGTTTTTCTTATGGTATAAGGGCAAACGAGCAGACGGGGCACCTCATGGCAAGCAACTACCGCCGCCCATGGACACCTGCTACTCAAGAGACACAAATGCTATGCCGCCCGAGCTCGAGCGGGAGGGAGTCCACTCCCTCCCGCTCGAGTCGGCGGGACATTTAAAAAAACAAACGGTTAAACAAAAACTCTTCAGAGTATCTTTAATATATCAGTATACATTTACTTATGATGTTCTGTTTTTTTTCTGAAATATAATCATGCAATGCTTAAAGGAAACACGCAACAGCAAATCATGAAATTTGAAATGTATTGTTTCTTTTGCAACCGTCATGTCGTGACATTCTGGCCATATTATGAAGGTCAAAAGTTTTGTTTATTGAATATGCTATCTTGAGATTTTATCAGTCAATTTCAAATTTATTCTTTGGTACAGGGATATCTTACTTATAATAGCGTAACTTTAACCATAAATGTGAATAAGTCTGAATGATAGAACAATAGCCCCATATTATTAGCTCGTTAACACGCTACTAAGCTTATCCGACAGCTAGGAATTTGTCTATGTATTATAATACATAGACAAATTCCTAGCTCTCGAAGTGACGGTTTTCTTTGACAATCGAAGTGACGGTTTTTGGAATTGTTGACAAACATATCTAAGACAAAAGTAAAAATTTGAAAGTCCAAAACCAAGAAGGATATTAATCGTTGAATAAAACTCGGATTGGCAGCATTTGGGAAACTCAGATGCATCTCTTTCTCCAAAATTTCTCAGTACCTAAAACAAAGGTTTTTTGTGTGTGTAGGTGTGTGTTGCCAGTATGGATGATAATGTGGTCTTTCATTGCGGTTGCAGTCACTGACCTAGCTATGGAGTTGACCTTAAAAAGATCGTAAGTCATTATTATAAGTAGACTGCGTCCAACTGGTCTTCTTGGAAGTTATTGAGAGAGGTCCATGTCCAGCATTAGACGTTCTATACGGACGTCTAATGCTTGAGAATCTAATGATTGAGAAACCACACAGCGAATTTAGATAACTCTATTAAATAATATTGTTCTTTCCTGCAATTGAGTCTTAAGTAACAGGATGATAACCATTATATTAACTGGGATCAAAACTAGGCAATTGATATTTATTTCTTCACAGAGAACATTTGGGAACACAAAATATACGATAACCGAACAAGCCTTTTTATATCCCGACACTTGGACTGAAGGCTATCAGTTACGATTGTGTCCCAAACTATTTGATTCGATTAGGCTAACAGAGCGACACATCAACGCCGCGAAATCCGCAAAATGGCATCGGACTTCAAACTTTGAATCCTCACTTTCCATTTGATCAGATTTCTCTCTCGTTCGTGGCCTTTGCATACATCCGTAGGATTTGCCGAGGCCGTGACCCGACATACGACTGCCGAGTTTGTAGCCGCTTTGTCATTAAAAAAAAAACTGCTTAAGTAGGTGGATTGAGGGTGCAAAGTGCTGTGAGATTCGCAAAAATATTTTTGCAGAAATAATATTAGGTTATGACATAAAACTATTTTTTATAAAACACTTAAAGTACTACCATTTCATCAAAGAATTCAATGTATCATTATAATTTGAACACTATAATAAAGTTTAAAATTGTAAAATATTAAAGTTTTAAAATCTCTACTGTTATAATACAATATCTAAATGTAGCTGCATCTTCTGCTTGCAGAATCAAAATGGTAAAAACTAAATGAATCCAATGTAAATCGCGATTTTAATCTCTTCGTGAGACATCGCCAGCACAGCAAATATTCAAAGCGAAAAACCAACAGAATTTTTATCGTTTGATTTTTAAATAAATTCAACGAAATTTTTGTTGGAGCGTGACTTGGCATGCAAAGTTTCAGTATAGTTATATTATTTTACCGCTGAATAGTAAACTTTTGGAGACCTTATAGCAATAGAAAATAATCGCTGGCATATTTTTACATAAATTTATCGGTCCAAATGAAATACGTTGAAAGACTTTTAAGGAACACCATTAGATTTTTAGCTTTATTAGGAATGTCCGACGAAAAAGTCATTCCGAGACGTTAATTTATTCGTTGGCTATAGAACACTTGACTGTCACTGTTGGAGATCTCGATGTTGGCTCCAGCTTGTTACAAAAATATGCAATGTTTATCCGTAGACTAGAACCCGCTATGTAACTGGAACGTTATGTATACATAATTTTAGTGTAGTCAGAAATTTCATTAAATTTTACTTTGAACTAAATACATCATTATGATTAAACTTTATTTACGTTGTGTCCAGTAAGAATTAAAAGACTTCTGTTTGACCAAAGAAAATACTTATACAATCATGTAGATAAAGGAAAATTAAGGATACGAGTTAATCAAGGTTAATTGTTTTATTCAATACACATTTCTTTTTTAATAGTACTAAACAAAAAAATAATTTAAAAAAATATGTAAAAAGAAAAAAGAACAATAAATATAAAAATAGGCAAAAACAAGCTTTTGACTATTTATTTTCAGATTTATTTATTGAATACGTTCTCAAGTATTGTAAGTAGTAATGAGGTCAAACTGATACCCCGAGACTTCAAAGACTTTGGCAAATATTATATGGCTATATTACAGTCCCAATTTTCGTTGCTTTTCTAAACTAACAGTAATTAGTTCAAGTCTTTTTTCTCAATTGATGAATTAGGTATATTTTAATACAAAATGATCAATTTATTTTGACTGATTGCTACCTTTTGTAGTTGATGAATTTTGTTTCGATCGAGGTTTTATTCTTTATTAGAAATATATTTTCATGTTATTATTGTCTGATATTTATTTTAGGTAGTAATTTATATATCGTTTGTTTTATTTATTTTTCTTCGTCATTTTACGGTATTGTTTTAAAATCAATTTTCGTTTAATGGTATCTAAATTAGTGATCTAAAAGAATTTACCTTTACAAAATAACTATCATGAGTATTAAAAACGATATATATATACGAGTAAAAATGTTAATTTGGTTTGTGTACATTTAATTTGGTTTGAGTTTTTAAAGACTCAAAAAGTTATGCACGGCTGAGCACTGCCAGAACTGGAACTGAATTGGTGTGCCTGAACGAAGCATGGTAGGGTACAGCTAGGGATTCATTAAATTAGAATTTCGATCTCCACTAAAATTGAATCTATCAGACCATAGAATTATGATTTCACAACGAAATATCTGCTACAAATACTTTGATAGAACCTTCTTAAAGTAGGCTGTGAATTATATTATCTACAAAAGAAACCATATACTGATATCTTTCATATCTCTGTTTTGTAAAGTGCACAAATTGTTGCAAGATATGCTACAAAATTTTGTCTAAAAAAATAAATATTTATTCCAGGAATGCAACACAAGCTGAAACTACTGGAAGCACGCCAGGTCGCCAACATTCAGATAAGCCACCACAAACAGCGCTGAAGGTTTGCACACTATACATGGCTAAACAATTTGCCAATTAATGACCAAGAGCGGCTGAACAAACTGTACGCTTCGACGATATGCTTAATCTCTGATGCATTCAGATTCTAAATATTATTTGTACATAACGTCTCAGTTATATACATACATATAAATGTGCCTATATATGTATGTATGTTTAAAAAATATACTAAGAATCACCCACCCTCGTCTGCAAATCATTCATACTATTTGTTTACTAGCGAAACATTTTTTTTTTTTTTTAATTTTATGACCCCCTTCTGTACATTCTGACAGAGTCCGGAAATCAGGCAAATAAAATCCAACTAAATATTACATTTTATTTATTTATTCATTTTATTGAGGCACATAAAACAGAATATAAAACAAAACTTAGTCTTAAAAATAGCAAACACTGACAGTTTCGTTCTTAGCTATGTTCCGATTACAATACAAGACGAGATTACATGCAACCTAATAAGCTAAGTACTATCGCAAAAATAAGTGTAAAATTTGAAAATTATACTAAATTAGACCAACGTTGATGACATAATATGCCCAATTTAGAAACCGGTGATTATTAATAAATATATAAGTTTCATATATTAATCGCACCTGCGTCATATATTATATTATTACTACGTAAAGACTATTATTTAATACGCTTATTACAAATGTGTACAAATGTAATAGATTTTTTTTTTTAAAGGCTTACTAGCAACCGAAATTACTAGTATTCCCAGTAAACCCCTCCAGCTAAGCTAAATTGCTTGTATTAGGAGTGGGTTCACGTCGGTAGTGTACTGGTCAGGATTCGAACCCACGACCTCTTGATCGCAAGTCCAATGCCTTAACCACTAGGCTACCGCTGCTTGCACCAAAATTGTTTACTCTGTAACTTGCAGGTTTAATTATTATGAACCGTGTGAAATCTACCGTGAAAAAGCCATGCTTACCGTGGAAAAGCAATGCTTACCGTGGGAAAGCAATATTTACCGTGGGAAAGTCATGCTTACCGTGAGAAAGTGATACCACGGCCTCACAGACAACAGATGTGTAAGCAAATCTTTAATTACTTTTGACCGTGTGATTAAGGTTACCGTGCCCCAACCCTCCACCCCATTCTGAGGGGAAGGGGACTCAAAGTGCAGTAACATACTTGTGACTCTGCAGTTACAAGCTTCACTAGTGGTGGTAGCTACTTACCATCAGATGACCATTCTGATTCAATTCAATTCGTTTATTGCACTCCATAATGTATACACAGGTCTTATAAATCTTGAAAGAAACAATTATGGACCCTGTTGGGCACGGCAAAATTAGGAGAGAAAAGCAAATATTCTATCATTCATTAAGCATATTGAAATGTATTTTAGTAATTACTAATTATATAGTGTGTGTGTATGGTGTGTATTTGCTTGTGTATAAAATTACGTATGATGTGTTGTGTAGTGTATATCTTAGTGATTAGTGTTATAACCTACATGCGCCTACCACTTACGATTTCTACACTCGTCACACAGTCAACCTTTAACTGGCAGAGAAAGCCTTGGGCATTAAGTCCGCCCATGTACAAAACTCCATAAAGTTATAAATAAATAAATAATATATATTATCGTTTTCTCTCTAGCTCTCTAACATAAAGAAATTAATAATAATTTTTAGTATTTTAATTATTCTCATAATAAAGGCGGCATCTAAATCAAGTCCATTTCGTGATGCATAACGTCCCATATTCTTTGCATTTTCTCATTTAATATATCTTTTAAACGACTTTCTTTTCGCCCCACCTTGGCGAGGGTATAAATCGCATACCACTTTTTACAGCGCTCCTGCGTCCCTCCGTTAGATTTAAAACTCTATTAACAGTAAATGTCTTAGAAAAATATTATGACATTTTCACATAGAGAATTCTGTTAGTACCTCCACCAGTAGCATAAGTTTAGTTCAGTACTTTTTCCAAAATTTTCTCAACATGTCATTTTAATCTAGTCATAAAGGAAGATAGAGAAATATATCTCCAAATTATTTAAATATCAACACTTATTCTGGATAACCACTGGTGAACAAAGTGGAAAAAGATAATATATTTCTCTATTGGTTATTCTTATCTGTAAGATATAATTATTTACTCATGTAGTTCGATTTAATTATGATTATATTAACTGCTGATGCACTTATTATGAACATAATTAAATTGACTACGTTAAATGACGTCATCAGCGTCATTAAACGACAGTTAACGAAACTACGCATTCTAAAATTTATCTAAGAGACGACATTTTACCAGGTGTGATCTCATCTTTTCATCTGTCTACCCATTCCATAATATATCATAATCATCAGCATCTTTTAAAAGCCTCTTCTTAGAAAGGAGATTTGGCCTACTATACCTCGCTGGCCAGACGGGTTGGTATAGGGTTTGTGTCAAGTTTTCCTTCTCTTTGTCCTGTGTAGTTTGTTCCCTTAGCGTAATGTATAACCGGTTGGAATCTCTAATTCTCTTAACTCTAGGTAGGGGGGGACTAAATAATGACTCCTGACTTGCAGGTGTCCATGGGCAGTGGTAATCACTTAAGAAGAGTTGTCTCTTCTGTTCACCTGCCTCACTATACCATAAAAATAGAAATACTGTTATCATTGAGAGTATTACATAAAGACACTATCTCGACTGTATAAGGTTTTACTTTTTTATTGATTTTTAAAATATTTAATGCGGTTATAAATAGAACGAACCCAAATCTGTATTTAAATTCACGTGTAAAGGTCCATAAATTGTACGATATAATTTTAAGATAATACGAGTAATGACTACCTTTAGTGAGACCCATTTATTCACATGACTTGCGAAATGTGTCAACGTGCCCCTATTATAATATTCATCGCAGTGATTTGCACGTATTTTTAGTCCTTATAGAGTTTTTTTCAGAAATCACCAGTAGGTATAAAACAATAAAAGGTGTTATCAAAGTTAATAGTAGGCTAAAACCACCTTTCTAAGGAGAGGCGTATGTCCAGCAGTGGACAATTAAAGGCTGTTGATGATCAAAGGTTATAAAACTTTACACGATTCAATACAACGCAGGAATTCAGAATTTTTTTGTTCTTTAAAATAAAAATATGGTAATTCACGGCTTAAGCCAGGTGGTTCCCAACTGAAACCAAAAGGTGTACTGTGAAAGTACCTTAATTCCGGTAAATAATTAATAAATTTGATATAATGTCAACTTTCATTTTATTTATTAGTGCCTTGAAGTACAAGACTCTTTTGGTGACTGATTCTAATCAGAGGTCGTGGGTTTGGTTGACATCCAAATTAAATACCTGGGTGATGATCACTATCATTATTTTGTTCTGTTTGAATATAATTCATGTATTATAACGTATGTTTATTTTCAGTAATACGTAAGTATCAGTTTTCTGTTTAAAATAATATAGATTCTGCCTAGTTTTGAATCAGACACCCGTATGTGAGATATTTGAGGTTTTTAAACAAAAAGTAATAAAATTTACCTTGTAAAAGAACAGAGACCATAAATAAATTTATTACCACCTACTGAACCATTGATCCCCAGAAATCTATTTGAGTAAAATAAAATACAAAAATAAAGCTAAATTGAATATAAAAACCTTTATACATAATCTGAGCCCAAAGAACAACTCATGTGACCACAATTTACTCAGACATTTGGACAGTCTATTAAGGTCAGGGCATTATCCTTGTAAATCACACGAGCGTCCGAACTAATAACATTAAATTCTACTGGTTCATAAAAAGGAGACCGTTTTACTAACTAGTATTTACTTCTGGATTTGTATGGGATATGAGTTTCAAAATGTTTAGAATATAGGAATGCCTGTCTGTACTTCTACGTATAAAACTTAATAAATTTCACTATCTATTATCTATAATAAAATAATAATATTCTACTACATTCACACGACGATTTTTTTTTTGTAAATATATACATATTACACATAGAAACATCATTCATGCACACAAATGTTTGACTTGAGCGGGAATCTAAGAATCTAGCAATCCGTTACACAAACCACTACGCTATCCGGTCGTCCAAATATATGTATCTTAATTAAAATTTTCCTATACTGACTGTACAACTGTATTTATAGGAATACATAAACGGTTGCTTAAGAATCCTAATCAAAGAAGTGTAATACCGGCCATCGGGGTGCAAAAAAATTAAAACTGTTTTATCTTAAAAAAAAGAAAAAGTTTTTTTATTTCAAAACTCAATACTCACTTTTAATAACTATTAAAAGTGAGTATTGAGTTTTGAATGTATGACATATGAGTGTCTGCCAAACTTTTTTTAACCGACTTCAAAAAAGGAGGAGGTTGTATGTTCCACTGTATGTTTTTTTTTTTATGTATGTTCATCGATTACTTCGGCAATTGTGAACCGATTTTCAAAATTCTTTTTTTGTTAGAAAGAGCATAATCCTGAGGTGGTCCCATTGTCACGAAGTCAGGATCTGATGATGGGATCCCAGGAAAATCGAGGGCGACCATCAAATTTTATTTGGTAAATGAAGTTTATGCTATCCGTTGTTATGCAAACTAATATTATGACGTAAAGAGTTCTGCTATAAAGGGTAGACCCTATTTAAAAACGGCAATAAAGTGTCTGATTATTTTTAAATATGCCTACAAATCAATTTAAATATGTGACAATGATAATTTGTAACAATATTTTTGTTCCCACGCATTAGCGACCAGGTTGGCTGCAGACATGAAACCGTATATCGTGCTGCTATTGAGGATTTTTTTACTTAAAAAGTTGATAACAGTTCTTCCACAACACAAAGTCTCACCATAAACCGTTGCGACGGCGAGCCTGTTGACCTAGTGGTCAGTGACCCTGACTGCTAAGCCAGAGGTCGTGGGTTCGATTCCTACCCAGAACAAATAATTTTGTGGTAAGTACGATCATTTTGTTCTGTGGTTCGATGTAATTTATCCATAATATGTATATATTTATAAATTAAAAACATGATAATCAGTGGTGTAGTTACCATAGTAACTACAGGCTCTGCCAAGTTTGGGATCAAAGGCCCGTGTGTGAGTTGTATAAAGTTACTGTAATATTATATATAAAACGTTAAAAATAAAATTTTGTCTAATACGAACTTTACCCAATGTTTAAAAATAATACCTATTTAAATAATTTAAAAATGTATCATATTCTGTCTGTTCTTATGGTAACATATACTAATAGAAAACCAAGAGTTTATAGAATGCCTTTGTACGTAATAATCAAACTGCCTTGTTTGAAGAACAAAACAAGCATTTTCGTTAATATACCAATTTCTAAATTGAAATAATGAATCATAATAATGAGTTCTAAGATAGTCACTGTTATAATAACAGTAACAGTTCATTAAATATGCTAATAGACTGTTAATATTTATTGCTTAGCCTAATAAAGGTTGGTAAGAAATATATTTCTGTAAGATTGCTAGCCACAGATGCTCTTTACAACGGCCGGTCCGAACGCTAACCGTGTCGAAGAAAGGACCTTTTATTACAACTGTAAGTTATTTACAACTATGAAAAATAGTTATTGTTATCACCTTAATATTGTAGTACAAGCACATAAATTCTAGGTGCCTGTGATATCGTTTTGTTACCTTAAGACATGGGTAATAGTATAATATTCCATAATTTCTTTCGGATGGAAAACTGTTACCATCATCATCATCATCAACAGCCTATACAAGTCCACTGCTGGACATAGGCCTCTCCTTAGAAAGGAGGTTTTGGCCTACTATACCACGCTGGCCAGACGGGTTGGTATAGGGTTTGTTTCAAGTTTTCCTTCTCTTGTTACCGGTACCATGAAACTAACGATAAAAACGTATCATTTACGAGATAAGTTTTTGTTGTCAATCAAATTCGTGAAGTGTTGGCACATTACACGCGCAACACGTACATTGTTTCGTTACAACCATGTATGTTACCCCAAATTAACCCCAAATAATTTCCTTATTTATTATTTTGATGATTTTATAATTGCCGTAATATTATCAATAGTCGTCTAAATCTCTGTTTTAATGTGTGTATAGGTGTTAGCTCAAACACGATTAATATTAGAGTATAAATACTAACACAATTTACTAACAAGGAGAAGTAATAAAACATTACTGAACACGCAACAGTAGTGTCACTTCATTGGTGAACCCGACGTGATAGGGTTTACCACAGAAGGAAACCCAACGCGCTTGTGCCTCCTGAGTTGCTGGCGTTCATGAGAGGCGGTAGTCGCTTTCTATTAGGTCACCAAACTGGTCGTTTCCCCCCCCCCCCACCCCCTTAAAAAAAAGCTGTGTGGTATCGTGGGACACCCGATAGGAACAAAGTTCATTATGCTATTTGACAAATATTTTTCATTTATAAAATTTGATCAAAGTATTTAAAAAACTAAATAAATGCCTCTAAAAAATTTATGTGTCGGAAACAAATCTGTACATGTATGTATGTACAATACATTTTTCTGTATCGCTTCGAGCCGCTTAGAACGTGTAACTTCGTTCCAAAAAACCAGCAAGTGACTACCGCCGCCCACGGACACCAGCAACGTGTTTGAAGTTTTTCTTTAAACAATAATTAATGATCTTGCTTTTTTTTAACAGCATTTCTCTTTTCGATCGAGGAGGGTTTTTGTATGTTTAAGTTACGTAGCATTCAATTTATTTGTATTTAAATAAAAATGTTGTTTTGTTTATTTTGTTTGATTGTACAAAGGGCTCTATCCGCCTCTACCGCCGCCGACATCTCAATGTAACCACGACCGCTCTAAAAAGAGCGACACGACAGAGAAGTTGAAAATTTTAAATTTATTTGAAAATTACCACTTGATAAGGACGTGTAGACTCCGAATACACCAAGGCTGACACGTGTATGTGCCATGTGGGCGTTCCTCTGTATAGAAATGTAAAATAGAAATAAGCGTCACATCAGCAATTCTGTATATCTATAATGTATTAGTTACAGTAACCACGATATGAGAAACCCGTTCAGTTTATTTTTATAAGGAAAAATGAATAGGTTAGGTCGACAAATTAGTGATTGTTTTAAAAATGAGTTTTTAAAATAAAAAATAATACATCACACATACAGTATTAACACATACATACACAAACATAATTGACTGCACGGATGGCGTAGTGTTTTAAGCAGTCACGTCGTCACTTCGTACTGCGCTAAGTGGTTCGACCCTCACATGGGGCATCAGTTTATGTGATCCACAAATTGTAGTTCTCATTCTGGGTGTTATTTGTGTCCGTTTCATGTATGTTTGTAAAATCCTCGCGGTACAGGATATATATTTCTTGTGCGGAAGCTGTAAATAGGAAAGAAGAAAAAAGATTTCAGTATTCTATATTTAAATAAAATCAAGCGAGCTTTACAGAAGTAGCAGATGATATGTAATATCTGAATTCTCACCTACCATCTGATGGTCAATCCTAACACCGCAAACGCTCATTGGTGAAGTCAAATAGCGGGCGCTTACCCGGTATTCTATTACACTCTTCCATCCTTTTTCATGAAATCACTCTCACAAATACAGGAAAGAGAAAGGAAAGATGTTACGTACAAAAAAGTAGAATTAGGAAATAAAATCAGCTAGTTGAGTTTAGCATGTTTTAGCTTAGGCCATTATTTTATTACGCTTTAGGCACCTGTCTAAAGCAATTCTTTGGGACTTATCCTTGAGTGTTCTCCTCCAACGAAGATAGAATAAACAACCTGAGTAATAATGGTGCTCTTTCACACTGCAATGATTATTTTACGTTTCGTGTTTCAATCTCTTACACTCATTTGTAAAATTTTGAATTGGCCGCCTGAGAAAGTATCCATATATCAACCCTATTAATAACATTTTTGATTCTTCTAATATTCTTCTGATTAAATTCATCGCAGCTCCCAAGATAGATATTTTCTTGGTTAAATATTGCTTGTTTTTTCTTACATGCGACACATGAATTAATGTGGGGGGGAATTACCAAATCATCATCATCATCATGATCATCATCCTACCGCAGTACACTGCTTGACCTGACATTGGACATAGCATTAATATTGGGATTTAATTGGTAATGGAAATGGTCTATGCCTCTCCCATTACCAATAAAAATAAATATTGCAAGTTTGTTGCCGCTGTTCTGTGCCGTCCCCCAAAGAATCAAGATGGAGTTTAGGGCCTACCTCTTGTCTTACTCACAGTTACCTCACTCGGTGAAAGGCACCCAATGAATAGCTTAACACCGGTTTTCTGTGAGGCCTATCACGACTTTTTTGTCCCTCGCAATCCCTCGAATACCACCCGCCGGTGGGATGGTTATGTCGGACTCGAACCGACCAAAACCCGCACGCCGTCTCGGGTAGCAGTAGTCGGGGAACCAGGTGTACCCTAGAAAGAAAATCCCTGGTACTTGTGATATCACCCTGGTTGGATCAGCCCATATTTGCCGAGGCATGTCTCACCACATATGCATATGACAACGCACCACATAAAATAACGGCGTGAGGGGTCTATGAACAAAGGTTCTTTCGCTTGTTGGTAGAATCTTGCTATAATAAACGTTATAATTTATTTTATAAAATATGAAGTTAATAGAGTAAAATTAAAAAAATTATGATAAAATATATTTATTATGTATGAAATAAGTAATGATAAATTAAACACTGAATGATCTAGGATAATTAAGTTACTTCGGCGCGCGAGAGCTATGTGCGGCGATGTATACAGTTCATACACAGCTGTAATTATAGCAAGAAGTGTCGAAAAAAGTCTTGTTATTGTCTTGTAATTTTTCGGTCTCGCTCCCATCCACTCAAAGCGAGTAAATATCAGATCATCACATCAGCAGCCTTTAATTGTCCACTGCTGGACATAGGCCTCTCCTTCTCCACGCTGGCCAGACGGGTTGGTTCCAAAAACATTAATCTCCTTTCTAATTACTTTTCATAGAATACAACATATATTTTTTTAAATACATATAAATTTTAATTATCTACAACTATAAAAGTATTCTCAGCAAAACATAACTATAAGACACATTTCATATGTCCAATTTAGCATTGCAATTCCACATCGAATGCGACGGCTTTAATAATAACATAGTGCACACGATGCTCCTGGCTATACAACGTGCAAACTGTTTTTATTCCATTTTCAAACTA
This sequence comes from Arctia plantaginis, assembly GCA_902825455.1. Lineage (NCBI taxonomy): Eukaryota > Metazoa > Arthropoda > Insecta > Lepidoptera > Erebidae > Arctia > Arctia plantaginis. Next base: position 3,083,450 of record CADEBD010000300.1, read on the forward strand.
ATATTAAGAATATCCTATAACGTTGTTATGATATGTTGAACTTTATTAAAAAAAAAATATTCTTTTTAAAAATAATAAACACAGTTAGTTCCTTAGTATGAAGAAAGAAAAAGATTGACTCATCGTGGAATTTTGTATATGTTCTCTCTCACCAGTATTTTCACTGTGCGATGGTACAGAAAAAAAAATGTTGACAAAATTACTTTACGTGAGTGAAACCGTGGGCAAAAGATGGTATAAAAAATAAATATGGTTTAAACCTTTCAGGCACTTGAAAAAGGGAAAGATAGAGGGCGATAATTACCGTAAATAAATAATAAGGGTAACAAAGTAAGGTCAGGTAAATTAAAGTTTAAAATTGGTTTCTAAATAGACGAATGTTAGTAAAAAGTATTGAACTAAAACTATGTAAATAAGTTTTAATTTTATAAAGTATAAAATAAGTTTTTAGTCAAACCAAAATATTCTAAAAGTTTTACCAAATCATTTTAGATAAATATAGGTCAATTTATTTTGGAAATTAGTTTGTTGTGATTATTGTTACTTATTCTCTCAGATAAACCTTTTTATATCTTTATAATAATGATATATTAATAATGATATTACGGACATCTGACACACTCCGCCATCTAGTTATAAACTAAGCAGAGCTTGTACTATGAAAGCTAGATAGACTGATAGAATACTTAAATACTTTTTTTTGTAAATACATACATATTTTTATATATTGAAATAAGCCAAACTCCGAAACAAATATATTTGCAGATCATACAATTCGGGCATCTCGCCCGAGATCTCAGTACAGCAGTACCGCACCACCGAGGCAGTAATATTCTGTAGGTGGGACTAAAATCCTAGTAGAAGAAACGTGAGCGTTCAATACGACTCCATTTATCCAGGATTCTTTTGGGGATAAAGATGTGTGACTATGATTATATTACGAATGTATTTAAACGCAAACTCAACTCTCGTGTAAACGGGGCCGATATATGTAGATACTTATTTACAGAGGTGTCGGTAACGGTAACAGTCTCGCGAAATATATATTTTTTTACACTTACAGTTCAATAGTTTTTTCCCATCTCAAAAATGAGTTTTTTGTTAAACCATAACATACCTACATTCTTTTGTTTGTTCAAAAATGCCCAACGCGCCTAAAGAAATTTTCACTTCAAAAACAATAAAGTAATTATTTGTTCACAGACAATTGCCGTTCAAATGACTACATTTACGATCCAATATAAAAAAACTATACGGCAGTTTACCACAACACTATTCGGAATATATCTTTTGGGATAATATATCAGTGTTATTACGTGGAACCATTTTATGGAGGCATTACGTAATGGGCCCCAACGATATTTTATTCTAATACATAAATGTCTGCTGGCCAGTTAGAAATGGCTTTGTGGTTATATCGACGATTTGTCACTACTTCTTGTCTGCCGGGTAATAGTTTTTGTAAGGTGCATTAACATATTTTAACAAAAACTGTTTTGTAGATGATAGACGTTTAATAATTTTACGGACCTGTTGTTTTAGTGGTGACCCTGACTGCTAAGCCACAGATCATGGGTTCAATTCCCACACAAGACAAATAATCGTATGATGAGGACGATCATTTGTTCTGTGTTTAAGTGTTGGAAATATATAAGTAGATATGTTTATAAGCAGTCTGGTTACTATAGTACAGGCTCTGGCGAATATCGCAACCGCATAGAGTATCAACTATATCAAAAACCAAGTGGTAAGGAGTTACTGGGTCATGAGTGATCTGCGCTTCAAGTTACAGTGTCAGGTATGTTTGCGGCAATCATCGTAATAACGCAAATAATTCTAACAATAGAAACTAAAATTACTTCACCACAATGAACATGCTATTTTTTATGTACCTAATAGACAATAACCATAAACTTGACTTGATGGCGTAGTGTGTTAAACGGTCACCTCGTCGTTTCTTACTGCGCTGAGTATTTTGGGGTTAATCCCCACATGGGAAAATACTTTGTGGGTGATCCATAGATTATTGTTCTGAGTTTGGGTGTTCTTTATGTCCGTACGAAGTATGTTTGTAAAGTCCCTCGCGACTCAGAATATATTCATAATGCGGGGTTATCTTTAATAATAAGCACAAAAACAATACTTAATAGTTTTAATTAATTAAAAAGTTGTAGAGATAAGTTACAGTACTAACTTTTTGTAGGAATAATTCACTAGAAGTTGAGTAAACTATAAGAAAATTGACTAAACTTTTTCCATTTATTCATTGAAAGAACTGTCAGTGAAGTGCAATGTTCGTAATGACAGAGCTATCTGGGCTCTAAAATAAAATGAATGAATAAATGAACACGTCTAATGGCACGAGAATTATTATAAGTGGCGCCTGTTATTGCCACCCGGACATCAAGTAGCTAATGCCTGGCATGCAATATAATGCTTGTGATATGAGTACAAACTATCATTTTCAGCACTTTTATAGTATTCTTTTTTTTATGGTATAGGGGACAAACGAGCAGACGGGTCCCCTGATGGTAAGCATGGACAACTGCAACTCAAAAGTCACAAGTGCGCTGCTGCCCTTGGAGTCCCTCCGGCTCGGGTCAGCGGGAGAGGGGATTTGGGCTCCGGTAACCTCACTCACTCAGTGAAAGGGAACGCAAGAATTGCTTAACACCGGTTTTCCATGAGGCCGGTTTATGACTTGGACTTTTATTTAAGCTCGAAAATATTTTGTTAGTATCGTGGTTTTCATTTTGACGGATTAAGAATACAAATTGTCACCACCCCAATTCATCCCGTGGGTGTCGTAAGAGCCGACTAAGGGAGCAAACTAAGCAGGACAACAGCACTGCAAATAGAAGGAAAACTTGAAACAAACCCTATACCAACCCGTCTGGCCAGCGTGGTATAGTAGGCCAAAACCTCCTTTCTAAGGAGAGGCCTATGTCCAGCAGTAGACTAGTATAGGCTGTTGATGATGATTGATGATTAACAAAGAATCTGTATCCGTGTGGTGACGGATTAAGAATACAAAGTGTCGCCACCCCTATTATATTATTCCATAGGGTGTCGTAAGATTATTATCTCTAATCTTTCTTCCTAAGGCTCTGCAGCCTATGTCCAGCAGTGGACTAGTAAAGGCTGTTGAAGATGATTATGAAACAATAGATTAATTGTAAGACATACGTATTTATTTACTTCCAAACTCCTTATAGAGTCTTTTAGTACTGAATTTCCCGATACAGTTGGGGATTAAGGCCTTTTTAAAATTTAATTTACATAATAAAGCAATTATTAAAACTTTTTTTTTTTATGGAATAGGGGGCAAACGAGCAGACTGGTCACCCTATGGAAAGCGATTACCGCCGGCCAAGAACGCCTGCAACTCAGGAGTCACAAGCGCTTTGCCAGCCTTTAAGGAAGGAGTACGCTCTTTTCTTGAAGGTTCGAGGGTCGTATCGGTCCGGAAATACCGCAGCCGATAACTTGATAACTATCTGAAAACCTTTAAATAATGATTTGATTCTTGAAAATTATTAGTGATTGTGGTATAAGCCATTTTGTTTTATGCCATAGCAATATAAATAGTTAAATTTTAATCGTTTATACAACACCATATACTTTTCAAACATTATAATTTTCACATCACTTCAACAGAATAATGATGTTTATAGATATCTAATTGTTACATCTGATATGTAATATTTCTTCTGAATTTATTAGTTTTTTTATTCCCAAAAACAAAAGGAAAACTTGAAACAAATCCTTTTTTTTTTTTACGTGTGGAAATCCCCTCGGACCGTCACCCCACCACTAAAACTAAAACCACACGGTGTGCCACTCTGCGCCTGTAATATTAGGGATCCGGGAACATCTGTTATTAAGACATCCGGACCCCTCCTAGCGCCGGCCTGCTCCTGTTGCGGGCTTCGTCTCAAAAAAATTTCCTCTCTTTAGGCGACGTCCGGCACACGCGGACGCCGCCCCCTCGCGGCTGTCCAAACTAATGCTTGAAACAAATCCTATACCAACCCGTCTGGCCAGCGTGGTATAGTAGGCCAAAACCTCCAAACCTCAAAATTAACTTAAAAAATACTTAGTGCTACTATTTGTTCAAGTGAAGTTCCTTAAATTTCACTAGATGACTCTGTACTGTCGCGTCATAAATTAAAACTCGGTGTCAAGATTTGCCACAGGTATGACCTAGGCAATTGTTTTGTTATATTGATCTTAAGTTGAGAGGATCCAAATACAGTTCAGGATTAACCTATCAGATTTTTTATTGAGTACTATGAAGGAATTATTTCCTCCTTGAACCTCACTTCCTCTCGACTTCGGCTATACATTATACAATGTCAGTCACTTAAATTTAAATCAAACAAATCGGCTTTAGCTGTAAACTCATAACTGTTACCCGTGTATTTGTAAGTCTATATAGTCACAAACATATTTACTTTACCTAAAATAGTTTTGACCTCAACATTATCATATCACTATACTAGTAAAAAGGTCAAAGGTGAACCATCACAACCACGTCAAAAGTAAATTATTTGAAACAATCTCGTGGTTCTTATCTACATGTAGATCTATAGCTTCCCGCAGATTACTTCTCTTTGTTAAACTAAGCTTTATGAGAAAAGTTTCATAACAATAGATATCAAAACCAGAAGCTTCACTATTCATCAAATTATGATCCTTCCAATAAATCTATGAGAATGAAAACACACTTGATTTGAAAAGTTTATATGGTAATAAAGTTTCAATGTGCTTTTAAAGATTTAATAGGTCTTTAATAACACTGAACAATAGCTTTTGTATTAACAATCGGGATCCAATCCTTGGTTGTCCATCGTATCATTCATTTCATTTATTGCCCATGTTTTTGTCATAAGCAGATTAGCATCATTTTCGTTCTAATGACCTTTTAGCTTTAAAAGATATAGATTTACTGATTGGTTATTTCCTCATTTCAAATGTTTTGTTCACGTTTATTAAATTTTAACATTGCCAAAAGCCGCCTTTTTATTATGTGCTTTGTTACTGGGATTTGAATAATTTAATGTAATACTTATTATTAAATCCTTATACACAAAAATATGGGTTACACCGGGTAATGTCATGTATATCTCCACAAAGATTAAGAAAGAACTACACATCTCACATCACAATACACATCTCGATTTGCCTTTCTTAGACTGGTAAAACGGCTGTAAGCTCTATTGCACAGCCTATTCCCGCCTAATGACTTGCCGGTTTGTCTAGTGACTCTGACTGCTCAGCCATAGGTAGTCTGTTCCCATCTAGGACATATATTTGTGTAATGAGCTCAATTATTTGTTCTATGTCTGGATGTAATTTATGCGTGATACGTAGATCTTGAGAAAGATATACCTAAATATATTTCTAAACAATCTGACTACCATAGCATGGGCTTTGTCTATTTTGGAATCAGACGGCCGTGTATTACATGTGTTGATGTTTGGTTAATCTTATAATCGGCTTTTACGTGGAATGTTTCTAGACTCCGTATAATATTAGGGTCCAATCAGTCTAGGACTTCACGTCTGTATGCAGCAAAGATAAAAAAGAACTGCTTTGAAAAAACTGTAACTGCCAAATAAAATAGTAACTTTTAACGAACTACTTTCTATAACAAAGAATTATTCAGTTCAGTCTCAAACAATATCTCTACACTTTTTCGTCTGGTACGAAAGTTACCAATTGAGTGTCAACCCTCAAAGTCGTGTAAATTCTGAACCCGGCTTCAAGTTTTTACTCCTTATGTCAGGATGGACTAGCACGAATTCGGCCGAACTTCTTTGACAGTCACGGACTTTTATAACTAGAGTATTATAACTTTAGATGTTATCGTCATTATGCCTGTATGGAAGGCTCGTGACTGAGCTGTAGCTGCACAGATCATTCGATTGATTGATTTAGTTAATGCAGTGGCACTATAGTAAATTGTCCTGTGAGTATAAATCGGAAAGGACAATACAGGGAATGGTAATGGTCTGGAGTCTAATGGCAGGACGATTCATATAAATGACTTTTTCCTACTTATTGTTTACACACAGTACGACAATTACTGATATTTCCTATCTGGTGAGCGTCCTATTGCACGCTTATCGAAAAAAAAACATATTTTTTGTTTAACACAGAAAAGAAAATATCATATATTTTATTTAACTTTATTTAACTATAGAATAGAATAGAATAAAATAGAATAGAATAGAATAGAATAGAATAGAATAGAATAGAATAGAATAGAATAGAATAGAATAGAATAGAATAGAATAGAATAGAATAATCTTTATTGTTCACCAATTCAGGATATTATACATACAATAGTATTCCAAGGTAATGACCATGTACAAATGGCGGCCTTATCGCTAAAAAGCAATATCTTACAGGCAACATTTGGATGGACAAATAGACTGTAAATAGGTAATTTCATGGGCAGATTTGGTGAGAAAAAAAGTGTAAACTAAAATTATTTTTTAAATAAATTTAGATGAGTTAAATTTAATCCTATCAAACGCAGTGTTTAAGTCTTTATTAAGACTAAAACACTATGAAAAACCTTGGTTTTAATATCTTAATTCGATTGCCATTAAACCCTTTAAGAGGATAAGATAGCCTTATCCACTTAGAAGTTAAAAACCTTTGTGTTATTAAAAACTGTAACAGACGTTATCACTGTTGAGTGAAGTAATTTCCTTTTAATTAACAAACCTATCGTGGGAGAGCCATGCTTCGACACGAATGGGCCGGCTCGACCGAAATGATACCACGGCTTCACAGAAAACCGGTGTTAAGCATTTCTTTCGTTGCCTTTCACTAAGTGAGTGAGGTTACCGGAGCCCAAATTCCCCTTCCCGCTGACTCAAGCGGGAGGGACTCCAAGGGCAGCAACGCACTTGTGGCTTTTGAGGGCGGTGGTAGTTGCTTACCATCAGGTGACCCATTATAATTGTAGCTACATTTTTGCACGAGCTCAGTAATTAGAATTTGAACGACAAATGAGTTTTAATAATTATAGAAGATTTCGAGAAAAACTCGGAAGCGGTACGGAATGTCTTAGACTTGTCATTGTTTTAACATCTGTCAAATGAAACAGTACAATAAAGATACAATAAATCTCTAGAGAGTATAGCATGGGGTTCATCAAATAGAACATAAAAAGGTTTTATGTCCTATCCCTCGTTATAAGGGGCTTGGTGAACCTTTTCACAAGTTGAAATGCAATACTACACCAGTCAAGTTGCATGACATCTTTTTTCTATAGAGTTTCGGTATTAAAATAGTTGGATCTGAAAGCTTTGTTACGACAGTGACCGGTTATCTCAGTTTTCTGATTAATACCTACATTACATTCGAACTATATCAATCGAACATTTCACTATCATAGAGAACAAGTCGTTAATCTCTAAATACAATTATTTAAAATATTCTTGACAATTTATAACATAAACAAAAAGCTAAATATATTGTGTTCAATCAACATATTGAAAGTTCAATCAACTTGTGATGTTCTAAATACATCACTTTAATTAAGGGAAACAATAAAGGCCCATGTTAAGTATCGGACGTCAATTAAGTATTTCATGTTTTATGGTATCAATAATAACATCAGAATTACCTAAATAGAGCACGTGGTGCCCACTCTTGGAGGGAAATAGCTGTGTGAAGATACAAAACATTCTGATATCGTCCCTCCCCTCACCCTTGCAGCCTTTAACGGTCCCTCGTTCAGTCGTACGGGACGCTCCAAAGAGAGCGGCCGCCTCGTTTATGAAACGGGACGCCACGAACTTTGTATTACGTCATACGTACAGGTCGAGGGTGAAATTTTGATCGTAGATAATAAGTGTCCTTCTGGGGGCGGTTTATAAATTGGTTTTGTGGGATGGTGATTTGATAATAGTGCCATGGTGAGTTGTCGAAGTGTTAAGCGTGTGAGCACCATGCATGTCTGCATCACCCTGCTGTCGCTTGTCACCTGTTTCAACGGTAAGTTTTAGTTCCAGGGTCAAATGTACAAAAGGGGTTGTGGTAATCCGATGCGGTTGGGTGGTCGTGACCGTTACAAACTTTTGACCCCGTAAGTGTATTTTTGTACAATGTTGTTGACGTATTAATGAGTTTGTTTTAAATTAAATCCGGGTAAGAGAAAATTCCGGGAACTTTACGCTCGTTTAGCTTTTGCTTTGATAATAAAATATCAGTTACAGCTTTTAGGATAATTGTTGAAATGGATACGATTTCCCAGAAGAACGTAGAGATCGTTGTTAGTTTTAAAATATACTATAATATACCTCGTTAAGAGTGTTTTTGTTTATAGAAAATTGAAATAACATTTATGTATATTTAGTGCCCATTTCACCTTGTTAGTCACACTAACGTGTATATGTATCTGTGTGTTTATGATGAACTGACCGGTCATCGTGATTGTGATATCTGTTTGTTCCTTGACATCTATAATCAATTAATCTATTAAGTTCGAATCGAAATTTTAAAAGAAAGATATCGTAAATGTTTTTTTTATGCAAGTCTTATTTGTTTCTCATTCTTTCTGTTTTAGAAATTTGATATTATGAAAGTTTTTGTGTTAGTCTCATTTCATCTGTGAAAAAATCCAAGGTGAAATTAATTAGAACATGAAAATTATAACTGTAGAAAAATTGTCTTATAATTGTCAAATTGCCGTCACAATAAAAAGTGTTTTGGTTAATAATAAAACGACAATGAACGTGAATACAAATTGGTCATTACAAACACAACCAAAATATGTCCTTGTACTTGACCGAACGCTCCTCGTTCGAAGTGGGCGTTCAGCGACATCGACAAATTCTTCCTTTGTTACATATAAATGAGAAAAAATGTTTTATATCAACATGTAATATATAATATAATTTCTCGCTTTGACGCTGATGATACGCATATGTGAATGTCGTATGTGACACTCTCTAAGGAGTTTGAAGGCTGTCAATTTGTAATAAGCCAGTATGATGGGCTATAACCTGAATTCTGTATAGATATCAGACACATATATGAGTATAATCCTGGTCTTTCTGTTTTCTTGCTTAAGTTACGAAAAGTGAAATAAGAATGTAAGTAAAACTTTGTAAATAATATAGGTAAGTTACACGGTCTACAAGTTTCCATTTCATAAACTTACTAAAATAACTTTCTAAAATAATAAGGGGATCAGTAATATATATAATTAGAAGGCTATCTATTTATTTCAAGGTGAAATAAAAACAACGCAGTTTTATTTTATCATCGGAAGGGCTATGTAGTTTGTACACATTATGTTATGTACATTTTATAAACATTTAAGCATAAGGAATAGCTTAAAGAATAGCATTATTTCCCAAAATTAGATGAACTTTATGAAACATAAAATAAGAAAAGAGTGAGTACAGATATATAGAGTACAGAGCACGACAAGAATTAGCAGAAAGTTTGAAGATAATAAATTTACGATCGTAAACAACTTTAATATAAAAACTACTATTTACAAATGATTTAAATATTTGATCAAAAAAGTAAGGATCTCCGATTTAACAGTGATCAAACATGCACGGTTGCTACTGGAGTTTAAAAACCAAACAGAAACTTTTAAACGACTTATTACCATAATGGTATATCATTTTAATGGTTTAAGATTTCAATATTCGCTCAAAAAATGAAGTATCACCGATAAGACAGTGATCAAACATGCACGGTTGCTACTGGAGTTTGAAAACCAAACAGAAACTTTTTTAAACAACTTATTTCAACAATGGTATATCATTACGTTGATCTATTTTTGTTGTTAGATGTTTATTGGATATGAAATAAATTGGACTTAAGCGTCTGTCCCTGGGCCATAATCGAAAATCGTAGGTAGCACTCTAACAAAATTGGATACCTGGGTGAAAGTGAAAATGAAATTACATACTAGATAGTAATCGATTGGATTTTTCAATCAATATTTTAGCTTCTGCTTCTTGATCTGGAGAAAATATATCACCAGCACATACTCTTCTTATCTATTTTAAATTTTAATGATCTAAACATAATCTTTTTCTTATTTATGAAAATTTGATAAAATCTGTCATAAAAGTTTAGCTTGGCTGGCTTGGCTTCTAAACTGATGAACCGTTCTTATTGAAGCATTTTTTTTTTTCAAATCACAGATGTGACTTGGAAAACATTTCAGATGAAAGGTTGTTGAATATTATACTATAGCTTCCTCATTTCATCATCATCATCATCATCAACAGCCTTTAACAGTCCACTGCTGGACATAGGCCTCTCCTTAGAAAGGAAGTTTTGGCCTTCCTCATTTAGGTTGCTCTAAAATCAATTTCTCTATCGTAAATACAGAACATGAACACACAATAGGTGAGGAGAAAATAGTTTAGGTAACTTAACAATTTAAACTGTCCCATTTCGCCGAACGTTTGACAAATAACAATAATTATGGTAGAATATCGACCGAACTTCGATAATTATCTACGACAAAGTAAGGTATTATTCATACACAGGATATTGTTGGGTGTACGAGTATTATAATGCAAAACTAATTATCACTAAGCCCAATTGAAGTTTCTAAGGAGAGGCCTATGTCCAGCAGTGGACTGTTATAGGCTGTTGATGATGATGATGATGAACTCCAAAATCATTTTACAATGATTAAATTTACTTAGTTGGTTAGTTATTTTCTACCCAAACTTACGTATAATCGAGGTCAGAATCAACATAAGATGTTCTCATCTATACCTCTGTAGAGGCGTAAAACTTTTAGATCAGATTATAATTTAATACTCAGAATATATACGTACATACGAATATTGAAATCAATGTCTTTATTAATATAATAAATATGGTTTGTTAAAACGTCCTAATTACTGGAACTACAAGGTAATATTCCGAAAAATCTTTTGTACTGGTTAGAGTATTTATCGATAAGGTTAAAAATTATGTAACATCATGGTATGATTTTAAGGAGATGAGCAGTGACTATAAACTGCGGAGAACGGCCAGTAATATTGAAGACTAAATTTAAGAGTATCATTAAGTAAGTATTATAATTAAATCTTTCATTTCAAATATGACACCATATCAGTCTTTTAAATCACCTTGTTAAGATATTCTGTATATGAAATAAGTTCATGTATATTTTTGTATGATTTTTTATATGTACAAATAATGTTTTTGTTGCCTTGACTAAAGTAAACTGCTCTCAGGAATTAATAAAACCCCATAGATATATAATATGATACTTCTTGAGAAATTGGAGGTGCTTTTTTACCTCAGCATTACCTACAGTAGTCCAGGGTCCCAATCCTCCTATTTCATGTTAACGTACACTTTTACATAGCTTACTGTCATCCCATTGACACGCTATTGAAGTGCCATTGAAATTGGTCAAAATATCGGTATTCTGCTAATATAAATTCACAGTGTCAATAGACTGTCGATATACATATATATCGTCGATATATTGAACATCTCATTGCCTTACAAATTTAAAACATACCCTTTACCAAACTATTGCAAAGTAATCGATGACATTTGTATAAGTGACAGTTTAGTGACAAGTCATCAAGGGAGGCCATTGGTGTTACATAGCTAATAGAATACGAAAAGTGCAAAACTATTTCGACGACATTCCATCAACAGTCTATTGATACAACATTAAAATAGACGAACTGAGGCCCAGATTTCATGTAGAAAGAATTAACTCAGAAATCTAAGGAATCCCATAATCATAACATCTCAATAAATATTTGCTTGTTTTCGTTCTAGTACAGTCACATATTACGTTGTATAATATTATTGTCTACAGGTAAAACTACCCTAACTTTAGCCTTCAGTATATGTAGATATTATTTAGTATTATTCTATATACAAATATGATCAACGCTTACACACTTATGTTGTACCAAGTGTATTTGACAATGGGCTATTTAATAATAATTTAATATTGGAGTTTGGGGTTTGAGGATGCTATCCAACTTAAGTGGTTCTCTTTTTGCCAATAACCTCGATGGCCTCGATTTTTATTTTACAACCATTCTATAATTTATACCATTTTTTAAACACCATTTTTCAAGCTTTAAAGACCGAAAAATGATTTTACAAGTTACTCAGTATCCTGCGTAACGTAAATGCGACTTCGTCAGAAGAAGGGTTATCTTTCGAGTGTATGTATATTTCATTAACACGCTCTGTGGTCTAAACGGCTTAATAGAGTTTAACTTGGCAGGTGTCGTTGTCGTCTTGACTTTTTTTAACTCGTTAATTGTGGGAGTGACACTAGGAATATGGAAACTACCAATAAGATTAAAAACGCACTACATTTTTACCGTCAGGCTTTTTGTTTTTTTTTTATTGTCAAATGTTAATAATTGGCTTGTTAATATCAAAAGTAAAATCTATCAAAATTTCAATCTGAGCAATATATTATGTATTTCAAGAATGAAATGAAGACATAAAACACTTGTTATATTATTATATTTTTGCCAAACCCACTCGTATTATAAGAACAAAAGCTTAAGCCATGCATTAAACGGCTATGCAAAGTAAAGCTTATAAGCTTCTGTAATCTCTAAAAAATACTATATACTTGCAGATACATCAGATTTTTATGTATTTTAAAGTCAATTGAATATCTTTTTAATTGTTGGAATAAAAACAGCTGTACAAGTACTTTTCAAATTAAAAACTGCGTTATTAAAACGTAATAATTTTTCATATCAAAGCCTTTTCAACCACTCCACCGAAATACTCTCGATTCAACTTGTACAAAAAATTATCTGCTTCAAAATTGCTTCTGATTTTTTTCACTTTAAATATTCATATTTTTTTACAATAAATATCTTTTGCTATTGAAATGGAGCGCTCTGAAACTCAAGATCTCGGCCATTACCTCTCCTTTCGTTGTCCGCTTTGAAATTAGTTACCAACTTTTTTTATACGATATTGATACGATCTTCAAAAGGAAAAACGATTCCGGAATAAAGTCACTAAAATATTGGGCAGAGAAACATAAAATTTTATGAATAATCAGAATTTCGATTTTGATGATGCATAGTTATACTTTTAATTAATATATTTTTGCTTTTCAAACAAACGCTGCTCAGGGCGTTTGTGTGGATGTGATGATTAATAATGTTAGTGTATTATTGGCTTTCTGTATCACCGTTGATATAAAATTATATGAATATATCTATTTTAGATTATTATTTAATTTTTACAGACATGTTTATGGGAATATTTCTAATCAAGGTCTGAGTCTAACTAACACTTTTTAATCAGAATATACATAAACAAAAAAATTAAAAGTTTTCACTAAAACCAAACTAACTTTTTTCTTTATTGAACTCAAAATAGCCATCAATTCTCACAATCTACCTATTACATAACAATCTTAACCAAAATCGTTATCTTTACAGAAAAATTGAAAGTTTTTATTTATATTAAAAAATTACAATTTTTAACTATACCATTTCTGTCATTGATTTCTATTATTTATCGTGTCCCGGATGTTCTTCCGTCTAGCTGTCCCACCCCGTGCCCAAACAAACATATAAGGCAGAGTCCGCGCGGTTCATTGTATGAGCATTAGGCTAAGACTACTATCGCTTGCAAAGGCACGGAAGATTAAATTAAAGAGACGTGTCGTGTTTTAATTGTGACAGTGTACGACGTATGTATAATACAGAATACAATACAGCAGTAGACTTTAAGTAAAAACAGATTTATCTAACTGAAAGTTCTGTACTTTGTTACTAAAATAAAAAAATACCTTCTATAAATCATTTGTTTTATTGTTTGATTTGATGATACAATTAACGTTCTTGTACCATTGGTATATCCTTGTAGTATATTTTTTAATTCTAATTAATGTTTTTGAATCTAATATCAAAACCAGTATATCTAAATATTTTTATTTTTTTAAATAGATTTTCTCTCGAAAATGCTTATGTTTTTGGTGGTACGAGTTCACATTCTATTCACAGCTTTGCTTCATTATCTTTGAACGTCAGTAAGTAAAAAAATTATTCATAAGTTGTATTTAAGTTCCTTTTATGTATCTATTATATATTATTATTATATTACCCTGTGTCTCATCTTAATGACTCTACTCCACCTCTCTTTAAAACGTATTCTCTATATCTCAAGATTTCCTGTAAGAGATTGCCCTAAAGACATAAGGTTGCGAATTTCACACAATCTATTTAATTTTATTATTATTGACGTTATTAAAAGCCAAATTCACTAATCAATTTTTGATACCCGAAAAATGCATATTTTTTTATTGATATAGTTAGGGCAAACAAGCAGACGCGTCACTTGAAAGCCAATTCTCGTAATAAAAGTTCGGTCTCAATTCAGTTCCGATCAACTTTCGATCTCACAACTGTCAAAAGGTACTTTCGTAATAAAGTATTGAACATCCAACGTTGACTGTAATGTAATTATATCGTATATGTAACCGAAAACTGAATCGGTAATATGCTAGTCTTAGTAATACTTTACTATTTTACAACAAAAATACCTTTCAATGACAGATCGAAAGTTGATCGGAACTGAATTGTGACCAAACTTTTTTTAAGAGAATAAGCCTTCTGGTGGCTACTAACTACCGCCACCTACTAACATCTACGACTATTGGGTCGTAGGTGTGAATTAGACATGGCAATTCTTGCTAATTTAAATCATATTCATTTGATGAAATGATTGATTTTAGTAACAGCGTTTCACATGTGATTGTGAAATCGTCATAGACAGATAAATGGCATTAAAATTATTTTTATCAAAGAATACTACCTTTTTTTAGATCGAGAGTCTTGCGCTAGCGTAATAATAACGTTTAAGTTTGCGATTTAATTTTTATGGTTGTCTTGGTTTTGTAAATCAGTCATAGGTGTGAAAATATGATTTATAAAATGTGATTGTGATTTTATTCCATCCCTAGTGTCAATGGACTCTCAAGTTACAAGCTTTGAGGGTTTTGAGTTCCCCCACTCGGTGATAGCAACGAAATAAATTCTTAGCACCGGTTTTTTGCGGGACTGTGGTATCACTCCGGCAGAGCTGACTCAAATTTGCCTGAACGAGTCTCTCCCACCGTAAATGTTTAATAGAATAATAATCTCTTCGGACATCTGGCACACAACGCCATCTAGTTTCAAACTAAGCAGAACTTGTACTACGAAAGCTAGGTTAACTGGTATAATACTTATATACATATATATTTTTTGTAAATACATACATATTAAACATAGGAAACACCCAAACTCCGAAACAAATCTTATGAATGTATAAAAATATCTAAGTATATTTATACGTCTTCCATAATCCATACTAAGACCTCTGTGTAATTCGAGTCTTGACAACGTTGTGTAATATGTCCTATAAAAGTGAAATAAATCCTATAATATAATAATAAAATAAATAGTAATAATATAATAGCCCTGTTATAAATACAAGATAATAATTAAAGTGGAAGTTATTATGTTTTTAAACACTGTATAGAGGTGCTTGGATCAATATTGGATTTATTTGTGTCTTTGAATATATGCTGGGAGTTTTTTCCCTTAATCGGCTCTTACGACACCCACGGGATGAATAGGGGTGGTGACACTCTGTATTCTTAATTCGTCACCACACGGTTGTCGGTTGGTTTCGGCCTCACAGAAAACCAGTATTAAGCAATTGTTTCGTTGTTTTCAACTGAGAGTAAGTGAGGTGACCGGAGGTGGATCATCACTTTCACTGATTCTGGGAGACTTAACTTATTCTTATTCTGGGAACTTACTTGTAATTTTTGAGTTGCAAATGTCCATGGGCGGTGGACTTAAATTCTTGTGACCCAACAAGATCGTAAGTCCACCGCCCACGGACATTTGCAACTCAAAATTTCCTCGTTTGCTCCCTATAAAATAAAATAAAAATAGCACGATAGCTTTTAGATGCCCTTGTTGAGTCCCAGTATAATGTTTATCCTTTCTTCATAAGAACCGTAAGTAAAATCTACACAAATAAATAAAATTGAAGTGTCTTTTTGTAACCTTAAAATAATAGTTTTTTTTCATGCTGACATGGTTATTGGCACGATACCTCTGCCTAAAAATCAGTTTATAAATTTTTTGTATGTCTTTCTGTCTGTTTTTTCCGGGTAATCTTCGAAATGGCTTGACCGATTACGATAATATCTATATAATGTCTATATAAGGAGTAACTTAGGCTATTTTTAACTCAGAAAAATCCTATGAAATTTAGCCCGCTCCGGGAATCAAACCCAAGGTTTCATGGTCTGCGTCGCGTCCTACACTACTAAGGCAGCGCTTTTGTTAGTTTTGTTAGTTATACTTAATATATATATATATATATATATATATATATATATATATATATATATATATATATATATATATATATATATATATATATATATATATATATATATATATATATGTATATATTTTATTATATATTGAAAAAATGAACGAATTCCACGCGAACGAAGCCGCGGGTACCAGCTAGTAATTACATATAACTTTTTTATTTCCACAGTTGTAAGACAAACAAGAAACTAATGACGTCATGAAAATATATATTTGTTCCATAAAACAGCAGTAATATTATATAGATCCTTACACTGATTCCGAACAAACAACATTTATGTTAAAATTATTCTGAAACTATGTACGTGAATGTATCGTTATATTACGTATGTAGATCCGAGAAGAGTTTTACGTTCGAATTGTTTTTCAGGTTTTCCTAATAATGTCATTTCATCCTAACAAAATAACAATTGTAAAAGTTTATATATAAAACTTTCAGGACTGTTTGCTGAGACATTTTATCTCATTTTGCAGGAGGAAAGATTTCTGTTTCTATTCTTAACTGAGGTAGCTTCTTTAATTACCTCAATGTTAGCTAGCACTTCTTACGTCACCAGAAGTACCTACAAGTATTTTTAATTCTGGTATTTCGTGAACATACTTCTGAATATAATTGCTGGTCACTTGTCAGTAAGTTCGATATATTTGACTTTCACGACATGACATGACGATAAATGGTTTTTGTCCCGAGGAATAGGGGAGTACATCTTTGTCTTTCGGTTCCTTTAGAATCTCATATCTAGATTTTGGAGCCGAATTTCAAAAGTATACCTAATTTATATATAAATATTAATCAGTACCCCGCTGTAATTAGGTTAAGAATATAAAGATAATATGAATTTATTTGTAATTTATGTATCTATTTAGAAAAAAAATGTAAATGAGTATTCTATCAGCCAATCTAGCTTTCATAGTGCAAGCTCTGCTTAGTTTGAAACTAGATGGCGTTGTGTGTTTGATGTCCCTAATATTCATTTATTTATTTTATAATTATACATTACAAAGTAAACGACGAAGTTTCGTCCTGTTATTAAAATAACATTTAAATTGAAAAAAGTTTATTTCGGTAACGAGCTATCAAATTCCCTATTCATCATTATGGGTTACTGTATTTGTAGTCAAGGTTAAAATAGCTACATATAAAGTGAAATGCCTTTTAAACTACCTCATAAATAAAATTAAAAGAAGTTATCGTTATTTTTATATTATAATGACAAAAGAGATAAGGCACAGAATTTTTTTAATGCCTTTTCGTGCCCAATCTTAAGATAACACAGTCTATAAGGATACTCTGGAAGGAGCTTCAACAAACCACCCGTCGTTTTTAAAAGTCTAATTATAGTACCAGATTCGAAGTCAAATATAAAGCATTTCTGTTGAAAGGATGTTATTATTCGTTCAACGATTTATAATATCTTTTTCTTTTTCTCCTAGACATTTTTTTTAAATTTTCAATTAATTGTATGTATTTTTTTAGTATTATTTAATGCAAAAATAATAATAATAACTCGAGATATCTCACACACTGTATGTGCCTGTGTTACAGTAATTATACTTATATGTATTTAAATTGAATTTGACTACACGGATGGCGTAGTGGTTTAAGCGGTCACCACGCCGCTTCCTACTACGCCGAGTGTTGTGGGTTCAAACCCCACATGGGACGACACTTTGTGTGATCTACAAATTGTTGTTCTGAGTCTGGGTGTTCTTTGTGACCGTTTCATGTATGTTTGTAAATTCCCCCGCGAGACAGGATATATTCATCAGTTGAATGATAAATTATTAGTCACACTTATGCTCATCACACAATTATTTGTCTTGGTTGGGAATTGAACCCACGATCTCTGACTTTGCAGTCACGATCGCTGACCACTAGACTAACAGGCGAGTTCAAGCCAACCATTTTATTAAAAAAACGACGTCAAAGTTGTTTTTGAATAAATATAATGTATACAAACTTTATTAGTTTAATGGTAATCCATAACTAGTTTTCTGATAAAGAAACTCGTTCGTACAAAGAAAATTGCGTGCTTTCCTTCCTCCAGATACGTTGGTACGATTTTACTTGAGAAATATCCCATCTATAATTTTCGTCGTCTACTTATCGCGCTCGTAAATCACTTCAGTTGGGCTGTAAAAAGTATATCCACTTAATTTCTCCAGCAGATATAGCTTACTACTTTTCAAAGATTTACGGCTAATAAAATAACTTTCGTTTCTTGATATATATTTTTATTATATTAGTGTATGAACTTTTATTTGCTATTGATACTTTTATCTCTGCAAATAATTTTGTTTACTGGAATACTTAATTAAGATACCTGTACGATGAGTTTTATTTGTTTGTTTAGTTGTTCTAAGTCTGAGTGTTCTGTGTCTGTTTCATGTATGTTTGTAAAGTCATACAGGATATATTCCTCATGCGGGAGTTGCCTTTTTGAAAAAAAAAAATCATTTTTTATTTGTATACTGAAGACAACTTTTTTTTAAAGATGTGTGTGATGTTTAAAAAAATGTTACACTTAGATTCGTTTCTGTGTTGCGTGTGTAACTATTTCTTCTACATTATTTTTGTGCTGTTCCTAGGGTGAGTAATCTCTCTAGTACCATTAAAAGGTTTTGTAACATCGGTTGGGGAGTAATATCTAGAATTTACGCACGCTTGTACGTATTGCTTTTATACTTTGTGCTCGTATTATTTACACTTAATTAGTTATGAATTATTATGGTTACGTAGAGAGGGCGTCGCAAGGAGTATTTTCTAAACCTCCTGGATCGCAATTCTCCGGCGCTGTCGAAGTCGCATGTGGTGCCCCATCGCATACTTGTTCGACATACACATCCACTGATACCTGCAACTGTCCAACTATACTGAGATCCGCACACACAAAGTATCTGGGAGTATTTGTTGATAGTCATATTTCATGGAAATACCAACTGAGTAATGTAACTGCCCGTGTCCGCAAGATGATATACATTTTCAAAAAATTGCGTTATGCAGCTGATTTTGACACCCTGAAATCAGTTTATTACGCACTGTGTCAATCTGTTTTAACATATTGTATATCTATCTGGGGTGGCGCTGTGAAATCGTACCTTCTGCCCTTGGAGCGAGCACAAAGAGCAGTCCTTAAGGTAATGACTTTTAGGCCTCTTAGATATTCGACTGCACAATTATATCACGAATGTGAACTGCTTACTGTCAGACAGCTCTTTGTGCTTGAAACAATCTGCAGAAAACATATTGGTCTGGAATATGACATTGAAGTCACAAGAAAGCGCCGTGCACGAAAGGTCTGCCAAGCCCAAAGTTCTAGAAGTGCGTTAGCTGCGCGCAGCTTCAATGTCGTAAGCTGCCACTTATATAATGTAGCTAATGAATACTGTGACATCTATCCATTAACTAGATCGCAATGCAAGAAACGAGTTACCATATGGCTCTTGTCCAAATCTTATGAAGATACAGAAAATTTGATTAAACTAAGTATACTATAATTCTAATGCATCCCTCACGCACACATACGCAGACACACACACACCCATACACACACACACACACACACACACCAACATACATACAGACTTTGTAACATAATATACTCGTATATAAACATATAATAATGCGATATATATTATTATAATATTAATATCTATTTCTATAGGTTATTTCTACCTTAAGGCTTAAGCAATCCACCTCATGCGTATGCAACTACGATACATTACACTTTTACAATAACTACCTGTTGCAATTAAGTACGAGAGCCCTGGTACCCATACCACAAGTTAAATCTTACTTTGGGTACCAGAGGTCAACAAAACTATTGTACATGTTGAATCGTTGTAACTTATGTGTGTTTTTACTGTATGTATCTTTTTGAGACAATAAATTATATTATTATTATTATTATTATTATTATCTATTGCGCCCCAGCGATGGACCCGCACCCACACGGTGCATCCATGGAACGCTAAAAAATAGTTCTCTATACTATGAGTATTTATTATCTAGAGTATTAATTACTTAGGATAATTTATTATGTTTTTTTACCATAGAATGGCCAAACCCTTCTCGCTATGTCCAGCTCTGGACTATTACAGGCTGTTGATCATGATGATATAACTGAAATAAAAAAAATTGTTTATCCATCGAGGTTCAATACTGAATACCATTTGAATATTTCTAACAATTTGAGGACGGGCGGGCCTATTGGTCTAGTGGTTAGTGGCCCTGACTACTAAGCCGGAGGTCGTGGGTTCAATTCGCAACCAGGACAAATATTTTGTGATGAGCACGGTCACTTGTTCTGTGTCTTTGTGTAATTTTTCTAAAATATGTATGTATTTAGAAATATATAAGTATGTTTATCAGTAGTCTGGTTACCATAGCACAGGCTTTGCCTAGTTTGAGATCAGACGGCCTTGTGTAAAGTTAATATTTTTGAACAATATCCCTTAAAAAATAAGGTCATTTCCACAACTAATGACGCCCAACATACTATCGATTTAATCTTCCATGGTTGACGGTAGTCACTTTCCATCAGGTGACCCATATTATTTGTCCGTTACATCATAAAAATGAACAATCGATGCTATTAAAGCCTTTTATGGAAACCGCACAATACAAAAGTCGTACAAAAATTGGACTGTTTTATTTCCATCAGTCAGTAAGTTTCTATAAATATATCATTTTGTGCATAAAATATTGGTCGGGCTCCGTCCTAAACGACGTCGTCCAAATCGGATGCCATCGATCAAAGAAATCACATCTCATCTATAATGTACCACAGAGTACCCGTTAGAGTTAAATCATTGTGAAAACATACAGAAATAGTGATGGGTCGGCTACAGAACTTAAAAATACTTTAAAATCTTAAGTTACTGTAATACATAATATTATTGACGAAATTCCATAGTTTTTTATAAAAAAAACTTATATTTAATAAAAAAATAAGTATAGCATTACTTTTATTTAACAAGAGAAAGGAAACAACGCAATTCTCAAAAAGAATTAATTTTCTAAAACCTGCTTTCTGGAAGAAATGTTACGAGTACTACTATTACTATCGTTCCATTGTTTTACACTTTTGTCCCTTCATCTACGAGTATGTCATGTGACAAATAGTAACAAAGAAACATTAGATCATTACATATGAAATTAGCGTTTTGTCGTCCTGACCACTTTGATCTCAAATATCTCCTCTTTGGTTAAGAATTCCAACTACAAATTTATAAATTCATTTAGCTGGTACATTTGAGTTTTGAAAACAGTCATTGGTCAATCGCTCTAGGCCACTTCTGCTTCACGACAACGCAAGACTACACACTGCACAACAAACAACCACTAAGTTAGATGAGCTACAATTGGAATGTCTGCGACATCCACCGTACTCCCTGGATCTTGATTTTTTTATTATTTGTTTATTTATTGTATTATTTAGCTTACATATTTTAGTATATTAGGTTATACAGTGCCTCACAAAATAACTTTCTCTGTTTTTTTGTGTGAACGAAAATTGATTCCCATTACATATACATTACATTACACGTATAACTAGGTTATACTCTCACACAGTATCTAAAAGGAACTCCTTAAGTAATCTAGAGAATTTAATTTATTTGGCTCTTTCCTTGCTTGTCATTCAATGCTTGCAGGTATGATGTTCATCAAGATTTTGACCCTTACAAAATACAAAATAAGCAACCGACAGTATATAAACAGCGATATAAAATATGGACATATAAGACTATCCGCTCAATTATCTCATCGTATGTTTCCTGCTGCTCTGTCTTTCATTTCGGGGAGCGACAGGTTGCTTTAAATAATAAATTCAATAGGACGATATATTGTAATTTTATTTTCCCCATACACGCCATACGGCAGTATTGTCACGAATATTACAACATCATAATCAGGATAATGGCTACGGTAAATATGTTAAAAATTAACATAACATAACACTTCAATTTGCATATGAAATGTAGTTTGATAAGGGTGTATTCTCAGTTAAATGCGTGAAAATGGTGTTGAATAGAATTTAAAATGTATAAAATAGCATGGTGTTGAGTTAAGGTGTTGTGAATAATAATATTTTTTTATGTAGGAGCATTACCATATTTCATATCTTCATTACTAACTTTATAAGTATTTTGAAGCAAATCTTTCCTTTAATAATTATAATATAATATTATTATAGGTTTTCAATTAAGAATTAGACTATGAGTTGAAATTATGTATAATATATTGAGGTATAATAAAACATTTTTAAAATGACCTAAATAATAATCTTCACGTTCTTTTTTTTAAATGAAACTAAATCAATTGGTGCATTTTAGCGTAGCTATGAAAAAGTATAATTTGGGCTTTACTGACTGAATCTAACGGAGAAATAATTGTCCTTTGGTTTTGGCACAATCGTTGTCCTTTGGCACATTGGTTTTTACTACTTCAACCAGAAAATAACATAAAGCAAGAGATAATATAATTCTAGACAAAAATCCCGGGAGTCCATTACGAGGCTATAAGAGTGATCTACTGGTAAACGGTATCTACTTTCCTTATCTACTTTCCCTTTTCTTAACTCTAACTTTAAGAATTCAGAAAACACCTTTTATACTTCATCATCATCATCATCAGCCTATCGCAGTCCACCGCTGGATGTAGACCTCAAGAGCCTTAAGAGCACATGACAAGTTTGTAACCATAACAGAAGCTGTGAAAACTTAAAATTAGTGAGGCGACAAAGCTGTTTGTGCTAAAGAGTATGCCTATTTTAATAGATAGCCACAGTCTACCAGGTTTTTCGGGGACTTCCTTACCCTACTACTTAGTAACTTTCAATGGACTTATTTCTCATAAAATGTCGTGTGGTTTATAGTCAGTTCTATTCCACCGTACTACTTCGTCACTAACCCCAGAAAAGTGAAATTCTGTAGGGGTTTTTCACACGAAGAACATAATTTAGACGCAAGTTTCTCGCAAAAATTTGAATAATTTTTTTTATATGTTTATATGGTAAAAATAAATGAAGTTACGAAACATTTTATGAAGGTAACTCTACATTTTAAAGTATCGTATTTAATTATCGAACAGTGTGCACAAAAGTACGTAGTAACGAGTAACGTAAATGACTAACATCAAAGCTTCTATTAGGTCATCGACAAGTTTATACATAAGTTCTAAAGCTTTGAGGCTAAGTCTTCTTGTTTCACCTCACACCCCTTCAACTTAAGCAAAGTCTGATACAGTGACAGGGCTTTGGATATAGACGTCTATTCCAATAGACTTATAATATAAGCTGAGATGTAGAGAATCGTCGATCTTCTTTTATGATTTTATTTTAAATTTTAATCGTTATGAACGAATGATTATAAAAAGTATCTCTCTATCTCTCTCTCTGGTCAGTCTCTCATGTCTGAACATCGTCAGCATTAGGGTGTACCTTCGACGGATATCTCTCCACCGGTTCCCGTTCAGCACGATTCTCAAGAACGTTTATAAATTGAGGGACGATGGGTCTTTAATTTGGTTGGTCCACCTCTTTGGTGCACGACTGCGTGATCTTTTGCCTTCGGTGTTCCCAATTACAATCAGTCCTTATAAATTTTCACCTCCTCTGCGCACTGTGTGGCCGAAAAAAGAATGGATGCGTTGTAGGCATATATATAATTTCGCGATCCAATGAATTCTTTACATACATGTTCAGTACCACATCTCGAATGCATCAGTCTTTTGTCTTTCGCGGCTGAGAATTTGTCCACGCTTCAACTCCATACAGGAAGATAGGGAACACCAGAGCTTGTACTAGTCTAATCTTGGTTTTGAGACCAATTCTTCTTCTCTTTCAGATGTTCTTTAAACGAATCGTGGCATCTTTTGTCATCCCGATTCGCCTTTTTATCTCAGGGACACAGCTATCGTCATGGTAGATTTGAGGTCCCAGGTACGTGTAGTGGTCGACGTTATTCATTCTTAGAATGTTGCAGGTGTCATTTATGAGCTTAGCGGTGTGATCCACTGCCGTCACCTTAATTTTAGTTCTGTTAACTGCCAAACTAATGTTAAGACTTTCCGACTACAGTCTTTGAAACAGCTCAGATATTGCTAGAAGTACAAAAAAAAATTACATTCTGTTTTTGAGATAATAATAAAAATATCTTCACACATCTCACACACGGCCGTCTGGTCCCAAACTAGGTAGAACCTGTACTATGGTACCCAGACTGTTGCTGAGTTAAGGTGCCAATAGAAATGTCTAAAGAAGTAAAAACCGCCAGGAGCCAAAAGTAACGCTCCTACGAAAAAAAATTGATGTAAAAAATATGAGCAACAAAAAAAACAAAGAGATATCAGAATTAGACCATCAGATCGCCCGAAATTTGCAGAGAACCACATTTTTTTGGAACCGCAAAATTTGGAAAATTGACAACTCGCGTTCGGGGAGTGGTGGTGTGGAGAGCTGGAATATGCTGTCAGTGTTATATTCCGGTAACTACAGTTAAGTTTTCAGTGATTTGAAGTGACCTGCAAGTGCAGCGATTGGGAGGGGGTTTAATTTTTTTTCGCCAATTATACCTGTCCTGTCTTGTACTGGTCCATAACTGTAGAGGCCCAATCTTGACAAGGAGCGTCCTAAGTCCTTATCACCTTGAAATTCATACAACTTGTCTATACGTACTATAACTAGTTTATGTGAAGCCTACCTGACCCGCGCAACTTCGTCTGCGACTCGAGAACGGTATATTTTCTCCCAGTATTTCCAACATTCTTCATTGATGCTCACCTACTTTTGGCAGCGTCATGATATATAGCCTATAGACTTCCTCGATACATGGTCTATCTAACACTAAAATAATTTTTCAACTCCAACCAGTAGTACCTTAGATCACCAAATTCTACATCCTTATAATATTAGCATAGATAGTATAAATTCACTTAAATTTTTTGTTATCATATTTTACCTCGAATATTAATAATAAAAATAATAATAATAATATTATACCACATTTACACAACGCCATCTAGTCCCAAACTAAGCAGAGCTTGTACTATGGGTACTAGATAACTGATATAAATGCATATATACTTTTTTTTTTTGTAAATACATACTTATTATACATAGAAACACCCAGACCAAATCAAACATTAAATGTTCAAGCACACAAATGTTTGACTTGAGCGGGAATCGAACCCGCGACCTTTGGAATAGCAGTCCGTTACACAAACCACTACGCCATTCGGTCGTCAAATAATAATATAAATTATATAGATAATAATATTATAAACAAGTAAACTTGTGTACACACCAAATCCCTTCACACTTGGAGACACACGACCTCTAAATATGTCTTCCTGTTCATTAGCTTTGCACTCATGGGTTATCTGGATCGTTTACCTCATAGAATAACATAGAGCCTATACTTGATTTACTCTTATAGTCATAACGTAACTTTTTAGTAACTTAAGATATTTTTTTTGTTTTTAGTTTTTATTCGTACAACAATAGTAACAGTAAATTACATAACGTTACATGTACACACTCAAATGATAATGATCTAAATAGAACAAGTCTCGTTTAAATACATTTTGAAAATACCAACACTTAATTTTAGTTAGGCAAAGTCAAAATATCTTTATTTCATAAAAAAATACATTTGAATTCGTCTTTTATGGCATAAATCAACACAGACAATAATCTATTTTGACAAATATTTAGCAAAATAAATCCAATCCATTATAAACTGCTCTACAACCTTGCATTTAGCCTAACGATGAGAAAGGACAAACAAACTCACGGCCCCTCTTTTTAATTACCAAATAGATACAGTCGCATTATTAAATATACTACAACATTGTTTTAAAATGTGCCAGTATGTCAGTTATTAAGGACTAAAAGGTAAAACAATAAAGAGAGAACAAGATAAAGGAAAAAAAAGTAGAAATAAAAGTAAAATAAAAGGCCACAATTTGCAATAACCTCAAGAGTTTTCTGATTCTAGGTTGGTACGATCTAGTTAAAACTTTGATGTTATAATATATGCTATAATTATGTAAATGCGTACATTGGTAACACTATTCTGGTAAGAGGTACCCAAGAATCTTAAGTACTGTAGTATTCTGCTATAAGTTGATCAGTCACTAAAAGCCTAAGCCTAAAAATTAACTAAGAAACATAGTTTTGTCTAAACTATAAGCACAAAAGAAACTGAAAATCGACTGCCTAAAATTCAGTTCCAGGATTGAAAAGCCTCATATTTCACGACACAAGTCATTAACGTCAAAAGCAAGATGGTCGTTCTATAAAATACGTTATTATAATGCCGTACGGGGGACCTCTTATATAAAGTACGGTCAATTTACATATCGTTGGGTGTTTTAACTGCAGATTCCGACTCAAATGAGGGAGTAGAATCAATATTGAGTATGAGATAATAAAATGACAGCAGGGTAGGAGGGCAATCGATTATGGAAATAGTAAGCGCTTTTTTTAAGATCTATATAAAACAGAAATCTTCAAAATCGCTCATCTTAAGCGGTTTATGAAAAGCAAAATCACTTCTTAAAATATAAGTACTGTACAGTATTTCTTTTCACTATGATATTCTTAGTAAAACCAATTACGCGAACTTAAATTTTTATACAAATTTTATTGTCGATAATACAAGTAAATAATTTTATCAAAAGCAATTATCATAGATAACCAAATCTGATTGAATAGCTTGCATATTTTTAACATTGAGGTAATAATAACAAGAAAATATTTACTTCAATAAAGGTTTGTTTTTAGAAATGCCACTTGAACTTGATATCACAAGAATGGCATTAATATACTGTACACTTGACGGCTTTGATGTGTACTAAGGAGACATGAATAGAAGGTATGTGAATAGAGAGGTAAATTTATTTATATTTTACCTTTTTTTTCTATGGTTATTTGGTTGATTTGGTTCTATAAAATTGATTAAAGTTAATTATTGTAAATTGCAAACTCTAAAACTATGACGATGGTCCTTCAAATTGCTCTTTATTAACAGATAAAAAAGCTTTCTGAAGGTAAACAGTAGGTAAACACTGTGGTATTTTTTAATGGTGAATGGAGCTTCAAGGGCTTGTAATACAAAATCTAAAAGATTGATGATTCAAAACTCTTTTCAATGATTATTCATCCTCATCCTCCGAGATTTTTCTCAAACTAGTTTGAGGTCGGCCCTTTCGTCTACTACGACACCGTTGAACTTCGATATACTATCAGACCTCCATAACCCAAGTACTAGACGATAGCGGAGTTCTGTAGACAGTCTGTTCTCCGATTTTTTTAGAGCTCTAACTACTGGTAACAATTGCCACAGATGTTCGAATGGCAACCGGGACCAACGCTCGAGGGGTCTCAATGTGTTAAAAATGGTCACCTGATCTGCTAGTAGTAGGACTAATCTACTAGGTTATCATTTAGCCACGAACCTTTTTAAAAATAATCTCCGAAAGTCTGGCAATCTTCCCGCTAATTACTTACAGGGTCTGAACAAAATCTAAAGAGTGAGAGTGGGTGTAAGATACATAGGATTAACAAAATTATTTGAAAATCATCCACGAGATATTAATTAATAGAAAATATGAACTCAAATAAGAAATATAAAATTCTAGTTTAGATTAATCAAAATTTATTTTATTGAGAGTCGATAGCTACTGCTGTAATTAATAATAACTGACATTCAATAACTCCGCGTGAGGTATTAAATATAGAAAGGATAATTTTTAGATTATCTTTTAGTAACAATTTAATTACTGCATCAAACATTCTAATTTGTAAACGTAAGCATTTTGTAGATACTCGTACCTAGTATGTCATTTAAAAGCTAAGTGTTCAACGACGTTCAGGGAAGAACTTCATTTTATGACCCCAAACTCATCAAATTCTTATCAACTATCACCGTCGTAAGGTGTTCACAACTAAATATTTTGAATCTAAGTACACGTCGTGTCCGCTACTCCTAGTCTAGTTGTAATAATATAAAAGATGGATAAAATACCTTTTACTGTCCCAGTAACAATAAGCAACTTTCACCATTTACGTAAAATATGTATTCCCAAATTAGAATTAAAATACTGAGGAACATTTTACTCAAGATGATATAATAAATATCACGCTCCGTCAAATAAAAATATCAGTGCCCGTGAACGTTTATGGCACGGAAACTTGGTCTGACTTTGTTTAATATTCCGTCTACGTAAGTATGAAACGATGATGGTTCGCCTCCATTCCGTAATCTCTAAAAATCAGAGGTCACTCGTTCGTATGAACATTACCTTAGTAATCGTTGAACTTGGCATTTTTTATGGTACTTTTTAGTTACTTTTTTTTGGGTATTTTTAACAACTTTACTTCGAGAGATTATTAACTCTATTAACTCTGGTATCTCATATTTCTAATTATTGTATTCTAGTTATATGAATTGAGATTGAGATTGTTCTTGAGATTATTCATCATGATACCTGAGATTTTTTTACAAGTTACTAAATATTAGACTTAATTATTTAATAAGAAGTTTCTAGTGCTGCTAAATTACTTATATAGTTATAAGGTTCTTGAACTTAACATTTTTTTTAGCATCAAAATTGTCGATCTTTAACTAACCCACTTCTAACGCAGGTATTTAGTTTAGCTTATAGGGTTATAAGAGCTCCTTTAAAAAAAAGATTAGAAAAGTATTGCTCAGAAACGGTTTGTTATATTTCTCCAAAGGTACAATCCCACTTGGATTTCCAAGTAGAAAATCATATCAAGATAATCATTAGATACACGAGTCTGATAGATAGGTGCAGCATATCGAAATTTTAAGTTTGACAGTTATTTATACTTACGAGTATTATTTCAACTCTGCTAATCCAATGCAAGAAAAACATAAATCATTTTTAATTCGAAATAGTAAAAGTATTATAAAAACCTAAAACATGAGTATACAAAATTAAAATAGATATGTTGTTTAAGGTGTTTTTGGCAGTTTAAAATACTTGCACCGACTAATGTCTAGTAATAAAACCGAAGTAATAAATATTGAGTGATGATTTGGAAAAATATTTGACACTCGTAGAAACTATGATTAATAAATGTCTGCCACGGACTATACCAACAAAAATTAATTTAAAATACAACATACTGTAGTGACAAGGTATTTATTTTTCACGTGTCACTGTCGTATGCATCTGTGATAAGTTGTCTCCCGACATAATATGTAGTTAACTGTTAACTTGTTTGAGTTAAAATGTGTTTACTAGATTTTCTTACAATATTTATAAGTGTCTAGAAATAAATTAGATTGTATTAAATCAACATTAACAGCTTTTAATAGTCCACTGCTGAACATAGGCCTCTTCTTAAAAAGGAGGTTTTGGCCTAATATACCACACTGGCCAGACGGGTTGTGTGTGTTAGTGTCAAGTTTTCCTTCTCTCTGCAGTGCTGTCGTATTGCGTAGTTTTCTCCCTTAGTCGGCTCTTACGACACCCACGGGGTAAATAGGGATGGTGACATTCCGTATTCTTAATCCGTCACCACATGGATAGATTGTACTTTAATAAATTTTATTTGTTTCACCTTTTATTTCTCTAAATGTTTTACAACTTTTATAGCGTGTTATTTTAGCTAATGCTAACGAACTTTTGGCGCATTACTTCTTTCGGCAAAAGAGTAATATTTATTTACGTTTTCATTTTATTACCTAGTTTATTAGTAACATTTGTGTTGTATAAATATTGAAGTATATTCTAATGCTTATAAATATAATTTATGTTATTATGGATTAATATCAAATATCTCTATATAATATCTCTATCTATCAATATTTATAAGAGTATTATTTATTTACATACGGTATACAGACTGGCCAACCCGCCTGGCCAGCGTGAAATAGTAGGCCAAAACCTTCTTTCTAAGGAGAGGCCTATGTCCAGCAGTGGACTATTAAAGGCTGTTGATGTGTGATGTGTGATGATGATACAGACTAAATATACTTTTAACTTTTCAAGTTCTAAGATAATTTTAGGTTTAAATTGGTATCTGTTAAAAATTACTGCTGCTATTCTAACATATTGTGTCTTAGAAATAAATCAACAATGTATAATGTGCTTACGGCGACATGTGTTGCAACAGCTTACATGGCAATCGACTTAAATGTTCCTCTTAGGAGAACTCCGAACGCCTAACTTGTGAATTAGTTTGAGTTATATCAGGTTTGCAACAAAGCTGTACCCATGATAGATATTATATACAACCATCTCCAGTAGTGTTATTATTGTCATTTGTAATTAATCTCAGCTTTATTATCTCCCTTTACATTACATTGTGATATATATAAGGATTCATAAAAGCTACTTTTAACCGATAAAAATAAAGCATTACATAAGAAAATGTGGACGAATTTAGAACTATTACGTCTTTAAAGTCCGAACCAACCATTTTTATTTTTGTAGGCTATATCACTTTAAGAATTACTAGTCCTACTAAGACCATTTGCCTGCAAATTAAACGGTGGATGTATATTTTATCGACAAATTAAGATATTTTTATAGGCATCAGGATTTGTTACCGGGATGACTGTAGGCAAAATTTCATGACTACGTTTTGAATAGTTAGAATAGTATAAAAAACAAACTCAGTGTGTCGTTTCCATTATTAGTTATAGTTTTCTAATGAAAAATAACATAAAATTTATTATAAAGTTTATAATCATCTAGGATTTATTTTTACTGTGAACTGCTTTTCGGTAGAGAGGTTTCGTCGTGTTTTGATTTGGGTAAATATCATTCATGTTAACTGCGAGCGAGGTGGTCTTTTGTTCGTGATACAATTATTCGGGTTCCTTGTTTTGTGATTAAGTCACGTCACTGAGGTCGTTTCCTGAGAAGAAACATAACCTACAAGAAATTTGTTTATACAATTACGTATAAACACTTACTTTAAGCAAACAAAAAAAAATAGAGATACAAAAGAAACTAATTTAAGAAACAAGAATTTTCAGTGTTAAAATTTGCCATTTGAAGTAACTATAAACAGCTCAGTATGTATAGGGTGTGGTATCGGCTTGGGATATGCACAAGCCGTTGAGCATACGCCTGTGGGAAATACTGGATATGTAAAAGTTGTAGATGTATTTTTAAATTTCCTTGGCTGTAGAGAGATTTCGCCACCTCCATTTATAGTCGCTCGTAATGGCTGAACCTGTTTACCTTTACCAGACTCGGTGCTGATTGAATTTTCGATTGCTGTATATTAAAGGACATCGAAAAACTTTGATGCGACTGTAGCGTAATAACTGACACATCGGATTGCGATCCTCTGATTGCGGGTTCGAACTTTATCCAGTGTGCTACCATCGTGAAACGACTCCTAATATAAACATCTAACTGGAAAGATTAACAAGAATACTAATTATAATGGGTAACACACGTAGCATGTAGTTTTTCTTTCCTAAACAAGGTTCAAACGCCGAAATCTATAAATACGTTTAGGCTACAGAGCGTGCACTCGAAAAAATAACCCTCTTACGTACACAGTCGGGTTAAAAAGAGCGCAATCCAGAAATCGAATCGAATAGAACTTCAATAACAAGCAAATATCTTCAAACATACTTATGTCAGAAAACCAGCAAGACAAAACTTTTGCCAGGTTAAATTTTTTTTCTTATCAAACACTACTTAACGAACTTTTACTAAACTACTACCAAAACACCGATAAAGAAAAAAAGAGGGTAACTTTATCCGAAAATACAACGTTAAAAGATAACGGCCGACCGTTTTTAATGTCGCAACGGGCATGTTGTGTCGGTGTTAACGCCTGGGTGCCTGTGCCCGGCTGTTCCGGCCTTTGCCCGCTGAATCTTTTTTATGTATACTGCTCTATTTTATACCGCACCAAACGTACTTTTTCATTATTAAATTGTTGATTTGTATGCATTGGAATGGGATGGATATTGGTCAAAACTAGCGATAACCGTTTTTACGAGATACCATCGATTATAAGGCCGTTTTATATGCACCCTTCTCTTAACGTAATAAACGTTTAATATAAGTATTTAACTTGCTGTTTTGCATTCCGTATTCATTAACATGCACTGGCTATTTTTATATGTTTGTACGTATATTGATATACGAGTATACATCTACTTATTTGAATTCACTAGAGTTATAATACAGCAATTCTTTGATTGGTTCTTTGAGACCGGTCATCTGGCTATCGGTATCACTCTTTCAGAGAAAGAAAATTGAGATAAGGGCTATACTTAGAGTAAGAGATATCGTAAATCTTGGAAAGTGAAATGATTTGACTGCAGTAGCCGTCTATCATCTACTCGTTTGACATAATAAAACAGTAGCTCGAATCAGTTGGATTACGTTGCTCTCCACGTCCTGTGAATAAAGGGGCTTTTAGGGCATGGACATCGAAATCGAATGATTGATTTTAATATTCATTGGCAACAATATATCAAAACAAAAAAGAGTAATAATGCCGCACAATTTTATTTTCTTCTTTATCGAATCTAATTTGGTAGCCGTCAATTGTTATTTACCAACCAATCAATTACCTTAGACAAATCACGAATCATTTGCCAAATATTTAACAAACCAGTAGATAAAACTCATAAACAACTTAAAGCATTAATCATGTATTATAATCAAAAAACGTTTATTCGACGATCCCTGTCCTGCAGTAGTAACTTTTTTTCTAGTAATGGTTCGATTCTCACCCAGGACAAATTATTGTGTGATGAGCACGATCATATGTTCTGAGTCTG
This sequence comes from Arctia plantaginis, assembly GCA_902825455.1. Lineage (NCBI taxonomy): Eukaryota > Metazoa > Arthropoda > Insecta > Lepidoptera > Erebidae > Arctia > Arctia plantaginis. The sequence goes on from CADEBD010000300.1 coordinate 3,116,647, forward strand.
GGTATAATTTATCTGTATTTTGTATGTATTTAGAAGTGTAAAGTATGTTTATCAGCAGTCTAGTTACCTTGGTATCAGCTCTACCTAGTTTGAAATAATAAAAAAAGTCGAGTTGAGTAGTATTTTTTACGATAAAATGATTTTTCTTTTTGAACTTATAGAAAATTATTTTCTGGTTTTAGTTTTTTTAACTATAATTTATTTCTTGCCACAGAATCTATCTACTAGTACTACACATATTAAGCTTCATTACTTGACATTAGAACTACTACTCTCTAGTTACATGCCACTGTTATTTTAGACCATCGTACTGGGTACATAACGCAATGCTAAGCCAGTAACGTTAAATATTGACTTAATGACGTAGATACCTCCTTTTTATTAGCTTGGTATGTATGTACCTACGTATGTAACGGAATCTTCAAACATCATTTTGACCAAAAGTGAAGATGAAGTGTCAAAACATCGAATTCAATTAAAGCTTCGTACAATTATTAAGGACCGATGACAATACAATAATTTCATTAATTTGGCCGATTATCCTGATCAGGATCTTCAGGATGAACGGCTTTTCCATACTTAAAAGTACGGTTTTGTCTTTTGCTACGTACTAAGAGAAGGGTACTGAAGCATATGTGACTTACTTACTTGTTACTTTTTTAGTCTTAATGAGAAAAGAATCATCTTAAAATAAATTCTAGTTTTAAAAAACTAAAAAACCCGCTTATTTCACTAGACTTACTGAAAATAATCATTTTATCGTAAAGAAGCGTGGGGTATTTTTAATATATTTTGTAACATAATAAGTTTACCTTCACCAATATCTGTCAATATTATATTTTTACAACAATTGAGTTCTAGCACCCCACGCATTTTGTACAACAAAATGATTATTCTTTTTGAAGTTATAGAAAATTATTTTCTACATTTCAGTTCGTCTAGTTACAAAAGTGTGTTTGTTAGTTTATTAAACAATAATTTATTAGAAATTATAATAGTCTAGAAACTGGAATTAAACTAATGAAACCACAAACCAATAAATTAACTCTTTAAGCTACCAATTTAACTGCAGTAATTTTGAGAGTACCTACGCTCTAACATTACAGTTATTAGAAAACTTTATAATTATTAATACGTACTATTAGTACTAAAGTTTTGTACTTATATTGATATATGGTTTTAAAATTAATTCGTTTCTACTATCAAAGTTTATCACATCAAATCATGTTAAAAATAAACACATATCAGAATCATTAAGGCCCTTAATCACCGAACATAAGCTTGGCATGTCATGTTGTGATAAATTACAACATTTTCCCCGTGTTTATCGATTTTCGATTGTAAAATGACACGTTTATTATAGTTTTATCAGTATAAGCATTTGATCGTACTTAGACGTTGTTTATCTTGTTTCGTATCATCTTTTATGGGAATCTTTTTAATTATGAGTAGGATAGTACAATAGTATATAATACAATTTGATGTTTTATAAATAAATATTTACCCAGAGACTGTTAACTGGCCTCTTGGTCTAGTGGTTAGTGACACTAACTGCTAAGCCAGAGGTCGAGGGTTCGATTTCCACCCTGGACTAATCATTTTTTAATATGTGGGTGTAATTTATCTATAACATGTATGTTTATCAGCAGTCTGACGGTCATGTGTGAGATGTGTGAAGTTATTGTTAATTTAATATGTGAATTTAATTGTAAAGTTAAGCTAACTGCTTAAAGTAACTGAGTATCACATACTTAATCTAACCAACATTCAATCTTATTATAAAAATATTTTCACGTTTTATCGTCTTTAATCAAATTCATTATCTGTAATTGCTATTTGTCTTTTATCCATCTCTTATTACAGATTTTCCTTAATAATTAAATTTATAAAACAGTTAACTGTACGTTGTTGTAGGAGGTTAGAATTTTCACTTACGATCTTTGTAAAAAATCTTGATTGATTGATATTTTTAATCAAAATTTGGGTCTACTACAATTTCTAAATTATTACTCTGCAAATGGCGACTTCTTGCCCTATTGCAGAGGGCTTAGGTACAATATCAATGGTCTTACGGATAGCAATATAAACCCACTACTGATTTCAGCTTTTAGTTTACCTTTTAAACTTTATGAGAATGCTAGTAATATCTGACCAACGGTTCTAAGTCTGTTTCTTCTATCTAAGAATCTATCGTAAAGGCCAAATATAATTTTTGAAAATAATCTAGGTTACAAATAACACTTACAAAGATCGGCAGTCATCTACATTTACACCCATATTCCCGGATAGCCACAAAAATAACACAGCAATAAAAATTTACGATCACACCCAATCGCCAAATTGCAATTTTGTGTTTACAATTTTATCAGAAAGTAAAGCAAGGCAATCAAAACGAAGCGAATCTCAATTCATTTGGAATCTTGCGACCAGCTAAAATAAATACATGGCGAAATTGTTCCTAAGTGTAAAGTTAAATAAATTATACACATTTAGATTCAACATATTTTGTGGTTTTTATTATAATATATAATATAATTATATAATATAAAAAATATAATTATATAATTTGACTCTCTATTAAATTAGAAAGAGAAATGCATATTTAGAATAAAAGTTTTAGCAGGTAGGCAAGTGTAAAAAACCCCTTGGAAATGGGTGGTTGTAGATCGGCACAGGCATATAAGAGATTTTCTATACGTAGATATTCAGTTTGCTAAATATTTGACAAAACAGAGATTGTTGCTACTGTGTGTGTTGATCTATGACTTTAGAGTCTACACGAGAGACGATTTCAAATAATTTTAATATTTTGATGAAATAAAGATGTTTGAGTAAAGGAGTGAACAGGCATTTTTAGGAAAGCATTTTTTCGTTGTACGCAATACGATTCTTACTTCAAATAAATATTCATGTGCGAAGATAAACAGTATTAAAAATAGTGAAAGGTAAACTCCATGATTCTGAATAAAAAAATATAAAGCTGTGTAAGTGTTTATGAAATCGTTTTAATGAATCTAAAGTGTCATATTAACTCATCGGTTTGATTAATATCTTGAATATCAACTCAAAGGAAGATTGTAAAGCTGAAAAAATGAAAAAAATTAACATTATGACCACCCCTATTCATCCCGTAGGGACCAGGGAGTAGCCGACTAAGGGAGCACACTATGCAGGACAACAGCTGCAATGCAAAAAGAAGGCAAACTTTACACAAACCCTATACCAACCCGTGTGGTCAAAACCTCTTTTCTAAGGAGAGGCCTATGTCCAGTAGGGGACTATTAAAGGGTGTTGATTATGAATAAAGTAGTTGCAAGTTCGAAATGTATCGAGGAAACTACTGACGTTAACTTGCTCCATACAGAAGCCATCTTTAAGCTAAGTCATAAGTATTAAGAAGGATAATATTAATTAATATTAGAGGAACAGTGTAAAACCTTTTTATATTAGCACAAACATTTAATTTTCATGACAAGCTAAAACAACTCGCAAACAGAAGCTAAAAACCTTTTTTTTTTATAATTGTTCAACAAATTTATGTTTGTTTATCAAAGTTAACGATGTCCGTAACTTTAGTCTGAGTAATTAAGTGTTACTTCAAAGGTCACAGAAGCCCTGGAGAGATATAACAACGTGATTATAATTATGTCTTTCCAAAAAATTCACACAACTTTATAATTTGTATCAATTTGAAATATTTTTGAGTGTGTTCTACATGGCAATATAAAAAACCTTTTAAATACAGAAGTCACTTGTTTTTAAAGTTAACGCTAGGTTTACCATGGGAGAGCCTTGCCTTGGTACCAAGGTCGGTAGTGAGTGAATAACCCCTCATTTTTATTTAAAGAGCTGCAACGCAGTTGTGACTCTCATCTGCAGGTACACATAGGTGGCGGTTTGCCCTCTATAACATAACAAAAAACGTGCTCTTGTCTGTGTGGTGACGGATTATGAATACGGAGTGTCACCACACCTATTCATCCAGTGGGTGTCGTAAGAGACGACTAAGGGAGAAAACTCTGCAGGGTAACATCACTGCAAAGAGAAGGAAAACTTGACAAAAACCCTATACCGACCCGTCTGACCAGCGTGGTAAACCTCCTTTCTTAGGAGAGGCCTATGTCCAGCAGTGTATGTGCTTTTTTTCGTCTACTTATGATATTCATCGAGCAGTTTAAATTCTCTACTCAGTAATACTAATATAACTTATGACCACATGCAAAACAAATGGCTAAACAAATACTTAATTATACCGCAGCATAATATAAGCCGCAAATAATTGAGTATCAAAACCCATTAGAGTTTAAACAGTGCGGTCCGGGCTTATTGATGTTTGTTTTTCATTGTTTCTCTGTTCGCACGCGAATGAGAACTACACCGTTGAACATAATGATTTGTGACTGTCCGTTGCCATTTTTTTGCCGTTATGAAATGAAAAATCTACTTTAATATACACAACATACATATAGTATCTTTACACACATATGTACATAACATACAGGTTTGTTAGTCAGTTGGTTAGTGATACTTTGGCTTTGTCTGGCAGTCGTGGGTTCGATCTCCACCTAGGATAAATAATTCTGAGCATAATCATTTTGTTCTGTGTCTGGATACAGACACTATGTAGTTTGGGATCAGATGGTCGCGTATAAACTGTGTAAGGTTATTATTATTATACGTAATATATTGTAGTATGTAGTTTACGTTAAGTATTTGGAGAGTTTTCATTTAGTACAATTAAGTTTTTACAGGTGTGGCTTAATGTACCTTATTTTCTGATCTATATACGTATTGAAGTAATATCATTGAATCGTCTGTTCCTTATTACATAATAACAGCTTTTTACCTAATTGATTCGAATGTTGACTGTTTACTGACATCAAAAGTATTATTTTTAATGTCTATCTGTCCGTTGGTTCCGGGTGATATCCGGAACGGGTGAGGTGATTTCCACGAACTCTCACTGGTGAAAAGACTATACTACAACTCGCATGATTACTTTTTGTTGAAATATGGTACCGTGCAACCATTGAATAGCAGTGTTGCCAGATTAACATTAAAACATCGCATGTGTAGTTTACACACAAAAGTACCTATGAAATAAATAATATTTTTTCATAAAAAAGCTTAAACAAATATTAAACTTGTGTTTATTGTTACGTTTCCAAATATACAAAAGCGTACATGAGGCAACTACTTACCATGGAACAGCAACGGTACAGTATCAAGGGTAGAATCTCAACTCATTACATAAATAAACAGGCCGGAACAGCCTTTAAATAACTAACTGGATGGAGACTTACTTACACGACACAGTAACCTATTTTCAAACGTCACTTATAAACGAGAATTATTTCAATACTTATAATATTCCGTGTTGCCAGTTTAATACTTAAGTATTTTAACGCCTTTTTTGTTTAAAGTTTCTATAAATTGTAAGAATACTGCGTAGTGTGAAAACAAATATGTGTACCTAATACAAAATACTTGAATTTTGCTTAAAAGTCACCTTTGTATACAAACTTTTGAACTTTTATATTCATAAACTATTACACCGTTTTCGTTACAATGAGACATGACATCAAAGCAATTAACGCTATGTTATTTTGTATACTGATATCTGAACTTAAAACTGTTAAATATTAATAAATCTTGGTAATAAAACGTGTGATTTAAATGTCTAAGCAGCTTTATCAAGTACAAGAAGAGATTTTAATCCTCGAATAGAATATCAGTACTGAAATGAAATGGTATAGTTGTGTTTGAGATTTTATATTTTGCTTGCTAGTCTTTTCTCGGTCAGATGGTTCTTGAGATATAGAAGAAGTAGGTACTGACGCTAATGTAAAATATGTAAGCTAGTATTGGTACAAAAACAACAAAAAAAATAATCTAAAACCCCCAAACCCTTTCAACTAGGGGATGGATAATTTTCTTGCTAGAGGTTTGAAAATTGATATTGGTTATAAATAATAAAATACACAATTATTTACATTATCCTACGCAACTTATAAAAAGAAGTGAAATTCCTGAAACAAAAATCAATCCCATTTTCATGTAAAATTTTGCTAAGATGAGACCATAATGCTAGAACTGTCAAACAGTTATCAGATCTCATGTAGAGCCAAACTTCTAACTCTACATGCCCTAACTCTACAAGCCCTACCTTCATAAACTCTACACTTTAGTCAAAATATGAGGCTTTCTCGTTAAGTACTTGTAGTTATAATTTGTAAAATTAAAACAGTTATTTATTCATTAAATTCATCCAAACAAAAAATAATTTTGTTTTTAAGATTTCAATTGGTGATTACACCATGAAAGCTTTTCATTAAATTATTTGTTTACAAGTCAGCTCCTTTCACAACCCCTGTATAATGCGCTAAATAAGCAGAGGTGACCATAAAATAGATAAAGCCGGTACATACCTTAGAGAATATTATAAAACTACACAATCACTTAGAAACATGTTTTTAATTATTTTTGCAAACCTCCCAGTGCATTTTCAAATGAGAAATAGACGCATATGTCGAAATTAAGGAAATATAGCTAGTTGCCTTAGAGTTGCTTAGATTTTTTAACCCAAGTAGTCTGGGTATCTAACTTAAGTAACTGTAAGGCAACGCGCAAAAAAAATATTCTACCTACATGAATAATATTAATGACCTAACCTGAAACTGAATTGAGATAAATAGTTGTTTTTTTTTATAGTGGTAAAGAGCTTATAGTCTATAAGATGAAAGTTGTCTACTGTTGTTACACAGCGATAACGTCAATTCGTATGTGGCAACTTCAACACAAAACTAAAGTATGCCTATTTATTTACCACTTAACGAAGGCACACCCAAATACAGAATAAATTTTATCCTGCATAATGTAACTAAACCCCTTACCTAGTGCTCGTAGTATATTATACTTGTAAATGACTTCCCAACATCAACAGTTAGGCCGCGACCCACCAGGCACGATGCACCTCGCCTGGTCGGAGTAAGTAAATTAAATATAAACATAATAATCTAATCTCATTAAAAAATCTTGACATATCTCCTAGTTTTCTTTTCTGGGTATGGTTACTTAATAAATCTACTAAAACAATCTAATCAATCTAGTTTGTATTCGAGATTTTATACACATGGTTACCCTAGGGGCTCAGAAATGTTCCGCGTCAATGTATGACGTGTATGTAATTACTTAGTGAGTTAAAGCAGAGTCATGCCTTGTCATTTCAGCCCGCGCCTCGCGCCTCGCTCGCAAAGTGGACTCGTTTGTAGTATGAGTACTGAATACTGCTACACTAAGTGGGTTTTGTGCGATTTAATTTAATGTCATTAAGGCAATGGAAATAAAATACAGCACTTCTTTCATTGTTTTAAATAAATTTGGGGACTTAAATGATTAATGTAATCCGTTAAATGTTTTTTTTAAAAGTATGGACACCTTATTGTGACATTGAATTTAATGACATGATTAAATTAATTTCATATTTTTATTAAGCTTCAACGACAATTTTTTGTATTTACATAACACTAGCTTCCTCGAGCGGCTTCGCTCGCGTTCATGTCGATTTTATCAACTAATGTTGTTGAGATTCCCATTGTTTTCTGTGTTTGAGTGTTTTGCAAGTTCGTAATCTTACGCAAAATATATTTGACTACCCACTTTCACTTTATATAATATTTAAACACTCAATTAAATTATTTTGTTTACTTTGTATGTATGTTTTCTCAGTAAGTGAATATTGTCAATTCTTTTGAGAAATAAAGATTCTTAAACCATAATGTTTCTCCAATGTTTCTCCAAATGAGTTTTTAAATGAAAAATTTGACTCAAATTATAAATTAGACGACGACTTGCCTTTATATTCTCAATAATTAAATTCAATTTAATACCTATAACATTGCTTTGAATAATTTTTTACATTGTATTTTATAATCCTCAAGTATATTTAATAATTCTTGACATATTTTTTAATCATTTTTGACATTGTATATAATAATTCTTGACATTGTATTTACTAATCCTTCCTGAAAATATTTGTACGCTGGAAACAGCAGAATATTATGGATGTCATATTATGTCTAACACCTGTACCTCAACAATATTCTGACAAATAAATATATTATTATAAAAAAAAAAAAAAAAAAAAAAAAAATATTATTATTATTATAAAAAAAAAAAAAAAAAAAATACCCCATGTGCTGCTCCAGACTACAATCTATTTCTATGTCACATTTCCTCTACATCCATTCAGTCATTCTAGTGCAATTAAGTAACAAACACCCATCCAGATTTATAGTAGTAGTTGTAAGACATTTATAGTAGTAGTAAGACTAACATCAGTAATCATTGTAATAGCACATAGTAGAAACATATAATATTTTATAAATATTATAATAGATTTATCATTCGAACTTTGTCGTAAATAAAAGTTTTTGTCTCGCTAATATAAGGAAGCTAACAAAAAGCAATTTAAATTAGTTAATTACATCAAATTTTACTCTAAGTATTAAAAATGTAGCCTGGTTAGGTGCGTCGATTCGGGGGCACAGTAAATCACATGGACCCGGACGGGTCCTCTTCGGAGTAGTCATGAGGCGGCGAGCCGAAGGGATTTCCCACACCGTCACCAAAAAAATAATATAAAAAGACATATATACCTCAAATGAAAACAAAAATAAAATATAAATAAAAATCATCCCTCCTGCTCACAGACAAACAAATCACAGTCGGGTTTGGCACGCAGGAGAGCGTTGAGCGCAGAAAGAGTGAGTGCAAATATAAATATTACTGATTCCTTAATAGCAATACATATGGAACACAAAACTCATAAAGTACAAGCTTTGTGTTCATATTTGTGTAGTGTTCTAAGCTTTACCTGTACAAACCGCGGTCATCCGATAGTACATATAAAATGATTATCTTTTAAGCCTTTGAGCAAGAAAAGACTCAGCTCAAGTTAAACTTGCCTGAGGCGAGGAACGAAACGACTTTTATCCTTACTGCTGTCTGCACCCATCATTTCGAAGTGCCATTGTATACTTTATGTACAACCATTTATTGTATAGTTTTCAACAAACAAATAATTATTAGATGATTGAATGGGAATGTTGTATTAAACGGAGATGGTTTGTTGTATGTATAAAGAACACTCGCACAATTTTATGCTTCTGGAGTATATTATATGCTTAAATGTTTATTATAAGTCATTTAGTGTACTTATCGGTAAATATTTATAAATGATGAAATAGAAACTCTTCATTTTAATTCAAGATATCTTGTTTATATATATTCTGGAAGTTACCATTAGCTAAAGATTAGCTTAGATTAGCTTTGAAGATACATGAATACTTAAATTATACCCTGTTAAATGTAGGTATAAATTATATTTATAAATCCGTTTGGTGACGGTTTAAGAATACGGAGTGTCACCACCCCTATTCATCACGTGGGTGTCGTAAGAGCCGATTAAGGGAGCAAACTAACCAGGATAACAGCACTGCCAAGAGCAGGAAAACCTGACACAAACCCTATACTAATTCATCTGGGCATCGTGGTATAGTTGGCCAAATCCTCCTTTCTAAGAAGAGGCCTATCTCCAGCAGTGGACTAGTAAAGGCTAGTAAGTGATGATGATGACAAAATAAATGTGGTCACTTGATGTATTATTTGATTATTATTACATTACTAAAGGACAATGGCAGGTCCCCATACATAATTTTATTTGAACTGAAATGTTAGCGTTTAAATATCAAAAAATCCTAAACACTTGAGAATTTATTCTTGACCATTCTCATATCAAAATTACTTGCGAAAGAAGTCTAGGAAAAAAGATATTCGATTTTAAATGTTTTGAGGTTAAGTACTAACATATTGTTAATGTTTTGTTTGAAACTAGATGGCGTTGTGTGTCAGATAGCCGAAAATATTATTTTCATTATTATTACAGTTTATGAAATAAAAAAAAGCATAACATCTATTCGAGTTTAACATTAAATTAAACAAAAATAAAATAACAAACGTGGTGAGGCCGGAACTTGAAAGTATCTAAACCACAGATTAAGAGATATGTACTAAACGACGACGTATCGATAATCTATGTGCCGTTATCAATGACAATGTATTTTTCTCATCACACTGTGTAGTGGAAAATAACGTAACTATATTCTATTTCTTTAGTGTGTTTAAAATCGTTTAAAGAGAGTCAAAAATATTTTAAATCATTTCTAATTATGTTGATTTAGTCACTCTACCGTACGAGTGAAGACGTGGGCAGAAGCAAATTCATAATCATAATAGTGAACCTTCGGTAAATATTTCAGCCAAAGCTATAAGAATCGATTATCGATAAATTGTTCCATAATATAATATTGCCACCACGCATCCCTAGTCAGTTATACGTGATGGCGAATCTGACATTACGTACTTAGGTCAAATAAAATCTTCAAAAATATCTTATCTTTTATAAGACTTATACAACACATGGTGGTGTAATGATAAATCATAGAAAAAAAATTGATTAAGTTTACTGTGACTCGATTTTTTAAACGCTTAAGTTTTAGGTAAATATGTTTCTGCCATTGTTCTTTGTTTCTAAAACTATGTTTTGTTTTTAATGGTAAAATGGGGAGTAGACGGGTCACCTGATAGTAAGCAACTACCGCTGCCCATGGACACCTGCAACTCTAAAGTCACAAGTGCGTTGCCGCCCTCGGAGTCCCTCCCGCTTGAGTCAGCCTCACTCACTCAGTGAAAGGCAACGAAAGAATTGCTAACATCGGTTTATTGTGAGGCCGTGGTATCACTCCGGTCGAGCCGGCCCATTCGTGCCGAAGCATGAAGTGAAAAGCATACAAAGGGTTGGTTTAAATATGATGTATGAATAGTTTGATCCACATACTACTAATGATTTTGAATGACGTTTGTAACCTGTTAACTACCATAGTAAAGTATTTTTTTAACGGTATTACAAAAGCCGACATAAAACTTAACTTTTTCGAGACTAAAGGCAGCAATGCACTTGTAACTCTTGAGTCGCAGGTGTAAATGGGAGATGGTTGTCACTTACCACTGAAAAACATACTTACATTTGTATTTCTTCTCTAAATAAAAAGAAAACTCCCGCATTAGGAAAACATCCTGTGTCGCGGGGGACTTTAGAAACATTCATGAAACGGACACAAAGAACATCCCGACTCAGAACAACAATTTGTGGATCACACAAAGTGTCGTCCCATGTGGGACCCACAACACTCAGCGTAGTAGTAAGCGGCGTGGTGACCGCTTAAACCACTACGTCATCCGTGAAGTCAAATTTCGAAATACATACCACATATTATAAATAAACAACACCAAGGAATGTTAAAATAATAATATGATAATGTAATACCACATATTATAAATAAATAACACCCACACACAGAACAAAAGATCGTGTTCATCACACAATTAGACTTAGCTATCAGTATGACTAACCATCAAACGAAAAGAAAGATCTGGATACTAGAAGCGCTTACGTCACAGAACCTATTAAAAGTTTGAAATAGGGCCATGAAAAATGAATGCTCTTCTCATTTCCTACGGGATTCGGAGCTTCCTAATGTAGCTATCTGATGTAAATAATTTAGTTGCCGGCCGTTGTGAGTGATTGAGGTTACTATTACTGCTTTGATTTTTGCCATAAATCTGTTTCAAGAAATCTCGATCAGACTAGTGAGTATTGTATTTTTAACCGACTTCAAAAAAGAGAAGGTTATCAATTCGGATGTTTAATTTTTTTTTATGTATGCTCGGGCATAACACCGTCATTTATAGACGGATTAGCAAAATTTTTTTGTTCGAAACTGGTTTATGTTGAAATGGTCCCATTTAAATTTCATATAGATCTGATGATGAGTTTCGGAGACAGACAAGGGAACTCTTCAAAAAATGACAGCAAATTAACCGCGATTGCTGCTAGACTTTTTTAGCGTATCGCGAACCGCAGAAATTAAAGTTTGCATAATAATGGTATTCCTTATATTTGACTATCACCGTAATCAATTGGCAGACAAGTATTCGTTTTGTGTTCTCCCGGTTTGGCAAATAATATTTTCACAAGAAAATGTAATCATATATTAGAGTCATAAAGTATAACCAGCTTATAACGTAAAACACTAAAAAAATAGAAAACACCTAAATTTAACTACTTTTATTTCTATATAAATAGATAGATATAAAGTTAATTATTTAGCAACTTAAATTAAGCAATACAACAGGCATTAAAGTATCCATTAAATCACTAATTACAGTACTATCACGAAGTTGTGGTTCTGTAATCTTACTAAATTCCCATTTTAAACTAAATCGTAAACTTAATTTAGTAAAACACAGCACACGGTTACAAAAGCAATAGTTCAAACGAATGTATGTCAAATAAAAAGGTCAAAATAAAAAGTCTTTAGATCTTTATTTTCATTTGATGTTTCGGTTCGATAGCATACTTCCTATACAAAACTGATATTAACCAAACAAATTAATGTATGTATTCACTTCGGTTTAGTAACGTAAATATTATATTACTATGTACTTACTTGGTAGATACGTATCTTTGCGACCTCGTTTATATCAAATGTCAGCTGCGATACGTCAGTGGCTTTCAAGAAAATTGGTGCGATGGACTGTATACTTGATATTGCGGACGATAACGTTATTTTTATCGCAATTTATTTGTGATGGGCAATGCTAAAACTGCTGTTGTTGACATTTAATACTATGATGTGTTATTCTTTTTTGAATAAACCTGCATTTAATGTTGACTGGCCTGTTGGTCTAGTGGTTAGTGACCCTGACTGCTACGGAAGTGGTCGTGGGTTCGATTCCCACCCAGGACAAATAATTGTGTGATGAGCACGGTCATTTGTTCTGTAATAATAAAATAATAATAATATTGTACCACATTCACACAATGCCATCTAGTCCCAAACTAAGCAGAGCTTGTACTATGACAACTGATATAAATACATATATACTTTTTTTTGTAAATACATACATATTATACATAGAAACACCCAGACCAAATCAAACATTAAATGTTCATGCACACAAATGTCTGACTTGAGCGGGAATCGAACCCGCGACCTTTGGAATAGCAGTCCGTTACACAAACCACTACGCCATTCGGTCGTCATGTGTAATAAAGTTATTATATGTTATATGTATTTGGAAATAAATAAGTATGTTTATCAGCAATCTGGTTACCATAGCACATGCTCTACCTAAATTGGGATCAGACGGCCGTGTATGAAATGTGTAAAAATATTACTATTATTATTTAATTTTATTTTTTTGTCTTTTATCAGTTCGTTGTCAATAGAGGGCACGATGTTCTTACGTCAACAAGAAAATTTTCAACAATAACTAGTAATCACCACAGTTACTATTTTTTTGTTTTATTTCATTGACCAGTAAAATTTGAACTGTACTTTTGTATCATGACAGTTGACAGTTGACAGTTGACAGTGACATAATACATCCTGGTCCCTTATAGTTTTCATGTAACCGTTTTTACATAATTCTTAACTTCATAGCAAACACTGCTTGCAACTTCTACTATATACTAACAATAATGTTCCTATGCAATTATTGTTCAAAAAGGCGTGAAAATAATTTTCATAACTAATAAATATGTATGAAATGCGGAAAAATATAACTTCTGTAATGTACTGTAATGTTTGCGTCAACGTATCGTGTTATAGTGTTGGTTTAAACATTTTCTTTATATCGAATGAGTACGAGTAAGTACATAGTAAATCAATGTCATGACATTGATATCCTGTTGTGTATAATTATTAACGTCTGTGATTTTCTTCTAACCTTTCATATCGTTAGGTGATAAATTATTACAAAACATTTCTTATCTGTAAACAAACAAGCACACACATCCTTGTTCTTATCAGTTGAAGGCAATAAATTATAATTATTCATAGCTTATTATCTGACACAAGTTATTGGTAGTATTTTGAAGCATCGTTCACGTTTTTATCGTTATGTTTATAGATACTGTAAAAACAGAAGTTGAAGTCGTTGAACTCTTAAAACAATAGTAATCGTGGAAATACCTTCAGCACATAAAGAAAATAATTCTTGGTTTACTCATCAAAATCAGCTTTAAACAAACATCTTAATATTATCAGGTTCGTATTCGTTACTCGATTATGGGTAGAACGAGATATAACAAATTTACTCTTCAAAATATTTACGAGTATAATTTTTAGGTGTAAGAGGCAAACAAGCAGCCGGGTCCCCTGATATTAAGTGATTACTGTTACCCATGGACACCTAGACCTGAAGAGACAAAAGTGAATTTCCGGCCTTCGAGTCTTACCTTCTAGAATTACGAATTACTACTAGAGTGAGTGAGATTCCTGGAGTTTGACAACCCTACCAGGGTTGTCAAACTCCAGAAAATTTTTTACGTATAGTTTAAACTATACGTAAAATTTTAATTACAGTTCTAAGTATTACCATTTTGCCATCATCATTAAATGCTCGATAAGAAAAAGTTCAGCTAAAACATACTGAAAAACCGAATGTTATCTAACAATGTTTAAATGTAATGGAAGTTGGATTACATTTTCTTTAACAAACATTTTTAGTACTAATACTTCTTTGTACTCCTGGGAGGCAATGCTCCGCTGCATTATTAAAAGCATTATGGCACAGGAAAAGAACAGCTTGGAATAGTTAAAGCAATTTCCTACATATAAAACAAATTCTTTGTGATGCTGAGGATTGTTATGCACAGTAAAAGTAAATAGATTTTACAATAGTAAATTGTGATGTCACAGAACGCTTTTCATGGTAAAAATGTTACCTTTCTTTTGAAATTTTTGCAAACTAATTTTTGTTATTATTTCACTACTTGTACCCTGCCACGCTTCGATGTGGCTCTTTGTGGTTGCATTAAAAAGCAATGGGGTACAAAACTAACCCAAAAAATAGATAAATACAATCTTTGAAGCAGGTTGTATTTCGTGTCAGAATTTGAGTTTGATCGGTGCAGAACTTTTTGAATT
The DNA here is from genome assembly GCA_902825455.1 of Arctia plantaginis. Lineage (NCBI taxonomy): Eukaryota > Metazoa > Arthropoda > Insecta > Lepidoptera > Erebidae > Arctia > Arctia plantaginis. The sequence goes on from CADEBD010000300.1 coordinate 3,131,700, forward strand.
TGAAATCGTACACAAACCAACCTCACATTTATATAAATACTACCTTTTGCCCGTGACTTCGTTCGCGCAGTGGTCGAAATCAGACATCATAAGGATACAATGAATCAAGTTTATAGGTATATTCTCCATACAAACTTGCACCCTTTTTTAAGGGTAGTTGTGAAAAAATAGTATTTTCTGTGAGTTTGAAAAGGCTACTATCAAAAATGATGAAGTTTCGTACACATTTCAAGCCCACATTTTACACCCTCAGAGGTGGAATTTTTAGAAATCCTTTCTTAGTGCACACCTACGTCACCAAAGGTACATTTGTGCAAAATTTCATGCTTCTAAAACGCAACTTCTAAGCAGTTTAGCTGTGCGTTGATCGCACCAGTGGAAAAGTGTGTCAGTTTCCTCTTTTATAGATATTCTCGTAGATAGATTAGATGACTAGGTGAACTTCGTATCACCTACATCTATTTATCTATGTATATGGTAGTGTCTTTTTTTATAAAAATAATATCTAGATCTAAATTACAAAGACAATCAAGTAAAGCACAAATTAACTTCCAAACCGAAATTCATCACTTTATTTCCACTAACGTCAACAATCTCTAATGGAATGAGATTTCTGAATCCACCCATAAATATTTGAGAACCAATAAATATATGTCGATCCTCTATCATGATGTCATGATTTTTTTATTTTTATAATCTAATCCTAATATTGTGGATTTATGTTGTCGATTCAAAACCCTTATTTAATATGTTCTTTAGTTTGACGGGACTAACAACAAATGTTTCATGGGAAAGAGTATTATATGTTGGAAAATAAAATAGTTGCACTCCCTCTTTATCTATCTTTCTTTTTGAAGCTCTCCCAATTTTTAAATCTAATCCATCTAACACCCGGTTCACTGCACTTGGCTTGCCATGTATTACGTAAGTGGAACATAATTTATAGTTGGCACAATGTAGGCGTTTAACATGTGTGTACTAACCCCTTCGGGGATATAGATGCGAGTTCGTTTGTGTATTTTTATATGTTAACTAGATTTAGCCTGCGTGTATGTTGATTATCAAGATAAGAAAGCCGATGTCCTTCATCAAGATTAAACTATCTCCATTCAAAATTTCATCGAAACCGGTTCAGCGGTTTTTGATTCCCTATACAAACTTCCACCCCCCTTTTCACCTCCTTAAAGGATGATTTCTGGGTTAAAAACTATCCTACGTTTTTTACCGGGACTCAAAATCTTTAAAACAAATTTCATCCAAATAGATTCAGCGGTTTAAGCGTAAAGAGCTTACAGACAGACAGATAAACAGACAACACTTTAGCATTTATGATATTAGTATGGATTACTTGAAAAAACTATGAGAAAATTGTTAATTCTATTTTAGGTTGTCACCGTTCTAACATATAGTAAACCTAGAGCCGCATTAAATTCATGAATGACGTCATTCAAGTCAGTGAGGCAAGTAGAACCTCCCGTAGCTGTGTAGGTCACTTAAATCGATTCGAATGTGGCTACTGGATACATTATCTGTATTGTTCGCTTGAGTAATGCAACTGGGTAACACTGGACACAAAAGGCATACACAAAAATCAAATTGTTTTGTTTATGATTTGATGTGAGTGATTGTTTGTGTGATGCACAAGAGATATGTAGGCATAAACATATATTTACATATGTGTGCAGCGATGGTCCCATGGTCATCCATACTAATAATATTATAAATGCATGCAATGCATAAAATGCATTCGTATTTCGCAAACAGACAGCTGTTTGTTACCTCTTCACGCTTAAATCGCTGAACCGATTTAGATGAAATTTAATACAGAGATCGTCAGAGTATTGAGAAAGAACTAAGGGTAGTTTTTATCCCAGAAAACATCCTTTAAGAGGGTGAAAAAGGGTTTGGAAGTTTGTGTGGGGAATCAATAACCGCTCAACCAATTTAGATGAAATTTGATGTGAAGGTACTTTTATTCTTAAGGAAAGACATAGGCTAGACAGGTGGCTCTTTGTCGTTTGATATGTCGGAGACGCGGGCAAAATCTAGTATGGCATAAATTTAAGATCATATTTACATGGCGTCTTACGCCATCTCCTGTGTGTAGTGCTAATTGTTGTCTACCTTTGTATGCAGTAAATAATATAAAGATCATTATAAAATTTGGCATAGATTGCTTGACAAAAGCTATGTTAATGCAAGCCAAACTGGAACTAAAGCTGTTTAACTATAAAAGGAAACTCCCAACATCTGTCCGAGTGAACGTGGGTCCCTTCTTGCAATATTAAAATTTTCTAAATAAGACTAAGATCAACTGTTTTTAACTGTATTTAGTTGTCTTGTATATTTGCCGTTAAGAAGAGTCTTGAATCAGTTAAAATCACAAACATCTCTGTAAGCCGTTATAGTGTAATTACATTTATATGTACTGCTGCGGAGGCTGCTGCGGCGAGTGCTCCTGCCCCTGCAAAACAATCCATACATTTATATGTAAGAATTTACCGTTTCAGACCCGACGGGGATTCTGTTTCAACGAGCGTGAAACAAAACACTCTCGTACAGTTAATCGGACATGCCCTAAAAGAATACGTGAGTTTAATCGTGAAATTAATACAACTCACGTAAGTTTTATTTCTAATGTATAACTGTGATGATCCCATGTAATAATATCACAAAATTATGTTTGAAAGTCATTATAAGTAATGACGTCACATACAAAGAATCAATAGGTATATAAGCTACAAATTCTGGCATCATTATAGATATGGATCATTATGCGAACATATATCAGGTATATAGGTCTTTTTACGAGTGGAGAAACCTCAAAGGAGCCGTAACGCCCAGGTTACAACAGATGCAATGTTGGAATTGATCCGATTAAAAGCCACACGAGTTACATCACGGACTGACCTCTCCAAAGCCCCTAGGCTCGTACCAATGGAGGCCAAAGGTCGTACGATACCCTCTGTACATTAACTTTATCTAACATATTTTTTCTCTATCATTCTAACTTTATGATAGAACCATTTTAGTTTTTTTTTACTCAAACGTTTTAATATTAATAATAACTTAACATATCTCGCATACGGCTGTTTGATCTTGACTAAGGCAAAGTAAAAGCCTTTTTGAGATCTGACAGCCGTATGTACCTTCTGTTATACTAACTAGACGGCTAATAAACATACTTATATTTTACGAGCTTTCTACGCTTAGCACGCGTGTATATCCATTATTGTGGTAAAAAGTAGCCTATAATACTCGCTGATAATGTATCTTTAGATTGGTGAATGAATTTTAAAAATCGGTTTAGTTGTTCAGGCGTAAAGAGTAACAATTAAACAAACAAACTCACTTTCACATTATAAGTAAAAAAGTATGGATTAGATCATCAATAGTCTTTAATAGTCCACTGCTGGACATAGGCCTCTCCTTTGAAAGGAGATTTTGCCTACTATACCTAGCTGGCTAGACGGGTTGGCATAAGGTTTGTTACAAGTTTTCCTTCTCTTTGCAGTGCTTTTGCTATGCGTACTTTACTCCCTTAGTCGGCTCTTATGATAATAAATAGGGGTGGTGAAACTCCGTATTCTTAATCCGTCACCACACGGACAAATGATTAGATATATTAATAATATGGATAAATTACTCCCTGCAACTGAAAAAATTATACTGCTCATCGTAGAATTATTAGCGCAGGGTGGGAATTGAGCTCGCTGGTTGAGCAGTCAAAATTACCAACCTCTAGATTGATTTGCCATTCAAATTATGATTGAGTGTTATCGCTCATAGTTTGAATGAGTCACGTTTTTTCGTTCTCACCAGTTTTAAGTCAAGGTGACATACTTATTTTCTGGCAATGGTAGCGTGAACATATCGTGTAATAGTGTTGATTTACGATACCTATCAACTTGGATTTCTATAAACATGTACCGTAATATCCAATGTTGGTTTAAAACATTTTCTTTACATCGAATGAGTACGAGTAAGTACATAAATACCCTTACGACGGTAGACCTAAAGGGTAGGTAGAGAAGTGTTCAATTTTTACTTGACTACAGTTTACTTGCAGCACAAGCACAATGTGTGACTGCACGGATAGAGTAGTGGTTTAAGCGGTCGCCACGCCGCTCACGACTACGCTGAGTTTTGCGGGTCCGATCCCCACATGGGACGACACTTTGTGTGATCCACAAATTGTTGTTCAGTCTGGGTATTCTTTGTGTCCGTTTCATATATGTTTGTAAAGTCCCCCGCGATACATAATACAGTCCTAATGCAGGACTTGTCTTTATAAGAAAAAAAAAATCATTTGCAAAACATTTAAGGAAATAAACTATGGTTGAACTTAATTGATATAATATTGAAAGAAAAAGAAGGTATTAAAAGTTGATAGTTACAAAAGGGAATTCAAGCAACAACTTGAGCAAGTCAGAGTAGCCTACTTTGACTGGCCTGTCAGTCTAGTGGTAAGAGATCTTGACTGCTAAGCGAGAGGTCGTGGGTTCGATGCCCAGTACAATTGATTGTGTGATGAGCACGATCATTCGTCCTATTATGTAATTTATCTAAAAAAATTTTTAAGGATTCTAGGATTATTAATATATATCCTGTGTCGCAGGGGACTTTACAAATATACATGAAATGGACACAAAGAACACCCAGACTCAGAACAATAATTTGTGGATCACACAAATGTCGTGCCATGTGGGGATCGGACCTGTAACACTCAGCGTAGTAGTGAGCGGCGGGGCCACCACTTAAACCACTACATTATCCGCGCAGTCACACAATGTTCTTGTACTGCAAGCAAACTGTAGTCAAGTATAAATTGAATACTTATCTATCTACCATTTATCTAATTCGTTAAAACAGTCTAATAAATAGATTTATTTTGATTTTATTAGTCATTATGTACAAGTTGACAAACAATTTCATTTCCATATTTTACATTCCAAAAAGATCTTAAAAGCTGTCCGAAATAGAAGTTCTCCTAAATTTTTCAACACGTAACGGAAATGAGGAGAATATTAACAAAATAAGAGACAGTTGGAATGGCGTTCAAACCGCCCCACGTTTTAACATCACAAGAAATTACACGCCTTGAAGCTTTTAAAGTCTGCCACAAGTCTAGAGATTTAGTCGGGTTGGAATTTTATGAACGTAAACATTTATCATCCTTTGTAACTATTATTTATAAATAAAGAGATGTAGGTATATTTGTATGATACGCTATCACTACAAAATTATTCATCTGCGACATTCGAATTATCAGCGATATAGGAAAAGATATAGATTTTTTAAAATAAAAAAAGTACTCTACTATAATAATATATAATAATAATAATGTACCACATTCACACAACGCCATCTAGTCCCAAACTAAGCACAGCTTGTACTATGGGTACAAGACAACTGATATAAATACATATATACTTTTTTTTTGTAAATACTTACATATTATACATAGAAACACCCAGACCAAATCAAACATTAAATGTTCATACACACAAATGTTTGACTTGAGCGGGAATCGAACCCGCGACCTTTGGAATAGCACTCCGTTACACAAACCACTACGCCATCCGGTCGTGGAAAGAAACTTTTAAACCTTCAAGCAAAAAGCGTTCTCTTACCTCAAAGGCCAGCCAGCGACACGTCTATGACCCATGAGTTACAAGCGTCATCAAGTGTCAGGTCTGCTCATCTCGTAAAAGAGTTAGCAACGACTATATGGAAAAAAAAATCAGAAACCACAAGAACACCTATAGGACATGAGAAATACAAACCTACAACAGAAATTAGAGAAACTAAGAAACTTACAACAACATTTGCGGAAAACTGGACGTGTTTGCTGCTAAACTGCCCACTTACAGGAAAGCTGTTTTGAGACCCCTGCTGCCTTAAGTAATATCCATTTTCCTAATTTTATTCTTTAATTTTGTTACTTACCTTTTAATTATATTTTATTTTGTTGTTTTAATTTATTCATTTTTTTATTTTACTTTCACTCATGTTACCATTTGTACATGTTGTGACACTTTAAACTGGTGTGCATTTAAACTAGATTTTACTAAATGTATTTTTTAATATATTATGCATAAGATTTAATGTAACAGTAACTGGTTGTCCTTATTAAATAAAATAAAAAAATGAAATACTTGAAATATCTGTATGAGATTTTAAAGAAGGATCGAATAAACCACTAAGGTCAAAGTCAAGGGTGTAAGGAACAGCAGTACTATTCTCTAAGGAACCAGTGGTTTGAAGTACAGCGCTGCTACAGCGTCGAACTTTAAACTAAGTTCGTTTGGAATTCGACACTACAGCGCTGTCACAGCGTTGAATTTGAAACATAGTTCGTTTGAAGTTCAACGCTGTGGCAGCGCTGTACTTCAAACCACTGTTTCCTTAGAGAATAGTACTGCACCTCTCAAGAAACAAATTTCTATGGAAAGTTTTTTTTTTGCTGTGCGTACTCTACGATTGCTATTTGATATTTTTTTATTTCCGATAATTACAATCTAATGTAGCATTAAGTAGTAGTAAATGTAATTTTGAGGTTTAAAAACCAAAAGAGTCAGAAGTTATTAACGCTAGGACTTACTTTTCCATTACGTTTACAGTGAAAATGTGTATTCCCAAATCTTTACTTCTACTCGTATATACAAAATCTACCTTAGAATGATGAGACTCTAAAGTTTTTGAGTAGCGAGTTTAATTCAGTGATAAGTTCACTTTATCTTTCCACCGGTTAATTTCTCTTACATTATATGTAATAACATACCGAATCATGCTTTTGTCTTCATTTAACTCATCAAGTTGTCTCAATCCCTTTGACCTTAATGTATACATATGTAAATGAACAGTTTTAGTAGGTCCTGAAATTTCGGGTACATATAATTACCAAGGCAGTCCGCGAAGTTTACGTTTATTGCCGCTCCCTCTAGTCGCTTGTGGCTCAAACTGCAGTTTTACATCTTTGTAAGTTACTTCACGACGGTCTGACCTACATTTCGCGCTCGTTTCCATCTCACAGCAACAACGATATTTTTGTGTGGCTAAAGCTACTTTGTTCTGCATTCGCCGTTTGGGCGTTAATTAATTAAAACTGTTGGTTGTTTTTGTGTAAACAACTTTTTGATGTTTTTTTAGTAATCATTTTCATTGTCTACCTTTTTATGATTTGTCAAATTTTTAATTATGATTCCAAAGCGCAATTATTTTTTTCAGTTTTAAATTTTCTCCTTTAATGGTGTGAGGCAATATACGCATAAAATATACGTGTATGTATTGGAGACCCGAGTAAGTAATAAATACTGATACTGTAATAAATAATGGGTTCAGTGGAATGGACTAACGATGACACATCGGTGGATTAGGGATTGTAGTGGTCCGACTATTCTTTATTCTAATACATTTGTTACAAAAGTAGGATTGACCAAGTCTGCGGTTTTATTTGGCCGCCATTTTGCAGACTAAGCAAAGTTCTAAATATTCTGTAGGTATATTTCTCAATATAATCCGATTTTCAAAAATCTGTTTTGTAATTTAATGAACAATTGGCATTTAGAATTATAATAGTTTACTTTTGTATCCCCATTTCTAAATAATCACAATATACGTTTAATATGATATCATGAAAGAATAGACATAAAAATGCTTTATACTAAAATCAATTTTGACTTTTTAATTGAAAAATGAATTAGGTAATTCTCTTCCAACTCATCTAAAGGAAAGTGACGAAGAAGTTAAATGTAATTGTGCTCAAGTGTGTTAATATATTATATGTGATCATGTGTTATGTGTGATGGTATTAAAAAAACACCCGGCAAATATCACCGTGTATTATTTTTTGGTTTACACACACATACGTATAAAAGTAGGTGCAAATCATATACGAGTTTATAGGAACACGACACAACGGCCTGAAAAGAAACAAAACTTACACACGTATGTACGTATACTTATGTAATAAATAACTTATCATATAAAAGCTTATAGTATTATTCAGGCTGAAAGTTAAAGTTATGAAATTATGTTATTTATGATCATATAATGATGATACACAATGATATCGCAGGCTTTCTTGGCACAATACCAGAACACATATTGTTTATATTTAGCCACATTTATAAATGTCATGCGACACTTTGCCTTTTGTTGTGTTATTTCTAAGGGAACATTACATTAGAACCAAAGATAGAGTACTCATTTTGTTTATCTAAAAAATAATTGTTTGATTAATAATATGAAACATATCAATTGACACATTTAATATCTTTAATATAAGTAAGTGAAAAATACGATCAGATCAATTATTTTTACTCAATTTTTTTTATTAAAATATTAACTTGTCAACGCTGCTTCGTTGCCAGATTTTGTCAATCAATTTACTATATCTAAAGGAACAGTACTTTTACATGATTCAATTCAAAGAGGTACAGAAAAAGCATAAGGTCTATTTTTGCATGACTGATACAACAGTAAGATACGTAACAGTAAAACTCACATTCACATTAAATATTGATTAAACGTTAAAATATACAAAACTATTAGTAACCTAAATTGGCCAAATCAAATTACTTTATTTGATTAATAAATTTAACAATAACACTAGACTACACAAAAGAGAACAACAAATAGGACAATTAATAAAAAAAGAAAAGCTGTTACAAATAAATGATCCAGTAAAAGCATTGCTGTTACTGTCACACACACGTACCATACGCAAAGGAAACCTATTATTAATAGCCGCCGACCAGCCCGAAGTAGCCGTTGGGAAATATAGGGTGAATTGTGACCTTTTGATGTCGGGCGGGACTAGAAAATATTGTCCTGATGTTGTTGTTAGCTTGATACTGTTACTAGAGATAATGTTGAATGGCTCTTTTCTTAATTATCTTTTCTTTGTTCATTAGTATCCATACTTAAATTATAAATGTGGGAGTGAGTTTGTTTGTTAAGCTTTCACACCTAAACAACTGAACCGATTTTCAAAGTTTTATCAATGGCATGCTACATTATCAGCGGGTAATATAGGCTACTATTTACCGCGATAACCGACACACGCAGGCGGAGCCGCGGGCAAAAGCTAGTGTGATATAGAAATAAAAATACTATAAAATAACAGCAACAAAAACAAGCAAACAAACTCACTTTCACAGTTATAATATAAGTATGGATAAGTGAATACTTTGTAGAAAATGCTCAAAAGCCAAAATGATTTAGAATTTGATACAGAAAATTTTTTAAGCGACAACAACGGAGCGCAACGAATTAAAAAATAATAAAGCCGTGTGGTGTCGTGGGACACCCGATAGGAACGAAGTTGTGACGATCGAGTAAAACTGATTTGACACGATTTTAATTACAACGCCATCTATGAAAGCGGCTATTACCTACATATTAAAAACAATTAAAACAATTTATACATTGGTAAAATCTCCTTGCGAAATAATTTCCTATCTATTCGATAGATGGCGCTGAATGTCTGACAAGATGACACGAAATTAAAGAGCAAAAAGCCAACATCACGTGGTATTCCCAGGCGGTCACCCATCCAAGTACTAACCACGCCCGATGTTGCTTAACTTCGGTGATCGGACGAGAACCGGTGTATTCAACATGGTATGGACGTTGGCGAACGTTAAAGCAAATTTAATGTATGGTATCCACTGTTAGACGTCAATTTATATTAAAAGTGTCGTGACAAATTTTCGTACGAATTTTTTCCGTCTAGCCCCCTTTCACAACGCGCGATAAAGAACTTCGTTCCAAAAAATAAGCCTTGTAGTAATCATATGTGATAAGTAACATCTGACATCTGACGATTCCCGAGTCGAACCAAATATTTGTATGATCTGCAAATATTTGTTTTAGAGTTTGGGTGTTATCTATGTATAAAATGTATGTATTTACAAAAAAAAAGTATCTGTGTAGGCAAGTATTCTATCAGTCAACCTAGCTTTCATAGTACAAGCTCTGCTTAGTTTGAAACTAGATGGCGTTGTGTGTGAGCTGTCCGAAAATATTATTATGATTATCTAACGGCTTTGTTCCCCAGCGTCTTGTTACACATTTCCGTCCCTTCTATAAGCAATCACTCATATATTTCAGGGAAGTGATAGAAAAAGTCGTGTTGCATGAACCTTGCTCTTTGCCCTGTGCACTTTAATTTTATTTTCGATACTGATATATATCAAATGATCATGATATTTATCGTCACACTCATCACACGTCACACTCAACACGTCATTTGACTGAATACCGCATGCTAACATAAACATTCATGTGAAAAAAAAACATGTCAACACGTGTCATAAACCCTCAATACCAACCTCCATTTACACTCAACGACCTAATAAGTAGCCAACTAAAAAAATAAATGTCGTTTATTCAAGCTACATTTACTAAGAACTATTTATACAAAAAAGGATTGCGATAAAAAAAAAGCGAAATAATTATTTTTACTAATTAGAGGACTTTATCAAATGACGCAATGTTTTATCGTCTTTTTTTTGGATTTAAGTGACTTTTATGCAAGTTTTGCTAACTGACATTAACAAGTAGGTACGGTGTTACGAACACGCGCCGTCATAAAAATTCATAGAGCGCCTAAACGATTGCGCGGCCTGTCATAAAACTTTGCATGAAGTAGAAACATTATATCAGCTTTTTTAATAAGGTTAAAACAGTTAGTTAAGAACTTTATAGAAGCTTAGAACTAAGATAAAGAAAAATATATATATTATTTTATATTATTTTGACGTCTCGTATTTGTAAGGATTTTAAGTAATTATTCTTCGAAATTTCGAAAATCGTTGTCTGAATAAGTGATTCGTACACAAAATAAATCAATTATATTTGTAATCGTTTTTTAATTGAGTCCAATATCTGTTAAGAAAAATACATGTTAAAATTACACTAAAGACACAAATAAATATCAATATCATGATTTGAGTAAGCTCAATGTACGAGTATAATTATTAATACGGGAATTAATTTCGTTAATAAGAATTAGACTTTTGAATTAAAATACGTTTTGACCAGCATGTGACCCCGGTCAGTGCAACGTTTTGACCATCCTGTGACCACGGCCAGTGCAACGTTTTGACCAGCTTATCTACACAAAAAAATAAAATTGGAGTGTCTGTTTGTAATATTAAAATAACCGGGTTTTACTAAATGTTTATGTATGTTTACATGGTACCTATGCCAAAATATCATTTTTTACAATTTTTGTCTGTCTGTCTGCCTGTCTGTCTATCTGTCTGTCTGTCTGTCTGTTTGTTCCGGGTAATCTCTGGAACGGCTGGACCAATTTCGACGGGACTTTCACGGGCAGATAGCTGATGACATAAGGAGTAACTTAGGCTAATTTTTTTAGACTAGCTTCGCCCCGCGGCGTTGCCCGCGGTTATAACAACAAACGCGGGTAACACCGCGGGTCTCAGATAGTCAATAAATATATTTTGTATGGTGTTATGCCATTCGAGCTCTCAATTCAATTTTAAGTACAAATACAGTGCCTACGCTGTTCACCGGACTAAATTAAATATAAATAAGATCAGAGGGTCGGCTGGGGATTCAAAATTGAATTAAAAAATAATAATGATGTTCTATGTTTCCAATGTTATTCTATCGATAGGGTTGTTGAAGATGAGTTCATCGGGTTTCAATTTTGTATCTTGTATTTAATAGTCTGTAATTTCCTTATATGGTTTGTTTTCATAAAACTTATTTATCTTATATCTGGCATACTAATATTACACGATTTCCTAAATACATAAAGATACTATCATTTAATTTGATATTGCCATTGATATCTATTTTGACATATATCTAACTATATGATGACGAAAAAGCTAATGACCTTTTATGTTTTAGTGTTTGTATAAAAGTAGCAATCATCATCATCATCATCCTTTCACAGTCCACTGCTGGACATAAGCCTCTCCTTAGAAAGGAGGATTTAGTAGGCCAAATCTCCTTTCTAAAAGTAGCAATAATATTAAAAAACGATTAACGTATTGGAACAAGTACTCATTGAGAAAAATGATCTTAAACATAAGTGAAACTGCAGTACATGAACACTGCCTAACACGACATACGAATACACTGCACAGTTGTGCTTGAGAAGTTTGTTAGTGATAATAAAGTTCCTTATCTACATTATTGTCCTCTACTTGTGGATAGACATAATACGACTCGATTTAAAATGCTAAAAATTAAAAAGAACTTCTTGTTAAGTTTTATATGTAGTCTCTTCCAACATGATTCTTCGTTTGTCTTGGGCAGAAGAAGTTTTAGTGCGTTTTAAAGTCCGAGAAACCGAGGAACGTTTTAACCCCGATTAAAGAGACCACCGCACCGTGTCATTTCTCTTTTCTTCACAAAGTCGATGTTAAAGTTACTCAATGCAGTATTATGAATAGACTTTATTTTGTATTTGATTATATACTAAATGTAACATAATGAATAAACTTTGCTAATATCAATTAAGAATTACTTACGGTATGGAATAGGAGTGTAGGGAACAATAGTTTGCAATGTGTTTTACTCAAAGACAAAACCACTAGTTACCGAACTTAAATTAACAATCTTTGTATAGCGGCAAGAAACCACTTTGTAGTTGCTTAAGACTTCTCGTGTGCTACAATTAAAAGCAGTGATAAATTTAATTTTGTTGTCAATTGGCTAAGGTTGATTTTAATAAATTATGAATATCAAAAAGAAAGTCTTCGTCGTCGATTAACGTACTTCAGTATTCGAGACGATGTTTTTTTGTCCATTTGCTACTAGAGTTACATTTAATAGTTTTCTTTTTCTAAGATAAAATAGAAAGTTGAAATAAGAAAAATACCTTTCAGTTAACAGTATAGCGCTTGTTATTTGTTTTGAGAACTGCTGCTGCAGAAACTTAACATTTGTAAAGTTATTTTCGCACTGAAGTTTTAATCAGTGTTTTGCTACAAATTAATTTTTGGTTCGGTTTAACAATTGCACCAGAAGTATTTTGCGTGATTAATATAGTATTAATTGGTTTATTATTATCTTTGTGCAGAAGAAAGAAATAGTAGAAATATACACAGGAATGGTTTTACCGTGGGAGAGTCATGTTGCGGTACATATGGCTCGACTCGGAGGGATAGCATCATGGTAATAGGTGTTAAGCATATCTCTTGGTGTTTTTACCGAGTGATTAAGATTGCCGGGGCCCGAATTCCTTTAGGGGGGGAGGCTTGGGGAGGGGCTTGTGGGGTGGGAGGATTCGGGGCCCCTCGGTGGGGAGATAGGGGGCACTGAAATGTTAAAAACACACTTATGTCGCTTGAGGTGTTAATTACCTAATATCAGGTGCCCATCTGCTATTTGTCCCCTGTGTTATAAAAACAAAAAATACAAGTTGAAGAAAACAAGACAGTTAAGTATGATTTTTATCTAATCTGTACTTAATTTGTCCAGTTGGCCTGCTGGTCTAGTGGTTAGTGACCCTGACCGCTACGCTAGAGGTCGTGGGTTCGATTCCCACCTAGGACAAATAACTGTGTAATGAGCACTGTGAGCAGCAGTCTGGTTACCATATTACAGGCTCTGCCTAGTTTGGGATCAGACGGCCGTGTGTGAAATGTGTGAAAATATTATATTATTATATTGATTTAATTTATCTAGCTGTACCCCGCCACACTTCGCTGTAGCATCTTGTGGTTACGTTGATGAGAAATGAGGAACTAAACTTATACGAAAAATAGATAAAGACAATCTCTGAAGCGGTTTGTATATCGTGTCAAAATTTGAGCTCAATCGATGAATAACTTATTGAGTTTTTGAAATGTACACAAACCAACTTAACATTTTAACACAAATATATAGTACGGTAAGAACAGCCAAGCTAAGCGCAACGGCACTACCTATCTTTTCTCTAAACGCTTCATCGTTTTTGAACCCTCATTACTTGGGTTTGGATTACGCCAGATAAACAAAATTCTTGGGATATAATGTTAAGAGTAAACTTATTAAACCTTTAAAGTTTCAATTGCATAGCTGTTATACTATAGATTTTATTAACATCTAAAAATCTCCTATTTCATCACTGACTCACTGATAATCATTTAAATTCTTAGGATACTCCCTGTAGTTCTAGAAAGCTGAAATTTGGTATGAAGATAGTATTAGTACACAAACAACAAAAACATTCTAAAATTAGGAGCTCTAAACCCCCCCCCCCCCCCTCCACCAATCCCCATTAAACTAAGTGATTTAAGTTTGTATGAGACTGTCGCAAACTTTGATGCTAGAGGCCTAAGCAACTTACAAAAAGAAATGAAGGGCTTACAGAGTTAGAAGCTTGTCTCTACATGAGATCTGATAACTTTTTGACAGTGCGAACCATATGGTCTCGTCTCGGCAACATTTTACATAAAAATGTTTTTGGTTTGATATAGATTTAATTAACTGCATTCAAAAAGAGACCCCTGGCCAAACGCAAGTTTTATTAAATTTATGAAAATCAAAACTGCTCGTAGGCAGCCCTTTTAAGAGCGCGTTATTAACACAAGTGCTTTTATTGTAATAATTAATACCTGCCTGAAAATGGAAGCCTTCGAAGTTTCGAAGTTCTTGAAGTTTATTAATATATGTTTCCTGAAATATATTTAATATCAAGATATCGAAATCAACATCCGCTTGACTAAAGCCAAAGCGGTCGAAAAACATTTTCATTTTATATTTGTAGTCAGCGAAATGGCTTTCGTGTCGAGTTGCTGACGTTATCGCATCGCAACAATGGCCAGTAGAAAGCCTCCCGACCGCAACAACGCCACCCAAACTACGTCCAGCTGACCTCACGCTGGCTTCATTCAAATGTGACACGTAGATAGTCACCTCGTTAGCGAGAATTTTGAAGTTCCAGCAACCGCAAGTGCTCTTGGGTCTGTAGACAAAATGCAAATAACGACTTCGTATTTTGAAGGAGAAAGCAGACGTTTGGTGCTTTCATGTTGAATTCCTACAAAAGTCAAATTGACTGTAATAATAAAATACTTCATCCATCGTTATTACGTTTTTTTATGTTATTGATACTTAAAAATCAGTGAGTTATTCTTTAAAATAGAGATCGTCCTGTTTGATTGTCTTGTTATATTTCATCGACTAGTTTAATTTGGGTGTGTTAACTCTTGTATTTATTCTGGAATCTTATAGTTGTATGGAGCTATTTTTACGTAATTAGTAGTTTTATGGTTCTTTGTGGGACGCAATGTTTAAAAATATATTTTTGCACTGCTATTATATGTGTAAATATTAAGTATTCCAAATGTGACATGCTTTTTTTCGCCATGTTTAAAAATAAAAATAGCCTTTATTTACTCTGACCTTGCACAATTTGTATTACAATAAAATAAAAACAAAACTATACTAACTTTACTTAACTATATTATAATATCTTTACTTATTTCTATTTTCTGTATGTATAAAACTTAACTTTTAATATCAGTTACCAGGTCAGGTTGTCTTGCGACATAGGCCTCCTCAAGTTCCCTCCACATTTGCTTGTCCATTGCTGCCCTTCTCCAACCTTTGGGCAGATCATCTTCCCATCTTTTTTTATGCCTTCCTCTACGTCTTTTGCTGTCCCGCGGGTACCATTCTGTTACTTTTTTGGTCCACTTTCCTGTTGTTGATCTCATCATGTAACCAGTCCATTTCCATTTCAACAATCATTTTAACATCCATTTTAACATCTGCTACTTTGGTTATGTTCCTAATTGTTGTAGCTTTCCACTTGTCTTTTAACTTAAGTCTCAACATACTTCTTTCCATTCCTCTTTGGAATACTCCCAGTTTGTGCTCAATTTTTTGTGTTAGTGGCCAGGTCTGGCAGCCGTAAGTGAGACATGTTTGCTTAAAAATAAATATTAAAAAATTCTTCACTTATATGGATAAAAGAAGATGTCTATCTCCATTAGTCGACTATTAAAGACTGTAGATAATTGATGAACATAAATTTATATTCTTATTACATTTATAGCTATAAGCAACCGATATAAAGTTGTAGACACTTTTTTTTTTAACAATTTTTTTGACGAAAATTTATAGAAATGTAGTTAAAAAGTTCTCAGCCATAACAATACTAGACTCGACATGACTACTAGTTAAAACACAGCTTTATGCTTGGAGAATATTTTGTAGTGTTTACGACTGAATAATCTCGAGAACCGCATAAAAAATACATCGCTATAACAAGGGTGGCCCGCTAGAAAGCTAGCCTCCGCGCGTATGGAATATGGGGACATTGAATTTCGTCCAGATTAAGAAATGTACAATTTTTATTTCGATATAGTTAGGTTAATAGGATAATGGTAGTTTTGATAATCGATATCATATTGTAGTTAATGGACACTCGATTATCGATGTCAATAGATCTCACAGAAGTAAAATTAGTGCAGTGTTTGGAATCTTTATTTATTTAATTGATTTTGGAAGACCAACAGCTTTACACACAATTATTTGTCCTGAGTGGAAATCGAAATCCGGACCTTCGGCTTACTAGTTAGGTTAGGTTAGGTTACAAATACCAGAACAACAGGCCCGTCAGAAAAAAAAAGTTATTTTACTTTAATATATTGCTAATAATCTCAAACCGGTATTATTGGTTTTCGATTTATGTGACAGTTGTATTTAAAGATGGTTATGAGCAACGGTGTGTCGTCAGCTGGGCTGTCATTATATATGTACAAATTCTCAAACAACCAGAAAAAAAGTAATACTTCATAAATGTATGTAATGTAAAAGTGCCCCTTCTTCTGCCAGGTGGAGTCAAATTTCATGATAGACAATTTTGATTTACGTTGGGTAAATCGACAACTGACGCTGTTATATCGGTTAGAAAGTTTGTCACAGAGTCAAAATGTCAATACGTGCTGGCTATTTTCTTAGATATATCTGGCGCCTTCGACAACGCATGGTGGCCCATGCTGTTGCTGAAATTAAAATCACGGGGGTGCTTTAAAAATATTTATTCCCTCATATCTTCGTACTTTTCACAAGGTACTACTAAACTAAGACTTGGTCATCATTCTGTGTCGAAGGCGCTTACAATGGGATGTCCTCAGGGATCGGTGCTAGGTCCATACTTGTGGAATATCGGCTTCGACGATACCAATACCATCCGGATGTACTCTGAACGCGTATGCTGATGACGGCTTATTATTGGTGGAATCTGATACTAGGGCGGGGCTTGAGAGATTAGCCAATAGATGTTTGAACTTGATATCTCAATGGGGTGATCGTAATCGCTTAAATTTTGCACCCAACAAAAGCTTCCAGCTACTTTTAAAAGGTAACCTCAAATCACCGCCAAGCATTAGATTTGACAATGTTACTGTAAAAAATAAGGCCTCAGTGTGTTACCTAGGATTAGTTTTAGAAAGAAACTTTTCATTTATCGAACATATTAAAATAGTTAATGAAAAGTCTAAAAAGAGTTTCTGTGCATTGACAAGGATATCAACTGCGACATGGGGTCTATCATTTAATACATTAAAGATCATATACGGAGTTACTTATTTAGGTTCTATGTGCTATGGTGCACCTGTATGGGCCGATAGGGCGACCGTAGGCGCTGTCCGTCGCAAACTGTTACAAGGCCAACGACTTGCACTGATATTCTTGTGCAAGGCATATAGGACGGTCAGCACTGAGGCTTTGCCGGTGTTGGCGGGTGTGCTTCCGGTCGATCTCGAGGTGCAGAGACGTGCAGCCATGTACTATTCAAGACAACAAAACATCGCGGTAAAATTACAAGATTGCTTCAACAGCAGTCCGATGTCTATAATGACCTCATAGACGAATGGCAACAACGCTGGGATGAATCATCCAAGGGGCGCCATCTTTACCAATTCTTTCCATCTGTTCGCGAACGGTTGTCGAGGACATGGCTTGAGGTGGATCACTGTGTCGCTCAATTTCTTACGGGTCATGGTAACTTTAAGAGCAAGCTTTATTCATTTAAATTAGTCGAGTCACCATTGTGTCAATGCTCAACACCTAACTCTCACTATGAACAGTCTGCTCATCATATCCTCTGGGAATGTAGTCTTTGGTATAATGAACGTAATATAATGCTGAATAGCTTGCAGGTGACATCTGGGGCGGTATACTATGGGGATCTTGTGTCAACTGGGGTGAATTTCCGTGCGTTTAGGCGATTCTGCCATACATATTATAGAAATCAAATATAGCTCATGTAGGACCCGTAATATTTTGTGGCCGTGGTGCTTCCCTGTTTAAAACGGTGTATGCCCATTTTACTTCATTTTGTCTCCCGCTTTGCTAAGGAGGGAAGTGGATTTACTGTATTTCCAACTCCTCCAATTTTCTTCTGATTAATTTCGTTGCGGGTTCCAAGACAGTTTAATTTCTTCCTGGGACTTCCCGAGTGTCATAACTCGGTGTGTTCGTGGGTCACTGCTGTGGATCCTCGTGTACAGGAGTTACAGTGGTGGGCGTGTGGGCGGGATTAGTCCCAATAAAAAATGTATGTAATTTAAATATATAAATTTTATAAACGATAAGACTAGGTACTCTACATATTTGTAACTCATATTTATTTATGTGTTAACTGTAAATAATAAAGATATAATTAATAAAACAATAATAATAATGAACCTTGTCTTTTTAATTTTTAGTTTTTATTGTGATTAGATCAATTTGTAAACAAATAAATTATAAGAAATTAATGTTACTTACACGTATTCTCTGTTCGAACGATACGTTATTAACACAACTGGTATACACCATGTAAACAACTATTTTGTACGTGGAAATTAGATATCCGTCGAAAGCAGTAGTCTAACTTGTTGGCGGTTAAGAGGCCATTATGTCATCCTCTCCGTCAACCTTAGCGAATACAAACTTGTAAAGTTGTCTTCACACTTTACTGAAGCTGTACAGCATTTCAAAATGTTAGACTTCTTTTTATAACTTAAAGCAGCTTTATGATTTAGTTATTAACTTTGCTCTATATCTGCATTTCAGTGGCTGTAAAATTTTAAGTGCTACTAAAATAAATTTTTAGATATTGCCTACTCTCGCTTTTAAGTAGAACCGAGGATGAATTTAAATGAGCTTTCAACAGCGTTGACTTGGGAATTGCATAAATATTAATGGTTGGCGAACTACAAGACTGATGGATATAGATTAGACTAAGGAAATTTTCTTTAAACAGCCTGAAGAGACAACGTATCTCAGCAACTGTTTGTTGTCTAATGAATATTAATCATTTACATTATCAAGGAAACGTTTCGATGCCCTCTTTCCGTCAATATTGCGTACCTATTTATTATTGTTTCTGTCAACGATAATGCGAGTTGTCATTTATGAAATAAGTCTCTTTGTTGTTCATGTATATTGTTTTGCTTCTAAAGCACCTTTTCTTTATTAATACACTACTGTTCATCATTTTAAATCAAATTCTTTAGACGTGAGAGAGACATGCTTCGGCACGAATAGGCCGGCTCGACCGGAGAGATACCATGGCCTCACAGAAAACCGGTGTTTAGCAATTCTTTCGTTGCCTTTCACTGAGTGAGTGAGGTTACCGGGGCCCAAATCCCCCCTCCCGCTGACTCGAGTGGGAGGGATTCCAAGGGCAGCAACGCATTTGTGACTTTTAAGTTGCAGGTGTCCATGAACGGTGGTAGTTGCTAACCATCAAGTACCCGTCTGCTCGTTTGCCCCTTTATACCATAAAAAAGGTCCAGAATACACAACTTATTCTTAGCAACTATTTGCCTTTTGTTTCTACTTATATCAAAGTCATATCTAGCGTGAGAATGTAACCAGATTATTAAATAATAATAGCCACATTATTATTGTGTCATTATGCTATTACCATAACATTAACCAAATTCGACCTAATTTGTTAAATTTAATGTTCCTTTCTTTTGTTGCAGGTTTACACGCAATAAAAATAGTGAAATTAGTAGTGCCAGAGATAATTCAGTATGGTGTACAAGATTCCGTAATATTAGACTGTGACTATACATATGGAAATAAAACGCCTGGACTAATGGTGAAATGGTTTTTCAGAAGCAAAACGAAACCAGTGTATCAGTGGATAGTGTCACAAAAACCACAGGATATAGGAGTTTTAAGGGGGCGGGTGGATTTAAGTTATAAAGCGTCTGACGATCCACTAAAAATGTACAGAGCGTTAAGAATAGTTAAATTAGATACTGATATATCGGGTGAATACATATGTGTTGTGTCAACGTTTATTGATGAAGACTTCAAGAGTAAACATATGACTGTATTCGGTGAGTATAAATATATATATTTTTTTCTAAAAATTTATTTACTTTTGAGAAAATTTTAGCCACTTATCTTAGAACCTAAGCTTCTAAGTTGGAATAATATAGATAAACTTTTCTAGAAAAATTATGGAACAGGAGTACTAGTGCCTTAATTGGTCTTACTTAGTATTAGTGTTATGGTTCACAATGTTTCCGTGTATTTATGTAGATTTACTTTCTTTGGATCCTATGGGATCCAAAGAAAATAGATCCCACTTTTTTACGTGTTAATGATGGGTCCTATTTTCTATTTCCATTGAATCCCATGTTGCAACAACATATTTACTATTCCGAAAAAAGTGATTTACCTTTATCAAATATAAAAAAGTACAAACAAAAAAATTGGTATAATAAATATACCTTAACAGTCAATATTCCTTTGCATATTTTTTACGGTGATGGTTAATACATCTCTATATAGAAGTTTCATTTTATTTTATTTCATTCTATGCAGCAAACTGGTTATTCAGAAACAGTCGTGTGTGAGATGTGTCCAGTTATTATTATATAACCAGTTAGAGCTCAGTATAAACATTAAAAAGAAAAAAATCGTCTAAACATTTAAATATTCTTTCCTTAAATTTACTTTACAAAGTAAACAATATAAATGACACGATGATTATAGCTTTATAGCATAAGTAATGTCATCTTATAATCGTATGATTTCGTAAAATATTTCTTTGAACAAAACTAACATAAAATGAAACCGTCATAAAAGAACCTGTTAATCAAACAGGTATCTTCGATTATTTGTCATATGCATAATTATAAACAGACGAACTCTGTTGACACTTGAGATTACTCCTTAACCAATTAGTGAACGAGTTGTGCTTACTTCACTTCTCTGTTTGGAGATATGTAATTATAGTCGGCCACTATTACAGTACTCAGCATAAACTATAACTACTGATAGAAATTCAGCAAATAGCCATTATGTTGCTAGGTATTTATAGCATACCAGTTTTTGCCGTTCCAAAACCCTTTCACGCTTTATTTAGACTACATATATCTTTTGTTCTAATGTTATTTTTGGGTGTAGCGCATTCGCTCAAAGTTAAAAGAGGTTTATTTTCGCATGCTTTTCTTAGCTTCACCTATTGACTTTGAAAAAAATTTTTAACTCTCATACCGATTGTAAATTCAGAAAATATTGAAAAGTGAAACTGCTAAATGTTTACCAGTAAACCTCTCAAGTGTGATCTTATTTTGTTTCCTTCAGGAGTTTTATGGTTGGAATCAGTAAAACATAATGAACTTAGAAGGTGTTAAAACTTTTTTTTTTCAATTCATTGAACTAAAAATTATTTAAAAGTTAACTACATTCTATTAACTAGACGTTTTTTCAACTAAATTACCCTCACAGCCTGCATCGACCTTAAATACAAACAAATATGAAATGCGATATTATATAAGACAGCATAATGTATCATATTCACATTTTATGTCTGTCATCCATATAAACTTCCGAGAAAGTTTAAAGAGTAATTTTGTTAAATTATTATGACGTTATACTTCAAGTCAACCGCAGAAACGGAAGGAATATTTTTAGAATTCATTTAAGCATTTCCTATAAAAGTTTCATTTGAATTTTATTTTAAGAAGATCTGAAAAAATTTCTTAGAATTTCGGTGTAAGTATCTGTTCATTCAATTTGCTGATGGTAAATAAACGTGGCAAATCCGACGCTTGCAAAAATTAACTAAAGTGAGTTACCGACTCCCTATAATTTATTAACAAATGGGCTTAACAAACTTTATTGAAAGCCAATATATATTACGAGAGTATTGAATACAGATTAGTGCAGTTAATTCGGGGTATTTGTATAAATAAGTAGGTTACCACACGTACGGGTACTAGTTCATAGTAATAGAATAATAAATAAGAAAGTTTTTGAATCCTTTTAAGTAGTAATTGGGTACTTGGATGGACTCTTTTGAGTAGAAGACTATTTTAACAAAGTTTATATAGCCATGACTTTGATAAATGCGTACTTAACTCCATGTAATTACATTTGACCATTTGATTTCTAATCACTTTATAAACATACTGTTTACTTGACCTTCTCAAATCTTGTATCGATCCTTCTTAGTCTGACACTCTTGCCGCAGCGGTCGGGGCTGTTGTCGGTAGGGTAGCGGCTCGCCATCACCGCGTACTATCAGCGATGCTGCGTCTTGCGATGTCCCTCCATGTCTGTCAGTTTACCGCATCGCGAGCACATTGTACTGCAGTCGATTTGTCGTAGCTTTAATTAGGTCGAACGATTTATGGTAATCAACAAACCAGATGAAGAGCGGTGTGTTAAATTCTCTGGCTTTTTTGATTATTTGCCGTAGTATTTGTTCCCACGTTCCTCTCCCTTTTAGTAATCCAGCTTGTTTGGGTGCAATTTGGCTATAGGTTTGCTTGGAACCTTCATTAATGATATAAAGTAAGACTTTACTTGTATGCGATATTAGCGGAATGAGTATATAGTGGTTGAACTTTTTGTTGGAACCTTTTCTGCACAAGAGAATAAGTACTGACCGAGACCAATGTTCTGGCTAAATGCCTGATTTCTATGTTTTGTAAAAGACGATACACATAAAGTGCGCTTCTGGTTCTCCCATTGCCTTTAATATTCGATCGCGTCATTTGTCATTTACGCCTACTGTTTTATTGCTTTTCAAGTGTTGTATTGCCGCTCGTACTTCATCCTGCAAGATATCATTTTATCGGTCACCGGTGTACTGCTTGGAATATCGGTTGACTGCTTTGTAATTTTTTGAGAATAGAGATCTGCAATACTCCCTACAAACATCAACCATGTCTTTCATCGGAGTGACCGTTACTCCATGCGCGTATACAGTATCTGTATTGAATAAAGTACATAAAATACGGCTTATCAATTTGTCTTTTAACTTTAAATCAGAAATTTTATCATTTCATTTTTTACTTCTAACATAAGATGATATATATATATAGCAGTCACTTCGGGGCACACCGAGCTAACTGTATGTCTATCTATTTTGAACCGACACTGTCTCAGGGGACATCAGTAGAGTATAGCTTGGAAATTGTATCTTCGTTTGCGTAGAATTAGTAATAGGTCAGTAATCTATACCAATATTATCAAGTTGAAGAGCTTGTTTGTTTGTGTGATTAAATGCGTTAGGAACTACTAGTTCGAATTGAAAAAGTATTTTAGTGTTGGATAGCATGTTTATCGAGGATGGCTATTTGATATCGCACAAAAAAAAACATGTAAAATATTGCCAAGACGAGATCATATGGCTCGCACTGTTAAAAAGTTATCAGATCTCACGTAGAGCCAAGCTTCTAACTCTACAAGCTCTTACTTCGAAAAGTTCATACCTTTATCGTTTATATTATTGTTTATGTGGGTAGATTTAGGAGTTTGGAGAAGGTCAGCTCGCACACGCACCATGACTCTAAGTCTGAGTCCTTTAACTTCTACTTCAAATTTCACCCAGATTCGCTCATCCGTTCTGGATTGATTGAGTATCTCTCCAAATTTTCGCATTAAACTAATAATAAGATACAAAATTTTAATCACAAATGTAAGCTTAATAACGGTCACAGGAGTGCAAAAAACATTATACATCTCACACACACTAGAATATTAATTTATACTAATATTCTACGTTTGTGAGATGTGTAAAGTAATAATAATTCTAAATAAGGAACATAAAACTATTTATTAAGTAGTTTCAGTAATAACATTACCTAGAAAACTGCTCTTTTATTTTTAATACTCAAGATAAAATGTCGCCACACGCAGCTGCGGTTATAATTTCGAATTTAATAATACATTTTAATGTCAATATCACCAATTACTTCGGCGTAGTTCATGCTTACTTTCTGACAATTTAATTTTATTCATTTGATGGTTCGCATTTCGTAAACGTAAAATGTTTACTTCGCTACTATTATAAACTGTGAAATTCACTAAATAACAGTAACAGCGATATTATTCGTACCTCCATCAGCACTCCTGTGACCGTTATTAAGCTAATAATGTACACCTAGCCACATCATCTGGCTGTATTATCAGGCCGACCAATGGCGTTACGCTGCCGGCAAAACGATTCATAATAATTCATTAATCAACTCATTTTTATTAAATTATGAACTGTTTTTTTGTTATTACTTTTTATTGTTTTAGTCATGTCTCAGTTGTATGACTTGCCAAATAAAACCCAGCTTTTTTCTTATTTAATCAACTTTTATATTTGAGCCTTATCTTTTCATCCTTATATATGTCAAGTATATATGACACAACATCCATTTGTAAATACACCTATGATAAGTTTCTTATGCGAAGTGCTTCTTTTTGCAGGGTAATAAATAGGTATTGGTTCTATTTTTTCTCTCACGTACAAATAGCAAACTATACAGATGCTGGAGTACCACGAAATTCTGTGCGAAATCCGCGTATGTACGAGCTTATCGGCTTACAAGGGGTTTTCAGGTTTGATATGAATGGCGCGGAGTTTTTGTTTTTTATCATACTTCAGAAAAGAGATAATAAAAACTGGAAATATTAAGTATTTTAAATATAAAAATGTAACTATTTTGTTATTGCCATATTAGTTGTGTAATTTGTACATTTTATATTAGGTAAATTTTACGAAACTTAACATTTAATTTATTGGGTGGCTAATTTAAATGTTATCATTAGATACATTGGCAGACCAAAATAACATATCTTTGCAATTCATCGTCATTTAAGAAATTTAAACATTGAATATAATTTAAATCGAAATTTTACACTAGAAAGAGTTTTCTAGTGTAAAACCATCACCTAAATGAATCATAAGTAATCTAGTTTCATCCTGTTATTTACTCTGATAAAAAATTATAGCATAATATCGGGCACAGCCAAACATTGGCGGTATAAATGGATACATCCTTTTAAGTCATCTTGCCAACGAGAAAAGTGTTGTTGGGTTCAACACACTTCCAGTTTCAGAGTATTTTTCGTTTAGTTTTGTTTTATAACACAGGAACGCTTTCTAGTGTAAAATATCACTAAAAACAGAAACAAAGAATGATGATAAGGATTATTCTGATAAAATATCTAGTATAGTTTGAAAGAGATACACAGACGAACATAGTCCGTCCCATCAAAATACTTAAAACATGGCATTTTTCCATGCATGTTGGATACTTAAAATATTGCTATGATAGTCAAATAGTCAGTTAGTAAAATAATACTAGTAATAGTAAAATACGGTCTTTTTGTTGTCGGGGTGGAGAATCACTTTGGATCTCTGGCTGTTCGGGGACGCAGGAGCCAGGAGTGTATGTTGAATCCACTAAAATAACAGGACGGCCGTTCTCAGGAGCCCTACTACGAGGAGGACCCGGACCATGTTGTTTCAGGTCCCCTCCGGATCGATGCTGCGCCTGGCCTTGCTCATCGGCTAAAATATAGTCGATAGATGTAAATAAAAAATAACACTAATACGAGGATAGGCAACATACATATATATATTGTATTTAAATGTCTCAAACTTTGTAACTTGTGTGTTTGTATTATTTAATATAAACCTCTGTAGTCAGTAAAAAAAGAGGGAGAGGAATAATATAAATAAATTAATTTTTTATTCATTTAATTTTTTTTTTTTATCATCATATTAGTCGTACTTTATGAAAATTATTACTTCAGATTTCTAAGTGAATTGCCCGTTACGATAATTTTGTTTGATAACTAAGCACAGAATACCCATTTATTGTCTTTGAAAGCATTAAATCTTATGCCAACAGCGACACGTGCTGAGACTCTATACTCCAAAATTCACGTTAAACTTATATGAAGCTCGAACAACATTCAATACATACTAAGAAAACATTGAATTTCATATTTGTAGGTTTGCTCTCGTAAAGCGTTTACTTCCTCACATAACACGTACTACGACAGTCCTCTGACACAGTTAGAAGCTTATGGTACAAAATATAAGATACATTTTTCATTTTAATGTATACATAATTTTTGATTATTGGCGAAGTAATAAAACACGTCTTCGTCTGTGCTGTTCAACAGTTCGATTTATTGTGAAATATACTGAAGTATATTTCAAAGAACCCTTTATTAGTTTCATAACACTTAGCTGTTAATGGATTCCTAGATTTTTGTTACTATCCACAGTACATTACTCATCGGCAACTGTAAAGTAATTTGTTTGAAACACTCAAAACAAAAATTCTTCAAAAAGATCCAGAAGACTCAATGCTTAAAGCCAAATATCTCAATTATTGCCAGTTCAATAAATATATGTTATATTTTTAATATATTATGACATTCTGCTTTCATTGTTATTTGATGATATCAAATATTAGACGTTCAAAATTTGAAAATATTAATTTATACATTGAAATAAATAGCTCATTAATGTGTATTCCACTTGAAAATTACGTTTGGGGTCCTTAGAAACTTATCAACATTTCATAGCACTAATACCATTAATGCTATTCTTAGATAATTTGTTTTTAAATTTAGAATTATGTAGAAGATTAATTATACATCCATGAATTAAGAAAAATGAATAACAATAGGTTTTAGGGATTCTTCAATATATAAATTTGTATAAGTATAAACCCATCTAGAATCGCTATCACTTATCACTTGTGAACGATGACCTTTTTGTTCAATCGAGCTAGTTTTATACATTCCAACATCTGCGATCCACTTTTTATGTCAATGGGACTTATAAGCCTTTGGTCAAATAAAACTGAATTGTCCTGTATCAGTATTGCTCTTATGATGAAATTGTATAACGTTCAGATATATTCGTAGTTTGAAATAGCCTATTTTTTAAATTCTATAGTCGTGTAGTAAGAAATTATTTTAATGAGAATATGTGTTATTTTCTTTCGTGATCGTTATGAAACTTTCGATATACACTATAAAGGGTATGTAGAATAAAAAAAATAACGCATTATCAATTAACTTTTAAAAAGTATCACCGTCTTTAGTATGCCTACGTCAGTGTAATAAAGTGTATTCTTCATCAATTAATTTTCACCCTTAGCAGTTGATTTTTTTCTCTAAATTTGAATGAAACCATACGTTAGACGTTCTTAAAATTAAAGAAGAATTTTCCAAATCGAATTCGGAATTCTAAGGCAACAATAAAAAGATATCCAGGTGTAATTACAGCTTGCTATCTTTTGTGTGCAATTTCCCACTTTTTTAAGTTGGTTAAAAAAGGAACAGAAGAAATAATATTACCAGCATATATTGTAAGTAGATATAAACATAAATTCAGATGTTTCAATCCCTATTATGTTAACGCTGTCAATGTGGGCAACCCATTAGTAAATAATGAGTTCTGATAAGATAATTACCCATTCCTGTGTTGATAGATTGATTTCAACCGATACACATGAATAGGCAATCACTTCCTCTCTGTGTTATTACCTATAGAGTAGAAAATTGTTTCAACATAAACTGCACGGATGGCGTAGTGGTTTAAGCTGTTACCTCGCCGCTTCCTACTGCGTTGAGTGTTGTGAGTTCGACCCTACATTTGACAACACTTTGTGTGATCCACAAATTGTTGTTCTGAGTCTGCATGTTCTTTATGTCTGTTTCATGTATGATTATAAAGTCCCTCGCGACACAGGATATATTGCTAGTGCGGGAAATGTCTTTAAACAAGAAAAAGAAGAAATATTTCAATAGGTAAAGAGTTTCAAGAGACACATTTTTCACCTCTATTTCTCAATCCGTTTTCTCTTTTTAATTAATACAAACTTTTTAAAAGCTTTATTTAACTTGCAATGTAATATTTGTCGGGCCTGTTGGTCTAGTTTTTAGTGACCCTGACTACTACGCCAGAGGTCGTGGGTTCGATTCCCACCCAGGACAAATAATAGTTGTGCGATGAGCACGGTCATTTGTTATGTGTCTGTGTGTACTTCATTTATAATATGTATGTATTTAGAAATATTTAAGTATGTTTATCAGCAGTCTGATTACAGCGCAGTTTGGGATCAGACGGCCGTGTGTGAAATGTTTGAAAATATTATTATTGATTTATTATGTATGTATGTATGTATGCAACTATGTTTTTAAAAGCTTTTATTTAACTTGCATATATCTATCTGTGTATGTATGTATAAAACTATGTTTGTTCGGGTGGAATCTTGCAACTTAGTTTTGAAGCAGTTATTTTCAACCGATTGAACTGAAATGTTTTGTACAAGTTTAGTTTGGATGACAATGCATGGTTAGCTGTATGACCTGATTCTAAATACAAGATGACGGAACACCCAAGATGGCGGACCAGTTATTTTTAATGCACTCTTACAATATAGGTATCAAAAGAAAGCGCTTGCTCAGATTAACTCGAAAAATAAAGTGACGTCACTCTAAATGCAATATGATGGACTTTTAAAGATGGCGGATTAAGTTTTTTATGCTTTCCTACAATATAGGTATCTAATGAAAGGACCTGCTGAGAATACGAATGCGAGTTAATCAGTTGCTCGAATCCTGATGCGTTGAATAAGATAAACAGACTGAAAAACCTGTCCAGCGATAGCTAAAAAGTAAAAAATCTTTTAAAAACAAGCTTTAATTTAAATGTACTAAAAAGAATAAATATGATATAAAATTTTCAGACTAAGTAAATACGAGTACTTAAATCTTGCGACAAGCTTTTATATCACCTTAATTGTGTAAAGACGTTATAAGTTAAAGTAAAAGTTTTAAAGGAAAAGTTTATTTTATTCTTTTTTAGTACATTTAAATGTAAAATTCATTAATGTATGTAAGTTTAAATGTATTAAAAAGATTGTTTTTAAAACAGTTATTTACTTTTAATTTATAACTTGTGAAAAAAGCTCTTTATTCTTTTTTTTCGACACAGCATAATTGTTTTTAATAATTTACTTAATGCATTTCGGGGTTTTGAGTTTTAGGCGACCATTAGTTACTCAATATCTTTAGTTTAAACTTGTTTAAACTGGCAAATAAACAGATGGGTAACTCTATGGTAAGCGCACGTCGCCACCCATGAACACTTGCAACTCAGGAGTCACAAGCAATGGGAGTACGCTCTTTTCAAGAAGGTATAGAGATGGAAATAACACAGGCGTCAGTTTTTCGACAGATTAGTATTGCGAGACACAAGGTTTCTTAAAAAGCGCACAGTATTGATTTGATTAATGTTTTTCGTTCTTAAAAAAAATATTATTTAAATATATATATTTTTTTAAGTTTTCAAACTTATTTTATTTGTATTCGGCGGTATTAGAGATAGATATTTGCTCCAAATAATGCTCCTATAGTTTTATCGCTCACTACTTAAGTAAGCGATAAAACTACAGGCAAATAAACTAGAGTATGTTTATTGCATGGAATCAATACAGGGTTGATAAAATAGAGTTAACAGATAAATTATTTTAAACGAAATATTGCCCATGTTTATTTAAGGGAATTAGTTGCCAATATTTTGACACTGTTGCAAGTGCTATGAACATGAATGAACTGATATACGGATGAACAGATAGTAACGTATTTAATGTAAATGTCCATTGTAGTTTAAATCAGCGCAAAGTTAACAGATACGAACTGTGATTCCAAATTTCGGTCTCAATTAATAAAACTATAACGAGAATTTTACGCGATAATCGGAACCAAAAACTTGGACTGTATGCTTTTCGAATAATTCTATAATTTTCTTTACATATAATACAGGCAATCACACTGTTATCCGTTTATTATAGCGCCTTTAGCTATAAATGTAGTCTTGATATAACAAGAAACTGGAAGACCCTTTAAAAACGAGACAAATAATGTAGGACTACTAACTATTTTACTTATTTCTATACTTGAATTTGTAAACGGCACTTGAAACAAATGTTGGTAAATATTTGTTAAGTAATGTCATTTAAACACTGAAGTACGAGTACTTGATTATCAAATAGATTGACCCCTTAAAATATCAAGATTAGAAATTACATTTTAGTTAGAAGTTACGGCCTAGTCACACGCACATAGAATCAAGTCAAAAACTTACAAGCAAAACAAATTTACAGTGGTATTATATTTCAGTGCCAGAGACCAGCTTCCGGCTAATCCAGAACAAGACTGATGACGACACGGTCAACGTCATCTGTGCCGCGGACGGTGCCTTCCCAGCGCCGAACCTCACAATTGCAACACCAGAGAAGTACGTATACCTTTTTTACTTTAAGACATTGTTTCATAGCGCTATTTAGTTCCAAAAAACCCTGAGTATATGGCTTCTAAAACACGTAAAGTAAATATTTAGGTATTTCTTTGTGCATATTATTATGATAATATGTAAAACAAACACAAAAATACAAATAAAACATAATTTTGTTTAATTATTTTTCCCTTTCCTGAATTATTTATTTTATCTAATATAATAAATATATTGGCGCAATTAAACAGACTAGAGTAGATATATTATATTTATGTCAATGTAAGTAATTTGACCTATACTTAATGAATACGTAATAATACCGAGGGGAGATTAAGTTAATATAAGTATCAGATTATGTATTACGCAGCCGTATTAATATAATAATACGAGAAGAGAATGTTTTGTACGCGTTTTTAAGACAATTTCGTTGAAAGAGGAACCTGACGTGTGGAAAAAAGATATTCTTAGTCCCTAGGGTTTGACTGACAAATTTTAATCGCACATTAACTCTAGAGAAACTATAATAAAGAGATTTATATAAATAATAATATAATATATTTCTATTTTCACACATCTCACACACGGCCGTTTGGTCCCAAACTAGTCAGTGCCTGTACTGTACCAGACTGCTGATAAACATTCTTATATATTTCTAAATAAATACATATTATAGATAAATTACAGCCAGGCACAGATCAAATCATCGTGCTCATCACACAATTATTTGACCTGGTTGGAAATCGAACCCACGACCTCCGGCTTAGCAGTCACGGTCACTAACCACTAGTGCTTCAAAGAAGATATTTTTTACAATCACATGAAATTAAGTAGCGTATTATAATATTTTTTTAAAGACAACTCCGCATTAGGAATAAATCCTGTATCGCGGGGGACTTTACAAACATACATGAAACGGACACAAAGGATACCCAGACTCAGAACAACAATTTGTGTCTCACACAAAGTGTTGTCCCATGTGGGGATCAAACCCACAACACTCAGCGTTGTAGAAAATGACAAGGTAACCGCTTAAACCACTACGCCATCCGTGAAGTCTGTGTGTCATTTACTAAATTTATGTGGAGTCGGCGAAATGAGTTTTATTCTTCCTTCGTCATGGTCTTGTCATTTTCTTAGATAGCCGCTCGCATGCCTGTCACCAACCATCCCATGCCTAAGTATGTAAAACAGAATGTGTTAAAATTCTTGTAGACAGCTACATCTTGGTACATGCGTGCATTTTACGTTGAACTGTCATGGTATGTAAGTCTATGGAAATATATTATGACAAATCAAATTATTGTGGCAAATAAATAGAAGGTAAAGGTCTTCTAAATCATATTATATACAAATTTCTACCACCTGGCAAACCATCATTATTTTAATGTTTTATTTATATTTGAGCTATCGCTAATCGCTATTATACTCTATAATTCAAATCAATAATATTAGCACAAAAAAATTACCAATTCCACTTATCCACTCAATTAGAACAAACCAAAGAATATATCTTATATTAATAAAAACCAAAATATTTATTTAGTGAGTAACTTTCGTAATGTACATCCATATGTATGTACTTCTTCTTTTCGTCTAGCTATAGCTATGTAGGTTCCATACCTACTTTTTCAAGCCTTAAAATTCTTCTTCCTGTTTTTCCGTGGAAGGAAATTTCTCAGAAAAATAAATAGTCACCTGTCACTTCTATACAATCTCAGAGAGCACAAACTTGTGGTTCAAAGAAAATGTGTAGTTAATATAACGATAAACAAATAAAGAAGTAAGTTAAGTACGTTTCTAGAAAATTCTAGAAAGTAAATTATTTGTCAGTTTCAACATGAAAAGTCAATGCTGCAAGTATGAAAATAATATATTGAAATATGATTATAAACTCATAAAATACATGTTATGTATTTTGCGCTAAACATTGTAATTAATGTAGCAATCTCTTAACTAGTAATGATTATACCTACACCTTAATACATATAGAAAATTCTTGGCGACTAATTACGAACAAAAAATTAAGCAATAAAGTAAAAAATATTTTGAAACGGCTACATGAAACTAAAGGGATCTAGAATATATTTAAACCTCTTATGGTACAAAAGTCTATCAAATGACATATCAAGTTATACTGGTCAATGAAAAAAACAAGATTTTCACAGCACACACAAGAAATTGGACCCTCAGGCGATCTGTAATACAATTAATATTATGACTTACATAAGGAAAATCTGCTATAAAATGTACTGCTATTATGTTTCTGAAGTAGTAGGTATTATACTTGTATAAGCTTATTAGATCTGCAATTGTTGCCCATATCCGCAAATGAATTAATGAATTATGAATTAAGACTGTACGGATGGCGTAGTGGTTTAAGCAGTCGCCACGCCGCTTCCTACTACGCCGAGTGTTGTGGGTTCAAACCCCACATGGGACGACACTTTGTGTGATCTACAAATTGTTGTTCTGAGTCTGGGTGTTCTTTGTGTCCGTTTCATGTATGTTTGTAAAGTCCCCCGCGACACAGGATATTTTCCTAATGCGGAGTTGTCTTTAAAAAAATATTATAATACGCTACTTAATTTCATGTGATTGTAAAAAATATCTTCTTTGAAGCACTAGTAGTTAGTTACCGTGACTGCTAAGCCGGAGGTCGTGGGTTCGATTCCCAACCAGGTCAAATAATTGTGTGATGAGCACGATGATTTGTTCTGTGCCTGGCTGTAATTTATCTATAATATGTATTTATTTAGAAATATATAAGAATGTTTATCAGCAGTCTGGTACAGTACAGGCTCTGACTAGTTTGGGATCAAACGGCGGTGTGTGAGATGTGTGAAAATAGAAATATATTATATTATTATTTATATAAATCTCTTTATTATAGTTTCTCTAGAGTTAATGTGAGATTAAAATTTGTCAGTCAAACCCTCGGGACTAAGAACATCTTTTTTCCACGTAAGTTTTTCTGTTCACGTTGGACACCAAACTCATAGTATGGGTTCAAGAACTTGAGAACAAAGGGATTATAAATCTTTCTTAGCTTTATTATCTCTTCTTTGTACTTAAGTATTATTATTATTGTTTTCTCTTTATTCGCTTTTATTATAAACTGGCTGACCTCTCAGCTCTCTTAATAGGAATACATTTTTGTTCCATTTTTGTTCCTCCCATTAGTCCTAGCGTGGTGTTATTTGTTTCAATTTAAACTAGTAGTTTCTGAAATTAAAGAACCTAATTTTTTTTTAAGCTTTATCATATTAGTATCGATTTTTAAAATCGCTTTTTAAACCACAAAGATAAAATAAATAAATAAGTAAATAATAAATAAATAAATGTTTAAAAATATAAAATATAGATAGATACCCATACTATGACTGCATGGGACGACACTTTGTGTGATCCACAAATTGTTGTTCTGAGTCTGGGTGTTCTTTGTGTCCATTTCATGTATGTTTGTAAAGTCCCCCGCGACACAGGATATATTACTAATGCGGGAGTTGTCTTTAAAAAAAAAAAAAAAAATAGGGTTCCCATATTTATTTTATTTATTTATACATCATGCACTTTTGCACTTTTGACTTGATGCCTAAGGCATTCTCTATCAGTCAACCTTTGGGTGATGCAGAGAGAACCGGAAGTAGGTGCATTTTGGTTAAAGTTTGTTTGAGGTTATAATATCAAATACGCGTACATAAACTTATCATACACTAGAAGCCATACACATTATACATAAGTACATACATATATGTACTTAAATACATACAAACTTACATAAATACTATAAATAAATACAATATCAGGAACCCCTTACTACACGTACGGAGTAAAATAAAACTGCCTTTTACATCAGCCTCTTAATGTAGCCATCTAACATCTGAGGCTAATTATTATTATTACTGTAACGTTACATTTGCTTACTTTGAAAGCTTCAAAATAACATACGAAAGTTTCCATTTTTGGAAACGGTTGACATAATGTGAATTTTTCAAACAATTGATTATAAGTACGAAAGAATTTGGCAGCCGCAGCAGGCAAGATTAAAGTTAGTCGACCTAAATGCCGCCACCTGACTCACCTGCCAAGTCTAGCGTATAAAATATGTTTTTAATGGAAATTTTCATTTGGCCACCTAATATTTTTATGCCACTTTCATTTAGAGCGGTCAAGACTTTAGAAACTCGTTTAGCCAAGAGCCGAATGACGGCAGTTTAAAAGCAAAATCTTAAGTTGATGTCTTTTATGTCCTGTCTTAAAGCTTTTAGTAGGCAATTTTATGTGTTACGGTGGCAAACAGCATAATGGTTCATTAGATTGTTAGAAAACAACGCCTGCCCTATTGACGCTCTCAATGCTATACATATCATTTATATGGTGTCAATCCTATACAACCTTGTTTGTCTTTCGTGTGATAGTTAAAATAATTATGTTACACCGTAATCAGAAGCTTGCAAAAAATATTTAAAAAAGGACGTTCTTTGAACTTTTGAGCTTCTTGCCTGTTCTTCTCTCTACGTATTAAAACAGCAACTAGCTTAGTTTAACTGCCTTCAAATCCTGACGACACAAAAATAACTATGGTTTAACTGAAATAAATGATTTCGATTTTGAAACCCGTTCCTTTTAGTATTAAAATTGCGCGAGTGTGATTTATATATATGGAACTGAGTTTTATTTACTTCTGAAACTTTATTATATCGGTTATCGGTCTTACCTGCAAGGCTAGAGGTCATAGGTTTGATTCCCACTTAGGACAAATAACTTATGATGAATATGATCCTTTGGTTTATGTTTATGAAAAACTAGTCGTACCCTGCCACGTTTCGCCGTGGCTCATTGTGGTTACATTGATGAGAAATGGGGAACGAAACTGACGAGAAAAATAGATGAAAACAATCTTTGAAGTGGTTTGTATATAGTGTAAAAATTTGATCTCAATCGTTTTAGAACTTTTTAAGTTTTTGAAGCGTACACAAACCAACTTAATTTTTTTATATATGGAGATGTTTGGATTTAGAAACATAAAAGTATGTTTATCTAAGCTATAGACTGTTTGGTTACCATAGCATAGGCACTGTCTAATTTGGGATCAGACAGCCGTCTTTGTGAGATGTAACACTCGACTTAATATTAATATTTAAATAATATGTAACCATCTTCTAAGACGCTTATTGAATGGTTGCTTTTTCCACGATATGAATAGTATAATTAAAATGAATTTGAATAGTATGATTAAATGAACAGCTTGCTCTATTACATACGCCCACACATACGTTCATAAGAAAATTCAGTACAAATACAGCAAACAGTATTTTATTCCTTCTAATTTAATATTCGTTCAAACGCATATTAAACATTCTGTTTCTTTTGTAGTCCCTGTGTAAATCCGGCGTATCCTTAGTATTTTCTTCGCAGACTAGATCCATCATTGTTTTTAAATTATATCGTATTCTTATTATTTCGTTTGTATTTTTCAATGTTTTCCACTGAATTTAGAATTTAGTCAAATTACGAGAGATTATGGATTGGGACATCTTTTGACGTGACAACGTCTTATAAATTGGTTTGCCGGGTGACACTTCAAGAAACTGCGTTACGCTCCGCTCACGTTATGCGCTCACAATGAGAGCGAGTGAGAGGCACGCGTCCCTTCCACTCGGGCATGGTTAGCCCGCCTAAGAGCGAGAGAGACAGACATAAATAATTCTTTGTATAAATAAATGTTTTAAATTGTTACTATTATTTCATCCTTCTTCCTACTATACGAATGAATATTCACATTAAAATTATTTTACCACTCAAAGTCGTTGTCACGTAAAACTTTCGCCCGTATACCGACTTTACGGGCAACCAATTTTTTTTTAGATTTTTTTTGTACCAAAAAAGTTTGTTTTAAAAAAGGTAAACACTTTAATGCAACTTTATAACCCTAAATTACTTAGCAATCGTAAATTAGCTAGGATACAAAGCTAATCGTCGCAATCGGTAAAGAACAAAAAAAAACTGCTGATGAAATGTCGACTGAGTCGTAAAAATAAAACAATCCGAGCATTCTCGCAGACGCAAATATATTGACTAATATATTTGCATATTATGTATAGATGATATGTGGATTTAAATATATATGGATTGAAATTGCTTGAAGCTAAATAAAATGGTTTTGTTTGGTTGACATCATTTTGTTATTTCGAATCGGGAACCAAAAAACAGAATTTGAAAAAAGTCTACAGTATTTTACACTTGCTTGTCCCTTCTAATTTGTATACTATATGTGTATTGACAGCACATATATTATGGTTCTTATTATTTATATAAGTAAACAACATTTTATTGATTATCTTTCTAAATCAAATTTACTACAAATACTCATAGTGAGCAAGTTTAATCAGATTTTTTCTTCACTGGTATTGGTAAACCAAAGAAAGTCTTATGTATCCATAACATTCGGAATAACTAAATTCTCATAAATGTCAGTTACAATATACGATGTGCAAGAATGGGTGTCATGTCCCTCCAACACAAGGGGAGTATCCTCCGACCAGGCGAGGTGACCATGCCTGGCCACGGCCCAACGGTTTACGTTAGAATATTTCGTATCGCGATACAGGATTTAGTTAGATGACATTGTGGTATATTTCTTCGATTCACCGTATGTGAAATCCGTCACATGACATATCTTTTTATGATTGGTGCAAAAATTGTGAAAACTATCGATTGGAATTTCAGCTATAAGTTTTTCAAGTAATGTTAAATAAATAAATGAAACTATAACTATGACTGTCAAATAACTAATTTACTTGAAATGTTATCTAAGTCAAACTCGAGCTCCATGTAGCATGAAGCTGAAGCTAGCCGACGTAGCTAGCCGACGGACATAGCCTGCGTAGTATATGGCACGCCCCTCAAATTGAGTTTTTTTTTAATGAACAAAGAAAGCAAACAGTCATTTTCCTGCATCAAATTACTATACAATGAACCAGGGACTTTTAAGATTAAAAAAATATATTTAAACAATCATATTAAATGAATAAACGCTGTTTATTAGCGAAAACTCGAGTTTCTTTTCTCGATGGAAAATTTGTCCTAACTTTTTTCACAAAAATAGGATTGCTTTCTAATTTTGTATATTTAATGTCTAAGTATCATACAATAATATCAAATTACTTTTACGTTGGCAGAAAAGTTATAATTTTTATTATTAAATGAACAATCAGCCACGACTTACGATAAATTGAACGATTCGATGAAAAACCTGGTGTAACTCTGTTCACAACAATAGGATTGCTTTCAAATTTTGTATAGTTAATGCCTAAGTATCCTACAATAATACCAAATTACTTTTACGTTGGCAGAAAAGTTATAGTTTTTATTATTAAATAAACAATCAGACATGACTTACGATAAATTGACCGATTCGACAAAAAACCTGATGTAACTCTGTTCACAACAATAGGATTGCTTTCAAATTTTGTATAGTTAATGCCTAAGTATCATACAATAACACCAAAGTACTTTTACGTTGGCAGAAAAGTTATAATTTTTATTATTAAATGAACAATCAGACATGACTTACGATAAATTGACCGATTCGACGAAAAACCTGATGTAACTCTGATTACAACAATAGGATTGCTTCCTAATTTTTTATAGTTTATCCCTAAGAGGCGTACAATAATACTAAATAGGTTTTACGTTGGCAGAAAACATAAAATTAACACAATTAATGAGTAAACGTACGTAACTAACAAAAAATACTGAATTTCGATCAAAAACCTGCTGTAACTCGATTCACAAAAATAGGATTGCTTTCAAATTTTGTATAGTTAATGCCTAAGTATCATACCATAATACCAAATTACTTTTACGTTGGCAGAAAGTTATAATTTTTAGTATTAAATGAATTTGAGGGGCGTGCCATATACTACGCAGGCTATGTCCGTCGGCTAGCTCCGTCGGCTAGCTTCAGCTTCATCCATGTAGCATACTATTAAATACTTAATATTATTTAACGGGAATTAACGCGATCTCTTATTTAGGGTATTACATACCTCTGGTTTGCCTGACGTTTCGACCAGGTTGCACCGGCCGTGGTCACAGGCTGACTGGCTCATCGGCGCACGCCCTCCGTCGTCGAATCCGTGAAGTAGAAGGCTCTTCATCTACCCGCACATTTTCGATATTATTTTTGTGTCGCCATGTACCGTCACATACCACACTAACAGTGTCCCTATTCTGTAAGCAAACCGATGAGTCCCTATTCTGGTGTTTAACCGATTGCGCAGAAAAGCGAGGTGGTATGTTTTTTAACACTGGATTCCACGCTGTAGATAATTTAAAACCATCTTCCCGATTGAAAGTTTTATGCTTTTTAATCTCAATCGCTTCACGTACAACTCTTGAGTAAAAGTGACGTTCGGTGGAGAGGACTTGCGTGCGGTGAAATTCAATCCAGTGGTTGATGCCTGCATCGAGTGCATGTTCTGCAATCGCTGATTTGCTCGTCTGTCGGTTCTTCACAGCAGCGATATGCTCTTTGACCCTTTCTGCAATAGTCTATATAATAGTCTAGACTATTGCAGAAAGGGTCAAAGAGCATATCGCTGCTGTGAAGAACCGACAGACGAGCAAATCAGCGATTGCAGAACATGCACTCGATGCAGGCATCAACCACTGGATTGAATTTCACCGCACGCAAGTCCTCTCCACCGAACGTCACTTTTACTCAAGAGTTGTACGTGAAGCGATTGAGATTAAAAAGCATAAAACTTTCAATCGGGAAGATGGTTTTAAATTATCTACAGCGTGGAATCCAGTGTTAAAAAACATACCACCTCGCTTTTCTGCGCAATCGGTTAAACACCAGAATAGGGACTCATCGGTTTGCTTACAGAATAGGGACACTGTTAGTGTGGTATGTGACGGTACATGGCGACACAAAAATAATATCGAAAATGTGCGGGTAGATGAAGAGCCTTCTACTTCACGGATTCGACGACGGAGGGCGTGCGCCGATGAGCCAGTCAGCCTGTGACCACGGCCGGTGCAACCTGGTCGAAACGTCAGGCAAACCAGAGGTATGTAATACCCTAAATAAGAGATCGCGTTAATTCCCGTTAAATAATATTAATTATCATGGAACGCGAAAGTTTAAAAGTTAGTATTAAATACTTGTAACAAGATGCTTTGCAATGTCAGCTGTGTGAAAACAAATGTGTCAGAAATTTCTGTTTTCTCAACAGTAAGTTGACTGGCTTATCATGACACTAGCAAATACGAATACAGACTTACAGAGGACAGAAACAAAGAGTGATGAATATTCTAATCTAATGTAAACACTCCTCGTATTATGATGTTTCTTAACGATATTTTGTAAACATGGAAAAGATCAAACTCTTTTCGCAACAGAAGCGAATGTCATTAATCACTAACAGGCTATTGGATTTTTTACAAAAGAGTCCCCTACTCAAGAGTTTGTATCCGTATCGGGATAATGTTACAGTTTGGGTCAGGTGGAGGTCTACGTCGACAATGTCAATCTTTGCCAACCCTCTACACCCCGAGCTAATAAGAGAAAATTGAAGAAAAAACGCTTATGAAAACGTAAGCCACTTCAGATATAAATTAACATCCAAAAAAGGATATTTTGTTTGAGATATATTCTGATATAGCTGATATATTCTGATATAGCTGACTAGTTTGGCCTTAACAGTTTAATATATGAATGTATTATGTGTATGTAAATACTTATGTATTGTGTGTGTTAGTGTCATTATCACTTATTGTATATGTATTATTAAGTAATGATGATTCTAATGTTATTAATATAAGCACTCTGGGTATATGATATCCTAGTATGCTATATTTTTCATAAAATCACATAACTTTCTGTTCATCTATGATGTTTTATCTCTGTATCGCCCTAAGGTTGACTGGGAGAAAATGCCTACGGCATTAAGTCCGCCTTTGTCACGTTTGTGCATAAAGTATAAATAAATGACACCGAATGTACAAAAAAACGAACTGACAACTTTCTTGATTACAAGTCATAAAGATCATAAACTTTTTTGAAATATATAGGTATGTTGCCTTGTGATATGCATTTATAATTAATAATAAAATAAAAATCATACTCGTCTTGTTCAAGTTACAATGTAATGCAAGATTTAAAATACATATGAAATAAACACCTACACACATTTCATCTTTCTAATTTAACTTTGTGTAACCAACATTACAAACTGCGACCACAAATTGGCAGTAACAATAAAGTTTCTCTCCTCGGGGGAAATATGTCTTGGAACTAACAACAAAATTTAATCTAGAGACTGATTTTAAAACTACTAAGAAATGAACCCCATATTTGATGCAATTTTTATAAAAGTTATTTATTTTTAAGTATATTATTTTTATACAAACCACACACATAAACGAAACTAAATAAAGGGTGGATCAGATATGCCAGAAACCGGCGGGTTGCTTTGAAAGGTTTAATGACTTGATAATAGAAGGCTCATGGTATATTTAAGTCTGTGTATCCCTAAAGGGAGATAGAAATGAGATTATTACACATATATCTAGATATGTAAATATATATGTAAAAATCCGGTTATGTATGTATGTTTATATTTACAATTTTATGTTAAAATACTTACCAGCTTTATGTACCAGTCAATCTTTAGGTTACTCAGGAACACATTGCATGAGGACAAAACGAAATTTCTTTCAGAAAGTTACACAGATGCTATACCCATAATTTTTTAAGAGTTCTTTATTTCTTAAGGGTTCCATTATCAGATCCTACCTTAGTAGCATTGGGATCAACTAGATTGTTACTATCAGAGCAAGGTTACAATCATGTACCACCACATAAACATGGAACCAAAGACCGTGTACTATACTAATATTGTTTATTTGTTATTAGGCATCTCCAAGTAGACCACAAGGTGAAAGTGGTCAATGGAAGATATTCAGCAGTAGCGTCGGTGACATTAAACGACGCAGATCTGCCGTCGCCGGCGGAATTTATCTGTACACTCAGAATACCTCAAGCAAAGTACGCTGTAAGAAAAGAAGCTATTTATTATCCAGGTAAGCTTTTACTTACATTGGCGATATTTTTGATGTTCATTTATGATGTAGCTACCTGATCTGATAGGGCCTCATGTACCATCGATAGCGGATTACAGTAGATGGTACGACAATAAAAAATACCATTAACTTTAAAACTAATAAAAAATATTTTAATGGGTAGAATAGAAATAGAATTATACACTAGTAGTTTCGAACCTAACAGGCATCCAAGGTCACACTGACACCACCACGGCAGAACGCTTCCCTCTCTCACACTTGAGATAATAGTCCGAAACCCGTCGTGCATTCCCGAAATATAGAGAGAAAAAACATAAATTAATGGAGTGTGCCAAGAATGATATCGAAAGAAATTATTTGATTAAGGAGTTAAATATTATAATCTATAAAGCATTGAGGCTAAAATGATTTATAGATTGGCATCACTTTAAGGCATTTTATATTACTTTGCATATTTAAATTATATTGTATAGGCATAATAATTCTTTATTTTATTATTTATAGATATATGCACTAGCATCTAAGTTATGATAACATATACCGAAGTTGTTTTGTAAATTATGTTTAGTCGGCAATGGAATTGACATGAACTGAGTTCAAAAATTCCTTAACAATAAAAGAATAAAAAAAAGTAAATTATTAATAAATAGAAATAAATAATATTTTGAAAACTCGTCCCAAATTCACAAATGTACGAGTATTTAAATGTAGCAAGTGAACACTAATTCCATTTATTTATTTTTATATAAAAAGCAGAATGTTGTCATGTCAATAATGTCATAGTGTTTGCCTCGCTTAGGTAGACGTCTGTTCAATTAGGTGAGGCCTTCAAAGGCCTCACTTAATTTAACAGACGTTGTCTCTAATGTCAGTATACGAGTATATTTCGGAATTCTTTTTGAATGACACTGTATAATATTATTCTTGCGATCCTTTACGAGTCCGGAGTAGATTACAATAAGAATATTTTTTTTTACGAAATTTAGGAGTTCCTATTTAAGTATTAGTTTACTAGTCAAGTTTTGATTGCTATTGTTCACTAGTCTTTAATAAATATTATTAAGGCACTTAATAAGAATTCAGATTGTGGAGAAAAGAGTTACTTTATCTTTTTAGATCAGGTAAAACCAATTCATAGTCAGAAAGTAAGTACTCAATATTGTGCCTCTATTTGTTACTTTGGGAAAATCTATGCCGATAAGGACTCAAAGTTGATTTGATTATTTAGACTTAAATACTGAAGTTATAAAAAAATATACCAACCCGTCTGGCAATGGTGGTACCCGTGGTTTAGTATGGAAAAACCTCCTTTCTTAGGAGATGCCTATGTCTAGCAGTTTACTGTTAAAGTCTGTTGATGATGATGATGAACACTTATGTAATATAACTTTCGTTTAGAAAATGATAAAAAATTGACGCAGATAGCAATATCTAAACATAAATTGACCGTGTAATAATTACTATCGTTAGATGATTGATGAACTATGAAAAATTACTATGAGCAAATAAGTAGGAATAGGCCCTACTATGGATGTTAGTTATTAATGAGCATTATAATTAGACTGAAAAGTCGTTAAGAATTACTCGTACATTCAATTCAAATTCAAATTTTTTTACTACAAAATATTCGTTAGGTCTGTAAAATAAAACTACTGAAACGACTTC
Organism: Arctia plantaginis; assembly: GCA_902825455.1. Lineage (NCBI taxonomy): Eukaryota > Metazoa > Arthropoda > Insecta > Lepidoptera > Erebidae > Arctia > Arctia plantaginis. The sequence goes on from CADEBD010000300.1 coordinate 3,174,985, forward strand.
ATGTACATTGTTACATGTTAAATTGTTACGTTTGATTTGAAATCCAAAAATATTTTAGTCCTGGAAGTAAGGGAGTGGAAATCAATATTCATCTACGTAAGAGTGCTTCAACGGAGTAATCAATTTCGATATGGAATTTTCAGTTAAATTCTTTAACAGATTTACTATGTTCCTTTTTTTTTTGTTTTATTATTAACCTTTAAATATTATAAATAACACCTGTTTGATGTTTGAGTTTATTGTCTTTGACTAACAGGGATCCTGTTTACTGATCCTGATTTCGCTTACTGATGACTGACAAATTTTTAACCTTGGCCTTTTTAACTAACCAATTTATTTATAAGAATTAATACAGTTTTTAGCGAGGCTTTAAAATTTCAATTCAAAAAAGACTAGTATAATAATAATACAAGATTCGCTAAATAGTATACACTTAAATGTATGTACATTATTTGGTATGATGCAAACTTGATATTTTACCCCCAAGCCATTATAGTGTACTAATTTTATTATGCATAAAAATTTAACTTAATCCTAAAAGTTACAAAATATAAAATAAAAACAACTATTATGCTAAAAACTTGTACTTTACGATGCTGATTTTATTAATTTTATGTCATAATGGCGTCGTCCTAAAACTGTTTAATACATAATGAAATATGAATAAAGAATAATGTAGTCTGGTTGTTCAGAATTCGTAATGTAGCTAAGAATTTGTTGATTAGGTTAGTTTTCCCACTTAATGCGTATTTTGGGTCTGAATATAACAAAAGCATCAGAAGTAGGACGAGGCTTCTCTTTTCCAAGACACTTTCTGCCTCTTCGTGTCTTAAATACCTTTGAAAGTATTCCCTAAAACTGTTAATTACGCCAAAGAATTGTTGCCAAGACTTTATGTGACGACAAATAATATTATAGCAGAATCCCAAAAACGAAAAGAATAAGGAATGAGAATGGGTATATTTTTTACAGAGACCCATGAAAATAACAATTTTGCGGCATAATTTTCAAGAGGGTCGTTGTAGCTTTTTATCAGTAGAAAGTTTGTGTAGGCAGCTATCTAAAGTACATGAGAGGAACGTTTTCTACAGTCCTCGTGAATAATTTTATGCTTCGTTAACTCCATTGTGGAGGGCGCTTAATAGAATATCGGTGGGCGTTCAAACATTTTTTTTCTCAGCGTTTGCGTCTTATGATCCCTAATGAAAAGTCAACAAGCCCTAGTTCCACAATATTACCTTAAAAATATCTTACTGGATCGGACATTGAAAGATGGATTATTATGATAGATTGAGTTTTCTACTTACTCTAGTACAGAGGTCTCGAGGGTAAGGAACAATTCATTGTGTGTGACAAACTATTGGATGTTCTTATAAGATTTGACTCCCATGATGTTCTAAAAATAAACTTTATTTATTTTGATTAATGTATTCGCAACCATCGAATGACTCATCGATCAATCTATCGAGTTGAACATTTATAAATTGTGAGTTTCTTCAAAGCATTCATACACGAATCCGCTGAAGGAACTTATTACTTTCACTTGTTACTTAATTTTGATTAAGAAACATTTTTACTCACTTAATGATTGCAAACATTTTAGGCATTTTCAAAGGAAGCTAAACATTTTAGATGCAATTTTGTTGTTTCTTAATTTTTAGTAATTTTTTTATTAGAAATGTATTTTATGATTATTTGTAAATTTAACTGTATCTTGTCTACAAGTGATACTATTTAAGTAATCTTATATATCTAGGTAGTATAAAATACAAATTCTAATTGTGTTCCATTGAATATTTAGCATACTAAGGCGGCATTTAAATTGAATGTTTAACCATCATCACACAAACAAATGATTCACCGTCTTTGAAATTACAATTAAAAAATTACAGTTTATAATCATTAGAAGGAATTAGAAAGAGAGAGATTCAAAGTCAATCCAGACTCATTGTCTCCAGCTTATACAGCTAATCCTATAAAATACATTTTTTTTAGGTGGACTTAATTTTAATAATATGAAGTTTTTTTATTCCAAACCAATACAGAGTTCTCAACAGTTGCAGTTATGTAGTAAAGTTAAAGAGTTGTCTCTATCACAGAACTACAGATCCTTACTACCAATATGTAACTTTACTGGCAATCGATTGACGAGAACATTAATTTTCTTAAATGAAACACAACTTTTCTTAAAGGCACAAGTACGAACTGATCTTACGACTGATTTATATTCGATCTTACAGCAATATTTGTACAAACTGAAGCCATCTCTTTAGCCTCAATTATTTTTTGACCTAAATATAACTTGAAAAAAATGACTATTTAATTAACTATTTCGACTTGAAAACAATTGAATAAAAATATTTAAAAATAAAATGTCTAACATCGTCTCCAGATTTCAAAGTTATAACATAGTTGTTAATCTGATCATACACGGATTCTGAAGTAATAAATATTTCAGTTTATGCTGCAAGAGAGGAAGCTCGAGGAATATTTACTTCAGCTATAACCATTATTTTTGCCGTATTAATAAATTGTAGAATGCAAAGATAAAATCTCGAATGAGCCAGCTTAATTTAATGAACAAAGTTTTGCTCCCATGCTTCGAATAAATCTTTTGCAGCGTATATAAAATTATTATCGTTATGGAAAGTTATGTTTCACAGTATTCGTAGTTAACAGTTCGTCATTTATAAGAAATATAGTATTATTTTAATATTTTTGATTAAATTAATTAATAATATAATAACTGCTTTTTTTTATTCAAAGCAAAAAAAAGTCATTCTGACTCCTTTAAAAAAATATCGGCACAAAATTATCTCGAGTCAATTTATAACATGCTTTACCTGACGATGAAGCTCATTAATATGGCATGAAAGCAATAATTTATAAAACCCCAAATATTAAGGTGATAAATATTAATATTACCCCCCCAAATATTAATATTACCAACTGCTTTAATATATCATCATGGGGTGCCATCCTCAAAATGAAGTTTGGAGGTCAGCAGACGGTACACCCCTCGATCATGAGCGGCCTCCTTTAGTTGGCGATATCGCAGTCCGGTCCAGGCCACGATGTCATCTATCCACTTCCTTCGTGGTCGACCTGCTGGCCTCCTGCCTGGTATTTTTCCTTCTAACAGAAGCCTCAGGAATTCATGTTGCGGGCCCCTTTGTATGTGTCCAAAGAAGGCCACCTTCCTTTTCGCTATAACCGCCATCAGTTCTCTCCTGCACTTGGCTCGCTCCAGCACCTCTACGTTGGATGTAAAACTAGTCCACGGAATTTTAAACATCTTCCGCAATAACCACATCTCGAAGGCTTGCAGTCGGTTACATATTTCTTTCCTTAAGACCCACGTCTCACACCCATACAACAGTGTGGACCAAACGTAGCATTTCATGACGCGGTGCCTCAAAGGAAATGGGATTTTTGGGTCGATAAAACCTTAGACATCTTGAAGAAAGCAGTCTTAGCTTGTCTTATTCGACATTTCACCTCTTCCAAATGGTCTAGGTCATTCGTAAAGTATCGGCCAAGATATTTAAACCCACCAACGCCTGCCACATCTACCCCCCGAAGCCTTATATTTGGAGTGGGCATCATTGTCTTCGCTATAACCATGGTCTTCGTTTTATGAACATTAATTGACAAACCCATAGCTTCTCCCGCAGTTGCTACTTCATCTAATAAAGTTTGCAGTCCGGCTTCTGAGTTTGCGATAAGCACTGTGTCATCTGCATATCTTATATTATTGACCAGCAGTCCATTGACGCGTATTCCCTCTCTTTTATCGCGTAGTAACTCTGTAAGGATATCCTCTGAATATAGGTTGAAAAGAAGAGGGGAAAGTATGCACCCCTGTCTGACACCTCTAGCTATCGGTTTCCAGTCTGACAACATCCCTTCGATCCGGACTGCTGCTTCTTGTTTCCAGTAGAGGTTGCCAATAATTCTGAGATCCTTTCAATCTAATCCCTTCCTTTTCAGAACTTCCATAAGCTTAGAGTGCTGGACGCGATCGAATGCTTTCTCATAGTCTATGAAGCACAGATACACTTCTTGCTGGTGTTCGAGTGCTCGCTCTGCCAATGTGTTGACGGCAAATATAGCCTCCCTTGTGCCCATGCCGGCTCTAAAACCGAATTGTTGCGGACATAAGGTATCCGCGCACTTGTTCTTGATTCGGTTATAGATAATTCTCAGCAACACTTTCATGGTATGACTCATCAAGCTTATCGTACGGTGATCTGAGCACTTGACCGCTCTTGGTTTTTTGGGAATTGTGACAAAAGTGGAGCGTAGAAAGTCATTTGGATTCACGCCCGTATCATAGATTTTGTTGAACAGGGATACCATGCTGGCTTTGGTCTTATTTCCCATGTGTAGTAGCAGTTCCACTGGTATCTTGTCCTCGCCCGCAACCTTTCCCGTCTTTATTTCATTCAAAGCGTAGTCAAGTTCTTCCAGGAGTATAGGTGGTCCCGTCATGACATTGTCCACTTCTTGGTCGGGTCTGATGTCTTGAAAGAGTTCGGTTATATACTCTTCCCACCTCCTTAAACGGTCCTCTGTTTTAAGGAGAAGTTTCCCATTTGAGTCCACGATGGCGTGAGGGGCCGAGGGTTGGTTGCCCATAGACATAGTTTTCAGAGCCTTATGCAACTCACCATGTTGATGTGTAGATTGCAAATATTCCATCCTTTGACACTGGTCTCGCAGTTCATTCTCTTTTGCTTCACGGATTTTGATTTGAAGTTGGTCATTGAGCTGTCGATATTCTTCAGGATTTAGTTTACTTTCTCTTCTTTTGTCCAATAGGTCTAAAATCTCATTAGTGATCCAGTGTTGCCTTCTCTTCCATACCCTGTACCCAAGTGCTTCCGTTGCCGCTTTTGTAAGAGCTGTTTTAATATTTCCCCAATGCGATTCGATGCGATTCGATTTAATATATAACACTCATAATTTATCTGCTCATGTTCTAAGTTTATTTTGGGTCGGTGTGATAAGGAACTTTGAACTGGGCTTTGGCTAATTTCTTTTATTTTGCCAATCTTCCCTGGGGATGTAATGGTTAAGGTAGTCAGGCAGAACGAGGGTATTTAAGACTGCAGCTGATTTAGGACGTCGGGTACTTGTCTGACGGTCCTTTCATTAGAGACCTCTGAAAAACAGGGCAACTTTTGATTCTTTCCTCTTCTTTATAATAGATAACTCCCACACTCGGGGACTTAACAAACATTCTTGAAACCGACACTTGAACACCCAGACTTAGAACAACAATTTGTGAATCACACAGTGTTGTCCCATGTGGAGATCGAACTCACAACACTCAGAGCATTAGAAATCGGTAACTATAGTTTAACCGTTTAAACTACTACGCTATTCAAGTAATCTGGTTTCTAAAACGTTTAATTTGTTTCTTTTCCCTTACAGGTCCAATCAGCACTACACCAGAGATGCCTACGGCAGCAGATATGCAGTTTGCGGCAGATAGTTCTACAGGTATCGTATACTCTTACCCTTTTGTTTAAAAATAAACATCTTCAATATAAAAGTCTTGCTGAGTATTTTAAAAATAAAGGCTAACAAAGGCTTTCTGGTCGTAATTATAGCAGAACGAAAACCAAAATTGTTTGTAAAGGAATTGTTTTGTAAAGTTACATGTAAAAGAGCAATGGATAATTACTTAATTAGCTTTGTAATTGTTTTATTAATTATTTTATAAAGAAACACATACATACATTATATAATTTTTTTACTGTTAAAATTAAATTAAACACTTTTTCTCTTATGGTCTTATTTTATTTTAAGATTTTGTAATGATACTGCTGTAGTTATTTTGTTTTAAATTCATACGATCAACATCGGTTAACGATTACTTACAATCATCATCGACAGCCTATAATAGTCCACTGCTAGACATAGGCCTTTCTTTAAAAAAGAGGTTTTGGCCTACTATACCACGGTGGCCAGACGGATTGGTATAGAGTTTGTTTCAAGTTTTAGTTCTCTTTGCACTGCTGTTGTCCTGCACTAAAAAATGCACTGTGTATTGGTTTACAAACTTGGAAATATATTGGACGAAAATATAGTTAAAAAGAAAGACGAATTAGGCCCACTTAGATTTTATTAAAGAATTTTGTATCTTGTTTCGTTATCATATATAATAAATCTACTAACTCTTTAAATTAGAAGTTATCAGATTTTATTTACCTAAAGTAAACTAAAGTACATGTCTTTTTTTTTCAGAATTACACATCTACACCACGCTCGTGATAGCTTTATCAGCATTAGCTCGCATCCTCATTACATAAAATATGTCAAAATGTATATTCGTATTGATGAAAGTATAAATAGCGCCATAGTTACATTTTATTCAAACGCGTCTCATGTTGAGACCACCGTACTGCTCCATGGTCGTATATTTGCAACATAATTAAGACATACACCTCACAGCATAATTTTCAAATGTAGTATAAGGCTTAGTGTTACTAACACACTCTGTATAGTTCTAGTCATACCCCAACGTAACCAAAAAGAAAACCTAATAAATGTTTGCCAGGAACAACTTTAGGTCTAATTATTGTCATGCAAAACATAGCTTTATGTGTAATACTACAGTACTAAGTTATAAAAATATTTAAATGCAAGAGATAATAACTGTATAAAATTTTAGTAGGTATAAATGTGTTTATATTTCCACTATTTAATAATGTTTTTATTTATAAATTCAGTGGTGTGTGTATAGAAGAATTTCTTGGAAAGAAAAGGTACAGACGAAGTTCATAGTTAGCTGTTTGGTCATGGGCCTAAAACGGAATTTGGGAAATTGTGAATGAAAAAGAATTATAAATGATAGTTACAAGATGTGGTTTATAACTAAATTTAATTCAGTAAAATGTCTATTTATAGCCGAGAAACATGGTCACTGTCGTAAATTATTTATTTGTCAGAGTTTTTTTATTAATGACCTTACATTTAAACAATCATGGATTTTTATTACATTAAAATAAGATATTTACTAGTGTTGTGCTAGTAAATATCTTATTTTAATGTAATAAAAAAAACCATGATTCTTTAAATGTATGTATAAAACAGGAATTGCATTTCTCCATTCGACTTGGATACATAATTCACTTACAGCAAGATGTAAAATGATTCTGATCGATTTGATAAATTATATTAGTACGAATATGCTTTCTTCATTATTATAAAGACTGCAGTTTTGCACTCTAATATATGAATCAGCTTTTCTCTAAAGAAAAGTCTCGATTTGTTTGAACATCTTTTTAAATTCTTGCAGTATCTTGAAAAGAAATAGCTCAAAGAAAACTTTAATTTAAAGACGTTTAAAAGTTTCCAGGAGTTATTTTCTTTTACTGTATAACTTTATAAGTTATTACTCGACAAGTGACATCACATTTATTGTTATCTAATTTTAATCGGAACCTCCATCATAAATATATGTGATTTGCTGGTCATTGTCAGACAAAATATGGAAAAAATATAATATAATAATTGAAAATGTCAAAATTAGTATATTGCCAAATTGAAATGATCCAGTTGATATACACGAACCTTTCTCTCATTCTTATCTATTTCTTTAATTACTGAAACTATTTCATAATTTTATCTTTATTAACCGCGACTTAATGAACTTAAAGACGATATACGTATAGCCTGTACAAAGCCAAAAATAATAATTGTAAGTTTAAAACACAACACACTCTAGCTGTATTAAGAAATGATTCAAAACAAATGAATTGTGTCTGTAATATATATGCCTCTCTCCCTGATCGGTGTCTCATGTATGAGGATCGTGATCAGTATCAGGGTTGCATCTGGACTAGACGAATTGGAGGGAGTTACTGGTTAACTGGTAAACTAGTTTCCAATCAAAGTGTCTCTCATGATCATATACAAATTGACGATTAGTCCTATACTTGTCTGTAATATATGCGTACGATGTTTCTTTTTTTATTAGAATAGAAAGCAATTTTTTATCACATCTGGTTTAATTACGAATACAAAAACGGAAACATTATTTCTAGTTAGAAAGGCACTTGTTTAAACATTTGGAATATTATGATTACTTTGTGTTCGAATGAGGGAGAAAGGATTCCCTTTGTAAACAGGGTATCGAATTTAGTTCACTATGATTTTCAAATTTTACCACGGTTTGGTATGAATTTTGGACAATATTGTAAAAAAGAGTTTGCCCTTATTCGTTAACTTATTCTTTGGCTCAATGCTGGAATGATATTAAACTGACAGAGCACCAAATTATCTTTTGTAATGCTACAATAAATAGTTTCCTTTAAAGCACTTATTAGTTTTAAGACAAAGATGAAACAAAGTTTATGAATAAGGGCCCAGTGTAAATATTTGTATTGATTAAAATCGTAAGTTTGTTCTGTTCATAGTCTAAGATTATAATTGTAATATTTGCTGTGCATATTGCCGTTTATGGATAAGATCCAGTCAAGACTTTTATTGTGAAATTTCCTAAAATAAAAAGGATCGTTGTGTATTCGTAGTTTTATTTGGTATTTATTTCCATGTCGGTAGCATACCTTTGGACAGCAACGCAGACTTCTTAATATTGTATTTAAATGCCTTTGATATCTAGATGATTTACAGCTATACCGTTTTACTCGTGTGTAAATTTAGGGTTGGCCTAGTTTCGACTGGACAGTGTCTGATGCGGTAGGATGTTTTATTGCTTACACCTTTGTCAAGGCACAAGCAATGAAAACACACAATAGATATAGTCGAGCATCACTCAAATTTACAGATAGGTATAACTGTATATATTGGACATCTAGCCGATTTAAATGGCGAAATGTTTTGACCGTTATTTTCCACAGGTGTAAGCTTGTAACCAACACTATTAAAAATTATGGCTTATTCCCAACGGCCAACACTAAAACTGCCACCAGTGGGGGTAATACTGCATTACACAATAAATATTACATAATATGTCTCTACTCTTTTTCATCACTGCAACAAACACAACAACATTAAAACTAGGATAGAATTTATTTCTACCACCTATGAAGTTGTGAATTAAATTCGTAGCCATTTAGTACAAATATGTGTATGCATGACTTTTTATATTGCTCTGGGTGTATTTTGATAGTGTGATATTTTGTATAAAAATCTTTGATACGTTGATATACTTAGTAAATTTTTTACTTAGTTTCGTCTAGATACCACAGTCTTATGTCGGAGAGTATTTTTATTTTTACATAATTATAATCAGTGGTTAACCAATTTTCATTTGTGAAAAATGTATACAGTATTAATCACAATCATATTAGCAATCATCATATTTAAACTGTTGTAATGAATAAAAAATGAATGATTTTAAATAGCTTCCCTAGTGATCTTGTCTTCATCATTCCTATTAGTAGACTAATAAAGCTAACAGAAAGCTCTATTTATCAAATCCACTCCAATAAATATAAGAAATCAAACGACACATCAATCTTTTCAACACAACCAGACAACGATTCATTCACAGATATTCGTACAAAATTAAATCATAGCATAATTTGTATGAGCGATCCATCAAACCGAAACCGGGTCAGAAATAGAAAACATTTCCCGATGCATTAGACCATTCCCTGGAGTTTCGGACTTTCCCGTGAATAATAGATACGTAAGGCTCTTTCCCGAACGAATTATACGATTAAATTATTGAGCGCGCCACCTCTGTCTGTGTTTTGTGTGTAAATCGCCTTCGTTACGTATTTTGGCTGTAGCTTATGTGAAGTCAAAATGAAAGTTTCGTGCTATGGTTTGACGCTCATAAGTAATTTGGGCTTGAATGATTGATCGTACAGTCAAAGCGAGGGTAAACAGATAGTCTTTTATGCTTCCCTAAATTATATATAAGCTCGGTTTATATCCAGCTAACATACTTTTCATGTTCAATGTTACGGTAAATTCGGTACTTATTTAGTCTATATAATATTTAAGCTCTCATGTGAACTTGTAAATCTGACAAGGATTTGTGCTTTGAATGAATAGCAGGTTTAATATATACTCGTATATGGATAAAAGCAGCAAAAGAGGGCCATACAAAACAACTCGGACACAGAGTAGGGTTGTTCCAAGGTTGCGGCTTATCACCAGTAGTATTTAATACAGTTATATATATAATAATAGACAATATCGAAACATACGAAAAGAGGCAGGGCTACCGGTTTAAGGCCAATGGAAAATATACGGAATCCATCTTAGCATTCGCAGACAACCTCGAGATCCTCACGCGTAACCCGAAGCTGTGCCAAGAACTACTACGTAAGTAAGAATGAGGACAAAACCTAGGAAATGCTATTGCCTTTGTCTGGATATTCTTCTATCTCTAAATCAAAATATCCTATTACATTTCCAACATCCCGCGTTATAGGAGGATAGATAATAAATTTAATTTAAAATCAACTATTCTAAGAATCGTTCAATCTCCACATAATACGATTCCTCGAAATATCTAATAAGACCTATATCATATTTAAATCGATTAGATCTATACATATATTGGCAGCCATAGATCCGATAACAGCTAGTTTATGAATGAAAGATATTTCACATCCAATGCGATATACAACGCTTGTGATTCAGAGCGAAGCAGTAAGTTCTACGTGAGCTACGCACTCACCTGTGCACACAGATAGACTGAAAATGGAAGAACAAACTTATTGGAAAATGTAGAAACGAGGTCAATGATATAAGCGTCTTTTTGTTTGATTTATATTGAACAGTTTATTGATACATAGGTATATTTAGATTTCTTTACAATGTTTTATCTTAACGTTTTCCCGAGAAATAATAAGGATTATATTGATCCTTGTAAAACAACGAGCCTATTATGTAATCCAGTCCAGCAACTGATTTTTTTATTGTTTGAAAGACAAATCCTAGGAATAAATCCGCGGGGAACTTCACAAACATACATGCAACGGACACAAAGAACACCGAGACTCAAAAATCACACAAAGTGTTATCCCATGTGTTGATCGAACCCACAATACTCATCGCAGTAGGAACTACTACGCCATCCGATGCAGATATTGGTATCGTGGTATCAGAGCGATGATAACAGAGGGGGCTGCAGTTTAATTCTCTATTATTTTGACGACCGGATTGCGAACTGCTATTCCAAAGATCACGGGTTCGATTCCCGCTCAAGTGAAACATTTGTGTGCATGAACATGTAATGTTTGATTTGGTCTGGGTGTTTCTATGTATAATATGTATGTATTTACAAAAAAAAAGTATATACGTGTTTATATCAGTTGTCCAGTACCCATAGTACAAGGTCTGCTTAGTTTGGGACTAGATGGCGTTGTGTGAAAGTGGTTGGTCGACTGTAGTCCACGTAATTTGGTTAAGCGTGAGACATATGTAGTCTTACATTAAAAAGGGGGCTTAACAAGTAGTGTCTTTGTAAAGAGCACAATCATTTGTTCCGTGTCTGGGTTTAATTTATCCATAATTTGTATGTGTTTAGAAATATATAGGTATAGGAGATTCATCAGCTGTCTGGTTACCTAAACCACACGGTGTACCACTCTGCGCCTGCGCAACGGCGCAGCATTATTGCGGTTACATTCTATATTTAAGCGACGTCCGGCACACGCGGACATAGTCACCTCGTGGCTGGCAGTTAAGGTGGGTGGAGGGGAAAACCCGTCCCTTCCACCCGCACACCCGCCACATATTCCTTGGATATAGTCTTGAACTGAACCAACGTGGTTGGATTATTATGGAAAACTTGATTTTATATACATAGGTCCACACGACTAAAAAAGTCTGGTAATGTCAGATCTGGACTTCAGCCATGAAATATCACTTCAGCGCGATAAGAGTTTTCGTCTTTCAATTTTGTTTAGACGAGATGTTTCGTTTACGACTGCCAATGAGTCAATAAATGTACGGATTGCTGTACTGTTTTCTTGAATCCTTATTTCACGGTTTCAAATTTTTACAGTTCAGTATTCGGCTATGTATTGGTTGTACTTTACTAACACAGATTGCCCTCGCTGATTTTCAAGGAAAAAGTGGTCGAACTCAGAAAGAAATGAAAGACACAGAAACCGCTATTTTTGTAGAAATTTTTAATTCAGAACGCACGCTGCATACCCGTGATGAGCTTCATGGCTACTAGATTTCCAAGACTACAGCTCCTCATCCTGTATTTTGCCATAACAGTAATGTTTTCTGACCTACCTGATGTGAGTATAGATATTAAAAAATTGTAACAATTTATATCTTGGCATTAGGCACTAAACTTCATTTAACGTGAAAAGTTCGCCGGCAACGGATCGAGTCCATCCATCTACTTTCAAACTAAGCAGAGCTTATACCCTGAAACCTAGATTGACTGATAGAATACTAATATACTTTTTTTTTTTGTAAAAACATAGATAAATTTTAATAATTAATAGATAGATTCTATTCTTTATCTGGACGAAACTGATGTCGATTCCAATGACTCTCTGGAAATTAAACATGTTTTAAAGATTTAGCAATGAGAAAAGGCTTACGGAGTATTCAAGTATTTAAGTGTCAACAGAACTACTATTGAATTAAAAATAAACTTTAAACAATTACGATAATTTAGTTAACCATCAACAAATTTGTGCAACAGATTTCCAAATTATTTAAACACTTCTATACTCAACTAAAAGGCGAGTCGAAAGACGATTCGAAGTAATGTTATAAAATAATTACTGTATATAATCTAACACATCTAGACAAAAAAATATATCCCCGCATAGCCATCTCATTTGTTTTGCACGACGCACGTAATAACGCGATCAAAACGTATGAGAATTTTGACAGCGACGCGTGATGTGAAAGCTTAAAGTGTAAGAGAGAAATTTATTTTGTGGAGTGAGTCGTCAGCGTTCGAGCATTCTTTTAGATGTAGAAAGAACATTCAGCCTTGGAGTGTCATCGGTTGTAACGCTCTGTATATTGGTATGTATGAATTTATGAATAGTGTAAGTCGCAATTTTTTTTGTCTTCCTTATGAAGACTGAAGGCGGTCAATATATTTTCTACTAGTTGGTGCCCGTGACTTCGTTTGCGTAAAATTTAAAGAGTCTCTCCGTAGTTCATGAGGCCTTGGGTTCGGTTCTCGGACCGAGCCATCTTTTATAGGGTTTTTTCTGAGATAAATAAATAGCCTAAATTACTCATTATATAGACATAGTAGTAAAATTTTATCATAATCGGTCCTGCCGTTTTGAAGATGACCTCGAACAAACAGACAGACAAAAGTATTCAAACTGGTTTTTAGGCATAGGTAACGTGCAAATAACCGTGAGCATAAAAAACCTGTTATTTTGACATTACAAACAGACACTTCAATTTTGTTTATTTGTATCCATTTCACGCGAATCTAGACAAACTGATATACTTTGAATGCTCAAGATAACGGATGGGCTTGGATACTTTCAATGGCAAATGACACATTATATACTACACCTGCGGGAAAGCCATACTTCGGCATAAATAGGCTGGCTCAGCCGGAGTGATAATCTCATAGACAACCTGTGTCAAGCAATGCTTTGAAGGGAGAGGGAAGGAGTCACTTCTGACTCTTGAGTTGCACTTGTCCCTGGGCGGTGGTAGTCACTTGCCATTGGGTGACCAGCCTGCACGTTCGCCCCCCTAAGCCATAAAAAACTTTGGAAGAAGCTTTAGTAAGCTTGTAACAGACGCGGCAGTATTAAAACAACAAAAATTAGATAGTAGCAAATTGTAGTGTATGGGATACCTAAGTAATAATATTGTAACTATGTTCCACGTGTAATGTTTTTCAGAGAACTAAGAGAAATCATAGGTTGTATAGAGTAAGTTAACAAATATGCAGTATCTACTTAAAATAATCTATTGAAATTCGATAAAGCGATAATGGAACTTTTTTATTTAGTTTTCTTCGACTTTAAATATAATATTTGAAGTATTTAATTTCGAACACAAATTCGGTTTATATATGCCGTTTTAAATAAAACTATTTTAGGTTACTTCGTAATATTCGGCTCTTTTCTTATCATAAGTCATCAAAAACAGAAAGAAACATACTACAGTAAAAAAATCCGCATGAAGCGGCATGGAGAGGATAGCTGAATTCTAAACCAGATAACTAGGTGCCAAAAAAGAAAAAAATACTGATTTATTAAAAACTTTTAAGGATGAAAAAATCTCATTGTATTTCGACGAGATATAGGAAATGATTTTAAGTACCTCTCAGATAATAGTCTGGTAATTTTTTAAAACAGCAAAGAAATTCTAAATTTACACTATGATCTTAATTGAAAAAAAAAAAAAAAAAATGGATATGCACATCGAAAAGACGTAGGTTTATAAAATTATAATTTTAGGGTTAAGTCTAGATTTCGGATCAATCTAGAGGTTAACGTATACATACCCCTGGCTTATTAAAAACAATATACTCGAGGATGTACTTCGGGGAGCACGTTCAGCCGGTCAAGGTTGCTATTCGAATATCTGTGGTAATCGTTACGTATGGTTGGAGTCCTAAAAAGTATTTCTACAGAACTTCGATATCGCCTAGTACTTGGAATGTGGAGGTCTCATGGCAGTCGCTCCGCGTAAAAAATCGAAGTTCAGCCTTCATAGTAAACTCAACCTAGTTTCGGAAAAAAGACTCGACGAAAAAAAAAAATCCCGGGGATGCACTTTATTAATTGCATATTCATTGGGCTATAAAATATTAATTGTGAACAATTACATTTTTGTATTATACTGAGCAGAAAAATCATTTGCAACTCGAGGTTGTTGTACGGTTAATGCAACCTCGGCCATAACTCTTGAATAAGGTAGTTCCAGTGACATTTGCCGGGTGACACAGTTGGATTAGCACCCTGTGACATCAGTAACCCCTTTCTAAATGTCGATGTGAATAGGGGACTTTGTAAAGCTAGTCTTATTTATTACGTGAATCAGGGTACAGCAAATTCACCTCAGGATTTAGTAAATTGCGTTTGTTTATAAGTTTTTAAACTAAAAGAAGAAAAAGAAGTGTTGTTATGGTACATAAAAATATCGGACATATTGTAATGTGCAAAGGGCGGCCTTATTGCTAAGACCAATCTCTTCCAGGCAACCTTAGCATGGATTAAAATGTTTTGGAGAGACAGTAGTAGTTGAAGGTGCAATGGTAAATATTTACACATTAAACACATATACAATATACATACATATACATATACTTAGACATATACTCATACTTAAATATACATTACATATATTTATATACATAGCTAGTTAAGTATATCACATAAAAGAGACGAAAAAAAGAAAAGGAACATTCTTATCATGCCTTGGCGCGTAATTGACTTAATCAAGATTCATAAAATTCCTGAACCATTCTCTTTAAGTTGTAATTATAACACAAATTTGGTAATACTGCTATATACCTGTACATTTAAAGTTCTTTTATACTTAGTGTTCTTACGTACTTAGTCTACAAAAACTGCTTAATAAATTTTTGCACTGCTGTATTTGTCAAGCAATTGATTTTTGGTTATTTTCTCCCTCCGTCGAAACTTTTCAGTTGAATTCTGGTTGAACCTTGAATTAAACTCGAATTAAACAAAAAATACTATTAAAAAGGGAAGCGAAAGATCTTATCTATAAATATTCGTAAATACTTCACTAATTTTAAAAGTATAGAATAAGAATAAATATAGGTATTTATTCTTATTCTATACCGATGCATTATATCAAATTATTATATCCCTAAAATTCAATTTTTGTTAAATTATTTATGAAATTGTCATAGATTTTAGTACAAAACCTTATGTTTCTATCTATGATTTTCCGT
Organism: Arctia plantaginis; assembly: GCA_902825455.1. Classification (NCBI taxonomy): domain Eukaryota; kingdom Metazoa; phylum Arthropoda; class Insecta; order Lepidoptera; family Erebidae; genus Arctia; species Arctia plantaginis. The sequence continues at coordinate 3,190,850 of CADEBD010000300.1, forward strand.
GATTTTCAGATATATAGTTTGTTCCAACGCGATTATTTCTGATATTCTTTATTTAGTTTTTTTTCTTTGAAATAAAATGCTTTATCCATAAAGTTAGTTTCAATTTTTATTCGTTTTAAAGTTAAGTTAGTTAATGACATTGTAACATGACAAGCTGTGGTAAGCGTCATGTATAACATTCTTATCCAATGTAAATACTACTTAAGTATAACAGGATTAAAGTATTTATTCCCATAGAGTGATGTTAAATCACACAGAGGAGGCACGTGACAGGTAGAAACAACTACAGACCAACGATTTTAAGGTAAACAGAACGAGAGAGAGTTTCGTATTTTATTAGAGCAGCATTTCTTGTTTTCGAACCAGTTTTCGTAACTCAAAGTTTAATTCAAGGTTCAACCAGAATTCAACTGAAAAGTTTCGACGGAGGGAGATCATAACCAAAAATCAATCGCTTGACAAATACAGCAGTGCAAAAATTATAAAGCAGTTTTTGTAGACTAAGTAAGTAAGAACATTAAGTATAAAATAACTTTAAATGTACAGGTATATAGGAGTATTACCAATTTGTGTAGTCAACATGAAAGAGTATTAGGAAACAGTTCATGAGTAGGCCCTAAAGTGTTTAAAGCTTTGTATTGTTCACCGTCAACGAACTGTGTAATACATTCTTCTTTGATCTGTGTCAACCCTCGACGTCACTACTCTGTAATATTTGTTGGGTACGTTTTGATGTTTAAAAACAATGATTTTCAATAAAAGGTAGCCCTCTAGCGCTATATTTTGAATACTCAAATATAGAAAATACTTTAAAAGTTGTTTGTTTATTTTTTCTTGTTATGTTTTGTATGTTTGTAGAAATTGTTGTTTTAGAATCACGAAACATCAAACTGGTATGTATCCTGATAATTTTGTGGGTATATCCACGGTTAATATTTCGCGTTATACATTTTACTAGGCACATCTTCGGTTTACCCGATTGGTTGACGCTTGAATTTACTACTCAGCTGGTACCTTTCTGTATATAGGTCTAACTTAAGTTTGTTATGACACTGAGTTTTCAATATTTCAGCTATAAAAAAGAAAGAAAAAGATATATCGGGGATATGAGGGCCACAAAAAGGTACTACCTTTTTAAGTAGTCTTAAAAATTGCGGGTCTGAATCGATAAGTTTTGTGTGTGTGTTGGTTTATTACAAAATAAATCTCCCGAATTTGAATATGGAAAGCTGTCATGACAGTACCAATCAGCTTGTTACAGCCGACTCGGTAGAAACGTTATGCAGTTCAAAGCAAAGAAAACTCAACTAATATGGGCGATGCAAAGCTATGTGTAGAAGATGTATATGTGAAACTCGATCAAGACTGTACGGATGGCGTAGTGGCTTAAGCGGCCGCCACACCGCTTCCTACTACGCTGAGTGTTGTGGGTTCGATTCCCACATGGAACGACTGTTCGACGTTCTGAGTCTGGGTATTCTTTGTGTCCGTTTCATCATCGTTCATGTATGTTTGTATAGTTCCCCGCGACACAGGATATATTCCTAGTGCGAGAGTTGTCATTTAGATAAAAAAAACTAAGAGAACCTGTGTAACACAAATTAACCTACATAATTTAAATCTACCACACACACACACGTAAAGGTAGATTTATATATTACATAGATACCTAGAGAAATTAATAAAGTATAGTTTTAATGACTCCGTCAACAACTCTCTTTAGAGTTTTTGGTACTTTGAACTTAGTGAACATCCCGATCTCTTGTGAAAGAATATTTCCAAAAACAATCATACACCAACTTAGACATTTTCAAAATAAATATACTGAGTAAATCAAAGGTAATATAGCTTTAAAAACTTTTTGAAACTCTCATCTACTGAGGTCCTTTAAACCTACACAATATTACGTCTTTATTAGAATGTTAACTAAAACAAAGCAGTTATGTAAAATTTATAGTTCACGTGTTTAAAATACTATGCTCATTTAAAAAGTAATAAATGTACTTCCTTGAGTTCATTAAAAACTTAATGAATGCCGTGAATTGTTGTACATTTTTTTAGGTTCATTCGGTCGTTTTTTATGTCGTTGCATTCAAGTTGACTTCTGCGTTATGCAAATTTGTGCATAATCAAGCTACAACAGTGGTTATTCAACCTGTCCAGGAGTTAGATCTCGACAGTAAAGCGACTAAAAATATAACTTCGAGATAGTGTTATAATAAAAAACCCGCTGCAGTGCGGTTGGTATGAAAATTGTGATATTAATAAATGTTCTAGAGTAGATAGAATAAAACTACATTTTAAACAGTTTAAGTTAGTAAGGGAATCAATCAGACTGCACGGATGGCGTAGTGGTTTAAGCGGTCGCCAAGCCGCTCACTACTACGCTGAGTGCTGTGGGTCCGATCCCCACATGAGACGACACTTTGTGTGATTCACAAATTGTTGTTCTGAGTCTGGGTGTTCTTTGGGTCCGTTTCATGTATATTTGTAAAGTCCCACGCGACACAGGATTTATTCCTAGTGCGGGCGTTGTCTTTTTAGAGAGAAAAAATAATAATATGAGTGTAGTGGAATCTATTACCAAATGCCAGCTCCAATGCACGTTGACTGGTAATTGGTTTAGTTTTTAGTAGTCCTCATTGCTACGCCAGAGGTAGTAGGTTAAATACCCACCCAAGACAAAATATTGTGTGATGAGCACGATCATATGTTCTGTGTCTGGGTGTAATTATTTTATAATAGATATATGCATTTAAGTACGTTGATCAGTAGGCTGGTATCCACAGCATAGACTTCGTCTAGTTTAGGATTAGATAGCCATGTATGAGATGTGTGAATCACCAGCTCCGAGGATATTTTTTTTAGGCTTACATCGGCCATAGCTTTCCACCGACGTTTAGCACAACAAAACTTCAATCTATACGACATGGATTATGAATGGGCACTCCGTTACTCTGCCTATCAAGAAACTAACTAGTAAATATATTGTTTCTGTAAGCGTCTTTTAAAAACCTACAATATTTGATGGTATTTGAACCACGTGTTCTCATTGGACCAATGAGAACACGTGGTTCTAGAGTTGGCTGTCAGATAGTACTTGAGATCTCAGATGATCTATTATTGTAAATCTCGCTTGTTTGTGGCGCTTTCTGTGATGAGGATACAATCATTCATACTATATATGATGTATATCACGGTAAAAAAAAGATCTCTCACATAAGACGAAAGTCTGAGCTCGCATTTTATACACCATAGCAGATTCATCACATGCGTAAAGTTTTATTTTATCATCAGCCTATTGCAGTCCACTGCTGGACATAGGCCTCTCCCATTGCACGCCACTGCCTATTTATTATATATTATTTGTGTATATATGTATGTATGTAACTCAGCAAGTATATATGTATATGTATTTCAGTATGTATGTAAATCTGTCCCACTGTTTTTGTCCATCTCCTCAATTTAAAAAACTTAATTTCTAGTGCACCTTTTTTTTTTTTTCCGTGCGGGTATAGCCTCGGACGGAAATCCTCTCGGAGATTTCTAGTGCACCTACTCAGACATCTTCCCAGCACCTAAAGGTTGACTGGGAGTAAATGCCTGAGGTATTAAGTCCGTCATTGTACAATTTATTTGTACTTTATTTAATTTATTTTACTTTATATTATGAATTGTGTATTTTAATTAACTATCTGTTAACTATCAGATAAAAAAATTTCAAGCTAAACCTATAACCATTTCTTTTAAAAAAAACGAGCATTTTATGTTTTTAAAGCTAATACACAACAGCTTAATGTCAATAGTGGAGTGCATGGCACTCTACTAGTAACAATGTTCAACCCACTTATTCAATCTTATACATTAAAAATACGTACTCTCAACATATTTTTGGTTATATAATTCAGTATTCTAATGATATAGCAACCCCATAATGAAACTCAAATACTTACAAAGTTGAATCCTATTAGAGTTCCTTGACAACGTGATTAAAACAATTTTTAATTAGAGTAACTCACTCGTTAACGAGCTCACAAGAATATCAGATTCTCAAATGTGTGTCAACGTGGAAAAACCAATTTGGCACTGCGAAGCTTCGCACTGGGTATATTAGACACCCTTCTCTGTAGCAATTAATTCATAGTAACGCGAAATTTAATTAATCCCCCGATGTTTGGAATGATAATTGGGGATTGCCGCGGAATGTCACACTTGGGTATGGTGTGACAGGGGTGACGCAACGGTAGGGTTGTCTTAAGCGCTTACGTCACAAAAATATGACGTAATGTCCTAACCCGGGTAGAGTGATATTTGATTAGATTATGAAAATTATGCAATTTTGCCTGTTACATACATTTATATATTTATCCATCCGTACGCCTTTTAAATTTGGGATTGGAACGCCCCTGTAATGTTTTTAGAGACATAAAATTTAAAAAATTCCTCGGATAATCAGTATATTTAGAAAAAAATGGTTGTATTTTTATAGGAGATGTTTTTTTTATGGTATAAGGGGGCAAACAGGCAGACGGGTCACCTGATGGTAAGCAACTACCGCCGCCCATGGACACCTGCAACTCAAAAGTCACAAGTGCGTTGCCGCCCTTGGAGTCCCTCCCGCTGAAGTCAGCGGGGATTTGGGCTCCGACATTATTTATATTATACAGTCTGGCCCTTAACGTTAAACAGATGTGTAGTCGACATAGGATTATCAGAAACAGAAGAATATGCTATGTATATATATATTATAATATTCTCACACATTTCACACCCGGCCGTCCAATCCCAAACTAGGCAGAGCCTATACTATGTTAACCAGTCTGCTGATAAACATACTTATATATTTCTCGAAATACATACATATTATAGATAAAGTACACCCAGACACAGAACAAATGACCATGTTCATCACACAATTACTTGTTCTGGGTGGGAAAGGATCCCACGACCTCTGGCGTAGCAGTCCGGGTCACCAACCACTAGACCAACGGGCCAGAATGTCGCCGTTCACCTTAATTCCAAAAATAAAATCATAATATTGATTATAAATAATTTTCCTCTATTTATATTGTTGCTGGGACAACGAATAATATTATTATTATACATTTTAGGGGTCGGGGCAGTGAAGTACCCTTAGCTACGCTCAACCCCTTGCGCTATTTTAGTAGCAGGATAATAATAATATAATTATGGATGTAAATGATGGCCTAATAAAATTTAATTAATTCACTCAAATTCTGTTAGTAATTACCTCTATTCTTATTTTAGTATTTTATAAACTGCTGGACTTTTTATTTTTACTTTGTTTTATATTTCAAGACTGTATTCACTAGTAGTACACTGGCAGACTGTTCATGCCATGAATTAACTATCTTCATATATATATTTATAGGATACAACATTAATAGGAACCATATAAAAATGTTATTAAGACTTCGATCTGGACACATTCCATCTAATAAATTTGCATACCTAATGAAAAAGAAACATTCTCCGTATTGCAACTTATGTGGAGTGGAAGAGAATGTACAACACGTGCTAATGGAATGTGTCAAGAACCGAAGAGAAAGAAAAGCACTGATGGAAACATTGAATCTAAACCAGATTGATGTAAGAATTGCGCAGACTATTCTATCACTACCAATATCTGAGACTGCAAAACAGCTGTGTATTAGCAATGTTTTCATAGTGACGCGTAAATTGTAAAGTATACATGTAGAAGATACAATGGGGTTGACATGTCCACATAGACAAAAACCCCTAATCAACAACACATTAAAAAAAAAAAATACTATCTTCAAATATTGCATAGTATACGAGTACAGTATCCAGTAGAAATTGAGGGAGGGGGGGCATTTTTTAACAGAACTTGACAGTGAATGATCTACGCAAAGGAAGTAACGGAAAAACGACAGTTATACTATGAAAAACTTTGAACTCACAAGTGACCATCATCATCATCAACACCCTTTAGTAGTCCACCGCTGGACATAGGCTTCTCTTTAGGTTTCAAGTGATACTTTTGTTAATTATTTAAGACTGTTTGCTTCTTTTTTTCCCATATTATTACTGACTAACTTATTCTGACTGACACAAATAATTTTAAACATATTCTTCAAAACATTTTAAGCTGGAAGTGTGCAAAAAATGTACGTCAGCAAAATTTGTACATCACACATGCGCTCAAAAGCACTCTACCGTTTTTGGTAGTCAGTACAATCATATTTAACTTAGGAACAAACACCCCACACCCAAATTTAATTGCTTTTCTGTAAACATAATCTTACACGTTAATCGAATATGCACACATAACGGGTGCGACACTTTTTGTTTATTAATATTCATGACCTTCCATACCTTTTTAAGATTACCTTTGTCTCATATGACTATTAATGCGATCATGTAACGGACATTATATGCTTTTAAATTGCCTGACAAAACCCACAGTCGTCACAGATTTTCAAAAAGAAAAAATTGTAAATGTGCGACGAAAATAACATATCAAACTAAAGGAGTTTATTCTGATGTTTACCTATCTGAGCCCCCAGAAAAATGAAGTGGCATGTTTTATCACTATACTCTTCGCTCTGTTTACATATAAAGTTTTACTGTTTCCTAATAATAGCTATAGTGAAACGAACAAGCTACGTTAATTAATGAAATTATAACTACGGAATGTACAATCGACCAGTGTTTACGTTGCATTTAAAAAAAAGTCTCTTCGCTTCGTTTGCATTTTGCTATATTTCAAGAAATGGTTAAAATAGTGGGTGTTCATTCAAACATTGAATTATGTTAGGCAATGAGAATGGTAAAATCACAAATAAAAACCTCTATTTAATCTAAGGAACTCTGACGCACCTTATCACAGGTGAGAATACAGTTCAATTTTCTTAAAGCTCGTTCATAGTCAGGTTGTCTAATTGGTATATATTATTATTTTATTCTTTTTATCCGAAACACATAAATGTATACTAAAAAATAATATTTCTGTAATCTGTGCCTACACTTGGCTTCACATATTTGAAGTACTTGTATACTCTTTGTTTCGTGTACAACAAGCTAAAGAAATTCTTTGATGTCGCCAAGGGCCACTCAGTGAGCACTTTACTAAAAATTCGCAGAGAACAACAATTTTTGGGCAAATACATGGTGTTTAGATTTTTATATTTAAATAAATTAAAAACGAATTTTAGTGATGATTTACTTTTGTTCCTCCTGTTATCTTATCTGATGAAACCTCGTTTCTAAGAAGAGGCCTATATCCAGCAGTGGACTCGTAAAGGCCGTTGATGATTGATGATCTGATTCGTTTTTTTTTTTGGTTATGTTTACTGAAAACTGTGAATCACAGTTCGATTATTTTGGTAGTGTTTTTTCTCTTCATCATATCATCTATCAAAAACCATGTACAACAATAAGATATTATCAGTGTGTAAATATTTAACTAGGCTTTAAACACATATCTTGTCGATAATACTCGTATCTGTAACATTATTTTTATTAACACATATTTATAAGTTATTTGTATACGTAAAAAATGCCCACAGAAAGTGAATCAAGCGAAACTCCGACTCTGTTCTATGGATTATTGAATGCAGTAAATATATCAATGTTGAATATAAAATATTCTATGTTAAAAGCAACAATAATAGACAGCTAATAGATAAATAATATAGTATATCCCTACAATCATGATATTCGAGTCCTTCAGTTGTAATTCTTTGTCGTTGTGTATATAATTTTAATCTTATTAAAAACATTGTATTACTTGTAATAACCGCTTTAGTTTCATAGAAAAGCACTATTGTTAAAGTAATTTTATATTTGCACACATCAAACATGTTGATTAAGAAATATTCTTTACTCGTACATTTTCAATGTACACATGCTTGTGCAAATAAAATATCTTGTAGTGTTTTACAGTGATCTCAACAAATGCGTTAGCCTTTAGACTCAAGTAAACTAACAATGTCTATTTAAAATTCAAAATGTCATTACACATCACATAAAAACTGTACCACAGACTACATATCTTTTGCGTATGAAATCCTGCCTTTGATGTTCTTGAGTGGCACTCGACAAGTGCGTCTGGAAGTCAACAGCACTCCCCTTGCGCTCTAAGGCTTCAAACGCTCTGATTCGCTTTTACACCTTGGAGTAGGCAGTTACGTCAAGATCCGAACTCAGATCGCATTGTACTGACAAAAGCGGCGCCGTCTTTGAAAATTCTATAGCTCCTAATTAAAACGTGTTGTTTTATGTTAATTTTGTTTGAAAAAAAATCATAATTTAAGCGTATTGAATTTAAAAGCTTATCCTTATAACGTAGTTTTAAATAAACACTGCTGTGCTAAATAAGTTAATGAAAAAAACGCTTTGAAATATGAGTCTTGATGGTAATTGACGAGGATTACATTTAAATTAAATAGTTTATTTCATAAATGAACTTTTCATTAAATAATGTTACAACTGTATCATGTAAAATTGTGAACCTGACTCAAAGAATAAGATAGAAATTAAGGTTGCATTGTAGAAATTGCTTTTAGCGATAAGGCTGCCCTTTGTACACATCAGTTCTGAAAATTCACTTACTGTAACTCACGGCCACCCTTTACCCAGATAGTTATTACAATATAAATTGTATATATTATGATATTGTTTTGTTGTGCTCTAAGAATAGTATTTAGATCAAAAGTAAATAAGAAAAACCGAAAAAAAAATATTAAAAGAAAGAAAAACACAAACGATAGAATATTGAAGTCTTGGCTCACATAATATCTCCATTAAGTATTAAAAATAGCCTTTGTATCTAAAATAATTTAATCCCAAGCGGTTTCATCTTCGTTATATTCTACTGATAGGACGCACACACACACACAACTATTCTTATAAATCCTGTGTCGCGGGTGACTTTACAATCATACATGAAACGGACACAAAGAACACCCAGACTCAGAACAACAATTTGTGAATGTGTTACAAATTATTGTTCACACAAAATGTCGTCCCATGTGGGGATCGGAACCACAACACTCATCGCAGTAGTGATCGGCGGCGTGGCGACCGCTTAAGCCACTACGCCATCCGTGCAGTCGACTGCTACTGCTACTCAGTCGCCATCTCTGTCATATTATTTGTGTATTATCTAGCATTTTATAAAAAAGTGCTCCATAATTGACAAATAATATGACGACGACGACGATGACGCTCGAAAGGCGCGCGAAGTGTAGGGAATGCCTTAAATATTCCTTTAAGAAACAATAATGTCGTTTTATGGTTGACTTCATGTATAACATATGGTAAAACCATAAATGGATATTACTTGAATTAAGGCCAAAAAAGTTAAATATTATTATTTTTTATCCTCGCATATGTTTGATACTAGAAATCTCTTTATTTTTATAACATAGGGCTTCTCTATCAGTTCCTATGTGGGTATTTTAATTAAAAGATATGTGACATCATACTCCATTTTTAAACAAATAACAATATCTGAAATATTTTAAACAAGTTCACACATTTATGGTGTTGCATTCAGTGAAATTAAATCGCAGAGCTTTGTAATAGAATATCACTAAATAGATTTGATTAACACAAATTATATCAAGTGTAGTATTTGCATACTTTTATATATATGATGAATAAATTTCGGTTCAGATTTTCGGCGGATGGCGACATTCAATTATGCGCCTCCAAAAAAGGAACCCAAACAGAAACATGGTTTGTTTCTGAACTCTTAAGTGTATAACTCTTTCGCGGAAGAAACAGCACCGCTCATTGAACAAATTACATTTTTATAAAGTGAAGAAACAGCACCGCTCATTGAACAAATTACATTTTTATAAAGTGTTTTATTGATTCATAACAAAAAATTGAATTGATTAGAATTTGAAACGTCAAGCTGATTATGATTTCTTCTATATTAATAGTTCAGCTAGGGTTAAACGATGTTCTAAAATACTGCAAATCTTTGAATATGTGTTTACCTATAACGTACATTAAAATATCGGTAACATAATGTACTTTTATGTGCGATCGGATAGCATTAAGAAGGCTATCGCAGGATTCGCATCCTACATGTATTTTTTGCTAAAATGATAAAGAGATAATTGTTTTCAGTCTTCAATAAAGATCAATGCTATTTGGTGTCAACATAAACATAATTATAATTATACTTACTAACGTAGAGATTAATATAGATCCTTTATAATTTAAGCACTTGCATAGACAATTCTTAATCACAATTCTTTAGAAAAGATACTGGTAGTCAAAGTCTAAACGAAACTAAAAATGTTTTCTAAGAAATTATCCCCTTGTTGCGGTAGCATCCACTCAAAACTAGAACATAAGCGGCCCGTTACTAAATTTTACTTAAGTTTTAAAAGCTACAGCCATGTTGTTGTGGTGTACCAAACTTTGGCAATTAGTGTTAAGTAGGTTTTACCCTAAATAAAATAATTGCAACATTGTTTAACTAAACACAGCTTATGCTGATAATTAATTAGACATAAAATAATTTAACTTTAATAACTATGCGCCAGTATTAATGACTACGTTTCTGATAAAAAAACAGATTAGGTGTAGAGTGCCATTTATAAATTAGCCTGTTGGTCTAGTGATTATCCAGAGTGGTAAGCCAGAAGTCGTGGGTTCGATTCCCACCCAGGACTAAGATTGTGTGATGAACACGATCATTTGTTTTGGTTGTCGGTGCGATTTATCTATAGCAAAAAATGAGGACCAACACCAAATATGTAAAAAATAAGGAACTTCGTTTCAAAACTATCTTTGAAGTGGTTTGTATGTTGTGTTAAATCTCAAACTTAATCGGTGCATAACTTTTTGTGGTTTTGAAGCGTATACAAACCAAAATAACATTTATCTATTTATATATATATATAAAAGATTTCCACGTATATAGTCACTCATCTCTGGAACCATTAGAGCTAAAGACTTGAAATTTGGTAGGAATATTCTTTTCACCGAGTAGAGGTCAGCTAAGAACGGATTTTAAGAAATTCAAAAAAAAAAAAATAATAATATAAATAGCAAAACAACGTTTGCAGGATCAGCTAGTATATATATACTAGCTTTTGCTCGCGGCTCCGCCCGCATGTATGTCGGTTATTGCGGTAAAAGGTAGCCTCTGTTACGGTCACGCCACGGCCTTATATCCTGGTAATTGACTCGTGTGTGGAACATAGCAGTAATTTTAAAAATATCATCTTCTTATTGCCACAAATCACTTTATCTAATCTATAATACCTATCTAATCATTTTCACGCATACCAATAGTTATAAATTAACGACTAGTGATTTCAGGCCAAAATGATTCATTAGAATGGTTTCTGTTACACATTTAATTGTTAATAAAATTTATGGAACAACTGCTCATAATTTCTATGCTGTCATTACTGTAACACATTATATTGAAATAAATGCTTTTGAACCTAAAGAAAATTGGCTCGTATTCAAAATAAAGAAATGTTACAATTGACTAAAAGTTTGTAGCTGATAGTATGCAGTGTTCATCGACCAATGAAGTTTTATATAAACTAACATCTCGTGTCATAGTCGTTCTTTTCATTTCAGTCACATAAATTCTACGGAATGTATGCTTTAATTCAAAATCAAATGGTTTTGCGCTGACATAAGTCAATAGCTAATGTATATACCAATCCGATTGCTTCGAGACGACAACAATCAGGCAATCAGTATCTTCGGGGATAACTATTACCCCAGATTTCTTATACAATAATTAAGTATATGATATTCTACAAAAAAACATATTATTCTTATAGTTAACAAGAAATTATATTTATCAAGAAGAGATAATATTACACTGCCAACAATTCGCCACAATGTTTTTGCCAGATGAGATCATTTCTATAGGTAACGATGACCATAACTGTCATAACGATTTGTCTCATCCTTGGCTACATAATGTTATTGTGTAGATATATTGCCGCACCCATAAAAAGTGTAAACTTTCTAGAACATTCGCTGTTATAAATTGTGTGACAGATACTGTGTTTTGCAACATTTATTTCAACTTTTTGCTTTAGTTTATGTGCATTAATATTTGACTGTCTCAGGGGTGCAGTGGTAGCGTATGCGACTACTGTGCTGTGTTGGGTTCGACTCACGAGTCGGACTAAATGTTTGTATGATCTGCAAATGTTTGTTTTAGAGTTTGGGTGTTTTCTATGTATAATATGCATTTATTTACAATAAAAAGTATATTAGTTTTCTATATTAGTCAATCTAGCTTTCATAGTACAAGCTTTGCTTAGTTTGAAACGAGATGGCGGTGTGTTAGATGTGAAAAATGTTTTAACAATGTTAAAACTAAGTGAATGCATTCATTAAAATAAGAAATTTTACCTTATTTACTACTTATCGAACTTTTCCTACTTCTTATTATTTTAAATGCTTTTATTTTACTTTTATTACATTCTAATAAAACAGGATTAGTCTAGTTATTTCGTACAGACGGTAGTGTGTTTACAGCGGATTAACATCGAAGCGAATTTCGAGTGCGACTAACGAGTGATCTAGTGATTTCTTTGTAATTGAGTGTTTATAAATACAGTGTTATTTTTAGTAATTAACTGCCTGCTTTTATTTATCGGATTCCCGGCTCAACACAATAGTATTCATTAAATTATTATATTCAGATGCAGTTTTTTTTCCTTTATCTAAGTGATGTGCAATGGGAGAGGCCTATGTAAAACAGTGGACTGACATAGACTGATGATGATGTTGTCAGAGCCATGTTTCAGCACACTATGATATGGGCCGGCTCGACCAGAGTTACTCGGCTTCACTGGAAACCGGTGTTAAGTAGTTCTGACTACACGGATGGCGTAGTGGTTTAAGCGGTCGCCACGCCGCTTCCTACTACGCCAAATGTTGTGGGTTCAAACCCCACATGGACGACACTTTGTGTGTTAAAAGTTAAAGGATGTATAAGTTTTTCTTAAATCATATAGTGAGTTCATTTCGAAATTGTAAGCTGTAAGATTGCATTATAATTGTTACACGAATTGTGACACGATAAAGTGGAAATATCTGCCTGATTGAAATATAAAAATCAAAGCAAATTATTTTTCATTTGCCTACTGAGAATTGCATCAAAGCGGGTCTTTAGAAAATCAGTCTATTGACTAAATATATATATATAAAGTACGTGATTACTCTCATGAAAGTGTTATAACCTCTTGATATATTTGTACGGATAATAATTTACTAAGAGATCAAAGATAATACAAGTCTCATAAAAAAATGAGGACTGCGAGTTTGGAACAGAAATTAGAAACAAAAAAATAAAACGCTGACTCCCGGCAAACGTAAAATTGAATTGCAGTACAAAATTCAATTTGGATTATTTTCACATTCTAGAAAAGGATTTCTTAAAAAAAAGCCTTGTTTTACCAAATTTGATGGAATGGTAATACTGTGAGATAAAATTTCTGTCCATGAATTAAAGAAAAATAAATTTAATACGAGTACACATTGTATAAGTAGGTATTCTATCAGTAAATCTAGCTTTCATAGTAAAAGCTCAGCTTAGTTTAAAACTAGATGGCGTTGTGTGTCAGAGGTCCGAAAATATTATTATTATTATCATTGGTAAGTACCTCCTTTGGTCTCCCTTTTATTTTAAACTGGTAGAAAATCCAAGACACGGGCCTTGGCCAAGTGTGCAATGATGTATGGGACAATGAAGGGTATGACGAAGGTATTCAAAAGGACTGCTTTTTGAATGAGTGTATTATTGTTCCAATAATTTGAATCTGTTAAATTTTCTTAATAAGGCCGTATAAAATTTAAAGTCCGTAGAACGAAACTAACTGGCTTTTATTCAGACTCTAAGATTCAGCTTAACTAACAAAACGGCTAAATAACAGCTATAATAAAAATAATGAAATCTTATTTTATTTTCATAAAATATAGATTGTACTATTAGTTTTTAAATTTATTAGCGTTAGTTAGGTATTTTTTGGCATGAAAACACCAAAGTTATCGTTCTATACAAACTAAGTACAGATAATGGCTAAATGCACTTTAAATTATTTCGTTGAAATGACAGTAATTTGTGTTGAGTAACAATTTTTTCTCCATTATACTTTTCTTTAGTTCACTTACAAAGATTTTCTCGTCACATTTTAAAATCAAATTACGTAGAACTTAACTTCCTAACTTTTGATGGAAAAGTTGAAATGACGCTACACTTGTTGTTTTCAAGATGGATTAAAGTCTCACCTAGTATGACAACTTGTAAATTGTTTTAATGTGTCCCAGACTTTTTAAAAATGTTATTACGATCAAGATAATGAACGATTTATCGTTGAATGTGGTTGTTGAATATCAAGTCGAATCAGTTTTATTGCTAATAACTTTTAAAATGGTAGATTATAGCCAGCTAATATCCCCACATTAGAGGGCCCAATCGTATGCAAAGCACGGGCGTATAATCACGCGATACCAACCTCTTCGAGTTAGCGCAGTTTAAGTCCTGTTTTATATAAGAGACAAACAGTATTCTTTACCCAGTTTTCTTCGTCTTTATATTTTTTTTTAAACTGTTACATTTCCAAGGATACACATATTGACACCAAATAAATTAAAATGAAATTCGCTTTCTATATTTTTAACTTCATTCACTTAATTATTTCATTGAGATAACTCTGCAGGACAACAGCGCTGCAAAGAGAAAGAAAACTTAAAACAACTCGAATACCAATCCGTTTGGCCCGCGTGGTATATAAAAACCAAAACCTCCTTTCGAAAGCCTACGTCCAGCAGTGGACTGTTAAAGGCTGTTGATGATGATGATTGTTTAATTATATTTAAGCTCATTTGCACACGTTTTCAAAATTAGTATGTTACCTATTTTAAAGAATACCGATTTCAGTCAAGAAAATTTTGTTTAATTTATCGTAAATGTAGATGAAATATTGATTTGTATGATGACACAAATCGACACATCGACGACACAAGTATGTGATATATAATTTTACAAAAATTAAAGAAATTTATAGTTAAATAGCAAACATGAAAATAAGAACCGATTTTATTTTTCAACGTTTCACGTTTTAAAACTAAATTAAATCATATGTTTTAAACATCATCATAATCAAATACTATATATATATATATATATATATATATTTAATTTTTACTTGAACACAAAGTTTTTCATCCTAAATTCTTCAAAATATTCAAAACCAAATATCGAATGATATAAATTCAAAAGCAATAATGGTATTTTGTATTTTGTAACAGCCTCTGGGACTTTTCTCATCAAGTCATAATATGAACATAATATTCTTGGAAAACATACATTCAATATCATTGGATATATTTGGTAGGAGAGTACCAAGGTTGATATCGAATACTGAAACGTTTTCACAACGATCATATTGCAAAGTGATGTAATTTAATATTGAAACACATTTTCATCTGTTAGACACCCACAGGATTGGATAGCAAATAAATTCCTGTAAAAGTAAAGAATTTATTATCAAATAATATTATCAAATAATCTACATCTGTATTTGTATGTGAGTAACATACAAAAAAATAAAATTAAAGTGTCTGTTTGTCAAAATAATAGGTTTTTTTATTCTCACAAGGTTATTGGCACGACACCTTTGTATAAAAACCAGTTTTTTGACTGTCTGTCTGTTTGTTTCGGGTAATCTTCTAAACGACTGGACAGATTATGATAATGTTTTACTACCATGTAGCTGGCTATATAAAGAGTGATTTAGGCTATTTTTTGACCAATTTTTTTTAACTCCTACCGAAGAAGGAGGTTGTCAATTTGGATGTTTATTTTATTTTTTATGTACGGGCATAACTCCGTCATATATGGACATATTTTCAAAAATTATTTTCTTGTTTGAAAGGCGTTTATTGCGAAATGGTCCCATTTAAATTTCAGACAAATCTAATGATGAATTTTGAACTCTTAAAAAATTACAGCAAATCAACCGGGATTGCTGCTACATGTAGTGTTTTTTGTTAGTATTTTCAGAAGTCGATTCAACATTTTTTAAAAGGATTTATCCTCTCAGAAAAACCCTATTTTTTTTACCGGATCACAGAATCGAACCCAAGGCCTCATGTGTACTATACCCTTAAGGCAGCGCAGGGCATGTCGCGGGATGCCGCAGGTTTCATTCCACGGATTATCATGCCACCATATGCTGCCAGGTAAACAGGTCGCAGGAGTATAGCCCCCCTCAATCGGAGTTAAGGGCGGGAGAAAGTCCATCAGTTTCGTCTGTGTGGATACAAAGTTGATTGCGTCGTTCTGATTAACTGAGATTTAGTATTATTAGCAGTTCTTGATGAGTATGAAGAGAGACAAACACAAACTAATATATTGAAGCAAAAACAATTCTGGGTACATCATTTGTGGAGAACACGAGAGACTCTAAGTGTGAGTCAAGACGCGCGTGCTTCCTCCTTCACCCACGCGCTCAGCCCAGGCTGCAGTTTGGCTGTCATATGCCAAGACGTGTAGTTGTATCAAAAAGGTAAAAGTCAAATAATATCAATTCTAAGCACATTGAAAATGTGGATAAAAAGAACCTGATTAGAAAATAAATCCTTTATCAAGACGTACCGTGTCGCGACGTTAGACAGCGCCAACCCTAGTGAGTGGCTGAGCTTTCTGCGAGATGCCACGACGCGATGCGGTATACTTTGGCATGCTGCTTCATACCAAAGCATTCGTCGGCTACAGAAAGGACACCCTACCGTGCCGTGCCTTGCTGCGACGTTATTTAGCGCCGGCCCTAACACCGCACGCCGCGCCATCTCGGGCAATAGGCGGCAACCAACTGTACCCGATAAGGGAAATCCCTGAAACCCGAACGGGAACCGGGCCGAGAGTTTTAGATTTTTGGGAACCCCGCGCCCGCATTTTGAGTGATTCAAATTATACATACGTTTTATAAAGAAATTTAAAGAAATTTTCGTACACCGATCAATAAATGTTACTATGATGACATAAAAAATCATTAGATATGCAAATTATGAAAAAATTTCGTTATCGTTTCGATTTCTGTTTTTGCCGCCCCGTTGAAAATTCCGCCCGTGTGCGGTGAACTTTCTGCACACCCGTACCCGGCGGCCCTGAGGCAGCACTTTTCAAACTCCATGCGAACAAAGTCGCGGGTACCAGGTAGTAATAATATGTAGACGCTAAGGTCATTAATTCCGAGATTGATTCCGATTTAAAATACAATTCTGAGAACTTTGATTAACAGCAACCCAGTGCAAATAATCTAGAACGCAGGTTTACCCATAGCATAACTTAAATTCTCTTTAACACAAATATCATCTAACTTCAAACTAGACGCTTTTACATTTGTCGAAACAATCACGGTTTTAAGATATATATATTTTTTTTAATTATGAAGATTGGTCCACGTAATGACACGTAGAACTTATATTGACAAACACTGGTCAAGAAGTAAGGTTTTAAGATGTAAAACAGTGTTTTGTTCAAATAAGCAGCTCAAATTAAAATCAACAATGAATCAAAATCAAAAAAGCATCGTATCTTATCTCTATAATAATTATGTATTCATTAGGTATTGTATGAAATACCCATACAAATGTATAATGAATACATAGATGTATAAATGTATGTATGTGTGTATTATTGAAATACAATAATGTATTAGTTACAATAATATCATTTCATTGTAGCACCATGACTCACCTAAATACTACTAAACAGTGTTGTCCAACGTGGTTGTCTATAAGAGATCGCAGACTGCGATAAGACCGCTCATTAAACTGCTTCTTAATATATTTCTAGATTGTACAATATTTTTTTGTGTAGATCATCATCATCATCAACAGCTACTAGTCCACAGCTGGACATAGGCCTCTCCTTAGAAATGAGGTTTTGGCCTACTATACCACGCTGGCCAGACGGGTTGGTATAGGGTTTTCGTCAAGTTTTCCTTCTCTTTGCAGTGCTGTTTTTCTGAGTAGTAAGTAGTAGCAGTAGTATAGTTTTTTTTGTGTACAATAAAGAGTTTTAATGAGATATCTATCTCATTAAAACTCCATTAAAATATTGGGTTACATTGACTACAACAGCTTTTTTATTTAATCTAAAATATTGACTAACAAAACATAAATAAAAACACTCATAAATTGACGATTTCATTGTTACAACATGCACGTAAAAGGCACATTTATAAAATAAACTTATACGAGAACAAGGTAAAACACTTAGCATAAGCCTCATTTTATTTCTAGCATCTAACAAAACAAAGCAGCCATTCAAAACAGAGAACAATGCAAAATATAGGAACAAAAAATTTCCCGTGAGGAGAAAATGGGTACACTTTACCTACTTTACTATGACG
This sequence comes from Arctia plantaginis, assembly GCA_902825455.1. Classification (NCBI taxonomy): domain Eukaryota; kingdom Metazoa; phylum Arthropoda; class Insecta; order Lepidoptera; family Erebidae; genus Arctia; species Arctia plantaginis. Next base: position 3,209,251 of record CADEBD010000300.1, read on the forward strand.
ATGATAGCCAAAGCCGTGTGTAGCTGCGATATCGCATTGTGCGCCAGGAGACACCATTCAAGTGGCTTTTTTAACATCAAAGGCGGTTTTTGCTTTGAGCTGTGAGCGTATCTGTTTCCCACAAAGACACTTCTGGTTTTACTATGCTATGATATAATACTGTTTATGATATATTGTCACTGGCTGAATTGGGTGTGAAAAAACAATATATTTAATAAATGGCAAAAATTCAAAAAATAATTGTTCAACAGTCCGTGATACACCAGTACCCAGGTAACATATTGGCTTGTCCATAATTATAGCAGTTAGGTTTATTTTTTGCATCATCTTTTATTTTTCATTTTTTACCCTCAATCCAAAACATTATGTGCTTTTAATTTTCTTATAATTGTAAGTAAAATGTAGATTCATACGAAAATGAGAAAGTAAGGTATCTAAGTAAAAATAAGCTATCTAAACGTCAATCACCGGCCGTGGTCAGAGTTAGCCTATGACCAGACCAGTATGTGTGTGCCAGAGCAACCTATTCGACAGATTAGGCAATTCCCGTTTACATATTAATAGGAATAAAGCAAATTTAAATTGGGTTAAGTAACTTAACCAAGATTAGTAGCGTTGTACTGAAAAAGGTTTTAGGCCTACGATAAGTACAAAACTAACACTGTTTATGTAAATAGCCCATTAATGTTGAAATGAACATGTTTTTTTAACTTTAAGGCAAATCTAATAAATTTTTGTTCTGTTTACAATCAAACCTTAGCAAAAAGTTTTGTTTTGATTTGTACTTGTATATATAGTACTGGGATACGCCAAAAATGTTTGCCTTTGATACGCAGACTTCATTTGTTAATAGAGTTTTGGGGATAGTGCAAAATTCAGCCTTTCTGCGAGTTCTATTTCATAGGATAGAATCCTTTGAAATGCTTTACTCGAATGTATTACGTTTTTATATTAAATGTCAAAATCATTTTCCAAACTCTTCAAGCTTATAACTAAAAAAAAAAACAATCGTGTTTTATACAGTCGAGTCTCATCAAAACATCATTAATTTTTATTCATCTATATACAAACCAATCTTGCCAATGTCGCGACACTCCAAACCGAGAAGCGAACCTGTAATATTTCAATTACAAATTCAAGTTCCATCCGTTCCAATTAACTTTCATATTGATCTGGGAATACCGTTGCCCGATCACTTTCATCGTTGCTACCAATTTAATAAAAATGTCAAGCGGACCTGCCATTACGATTTGTATAACCAATTTTGTACCTGTGAAATCGTTTACAATAGAAAAAATGGGACGCTTGTTATGAACACCTTTCAGCCTACGTTTTTTCCGGGTACAATGGTCAGGATGATCACCTATACAATTCTCACTTAATACAGCTATAATATATTGAAAATACGCTCTTATTACTTTAGCTTACTGAAGGATAATAATTGAGTATTCAATTTAAGAATGAGATCAATATTTATGTTAGGATTTCTTTATGTGCCTACTTACATTATTGGATATTTTCTTGTACTATAATATTATTATTCTACAATATCTATAGATATACATATCAACGATTAAACCAAAGCAAACCAATCAAGTCTATACTGTGAAAGTACTGTTCTCCTTTAAGGTTCTGGGTGGTGCAGCTCTAAAACTTTTTATTCTAGTTTTCACTTGCATTGTTGCTATATCATAACATATATGCTTCTTCATCAACAGCCTTAAATAGTCCACTGCTGGACATAGGTCTCTCCTTAGAAAGGAGTTTTTGGCTTACTACTTACCACGCTGACGCCATATGGTATAGGGCTCTCAGCCTCTCTTCATAAAAATAATTTGATTGATTTAAATTAGATTCCCAATGATCCTAATTCAAGTTTTAATAGTCAGTATTAAGAAATAACGTAAAAATCATATTATCAAGAAACACCAAGAAAATACAACACTTAGCCGGCGATAAATCGGTCGATTTTGAGACTTTGATCATTATTTGTCAATATAGCAATGCCTTGAGCTTTAGACGCGAAGAGTCAAGATTATGTTGTGTGAATGGAAAACACTAATTACCATAACTGACGACGCCACCTGAACAAAATTTATTAGTTTCAGGGTAAAAACCACTATCAAAGCACTTCTTGCAAGTATTCAAAATTACAATAGTGCGTTCCAAATGACAACATTTGGTGTAAATATAAATGTTTTTTGATATGTGCTACACATTATACACATCCATTGCAATAGAAACCTACATTTTTTTTTTTATTGAGGCTCATAAATGAAGATTTCTTTAAATATTTGCTCATGTTTGTTACAGATTCTACGACAAATTCACCTGCATTGTTGCCATCAGTTGATAGTGATTACAAATTTCTTCAAATTTATTTCCTGGGTAATTGTGAAGCTAAAGTACACCAACGCTGTGCTATCAATCGTTCAGGTAGGTTCTGCAACGACTCTTACATGAGCATAATCAGATATTCAGATATGATATTTTTCACAAGGAGCTGTACGTTGCGTGCTCGAGAGTCGGCAATCCATCGGCGCTATTTGTTTTCTCTCCAGAAAGAAAAACGAAAAATATTGTACATTACACAAGACATTACAATAGGTTAAGGTCGAATTATTTTTTATTATAATTGTATTTCTATACATGGTCGAATTGTAAACGGAAGATTTTGTCTCATTTTTTTGTCATTTAACAACAATAACCAACAACATTTTCGGTACTTTCATCACTTACGATAATCTAATGTCTATGGAATTACTGATAGTCCAATTTATGTGTATATTTCGGAAGTGTCACATTTCTTTAGACCGAGACTGTATGCCGCCTGTGTGATGCCAGGGCGGCCAATAAACAGTAAAATAAGTATTTCAGGAATTTCGAAAATATTCACGAAAACGAAAATATGGCAGGACAAAGTTCGCCGGGTCAGCTAGCAATATTAAGCTACAATAAGTTGGTCGACTTTTCCTAAATTGGCTTATTCACTACTAAGCCACATGCATTTAATCAGATACTTTCTAAACATTGTTTCGAACTAGTTCAATAACTGTTTAAATTGTACTTCATAGCGTTTCATTATGTGTGATGTACTATTTCAATTATTGTTGTCAATTTCTTTAACATAATGCAAACAAGCATTAAGCTATATTATTTGTTCATAAGTTTTTAATACTGTTTGTTTTCCAAATGAAACAAAATGTTTCGGATATCTGACACACAACGCCATCTATTTTCAAGCTCAGGAGAGTTTGCGCTATGACAGCTAGATTGGGTGATAGAATACCTACTTATATACTTTTTTACAAATGTCAATAAGTACTGAAACATTTTTACTTTATTTTATTAAATTATCATTTATTTTTATCATGATTATATAGAAGTATAAAAGCTTTATAGCAAAAAAAAACTCTATTAAATTATAAGAGGTATGCTAAGAAGCTAAGTGAAAGTGAAATATCCACTTTTTTTAAAACAGCCAATTTATAAATGCAACAGCTTCTAGCGGTTCCAGATTTAGGACAATTTTTATTTAATAGAAAAAGTTAAAAAAATATAACAACATGTTTATTTATTTAGTCACACAATTTATAAGTCAAGAAAAGCTGGACCGGTATTTATGGTGTTTGTTTTTTTTTGGATTTGTCTCCTCGAATAGCAGACTAACTATTGAAATATTTTAAAAATTCAACAAAAAAAAAGTAACTATTAACATTTAAATTAAAAAAAGGCTGTATATATCAAATAAATTCGCGACATTGGCAGCTTTCTCTGTAAAATATCTTTGATTTGCCGTTTCATTACAAACTTATGTGCAACAATGTCAGTGTGCTGGACACAATTTGCTAAAAGTGTAATTTGCGGCGACGTAGCACACAGGCATCAATTCAACGTTAGAGTTACGTTGTTATGTTGGACCATGGACTGCACTGTACACAGATATACAATAGAAACTTTGACAACTGGAATTGGCTTTTAGGAATAAACTATTTTCATACACAGGCGAGATTGTAAAACTAAATTGTTGTAGTTACTTATTAGTAGTCTCTGGCAAATAATAATATTAAAAAAATAATCAACACATACATTTCTAGATTATAGCTGAAGCTCTAGTGATAAGGCTCCTTGACAGGCCACCTTGTGATTTTGCTGGTTGAACGCCGACATAACACTTTGCCGTTAACCTCCAGGAGGAGATCACAAGAGGTCATTAAAGAAAATATTCATCATAAAACATCAAAAGGGACATTTAAAATTACACTTACGTAATCATAACTTAGAAAGAAGTAAATACATTTCTGTTAAATAAACTCGCGCTTGGTATCAATTAGCAGATGAAAATACCATGTAAACAGTGCCGTATTTTATAGTGTTGACAACTTTCCAGCCAATAAGCGCTGGAAAACAGCAGCTCTGTTTTCTTTATGAAAAAGGTATAGTAATTGCTTTGTAATCTTTATTTATAAATAAAGCAAAGAGAAAACAATTAAGAACCAATTTCCTTTGTTTATCAACAGATTTTCTTTGTTTTTCTTGTTTTGTAGCTATTAGCAAGGGCAAGTAATTTCCATAATAAAATTGAATAGGATACGTTTCCTGCAAATAATTATAACAAAACAGTGCAGCACTTTTCCATCCACTTTTCATCGATTGATTTTCTTTTTTCTCATTTCTATTAGTAAACTGTTTCCAATTTTCATATTATTTTTATTGATAACCCTTAAGGAACCTTGCTCTCACTATTAAAATAAAAATGTCACTAACAAATTTCAGAGAAATGTAATGTATCGTGTACACTGTACAGGTGTGTACGTTTTATTGTAAGTACCAACTATTGTTATGTTCAATACAATGTAATATAAACTACTAATGAGTACCGTGGTATGTAATTATGTTTTGAATTGACGTTTTGTTAGTATATCCATGGCATTAGCAATGGGAACTGTTGACTGAATTGCGAATGTTTAAATACCTAAATGATTAACTAATTATTTTGTTTTTTTTCTTGGCGGTGGGTATTTATGTCTCAGAGTATATTCTGGTTGAGATGAAAGCAAAAAACTAGTAAATTTTCTTTTTGAGAATAATAACAATAATATTAATACAAACATACTGGGAAACAGGCATATAATAAACAACACAAATAATTGTTGTGATTCTATTTTAAATATGTATAATAATTATATTTTCGAACATCTTTTATTTTTTACTTTTTTTTTGTTTTTTTTAAATAAGACCCCTCCCGCATTAGGAATATATCCTGTGTAGCGGGGTACTTTACAAACATACATAAAACGGACACAAATCTTTATGACTAAGGACTGTATCAAGAGATAATATAAGAAAGAAAATAATGATTTATTCTTTCTAATATCATCTCTTGATATATGAGGGAGTTAACAGAGTGATTTGTGAGGGACAGTCAATTTAGTACCTTTCAGAACTTTTAAACTAATTAGTATTGACTACCGAATTTAAAACAGTGTTAAAGTTACAAATACATTTATATCTAAAACAGATCAAGATAAGTTGTTAAGTATAAGAACTTTTCGAAAATATACATATATTAATATGGAACATCCACACATTCTTTAGTTCTCCAACTGGCAGTCAAGAAAAATGAGGCGAAGCTTCTACAACAGGAGTCACTATTTCTAACACCGTTGCTTTTACCATAATGGATGTTTGTGGCCATTATGCCACGGTCGTGTTTCAACGTTAAAGTATACTGGCATTTTTTCAAATTAGTCTTCATACCATACTAGATAAGCAGGTAATTTATGAACACCTTAATTACATACGAATAAAGGCCACAAAATTATAGATTTATGAAGTGAACTAACAAGCTGGCAAATCGGACTAGTAGATTGATGATTCGTTTCGTTCCAATGTAACAGGCAAAACAAAGAGATACCTTAAAGTTTTATTCAGGTATTAATAAGGGGTGCGTGGTCCGGAACCTCCTTGTGGTGCACCCTGGGCAACGGAGACGGCAGCGCCTCTCTCCCTAGGTGGGAAAGGCGCTGCCGCCTGCGGCCAATTCCGGCCGAGGTGGGAACGGCCCGTCAAGGGCTGTTCGGAGGGCTGCTTTCCGCATGTCCCTCTGTTTGGCAGAGGGCATAGGGGAGAGCGGGCTGGGGGCGGACGGGTCCACTGCCGCTGGCTCTGTCCAGAGGTGGTGGACACTGGTCTGACGCAGACCACCGTCCGGCCATGTCGTAACCCTGACTGGCAACAGTCAGGAATGACGGCTCTTCGAGGGCTACGAGGAAGGCAACCTCTATAAAAAACCCTGGGGCGGACGGACCCGGTCTGGTGCAGACCCCGTCCGGCCCAGCCGTAATCCTGAATGGACAGGACCGGTGGATCTTCGGATCCGCGAGGACGTAAACCTCTATAAAAAATGCTCTAAGCCCACGTTCTGACGCCTGGCAAGGGGCTGAGTCGCTGGAGGGAGTCCAGTGCCGAAGGCGTCCCCGTCGAAGGACGTTAAACTCTACTAAATGACATGAGGCCAAGGATTATTAAATCTACCCAGGAGGGTCCCGGACACACAGTGTCTGGGGAATCCCTCCCGGAGCCAAACGGCTCCGGCAGCTCCCACTCGTATTCTGGGGGGAGCACCAAATGTCGAACCTGCCCGTCGCCGAGCAGTAAATCCGGCGACGTTATCGCGGAGGACGCGAAAAACCTGGAGGTAGTGTCGAACACCGACACTGCCTCGGAGAGGAGCGGAGCGAGTACCCCGATGGTCTCAGCTGCAGAGCAGCACCAGAAGGGTACTCCAAAGCGCAAAAGGCGCTCGCTTCGCCTGGGCCTGAAGAGGCAATTGGAGTCGGCCTCGAGCGATGAGGCCTCGGCTCCCAAAGTCGGCACAAGCCGCAGAGGCGCTCGCGGCGGAGGCCGACTCCCCAAGGCCATGGTGGCCCGAAAGAAGGTGGCGGTCCAGTCCGCGGCTCTGGGAGGAGCCGAAGATGGGGGTCTTGGACGGAGACAACAGGAGGGGGTCGCGTCCGAGATGTCGACCACTGATGTGGGGAGCGGGGGTGGGGGTGCTGGCCTCGTTGAGCTACGAGGCAAAACCGGCAACCCCGTCGACCGGATCGAGGAGGCAATCGGCGCGGCCGATTCCCTGCTTCAGACGTCCGGTGTGGCCGGGGGCCCCCAACAGGAGGCCCTGGTAGCGGTCGTGCGCTCCATAATCGAGGCGGGCAGACTCCTTGTGGCCGAGAGCAGGGCCCACGCTAGGGAGAGAGCCCGCCTCGAGGCGGATCTCGCCAAGGCTCGTGCCCACGCTGGTGCCACACCAGCGCCTTCGGCACCGTTGGCGCTGTCCGCCCCGGAGCCGGAGCCGGAGCCGGGCTTAGTCCGACTCATGGCGGAGATGGAGGAGCGGATTATGAGGCGCATCTCCGCAATAGAGAGCGCCCGTTGTCGCCCACCTCTGGCTCCGCCAAAGGCGACACATGCGGCCGCTGCCAAGGCGGGCCTAACACCCTAGCCAGCAGGTAGGGTGGCTGGGCCGTCATCAGCGCCCCCGCCCCAGAAGGCCGGAAAGGGCAAAGGGAGGGGGAAGGCGGCCCCAACTCAAGCCCCAGTCTCGGCCCCGGCTGACACAGCACAGCGCCCGTTGGAGCGGGGCTGGACGGTGGCCGGGGACAGCAAAAAGAGGCGGAAGGCCGCCAAAAAAGCGGCCAAGAAGGCGAGGAGGGACGCCGCCGCCGCCGCGAAGGGAGCGCCGAGGAAGCTCCGCGCCCCTCGCTCCTCGGCCGTCGTAATCACTTTGACGGCGGAGGCAGCGGAGAGGGGCGTGGGGTACGCCGAGGTCTTGACGAAAGTCAAGGCCAACGTGGACCTCAAAGCCCTCGAGATTCCGGGCGTCCGGTGTAAAAACACACGGACGGGAGCCCGGCTCCTCGAGGTAGCCGGCGCTACCAGTGGCCCCAAAGCCGATGCCCTAGCGGCTAAGCTGAGGGAGTCACTGGATGCAGCTGACGTCCGAGTGTCCAGGCCCACTAAATGCGCCGAAATCCGCATCACGGGCCTGGACGACTCTGTCACGGCGGACGAGCTCAGACTCGCCGTGGCGGAGACGGGAAGCTGCCCTCTGGACAGCGTGAAGGCCGGAGCAATACGCTTCGGCCCCGGTGGACAGGGGGCAGCGGTTGTCAGCTGCCCCATCGCGGCGGCCCAGAAGGTCGCCGATGGACGGAGCCTCCTGGTCGGAGGTTTCCTGAGGGCGCAGGCACGACTCCTGCAGGCCCGACCGGCAAGGTGCTTCAGGTGCCTGTCGGTGGGTCACGTAGGGGTGCACTGCACGGCGGAGGCCACCGTAGGTGACCGATGCTTCCGCTGTGGCCAGCCCGGTCACAAGGCGGGTGGCTGCAACGCTCCGCTGCGTTGCTTTAGGTGCGCAGCGGAGGGCAAGCCTGCCGACCACCGGGTTGGTGGTAAGGCCTGTGCCCTATCGCGACCGAAGCCGGGAGGCCGACCTTCCCCCTCCGAGCCGCTGAACCAGACGGAGAGTGCCGCTGGACAGCCGCAAAGTTCGCTGCGGGATGCGGGGATGGAAGTCCAGTGATGGATCCACATCTCCGCATCCTCCAGGTGAACGTAGGCCACGGTGCCGATGCTCAGGATCTTCTGCTCCAGAGCATGGCACAGTGGTCCATCAACATCGCCGCTATCGCCGAGCCATATGTCCATCGGTTTCTCGGGCCTGCCTGGGAGACCGACTTGGACGGCACGGCGGCCCTGGTGCACGGTACCGCAGCCGGCACTCCACCTCTTGCAGTAGTTGCAAGGGGACGGGGCTGTGTAGCGGCGATAGTTGGAGATATAGCGGTCGTGGCCGCTTATTTCACGCCGAACCGAAACCTAACTGAGTTCGAGCAATGGCTCGCTCAGCTGGCCGTCGTCGTCGATGCCTGTCGCCCCCACCCGGTTCTTGTGCTGGGGGACTTCAACGCCTGGTCGCAGGCTTGGGGTTCCCTGCGCACGAACCCGAGGGGCAGGGCATTGGAGAACTGGGCTGAAAGATTCGGCCTAGTTCTCCTAAACCGGGGGGCCGTGGCCACGTTCGTGACGGCGAGGGGTAGTTCGATCGTGGACATCTCGTTCGCATGCCCCTCGCTAGCGCGTCGTGTCCAAGGCTGGCGCGTCGTTGTCGGGGAGGAGACAGGTTCGGATCACCGATATATTCGGTTTGACGTCTCCGCCCCTGCAGATGGCGCGCCGGTCAGACCGGCACCACCTGAACCACGTTGGGCGCTCAAGCGCTTAGATCGCGACCTCCTCCTGGAAGCCGCCATCGTACAGGCCTGGGCTCCTGCGCCGGACAGGCCTGTCGACGTCGATGATGAGGCACAGTGGTTCCGGGAGGCCATGACCCGCGTCTGCGATGCGGCGATGCCTAGGGCTCAGCCCAATACTGCGAGGCGCCAGGTCTACTGGTGGTCGCCGGAGATCGCACGGCTGCGTCAAGCCTGCGTGACCGCGCGCCGCCAGTGGTCCAGGTTCCGCAGGAGGCGTCGCCGCCCCGAAGATGCGGCAGCGAGAGAGGCGGAGCTGTTAGCGGGTTACAGGGTTGCCAAGAGGACCCTTCAGGCAGCGATAAAGCGGGCCAAGAGCGAGGCCCGCCGCGAGATGCTGGAGACACTGGAGCGGGATCCGTGGGGACGCCCCTACCGTATGGTTAGGGGCAAGATGCGCCCATGGGCCCCGCCGCTCACACGGTGTCTTCAGCCAGAGCTGCTTGAGAGGGTCGTTGGCTCCCTGTTCCCAACGCGAGTGGTGGAGCATACTCCGCCACAGATGGCTCCGCCTCCGGCGCTTGAGGCGCCTAACGTGGATGACGACGACGTGCCTGAGGTCACTGGGGTGGAACTAAGGGTGGCGGTGTTACGGCTTAAAGCCAAAAACACCGCCCCGGGACCCGATGGCATTCCTGGCCGAGCGTGGGTCCTGGCCTTAGTCGACGAGGCTCTCGAGCCCCGACTGCGAGGGTTCTTCAGCGCATGCCTCGAGCGGGGCCAGTTTCCGAAATTGTGGAGGACGGGGAAACTGGTCCTCATCCGAAAGGAGGGGCGCCCGGCGGACTCACCGTCCGCCTACCGGCCCATAGTGTTGCTTGACGAGGTGTGCAAGCTCTTTGAAAGAGTGATTGCAAGGCGCCTCGTCAAGCATCTCGTGATGGTTGGGCCGGATCTGGCGGACAACCAGTACGGTTTCCGTCAGGGGCGCTCCACCGTGGATGCGATCATGCGCGTGAAGGCTCTGGCGGAGGAAGCAGTCTCCCGGGGCGAAGTGGTGTTGGCGGTGTCCTTGGACATCGCCAACGCGTTCAACACTATGCCCTGGAGCTGCATCAGGGAGGCGCTCGTGTATCACGAAGTGCCTCTCTACCTCCGCCGCATAGTCGGGGCATATTTGTCGGAGAGAGCCGTCGTCTACCCCAGTAGGACCGGTCTCGGTAGGCGTGAAATGTCGTGCGGTGTTCCGCAGGGGTCGGTGTTAGGGCCACTCTTGTGGAACATCGGCTACGACTGGGTGCTTCGTGGTACCTTCTTGGATGGTGTCGCCGTCGTGTGCTACGCGGACGACACACTCGTGACGGCGCGCGGCAAGACGCACCACGAGGCAACCCTGAGGGCCACGGCCGGGGTTGCCCAAGTCGTTGAGCGTATCCGGCGGCTGGGTCTCGAGGTGGCTCTGCACAAGTCCGAGGCCCTGTTCTTCCACGGGCTTCGGAGGAAGCCGCCTGAGGGATCTAGCCTCACGGTAGGAGGCACTCGCATCGGCATCGAGCCCTCGATCAGGTATCTGGGGCTCGTACTCGATGGCCGATGGGACTTCGGATATCATTTCCGAGGTCTGGTCCCCAAGTTGGTTGGGGCAGCGCGTGCGTTGGCGCGGCTGCTGCCCAACATGAAGGGACCCGATGACTCCTGCCGGAGACTCTACTCGGGGGTTGTGCGGTCCATGGCCCTTTACGGGTGCCCAGTATGGGCGGGGGCCCTGAAGGCCAGCAACGTCGCGATACTGCGGCGACCGCAGCGAATGCTGGCCATCAGGATCATAAGGGGGTACCGCACGATCTCCTTCGAGGCGGCGAGTCTCCTGGCCGGAACTCCACCGTGGGACCTGGAGGCGAGAGCCCTTGCAGCACTGTATCAGTGGCGCAAGGAGGCGCAGGAGTTGGGTCGATACCCCGAGATTCGAGAAATCGATGACCGGAAATCCCAACTCCGCCAGGTCATCATAGGGGAGTGGAGGGAACGACTCGGGCAACCGAGCGCCGGGCACGCCGTCATTGCGGCGGTAAGACCCGTTATGGAGGATTGGCTCGAGAGGCGTCACGGGACCCTCTCATACCGATTGACGCAGGTGATCACTGGGAAGGGATGTTTCGGAGATCACCTATGTCTGATCCGCAAGGAGCCAACGCCTGAGTGCCACCACTGCGATGGCCAGACCGTGGACACGGCTCTCCACACGCTGGCAGAGTGCCCGGCGTGGGTTGAGCAGAGGCGAGACCTCGTGGCGGCCATCGGAGTGGGAGTTCTCTCGCTCGATAGCCTGATTGCGGCTATCGTGCGGAGCGAGAGTGCGTGGAACTCTGCCGTCTCCTTCTGCGAGCAAGTTATGCTCGCGAAGGAGACGGCGGAGCGGGACCGGGAGAGGTTTAGAACTCTCCCGGCCCGCCAGGCCCGGGCACGGGCCAGGCAGCGCAGGCGACTCAGGCGCCGGAGGTCGCAGAACGACCTCCGTCCTCCATAAGCGCAGGCCTGGGGGTGACAGGTGAGGCCATCTGTCACCCTAGCAGAAGCAGGCCGGGGTGGCGGCGAGCGCGTTGCGAAGCGCGCTCGCTTCCAGGGAGCACAGGGAACATGGGGTTCCCACACGGGGCGGGGGTCGTCTACTCGTCTGTAGATGACCCGAGGTATGTCGGGGCACCAGGGCCTTCCTTTCTAGGGTATACCTGGTTCCCCGGCAATTAGTACCCGGCGAAGGCGTGCGGTTTTAGTCGGTTCGAGTCCGACATGCCACCGACAGGTGGTATCCGAGGGGATTTCCGCACGGAAAAAAAAAAAAAAAAAAAAAAAGGTACATTAATAATGCAGTTTTCAATAGGTTTAGGAAACAAGACTGTTTTGCTTAATATTATTAATAAATAGCGATTTGATTATTGGTCAACCTGTTTATATATTTTTAGAGTTTTTTGTTTGTATAGTAAACATAGTAAACTAAACAAGTCATAAACATACTCAGTTACAGTTATAGCCTTAAATAGTCGAAGTCAGGCGATGATTACTTTTATTCGATTTACGAATTCATATTTTGCCAACTTCGAAAGAGGAAAAGCTTAACCGACATCAATTTTTTAACATTTTCAATGCGTATTTTACGTAACATCTCGTCTATGCTAAACAGATTTTAATGAGTTTCTCCATCCCGAGGAAGGGTGGGGGAAGAGCATATTTTTGCCTGTGTTGTGTTAAAATAAAGCGCTTTATAGATTATAACAAGCCCCAGTTACGAAATAACGGTCCTTGTCAATATGATCGCTGGCTAACAGTAAAAAAGAAGCTTAAAATGTTTTAGAGTTTATTTTTAAATTCACCCTTAAACCTTTTAACAGTCGTCAATTTTAACAACTCTCGTTTTGTTTTAACGAGTAACCGTTGTCCGTTAATAGCTTGTTACTCAACTTTGACAAAATGTTGCTTAAATGGAACGTTTTATAGGCTCAACAATGGCATCAGGTGGCGACTAACGACAATCTTTTTGTGTGAAAAAAAAATAGATAACGTGTGTGTAAAGCATTAATATCGAGCTTAATTTAGTTAAATATTCATAATGTAGTACAACTTACGTAATAATTTGACAGGCCCGTTGGTCTAGTGGTTAGTGACCCTGACTGCTAAGCCGGAGGGTCGTGGGTTCGATTCCCACCCAGGACAAATATTGTGTGATGAGTGTGGTTGTTTTGGGTATGGGTGTAATTAATATGTAATGTGTATGTATTTAAAAATATATAAGAATGTTTATCAGCAGTGTGGTTACCATTGCTATGGTAACCACACAGGCTCTGCCTAGTTTGGGATCAGACGGCCGTGTGTGAGATCTGTAGGGTGAGAAAACTTCGACCTTTTTGCTAATAAAAGTACGTATCACACGTATAAAACTTTATATATGTACATGTGTCCTATATTTTTTTCTCTTTTACTGTTAAATAATTATGTTATTTGACTGCATGGATGGCTTAGTTTAAGCGGTACTGCGCTAAGTGTTGTAGGTTTGATCCCCACATAGGACATAACTATGTGTGTGAGTCGGGGTGTTCTGTGGTCATTTAATTGGTCATTTCTTAATTTCTGCCCTTAAGAGTAGATAGAATATTTTCTTGAAATTAGAATAATACTTAACGAGACATTTCGTTTCAAAAAATAAAAGAATATTACATAGGTTCGTAAATGACAGAGAACTAAGGACCACCTCCTTTTTTTTTTAAAGTGTGTGTCAAAATGCCATGTGTATGCCAGGACTTTGCGTTATGTAAGTATCTTTATTTCTTTTACACGCTTTGTAGCCTAAATGATCTGAGGGGTTTTGACGTTTGGGATGTCGTTAAATTCGTATTAATGTGAGATTGACACCGAGTATGTGAGAATTATAAAAAAGTCAAATGGAAGATTTTTGGCGTGAAATTCTAATGTTTTCAATAATGTTTTTTTTTTAATTATAGAGAGGGGTAGTAAAATAAATGTCTTACAAAAATATATGCAACTTACATATTTATGTATATATATTTGAAACGAGAGTTGCTAAATATATACTTAAGTTTAAGAATAAGATTTTCACGCAGTCGCGATTTTTGTTTTTTTCCAAAAATTAAGTTGTGTATTATATAATTATTTTACTTTCTCGTTATTAAACTATCGTAATGTAGTCATAAATGTGAAAGTGACAAAGGATTTATATTTAATAAAATCGCATCATTTTTAACGCAAAATTAACTTATTAAAGAGATGTAAAATAAATTGTAGCTTAACATTTAAAAGTTTGAAAAGATATAATTTAGACAGGTATTGTTTAAGTTTTAGGTTCCGTGTAAGACGTTCTAGGATCTGAGAACTATCTTGATGTAAAATTGGAACTCCTTAAAAATTCTGAACTTGGTATGTTAATTTTTTGGGAGTGAAATATAAGAAAGTACTAATTTTATATAAGGGCGGGGGCAGATTTCGACTAAAATAAAAAAACATCATCATCACTGCTGGACATAGGCTTCTTCAATCGCACGCCACTTAGGTCGACCCTCGGCTTCTGTCATCCAGCTCCTGCCAACCATCTTGCGCAAAATGAAGAAAAATAATAATGATTTAAAAAAAAGTCAACATTTTTAACCGACTTCAAAAATAAAGGTTCACAATTCGTCGGAATCTTTTTTTTACATGTTTGTTCACCGAAGGCGCCTAAACCGATTTGTCAAATTCTTATATTGTTTTAAAGGGTAAACTTTCCAGGTCCCATTGAAATTTTATTAAAATCAGCAGAACGGTTTTTGAAAAATCAAAAAATTGTATACATCGATGACATTTTTGTTTATTTACATAACCTTGCCGTCTCATTGGAGCAGTGCATTTAGTTGGTCCATTCATATTATATATAAACAAAATACATCTACTTTCCACTAAAAAATAAATGAAAAATATTAAAAAAAAATAGTTTTACAAAACTCGCTTTTTATAGAAAACCAAACTAAAACATAGAAAATAAATTTTGAAAAAAAAAATGTTTGGTTTTTAGCGTGTTTTTTAGTTTCTTAAAACTGTTTTTTTTTAAATTAGTGCATTGTCATCGGGCCTCGATATATCTACAAAGTTTGAACGAATTCTGACCGTTTAAAGTTAGTCAAAATCACGCCCAAAGGAGTCGGTACAAACAATAATACAAACATACAAGTGAAGCTAATATAAAGCGTGTAATAAAAAAGGCGGAGGTTCTCTCCCGGTGTCTACCTTTCGTCAGAAATGAGATTTTTCAATCGGTGCATTTTACTAATGCTCATCCATCGTACGGTTTACTGAACATTTAAGAGGGTTCTGAATTAGATAGAGCTATTCCTTCTAAAGTTTTGACTCTGCTGAGAGTACTACGCTACGTATACTTGTCGCTTGGCAAAGTTCTTTTTCTTCTAAGTCTGACAGCTCTATCACGGGTTGTACTCTGTAGTTTATGCACGTTGTTTTTTTGATAAAGAAATTAACTATAATAATAGTCCACTACTGAACATAGGCTTCTCCGTAGAAAGGAGGTTTTGGCGTACTATAACACGCTGGCCAGACCGGTTGTCATATAGGGTTTGTGTCAAGTTTTGTTTCACTGCAGTGCTGTTGTTTGCTCCTTTAGTCGACTCTTATGACACCCACGGGTGTGGGTAATTAGTTGTGGTGACACTCCGTAATGTTAATCCGTCACCAAACAGACGTTTTCTTATTTGGAAAATATTTTTGTGGAATAATGTATCTCTGGTAACCATTACTGCGTAAGACTACAGTGTCACTTGAATTTAAGTTTACTGACGTGGACTAGATTTTGTAAAGAAGTCTATTAGAAGTTGCGAGTGACAGAAAATATATTAAATACATGAAGGTCTTTCTATTTCAGTATCTTTATAAGATATTTTGTGTCGTAAACATCCCTTACACAGATTTTCACTTGACATTAATATTACTCAGAGGCTTAAATATTTCGTGTATAGCGAAGCATAAAAGGTACTTATTTATTAGTACATAAAAAAGGATAACAAAAATACAGTTATATTTTGCTGTTTTATTTAAAGCGTTTAAATACATAAATAGATGTATAAGCAATTTGGTTAATTTCAATCGGGCCAATACCACAGCCAGTTCCAATAACAGAAAAAAATGCGTTTTATACACGAGTATAATTTAACCCTTATTTTGAACTTTCCTTTTTATCTCATATCCAGTCTTATAAAATTGAACTAGATCCAAACTTTGTCTCTAATGTCTCTAATGTCGACGCCACATTTAGCTAGGCCCCATCTCAGGGAAAGCCAGTAGCTTCTCCCTGCCTATCCAGATGTTGGGGCCCGATCACACTTTCAGTGCTGCTCAGGTTCAGGCTCAGGCTGCCATCCTATCCCCTACCGCAGCAATAAATCTGCCACCAGAGGTCCCCACTCTCTGGCGGCCCGCGGTCCCGTCGGCTGCTCATTCCGGCGCCGACGCCTTCTTCGCTCGGGATCGGCCCTCTTCCGATCCCGTTCAGCGTTCTCTTTCTGGAGCATTACAACTTCACAGAAAGAAACCACTGCGCCCCAGCCCTCCTCACCCGCTAGCATGGCAGTAATGATTTCTGGCGGGGATAAGTCTCGTCCGATTTGATCGACCAGGACTTCGCGTTCAGACGCCCACTCGGAGCAGTCTTCCAGCGTGTGCTGGGTGGAGTCCCAGTCGGCCGCGCAGTGCTGGCATTGTGCCGTCTCCTCGCTTCCAATCCGATTCAGGTACTCACCGAAGCAGCTACGCCCAGTGAGCACCTGCATCAGTCGGTAGGTGACGCGACCTCCCTCCCTACCTACCCAAGCTTCGAGGTTAGGCAAAACGGCATATCATATTATGCATAGAAAATAACTAAACTCTGAAACAAATATTTGCAGATCATACAAACATTTGGTCCGACCCGGGCATCGAACCCGAGACGTCAGCACAGCAGTCGTATACGCCACCACTGCACCACCGAGGCAATCGATTAAAAAACAACTGATTATCATTCCGAACCCATACATACAGATTATTATTTCATTGCCTTCATAGTACCCACGCGAAAGTTTACAATAATAGATAACAAGAACCAACAATTAACAGGAAATTTAATAGCGTAATTGTCTTTAATTATATCCTACTACTACTAATGTAGGTGCATATATCATGTCCATTAAACTACCTTTGAATACAGCTGATCGGTCATTAACCGCCCATCGCGTGCTAAAGTACCGCGCTTCACATCGCATGCTGTTTTAACATGTTAAAAATTTGCCTTCACTTTATTTTTAAATAAAGCCAACGTCCAAGCCAAACTTGATTACGTTAAGTTTTAAATGTTTGTGTACTCTTAAGTCTGATAGATACGAAATTATACATGATTTTCCTAAAACGTTGAACTGAACTGTTTATTACCTCATCGAGACTTACGATAGCCAACTCCTCAGAAAGTTACAACATATATACCATGATTGGACCAGCAGGTTACCTTTTAGATCAGTGTCAATGAGCAGATGCTGTTTTTTTAAGTTTTGTTATGTGTCGGGGGTTTTTTGATGATGTTAATATTTATGGTATAGAGGTAAATGAACAAGCTAAATCTGATGAAATGACTGCTTCACAGTACATGGCCGGCCTATGACCTAGAATTACTAACCAAACGTAATTTTATTCACACGGTATCTTAAAATCGTTTTTTCGTGAAGTAGTGATATTAGTCCGGCCGGCCGCAACACGACTTTCCGTTTAAATTCAATCGGAGTTCCATCAAAAGTGCCCCGAAACCCTGATACGCCTTTTAAAGAAGTCAGAAATGCAAGAGTCATCCTAAATATATTATTTGAAATTTTATTTATTTATTGAGACTCGCCTAAGATTATACATATTAAGCGAAGTACATTGCCTGGTCGTCGATGGTCGTCCATAATTTATTACGTTTTAATTGTGTTGGTTTATTACATTGGGCAATATAAATTGAATTAATATTTTACAGAATAAAGTATCATGATGCGTGAAGCAATTTAAAAAAAAAACTTATCAATGGCCACAATAAAAAAATAACCCATATTTTTAAATAGTCATTTTTATCTCTCACATGCTAATAATTTGAGTAAAATAATAATTTGATTGAAACGGTACTTAAATCAGTAAATTAATGAAAACTGCTTACTAAAATCTATATTTAATACACAATAGGATAAAGATAGAGCTTACTGTAAATACTAACTGTATAAGTTCAATAAATAACAAACATTATTCATCGTATCCAAACAAAACACAATAGATCTCAATGCGATATTAATGCAAAATTGAAACCGGCTGTTTCGTCCTATGGATAGCCCAAGCTTTCAAAACACATCGCTTTCTGAATTCAAATGAGGAGATGAGATCGAACGCAGTCAATTTGATATCATTCGCGTTATTGTCGATAGGTTGGACTCCAGAGAATTCAATTACAATGAAAGGAATAGCTAGCAAATGTTGCACTATTTCAAACGATTTGCTTTTGAATAGCTCTTACTCACATTGTAAACTATTCATAACTGATATATAATTCCTGTATTATTCTCATATTGCGATCTAGAGATATCAAAGGTTATATTATGTGTAACGAGGAAGATGAGCGAATAGATAATGTAATTATACCACCTGACTGTTTAATGTATCAATGTTAATTGGGGTCTTTGAAGTTGAATTGATATCAGTTTACAGAAATTTATTTCTTATATGAACTTACAGTCCATTTATAATGAGATACAAATTTAAACGTTATAATAGAATTTAATTACCTTTAGAGTATTAAAAGTTATATGTCAAACTCAAACTCTCTTTATTTCATTAAATTTTTAAAATTATTTGATATCGTCTTTTATGTCGTCGTCTAGTATGTACAATAATGTACGAGTACATACATATTTCTTTAGTTTATTTTTAAAATGTGTTCACGTTACCGCATTCTTTTATATCGTCCGGCAAGCCGTTGAATACTCGTAGCTGTGTTCACTCAAACAATATGTTTTTTTTACCGTAATTAGTACGTGCGCTGATACGTTCAAGTTTATTCTTATTTAATAAGTACTTACCTAACTGAACTAGGCTTAAGGCACTTCGGCTTTACAAAGAATTGTTCTGGTAAGTATGGCATTGCTCATAGATATATATAGATATAGGTAGATAGAATAAGTAGATTATTAACTTATAAACGCTTTTACATTTGGTACCTTTCAAATTACGAATATTTACGAGTATAATTATTATACTCGCTTATCGCTATGTAAGACATAATTTGTAATTGTTTTTTAAATGAAACACGGTGTGTCAAGTATTTTAAAAATATATTAAGCCTATTAGGTATACTCAATAATATTAAAAATAGTGTGTCATTACGTTATCATTAACAAGAATTTAATATCGCTTAAGAAATATTCATTCATTCGTTTCGTATACTATTTCGATTATTCGTTTCATTGGCGTCTGTACAAGGTATTGCACTTAGAATATAATTTAAATTCAACGTTTAATTGCTTTTGTTATCTTAAGTTTGTGATTTTATCTTATTTGGGTCTGGTCCTTGAACTTTAATTGACTGTAAGTAGATTGCAAATGAGGAGTACATTCAAGACAACAAAATTGAGATAAAAAGAATATTCAGATCAACTAGAGAAGAGCTCTTTTCTGGTACATTGACCGTTTTACTTAAAGTTAAACTGAATTAAAATCATTAGAAAATATAGGACATCTATTTAGAGGTATATGGATAGGTAAGATTAATGTTTTTTTTGTCAATTTGCACCTTATTTTAATTTTCGAAGTTTACAATCAAACCTAATATATTGATAAATTTTACATTGAAGCTTTACCAATAAATACTTATTTTCTACATCATCGAGCACCGTCCAGAAATGTCTACAAGAACACGATATGATTGGTAAAGATAAAACTCATATGTGCAGGTGTGCAGACCGACAGCATGGACCGATCCTGCAGTATCAACAAATGGCGAGTTCATGCAATACTAGCTTTTGCCAGCGGCTCCACACGCGTAAATGTATGTAATCGCATTAAAAAGTAGCCTATGTCTTTTCTCAAGAATTTAAGTATCTCCATACCAAAAGTTCATCTAAATCGGTTCTCAAGTTATTGATTCCCCATACAACTTCCACCCCCTGTTTACCACCTTAAAGGATGATTTCTGGGATAAAAACTACGCTATGTCCTTTCCAGGAACTCTATAGCAAATTTCATCTAAAGCGGCGCAGCGGTTTAGGCGTGAAGAGGTAACAGACAGGCAGAGAGACCGTAAGATAGACAGTCAGACAGATATACTTTTGCATTTATAATATTAGTATGGATATTAGTTGTACAAGAATATATACAGTAATGACAATTAAGTTGGAGTCGGAATATCGGTTTTCGTTTTCATTCGTTTTTCGTTTTCGTTTTATTAAAACTATGGTAGTTTTTTTTTAGCTTCTTTACAATTATAAGTTTTAAATCAGACCTTGGTTCTATTTTATATTATTGGTCTGTTTTATATAAATGACAAAGTACTAATCGAATTGCTGGAGCTCAAAAGATGCAATAACACAAACTCTTACCAGATACCGAATACTTAATGGCTTATTAATAACAAAATAATGTACGATATTATAATGTATTTAGTATATTTTTCAGATATTATAAATCCAAATATTTTAATCGTACACCGTACAACCGGTTACCAGGTTACATACTAAAAGGTAAAGATCCCGAATTTTATATATATAATATAAGTTAACGAAGTTAGAAAGAAATAGGATAAATTTAAGTCCAAGACGGTATAAACCTCTATCTTTATTTCGCTTTGAACATATAAATCTTGTCAATCGGTCCGTTGCACTGATTACTCTAAGATCCTACTTAGTAGATGCAGGACAGATAACTGGTTGGGACGCCGAGAATTCTCTAGTGTGGTCAGCGGTTTGATTTTAAAGAGCTTATAAGATTGCTTTGTACGTTATACTTCAAGTTTTATAAGTACAAACTGATAATATGTCATAAGCTTTTTCTACAACGAAATAAAAAATGTTTTTGTGTTGTACGCTTAGATCTTTTAAACTAAGCTACCAATTTTAATGCGGTTTTCACCAATAGAGAGAGAGTGATTCCAGAGAAAGGTTTATATGTATAATACAATATGATATTAGAGAAATTTCAGAGATTTGTCGTAAAAAATATGTTTTTATGCGCTTACATTGCAAACGCTGGCTGTTCCTTACGTATCTCGTAAGGATTAGCCAGCGTTGACCAAAATAATGTACAACAGAATTTTACATCTTAAAAAGATCTACAAAAAGCACGTGATGGTATATGTCTATCTCCTGAGGAAAACCTACAGGAAACATTTTATATCTTTTAAATATTACAAAAAAAATGTAGGTTACTTACAAAGCTATTTTAAACATTATATTATTATTTCTTATCCAATTAAATATTTTAGATACGTCAAGCATTTAATGTAGATTATAATTGATCATTGCAGCTTATCATTAAAATTAATATTTTAGAAGATATTAGAGGTTTAAAAAGCGGAGGTCAACGACCGTCGAGCCGTCCCGGGTGGCAGCTGCCGGCTGGATCGGAGCGAGCCTATAAATAATGCATATAAAGATATAGTATAGTCCTATCATAATAATAGTATAATTAATTACTCCATACTGATACCACATTAGTAGTATCTACATTGCACCCGTGCGAAGCCAGGATTGATCGCTAGTATTTTACTTGTCCTTCTGGGTGTACTTTATCTATAATATCAGCAGTTTGATTACCACCAATTTAGGCATGTCATAAACTAAAAAGAAAGTTAAAATATTTTAGCTCATTAAACAAATTATGTATAGATAATACAGATATAAAGTAATATTAAATCTGACTACTGAGAAAATTATCTAGAGTTGCCTCCCAATGATTTTTTAGTCATTCATGATTATTTTTTTATTGCATCTTGTAAATATTTTTCATATGCACTTACTTGTGTGGAATACTTTTATTTTAGTTGATTATATCTATTTTGAACATCTAATTACCAACATCTTCAAACGAAGATTTGTCGTAATATATTTATAGGTATACTTTTTTCATCAGCAGGTTAATAATCGTGTTGGTTCTTAATTTAAAATTAAAAGTGTTAACTGACACAAGAATTTTGACCTTTAAACTGTCAGCTTTTATTCAGTCACTTTAATTACATTTTTATCGATTTCCAGCCTTAGACAGCATAATCACTCTCACCAGAATTTATCACCTCACAGAGGAAAACCATAAAAAGGTTTTATCTGACTACGTGACAAAGGAGGCTTAATATATTACAGCCAATATACCTTGAATGCTCTAAATGTATACTTACATTTTGTATCAAAATATTTGCGCAACGAGTACCCGATTACACAGACGGTAAACTCTGCGAGCAAGGCCTGATCCCGTACACTACATTTAGCTTGATACTCTTGAAGTAGTTCCTTCAGAGGGATTATGTTCTAAGGAAAATACAGATCTTTTTTGTCTATCGTGTTCCCTCTAACCTTATGCAGTGAATTGTCAAATCATTTCAGTTTGTTTTTGCATTCTACTAATAATTTTCGAGAGAATTTTTCTAGCGAGATTTTTAATAAAACCTATGTT
Organism: Arctia plantaginis; assembly: GCA_902825455.1. Lineage (NCBI taxonomy): Eukaryota > Metazoa > Arthropoda > Insecta > Lepidoptera > Erebidae > Arctia > Arctia plantaginis. The sequence continues at coordinate 3,231,711 of CADEBD010000300.1, forward strand.
ACTTCCAATTTCCTTCCACTACCTACGCTATTGCAAATATTTTCCAAAGCAATCACGTTCAGTCAATACCTGTCGAGTTGCTTTCTCATCGAGAACTTTAGTTATTTTTAAACAAAATTGTTTCTATTTGAAAAAGTAATAACTGCTTCAATAACCAATGTGATTTTGTAATGTTTTGTTTTAGTGTAACTAAAATGTAAAACGTAGAATTGTTGCATCTTTATTCATACTAATATTATATTATCCATATTAATTTGGACGACCGGATGGCGTAGTGGTTTGTGTAACGGAGTGCAATTTCAAAGGTCACGGGTTCGATTCCCGATTTAGTCACGAAACATTTGTGGGCTTGAACATTTAATGTTTGATTAGGTCTATGTATAATATGTAGGTATAAACAAAAAAAGTATGTATCTATTTATTTCAGTTGTCTAGTACCCATAGTACAAGTTCTGCTTAGTTTGGGACTAGATGGCGTTGTGTGAATATAGTACAATATTAACAAAAAAAAATGCGAAAGTGTGTCTGTCCGACTGTTCTTCAAACACTAGCCGATTTAGATGAATTTTGGTATAGAGATAGTTAGAGCATAGGAAAAGAGATAGGATTATTTATATCCAAGATTTCATCCTTTACGGGAGTGAAAAGGGGCTATAAGTATGTGTGGGAAATCAACAACCGCTAAACCGATTTAGATGAAATTTGGTATGGACATAGTTTGATTCTTGATAAAGAACATGGGCTATCGCTTTTTTACCGCGATAACCGTCATATGCAAACGCAGCCCCGGGCAAAGGCTAGTAATCTATAAATACATACTTGAGACATACAGACACATGTTTGTTTTATTATTATTCGATATTTATTCAACTATATAAGACTAACTTAAGAAGATGAATTAATAATGATGAAAAAGTTTTTTTTTTAATACAACTCCCGCATTAGGAATATATCCTGTGTCGCGGGGGACTTTACAAACATACATGAAACAGACACAAAGAACACCCAGACTCAGAACAACAATTTGTGGATCACACAAAGTGTTGTCACATCACACAAAGTGTTGATCTCAATCATTGTAAAGTGACAAAAGAGTTGATTAAAGTCGGTTTTCTGCCGTTCGAGTCCAAATCTATCAAAGCATGGCGGTCTCACTGCAATATTTGCTAGATTTGCTACATTATGATATTTAAATAAACCCGCTATTTATTTAAGACTTCTTTTACATAATAACAAGATTTATTATTCTATATTCGATTGGTAGGGGTGATAGAGTCTTGAATTAATATAAAATTCTCCAAACTACATACCCACGAGTCTATTATTTGTTTTTTTTCTGTACAGTTTCCTTCAGAATGTATTAAGGCAAGCTATAATTCTCTCTTCTCCCCCGTTGTATTATAATGAAGGATGCAATAACTGTGGGGAAACTTTTAGAAATGCATGAGTTACTGGTACATTTATTACAATTTTTATACTGTGTCTAATAAATAAGAGTACAATGCACTAGGGTTGAGTTAAGCCTAATTTATTTTATGGGTTTCGAATATTATCACAATGCTTTTAACGTAACTATAGTTTATTTTAGTTCTTTTCCTAGTTATATTATCTTAACATGTAGTAGTTTAGTAGTAGTTTATTACCACAATCTATACATATGAAAGTAATTATCCTGGCTGTCTAATTAACAAACGGAGAGTCTAAGCCGATGGCTACAAACTTAAAATTTAATTTAAACACCAAATAAGAAAAAGAAACACGCTGAGCGAAGTTACGGACAATAGCTTGAAGATTTTTCTTCTTGTTTCACCTCCACCGATAAGCCTTGGAAACTTTTAATATGGTATCTACGCTTTTGTATTTAAAGGCAACTTGTTGATGTCTTAGCATTTGGAAGAGAATGTGTCTAGCAATACGAGAACAATAAAAAAATCTATGTACGATGGATTTGGCCGGATTCCGTAGGTTGCGTGCCAGATGAATGACAGACGTGTGTTGCGTCTGTCATTTAGGTTAATTTTTCTACAGTTCTTTTCATTACACTTCTTCTTATATTGTTATTTAAAGTATTCAATAAAATATTTAAAAAAAAAGTTGAACCGACTTAAAAAATACTGACAACTAGCACTACAAATTGAAAAATAATAACAAATCTAAGTCAAAAAAACTAAAATAAGTACCGTCAATATAACAGGTAACATTATGATAGCAATAGTCTCTTCTCGTCTGTTTGAAGTCGGTGCCAAGCCAAATAGGTGCAAGATACGCTTGGTAGAATGTAGCGCGGCAGCTGCAACAGTCTTCATGCTGCGCAAGACATACAGAACGAGCTAAACTGGGCTACGCACATTATTATTTTGAATGCTTTATTAAGTAGTTGATATGTTTGCGCGAGTAATTTAACTGGTTGGTCTTTATTAATTGACAAAATCTGCGATGTTTCATTAGAATTATATTGAATTCCTAATTTTTTATTGCGATTATATATAGCTGACATAGACCAGTATCACTTAGTGCTCATTATACATCGGGCTTGGCAGTGTGTGTGAGTGACTGCACGGATGCCGTAGTGGTTTAAGCGGTCGCCACGCCAGTTACTACTACGCTGAGTGTTGTGGGTCCGATCCCCACATGGAACGACACTTTGTGTGATTCACAAATTGTTGTTCCGAGTCTGGGTGTTCTTTGTGTCCGTTTCATGTATTTTTGTAAAGTCCCCGCGGCACAGGATTAATTCCTAATGCGGGAGTTGCCCTTTTAAAAGAACTAACTAACTAAGACTAGGAAGACTATTGCTATCATAGTGTTACCTGTTATATTGAGGGTAACTATTATAGTTTTTTTTTAATTAGACTTGTTATTATTTTTTTAATTTTTAGGGCTCTTTGTCAGTATTGTTTGAAGTCGATTCAACTTTTTTTTAAAGAATTTATGAAATAATGTATACTGCCGAACTGTAGCATGTTAGATTATATTAAATATAGTGTAATATATCTGTTACTTTACTTAGATAAGGTAGTAAGATGTTTGAACTCAAAAATATATTGTTATCCTCATTACTTAATTGTCCAAAACTAGGAGTGGTATTTTTTCTACACATTTAAATGGAACTTAAGGCAAAATATACCACAGCAAACATTTTTTTTTCGTTTCAATGTTTTGTAATTTCATATATTACTCTTTTGTGCACATATCTCTGTGACCCCACACAAACAACTAAAAAATATCTTGAAAGAATAAAACAAAGTCAATACATAATTAGATTTTGGAAGAGTTATTTTCTAGGTTCAGGATCTTTCCATCATTAGCTCAGCAATATGACATAACGACTACTAAACGCAAATGCCTATAAAGCTAGAGAAATAAGCTAAAACCCGTTGTCGGGGCTGTAAAATTTAAGGAATCCCTAGATTTCTCTAAGATCCCATCATTATATCCTGGTTCGGCGGTAATAGGAATACTTCGGGAGTATACCCTTTCGAATGCAAAAATAATTTTGAAAATCACTCCACAATTGGCGGAGATATCGCGTAACAAACATACAAAAAACAATACAGACGAATTGATAACTTCTTTAGTGTTCTTGCAGTCGGTTAAAAATAGAAGCATAATAGAGTTATTAATTTAACTTCTAATAGTTATTTTACACCTACAAATCAAACTACAGTACTTTTAAATAAAGTAAGACGATTTTATGTCAATTAACACCTATTTAAAATATATTTATAATTGTTCCATTTTTGGTTCTTAAAAGTTTTTCGTCATCCTTGTAATGCTTAATTGTATGATGTTCTCAAGATAAACAAATGTAACACGAATAATATACTACGAATAATGAATACTTAAAAGGCGCTTATAAAACAAATATATTTTCACCAACATTAGGGAAAGTGTAGGTAACGAGGCACAAAAAAAATATGGCTTCGAGGGACAGAGGAAGGACAAACAGTCTAATTATTATCTTGTTTCTGTAATAGGGACTTTTTCTATTGCATGTCACAATTTGGGTAATGTACTACAAGATAAAATGTTTCCGGACAGACAAAAAGGCCTTTAAAAGTCAAATAAAAAGGAGGTGTATTTTTGGGTACTTTTATAAAGTATAATTTTGGGATACTTTTTTTCATATTTTAAAACGAAATTATTTATTTAAGGCGTTGAATTTATTCATAAGTCATCAGAATCAAATTATTTTCTTATGGTAGAGGTGGCAAACAAGATCGCTAATAAAAACCTGCTGCTCAAGAGTCACAAGTGCGTTGTCGCCCTTTCGGGCCTTCCCTCCAAAATCAGGAGGGGTTTAGGTTTCGGTAACCTCGCTAACTCAGTGAAAAGCAACTAAAGCATTGCTATTTAATATAAAAAGGAACGTATTTAAAAATAAAACCTGAAAAGTATTTTCCTTCGTCTTTTATGTTGGAAATTCTCTGAGGATAATGACAGCTCATCGATGATGTATACGGTTTCAATGCGTTAATGGAACATCTTATCCCGGTTTAAATGTTTTTGAAATATCTTCATTTTTTTGCACAAAAGTAAAAAGAATTCCTCTGTGTAATATCTGTGTTTCCAGTGCAGTATGTACTTACTCCTTGTTTTACGATTTGTATATACCAATATTCTTGTTCTAGTTTGTAATATTTCCAACTCTTACACTACTGTTTAAATGAAACAGACTAATAAGTGATGATATATAGTCCTGTATTTTTTTATATTAGCTGTACCCCGCCACATTTCGCTGTAGCACATTGATGTGAAATGAGATACAAAAGAGCGAGTATTTGAAGCCTACATAAACCGACTCAAACCATTTATAATATAGATTAAATTAAATAACACAGATCTGGAGTTAGTAAAGTAATGGTTATTTAATACTTTATTAATCAAATGCACCCAAAGCGCTCTACTTGTGAAAACGAAAGGTGAAATAAAATATCTTTTAACCCCCAAGGTATCACACCTTTTCCTATAAAAATTCGCTATAATAAATAGAGAATTTTTATTCACTTATGAACCTTTCCTGTACTATGGCATAATGCCATAATTTCTTAACCCGAAATCAATCATCAAATTCTTTACCATTTTATTTAGTTCTTCAGTTAAGTTCCTACCAGTTCTCAGTAATTCATCATCATCAACAGCCTATGACAGTCCACTGTTCTACATAGGCCTCTCCTTAGAAAGGATTAATAAAAAAAAAAACGCAGCAATAATGAACTTCAATATTTTCATTTTCATCATCATCATCAGCCCCGCTCTTCCATTGCCCGCCACTTAAGTCGTTAAGTTCTCGGTCAACAAAGTTCAAGAAATTTTTAAAGATCGAGTTATTTACTTACTTCGCTTGTCATTTCCATGTTATTGTAAACTTTACTTCTTAAAAATAAAATTTAATTAAAAATCTTTATGAACCTTGACAAAAGTTTATAGTCGAGTCTACTCCATCGTATCTAAGTAAATGGAAACATAACAACGCTGATAGATAAATTACACTATTTATCCTCAGTTATTCAGTATTAATAGTTTTCTTTAACTTACGAGTACATCTTAAAAGCAAATTTGAATAATTTTACAGCAGTACTTCAGCCGTAGCACCAAAGACTAATGGAAACTGACTAATAAATAAAAGGAAAAATAAAATAGACATTGACTTCCCGCTAAAGAAGCAATAGCGGCAATTCTAAAAGAAAAAAAGGTACGAAAAGATAAATTTTTCCTTTTGCATTTTGTTTCGCGCTGCCCTCCGCTTTCTTTTGTTCCGTGTGATTTATGAAGTACTGGTAACATTACAAAACATTTAACATGGAAAGAAACCAAATAATTTTTTTAAAAAGGATCTAAAAGCCCAGATTTATTTAAATGACTTATGACTCACCTTGTGTTTTATGGCTACAGTTGAACTGCATAATTTTTTGTCATTAAATCAAAGTTGAGTACTTAACATTTTAGTAATGGAAAAATTGAAAGATTTTTTTAATGAGGAAGAGATGCGAGCTTTTCCATCTTGGGAGGGCTATGTTTTGGAACATATGGGAAAGGTTCGACCGGAGAGATTTCACAGCCTCACAGAAAACCGGAGCCAAAACCCTTTCCATTCTCTTGATTCTGGGTGGAGGGACTGGAAGACCAACCACCTACTTGTGATTCTTGGATTCTTTAGGTTTCTATGGACGTTGGTAGTCACTTCTCTGAGTGACCCAACTGCAGGTTTGCTCCCTGCATTGCATACTACAAAAAATCTGTCTTTCGTTATCTTGGTAAACGACATACTATCGTCTCTGCCTAGCCTGGACGTTAATGAGGAGTAAGTGAATATATACGTAATGGAAAACTAGAAACTAACCGAAAAGTTGGTCGTAAAAGTGAAACATTAAAAATTGATTCGAACCTTCTAGTTAATTATATACGTAAACTTCTAAACAAATACACGAATTAGGTGAAGGAACAAATTTACATTATTAATGCTTAAACCATTACTGTGTAGAAGCTTTTAAAAGTTAAAATTGGTACTGCGAGAAATTTAATGCAGGCTGAATGACTTCGAAAAGTCTTGGATACGTGCTCTGAATTGATAAAACCTATTAACCATTTTAGTTTCACTAAGGTAGAAAAAAACTGTTTATGAATATAAAAAAATCATTGTGTATAAGTACCTAATATAAAATTTTATATTTAACTAAATTCATATTTCTATTACTTTGTTGTCTTTAAAGCAGTTCTGTTACTTCCATTGTTCATTTTTTAGTTTTATTAGATTTTAGGATTGTGCCACTTAAATAGAAATTGCAGATATAAAAATCAAAAATGAGTTTCTTTTGTGAAAGTAAACTAGCGTTAAACCAGCCACTTTGTTTTTAAATGAATGTGACCTTCCTAAATCATCACCGGCTTTATAAAAATCTATAAAATTCTTATTTTATTAAAATATTTTCACACTTGAAAGAGCCATAATGATGACAAACATTTTCACTTACATTCTTCATAAATAAAACTAATTTACTAAACTGTTAAAAGTATTTTTTTTTAATTATAAAGACAAATTTACAAAAGGAACCTTTTTAATGTAAATTGATTATTGTGTTAATTATCAAGGCTTACCATCTAAACTATAGAATCTGAAAGACCGAACAACTTTGTAAAAGAACGTTAACCATCCAACTAAAATCTAATCAAGGAATTCCGATAACTAATCCGTAGGAAAGCTCAGTCATTTGGTACACTGTTCCAATTTGTGTTTCATGAATATTAATAAGCGCAAAGGTTGGACACCCGGTGCTGCCTGAGCTTCTTTATTTAAAAATATGTAATACAAATGCTTTTTAACCTCAGTACTAATAAAACAGTGTAAGTTTTGATTTTTGTCTATAGGGTTAAACCAGCTGATTACCTGTAGCTATAGTTTACATTCCCCAATCCTATAAGCAATATCGTTTCTTTACCACGGATGTCCCTTTCTTCTATTTCTATGTATATATATTGTAGCGTTTGCGTAGCATATTCGTAGCGCTTGTGTAGCTGTCTCTGTAGCGCCCGGTGAGCGGTGATAGATTTTTCCTCTATGACGTAAGTGAAACTAAACAAAATTAAAATGGCAAATTGTGGGTGTTTAATACACCTCAGTCTATCTATTCGGCGATATAGGCATGAGTGTGTGTAAATACACACTCACATGTATATCTTCGAAGACGTACACATACACATGTATACATACCAACTATAGAAATAATTAATAAATTGTGCTATTATTTATTTTTAGTAAAATACGATTTAAGCTTGACTATTATGCCAGACTTAATATCTAAGACATTTTGCAACAGTCAACCTTCGGGTTGTATCGACATCTACCTTTGCAAAATGTACTTTGAATAAATCAAGCCAAGATATGCTAAACCAGGTAAAAACTACTAATCTTCCAATACCCACTGGAAGTTCTGGCACAAGTTTTCAACTAGCCTAGTCGGAGGAGAATTCCTTTGTGTCGAACGAAACTCACAACATTCATCTGCAGGGCAGAGCAGAGATAAGTGAAAGTCTTACTTACTTATACTTAAATACGTCTTTTCGTTTACCTCTCATTCATCAAAAAAAAACCTTATCTGCAATTATGTAGTAGTATAATATAATTTTGTATTAATATCTATTACATTTTCAAATTCTTATGGTAACATACAACATGTTCATACAGTCCAAAAAATATAGAAAAAAATGTACAACGAAAAACAAAACTAACAAATTTAAATTGTCATTAACACAATGGCGACTCGTGTTTTCCCTGACCAATTTTAACTTTGATCTTTTGCTAATCGACTGGCGACCCTTGGGCACAATATTTCTAAAATATTATTTGTTTAACAATCTTATTATTAAAATTTATGTGGGTTTTGATTGGTTTTCAGCTGATTACATTTTAAAATTTACATCATATTGGGTTCAGAATTTCTAAAAAGAACCTAATTTAGTATATGAGTAATTTTAATGTTTTAATGTTTTTTTTTAAGACAACTCCCGCACTACGAATATTATCTTGTGTCTTTATATTTATGTATATGGCGACTTTATATGCCTTCTTTGGTCAGTAATTTTTTACACACGTTTATAAAAATAAATATAATAATTAATTTATAAATATTAAAAAAACCCCTAATCCTCAGTCTAAAACATTCAGTCGTATAATTGTTGAAATAAAATTCTGCTTTTATTGATTATTGGAATTGAATTATTTACAACGTATTCTGTGGGCTGCTCTCCACAGAACTTAGCACGTGTTTGATTATATTTACATTATTTATGTAAACTTGTAGGAGTATTATCCCACTCACCGCTCTGACTTCGTACATTTTACCTTTCTGGTACAATCCGTCCTGTTATGGAACGCGTTGCCTCGCGAGATCAGGATGGCAAAAACTCGGCAAACTTTTAAATACCTGTTGCGGAAACATCTCTTAAACTCCTTATCAGATCTACCTTGATACCTCTCTCTTCTAGAATTTATTGTGTGTATATATATATGTGTATATATATATGTATATATATATGTAAATATATATAAAATATATATAATTATATGTATGTATAAATGTATATTATTATGTAAACATAAATACTTATTTATTGTTTGTATAAGTATCATTATTACCTATTATATATGTATGTATCTTTTTTATTAAAATATATTCTAATGCAATTTATTTAAGTACCCTGTGCATATGATATTCTATTTATACTAATATTTTTTTTCTTTTAAATCACATTTCTAATTTCTGTGCATCTACCGTCCGTTAAGTCCGCCTGTGTCACATTTGTGCATAAAGTATAAATAAATAAATAAATATTATGTTATTTATTTAATATTAAACTGTTCGTCAATCCAATAGATAGATATATTTTATGATAACCTACCTTAAGAAACCAGCATTATTTTCATACTATAAAATAAATAACTCAACTAAAGCTATTTTTTTTTATGGAATAGGAGGTAAAGGACCAGACGCGTCACCTGATGAAAAGCGACTACCGCCTGCAACTCAGGAGTCACAAGCGCGTAGCCAACCTTTGAGGAAGGAGTACGCTCTTTTCTTGAAGGTCGTATCGGTCCGGAAATACCGCAGCCGATAACGTGTTCCACAGGTTGGTAGTGCGAGGCAAAAAGTGGCGCACAGGCACACAGTGGTGGAGCGCCAATTATCCAACTGGTAGGGATGAGAATGCTAGGTGGTTAAAAGTAGTTTCCAGTTGAAATGCTACTGAACTAGTGTTAAATGAAATTGATAATATCGGTATATAAAAAAAACTTAAAACGTATAGATGATAATGTGTTCAAATGTAGCTGCGTCTGATGTGATCAGAATGTATCAGAATAGATTTACAATTACCCTATATAAGAACACTCTTACTGCTGAATCAACTCTATGTAGCATTAGCAGACTTATATATTTTACCGACCTAATAAATTCCTTATTAATACAAAGTTACGACTGTCCAAATGAGAACTGAACTTACAAATACACAAAGTTGTAGTCATATTTGTGATAAGTTTTTTTTTATGTGCTATTACGACAGTTTTATATTAGTTCAGTCTTAAATAAAATATTTATTGTGCTTTTTCCTATACGTAAAAAACTATTTTTCTTTGTTTTCGTCTTCTTTTTTCCAATTCAGTCAACAATAACAAAATCTTTCCTTAACAAAATATAATCGTTATCAACCTAAATTTTCTCTGCGAATAATGTCTAATTAACTTTACTTGAAGTTGATGTCGTTCCATTTAGCCACAGAAATGTAATATTCTCAAGCCAAATATCTTAATTACGTCAATTTAGACCCCATGAAGACGACAAAAGACTCCAATGAGCGACCGTTCAAAGCACATTAAGCTTCGGTCCTTCTAATAAAATTTGATTAATTATGTTAAGTTATTAAGGAATAATCTTCTCAACAGTTACTTTGAAGTTGTCGTTCATGTTGTAAAAATTGTAACCACAATTTAACTAAAATTCAGCAAAGGAAGGCTGTTCTTAATTTTATAAATTGGTTGACATTGTTTTTCATATTGAGGGGAAAATTATTGATCAGAATAAATTTAATTCCTCTAATAATTTAAAAACTCCTTTCTAAGGAGATTTCTATATCCAGCAGTGGACTATTTAAGGCTATTGATAATAAATTTAATAAAAAGGGTAAGAATATTTTCGTCGTATAAAATATCCATACATCTGGTAGAATGACATCTCCTTACACGGCGATTCAAGGAGGCCGGGGTGGCGGCGAGACGCGCTGTGGAGCGCGGGAGCACAAAGGGAACATGGGGGTGCCCACACAGGAGGGGGTTATCTACTCGCCGTAAAAGGCCCGAGGTACTTCGGGGTACCAGGGATTTCCTTTCGAGGGTACACTTGGTTCCCCGGCTGCTGGTACCCGAGACGGCGTGCGGTTTTTAGTCAGTTCGAGTCCGACATAGCCCAAAGAAATGGGCATTAGGACTGCGAAGCTATGCACTAGCGGATTCAATTATTAGTTATGGGCTAAGCTGTTACGGACTAACATTTAGAACGTATATAGAGGAAATTAAAAAGATACAGTTAAGATTTTTAAAAATAATAGCAGATAAAAGAATTAGGAAAGTGTGTGCGTGTGAAGTGCCATCATGTCAGTCAATGAAAAAGTTAAATATTTAATAGCATTAGAATCATATCATAGTGAAGAGTATAAGATAAAGAAAAAATATCATTACAGTGTCAGAGTAATAAAGAAGGGAAAATTAGAGCAGTTAAAAGTAAATAATTATTATGGGGAAAGGACCAAGAAGTATGAAGTACCAAAGTTATGTAATAAATATCAAATACTAAAGGAGGACAAGAAAATAAAATGTAAGTTTAAACTAACACTAAGACTAAAAGAAATGTTTGGATATGGCAATAGATTAAAACGCGTACAGAAATAGGGAAGCAGGTACCCAGGAAATAGTCAGGTTACACATATTTATGTATTGTTTGTCTTGAAATTATTTTGTTTGTTGAGTTAGTACACCGTTGTAGGAGTAATTTAAAGCTAGCATTTAAGTACTTAGGTTTTTATAAATTGAGCGGAACGCCTACAAACTGTTAGAACAGTTTGGCGAATCAAGAACTTGTAAACAAATGTAAAACAAGTGTGATTAAAGTCTATAATAAAAAATAAAAAAAATTAAATGCACAACATCATTATCAACTAAAAATATGCCTATATAAACGTACTTGTAACAAAACATCACCAATATATTATAGAAACTGCAAACAACTAGATTATTATAGTTTTATACTATACAAGACTAGAAACCATTTAAAAGCAGACTGGAGTAACATTCTGCATAAAAAAAACTAAAGTGGAGATGGACAGGTCACATGATGAGGACCAAAAAAGACTCCAAGGGCGTTACTGAGTTGTGTCCGAGATAGTACAAAAAAAGAAATGGGAGACAGCGTCGTTGATGGGAGGACGACATCAAAATAATAGCAGGAATTAGGTGAAGAAAGACACATGACCACATTCTACGGCAGGCTTTAGGAGGGGCCTACAAGAGGGTTGGAAGCAAGACAATCTTCATGGAACTGGTCAATTATTGAAAATTAGTACTTAAGAAATTTTTAGTATGTAAGATTGTTAAATAAAGGCTATTATTATTATACTATACAAGGCAGTTAAAGCACTGGGTTGGAAATCTTTAGTTGCAGATGTCGATGGGTGGCTGCAGTGTCTACCACACTCACCGTCAGGTCACCAATCTCTAGATCTGTCATAACTATATATGTTCGAAAAAAATAGGATGCTTAGTTTGAACTCAGCTAAAATATAAGGTAAGTTACGTTAAATGTGATCTCGTTAAACGAACGCGAAGCCACTTTATATCGATCTGAGAAAAAAAATCCTCACTAAATCTAAAAAGATGATGATTATAATGAATGTATAGTCCAGCAACCATGTTTTAGTTCAGTTCACAAGGTATTGATTTTTTTTCTGAACCGAAAGTCATCAATATTTAAAAGTACATTAAAAATAAATCAGATTGATTCAAACGGTAAAATTATAATTAGAATAAAACTTTTAGTAGACCACTGTACCGGAACAATTGAGTTCCGTTATGTTATAACTACTTTATACAACTACTAGAAATTTAGCGTTATACGAGTAGGTGTATGTAACAGCCGTTTAAAGTAAACTAATCCGAATATTCTTAAGGTAGGCTTCATTATCTTTTAAGTTTTTTCTGTTACTTAAAATGTTTTTTTTTTCAATCAATGCGTACTTCTACAATTTAATTACTAATAAAAATATATTTCATGTTTAGAAAATTTAGTAGTGTATTCGTGTATAATATAGATTTTTATGTCAAAAGCTATGAAAACTATGGATGACATACGGTTTCGAAGATAGGATGTTGGACGAACGATAAAAATTGGGACTAGGTCTATAGGTAGCTGAGGTCTATAAACTATGGAACCCACAGAAATTTATAATTTTTTGACATCAAGTAACATTCAATGCGCTGTATTTATAAACAGAAACAAAAAATCGCGAATGTGAAAAGCTTAACATGAAAAACATACAAAATAAAATTCAATCTACGATCGATTGATGACACGACCTACATATAATGACAAAGTGACCCTGTTTATCTCGGATACGCCTTTTCCCAAAACCTAATGAGCGAAGAAAACTCAATAAAGCAACAATAGCAGTGGAAGGGTTCGACGACTCGGCGATTTTGTATCCTAAACCCATGGACTGGACCCAGTTCTGATATAAGATTAGTTTCGATAAGAAAAGGAGGAATAAAATTAGGTGGAAGATTAAAATATTACGAATTATTTTGGAAAATAGTAAAGTTTATGTTAGTAATTTTGATATTAAATACATATAATATATATACTAATAATAATATAATAGTACAGTACTTAGTAGTAATATAATAGTACAGTACAGTACGTGATATCAAATAGGAAATATTTTTACTAAAGTTTCACTTGCGGAAATCGCTAGACACAGTCTTGACTGTGTTAAAACTGATACGTGTAACAAAACTTAGACTTTTAATAGCTGCGTCATTAACTTATTAACACCATCTAGATTTAAACATATGGACTATGAATATTGTAATAAAAATGATAGAGGTAATTTTTATACTTACAGCAGTACTCGTATATTTATAAAATTATATAAAAAAATGATAAAAAAGTACGATATCAATCTTTCTACAGAACTTCGATAGCGCCTAATACTTGGGTTGTGGAGGTCTGATGGCGTCGACCGCGTAAAGTAGTTGAAGCCGACCCCAACCTTGTTTCAAAAAAGTCTCAGAGAAAGAGTATTATGAACATTCTCATACGTATATTATATACGTGACATTTAAAAGGTGTAAAAGGTATAATATGTACCTATGTATTTACAAAAAAAAAGTATATATGTTGTAACAGTTATTTTTTTAGTATATTTGTATTGCGTACGGAGTTGTCAACAGCGACACCTATTGCCCGCGTCGCATTTTTTTTGATTTATCCAAAGTAGTTTATAGCTATAGTATTGATGTTCTTCGTCCGCCATCGGACCACTAGATGGCGTTGTTTTATAGGTAAGTCATTGTATTAATTTATCCTGACAAATTGTATTGGTGTTAAAAGTGTCTTGTTATGGTAGGAAGCGAGTTACTTTTGATTTAGTTCGTGTTAACCTAGATAATAATTTGAGTGACAGTTTAAAATATTAAAGTAGGGATTCTTTCTGGAAACTTTACAAACCGAACATATATAAGTCCGGCTTTCAGCCACAGGGGACACTCTGCTAATTCTTGTCTTTCGACCTTAAATAGTATTTTGTTTGTCTGGTAATTTCAATGTAGTAATTTTTTAGTAATGTTTTACTGTTCGAAGTACCCACGCCAGTGCTTTTTCGTTTGTGGCCTTCTGGTGCGAAATCAAGTTTCTCGGTACCCTCTGGCAAACTGGCAGTCACGCGGCTCACCAAGCAAGCGGACAGCCGTACTCAAGGGTTACGTACTTCTCGTTAACTTTATTAATATCAATAGTGAACCTTCCTTTATACCTAATATAAATAGCCGACTCGGGCGGAAGGGGAAATGACCTCCTGGATTGAAGACGAGGAGGCTCCGATCAGCATCAGCATCAGCTGTTTTTTATATACCCACTATTTTTTTTTATTGTAACTGTTTTTTTTTTTGGAAATATACATGTATGTATGACTGAGGTGTAAGTTGTCTTTCTCTAAGGAGTCCCGTAGGTATCCCACACGCACACACTTCTGTTTTCTAAAAGGCACCCTGAGGTAATCTCGTGAATCTCTCCACTGGGTAAGCCGGTGAGTAGTCCGCCTGATAAGAAAAGCGGCTACAATGTTTTTATATCAGTTGTCTAGTACCCAGTACAAGCTCTGCTTAGTTTGGGACTAGATGGCGTTGTGTGTATGTGGTAGAATATTATTATATTATTATTATTATCTTTATTACATTCTTTATACATATAAATTACATTTTAAATATATTTATATACAAAAACAAAAAAAAATACATTTAAAAATATAAAAAATAGTATCCCATCGGTATCGGGTGCAGAGACCAAGATATCGGTGGTTAGGACTCCAGAGACAGAAATTAGTTTATTATTATTATTATTAAATATATGATGACCACAAATTCAAATTAAACAAAAAGCCTTGCACTGTATATTTCCCGGAAAAAAAAACATGGTGTGACTTATAACGTAATTTAGAAAATTAAACAACAAATTTCCGATCTCCATTATTACCCACACGGTGCTCAAAACTCCAATGGGAGTAACGATTTGTTATAGCTTTGTGTCCTCCATTTAGCCGTCGAAGAGAATTATTGCTTCACCAAAGGCTGGAGTGTAAAGAATCGAGCGAAACTTTACACTGCTGCGATATATGTTTTAAAGAATTATATCAAATACATTATATAACATACTCGTAGAGATATAAAATACTTTTGTCTTTTATTTCAAATTAGATTTTTTAGCTTTGTTTTCTATTATAAGTGTAGTAGTAATATGTATTTGCCTGGTAAATATACTAGAGGTAAAGAAATGTTGAATACATGAAACATTGGACATGGCAAATATATCAAAACAGCTAGCTTTGAAGACAAAGCTAATTTTTGATTAAAGAATCATGTGAATGACTGTAACGATAAATCTGAATATGCACACATAGTGTTTTTTTAGATTAATAATAATAATGTTTCCCCATATCTCACACACTGCCTTTTGATCCCAAACTAGACAGAGCTTGTACTATCGTAAACAGACTGCTACTAAACATACTTATATATTTTTAAATATGTACTTACATATTATAGATAAAGTACATCATCAACAGCCTTTAACAGTCCACTGCTGGACATAGGCCTCTCCTTAGAAAGGAGGTTTTGGCCTACTATACCACGCTGGCCAGACAGACGGGTTGGTATAGGGTTTGTGTCAAGTTTTCCTTCTCTCTGCAGTGCTGGTGTCCTGCGTATTTCGCTCCCTTAGTCGCCTCTTACGACACCCACGGGATGAATAGGGGTGGTGACATCTGTATTCTTAATCCGTCACCACACGGTACATCCAGACACAGAACAAATGACCGTGCTCATCACACAATTATTGTACAACATAATATGTTATTTAATCATATGTTGACTGACCTCTTGGTCTAGTGGTTAGTGGCCCTGACTGCTACGCCAGTGGTCGTGGTTTCGATTCCCACCCAGGACAAAGAATTTTGTGATTAGCACGGTCATTTAATGCGCATATTATGTGCATGCACTCAAATGTAATTCTCGAAGGAGTAGACAGAGGTTTTTCCGACACTCACATCAGGGTCGTCAACATGCTTATAGATTCAAAGATGAAAAAGATAGAAATATGTATGTAACAGGATATACTGCATATTTATTTTCTGCACTTTTATTTTAATGCTGCAAAATTAGATTTTGAAAAAAGTAGAGAGGCCTATGTCCTGCAGTGGACTATTAAAGGCTGTTGTTGATGATGAAAAACAGTTTTATTTATATCCAAAAAAAGAACAAAATATCTACAACAATTTTAAAAATTAGAAATACACATTTCATTCTGCACCTGTGTATTTATTTGTGATACAATCATGTCACACTATGACATGTACTACACATCTCGAAGAACACTTTTCATAAGGCGAGAATTCTCGCAACGTGACACAATGTAGTTGGCACTTGACTGATGACGTATCACAAGCTGAACTTATAGCCTCTCATAAAATTCTATTTGCAATTTTCTTATTTTCACTTTCGTCGGTGATGCTTAGATAGGATGTATATGGGTGTGCACAGTATGAAAATTTAAGGACGTCTCCAGTCGCGTCATTCCCTGCGGATATGACCGCGGAACGTGACGAATGCTCCGCCATAAGTGATAAAAGAGTTAAAAGGTATGGAAGAGCCCGGTTATTGTTTTACTGTGACACTACTACGTTAGTACACATACACTCACTTACACACACACGCATACACAATGAATAATTACCAAGTACATTAAGTGCTTATATTGATAATATAACAGGATTTAAGGTTTATATTTTTGATAGGATGATGTTAATGTGGTTTAATTTGTGTTTTTTGACGGGCCTGTAGGTCTAGTAGTTGGTGACCCTGACTGCTAAACCGGAGGTCGTGGGTTCGATTCCCATCCAGGACAAGTATTTATGTGATGAGCACGATCGTTTGTTCTGTGTCTAGGTGTAATTTATCTATGATATGTATGTATTTAGAAATGTTATCAGCGGTCTGGTTACCATAGTACAGGCTCTGCCTAGTTTGCAATCAGACAGCCGTATGTGTGATGTGTGAGGTTATTATTATTATTATTAATGTTGAAAAACTTAAAAAAATTACACCAATTGAGCTCAAAATCAAAGTAGGGCAAGGTGCAACTAGTATAATTTTAGTTCGGGGTCATTTCTTATTATTTTAGGTAATATTAAGTACTTTAACACTATTTATAAAACTCTTCAAGAACTATTAAAATGATCTATGATTTGAATATTTACTTATTCTATTCATAAACTTTTTTTTTCATGTAAGTATTAAGATTCGACTGCACGGATGGCGTAGTGGTTTAAGCGGTCGCCACGCCGCTTCCTACTACGCCGAGTGTTGTGGGTTCAAACCCCACATGGAACGACACTTTGTATGATCCACAAATTGTTGTTCTGAGTCTGGGTGTTTTTTGTGTCCGTTTCATGTATGTTTGTAAAGTCCCCCGCGACACAGGATTTATTCCTAATGCGGGCGTTGTCTTAAAACAAAAAAAAAAAAAAAAAAAAGATGTCCAAACTAAAATTGAAATAACAACAATACTAACAGATCAAAATAATCTAGTATAGAAAAGCAGTGAAATTCTACCAGAAGTACCTTAAAAAGTACTAGAGCGTAAAAGGCTACTGAATATTATCACCTTGCAATCAATCATTAATACGTAGGAACATATTTTTATTTTATAGAGGCAAAACAAACACTTCTAGAACTCTATTTCGATACCAAACAATTTCGATATACGATACATCGAAGGCAATATATTTACGGTCGTATTTTACTTCTGTGTTTATGTGTGATTACCTGCCACTCGTAAAGTCTTATTTACTTTAACTTATCGACGAATAACCTTTTGATTCTTCATAAAAATATTTTTATAATTTGGGCAGTTTCTAAAACTCCGTTTACTTTATGTACTCCTATTGTTTATATTCTTTCGTTTACTTGCGCATGGGGCTTAAGAAGTTTCAATTAGTTATCGTTCTTAGATCAGAATCATGCTTTGATATTAGTTAAAAAATCCGGGCTCGCCACCGTGTGTTCCGTACACATTTTTGGGTATTTTTTATAGTTAGTTCAGGAATCGAATCTCGTAGTTTTGCCGACCTTTGCCCGAAATTCAGTTTCCAAAAACTATAATTACTTATATTCTTGAGTTTTTTAAGAGAAATTATACCCCAATGATTGATTATGTACTTTAAATAAAGACTTTTTTTTTATTTATTAACAAATTCATCGTTTTTTAGATTTTACTGTGTATTCGTAGTATAAGACAATGTTACTTGCCAAATTACATACAAAATTTACAGATTCATGAAAAGTTTCTTCAGAATTGTACCGATCATAAAACCTTTGCAATTGCAACTGACATGATGTTAAAAAACATGTTTTCAGTAGTACTCAGGTAGAGTCCCGATACTCATACATCCGTTTAAAAAAGAGTTTATTATATAACCCTACGTAGTACTATTGGTATATCATAAATAGAATATGTTTGCAGATAGCTCCTCAAATCCCATTCAAGGGTCCATCAGCTACCCATTTTACTATATAAAAAATGGCTCCCTTAAAGAGCTAGTCCCTTTTCCTCATTCAGACAGTCATCTATTACAAAGCAAAGCCTTTTTCATTACGTTTCGTTTTACATATGGCTGTGTTTCTTTACCGTCAAATTCAATACGGGTTTCTTTCTAAATAGGTAATGTAACGCTTCGAATTTTCAAACGATTGCTTGATATAAAAAGGTCTCATGCTCCGGTGTGAAACCTTAAGTCTTTTTTTACCTTAGGTATATGTACATAAGATTTATTTCCGTAATATCAAAAAGTTAATAGTTACACAAAGTTATACAACAACATTGTAATGTCAAAGGTTCGTCATCTTTGAAATTTGTATTTATAAATGAATCTTTTAGTTTTGGTCTCCTACTGGTAAATGACTATCGAAACCTATAAATACACGAAACTCAACAGTTACAAGCATGGGCTGAACTTAGAAGGGAGAGTACGCCCCTTTAATAAAAGTTTGAATAGCGTATCGGTCCAAAAATACAGCAGGCAACGATTTGTCCCACAGATTGGTAATGTGTGGGAAAAGTTGACATATTTCGTCAAAAAGTGGTTTCTTTTAGTAACCATGCTCTTTTTCAATACGTGTAGCTACTAAATTTAGGACTATATTGAATTATATTGAAAATATATAAATAGAGACTAAAATTATCCTGCAATCGTTCTACTTCATTAACCTTCGACTTCACGGATGGCGTAGTGATTTATGTAGTCACTACTACTGAGCTAAGAGTTTTGGATTCGTTCCCCCACATCGGACAACACTTTGTGTGATCCACAAGTTGTTGTTCTGAGTCTGGGTGTTCTTTATGTACGTTAAAGTAAATGTTTGTAAAGTCCCCCACGACACAGGATATGTTTCTAGTGCGTATTCTTTAAAAAAAGTAATGTAAAGTCTTTTAAAAATGTAAATAACAGCAATTTTTTTGATGAGTAGACATAAATTGCATCATACTAGGAATATTTAAACCGGAAAGAACCCTTCCTTTTAAATCTAATTGATAGTAAGAAAAGCCAAATTCATAGATAGATTAGAACTGTGTCTAGTCTATCTGTTAACTTTGCTAAATTGATTCCGTAATTAATTTTAAGGTAAATTCAACCACATTAAATAATAGCTTTAGAATTTAGGTTGCAAATCCACCTCACAGTACACTGACTGTAGTTATTTTACACTGTGCACCCGCAGTTTTATATTAAATATAAATAAAACAAAAAGGATGGTTCCTTTATTACATAAGCTTGATATTGCTTTGCCATAGAACTAGGACCCGAAACCTTAAAGGATTCGTTATAAAAATCTATGTATCTTTTTCTTTGATAAAAATTTTAGTAGCGTTATTTGGTGGATGGTCCCGGGAGAAATATTGGTTTTACGTGACAAATGCGGTCTGTGGACCCATGAAAATATACTACCGGTTTGATATATCGGTAAACCGAGAGTAGAGAATATGCATTGTTTTGTATTTAATATTTGATTTTACATTTTTAACTTTTGTATTTGTTTGGTTTGAATGAAGTCTTTAAACGGTGATTAGGATAAAGCTAAATATTGGTAGGTTGGTGTTGGTAAAAGGCTAATGTTTGTTTTATTTTTTTCTGTAACATTGACGGTGAACAAAACATTGGTTGTTTCATTTAAATAGGGAATAACTGAACCCATATTCCAATGTGTGTGACTCCTTTACGCCGAGATTTACAGTTATCTGCGAAAATACCAATTACTTTTATTGACATTCGGAATACCTCAAGTCTTGAAACATAAACATTATTCAGAAATATTTGCTTCTTTGATACCTGTATTTGTTATCCTTTTTTTTTAAATCTATGCTCAGTCTATTCAAGTCTCAGATGGAATCATACGTATATATAATAGAGAGCACTGACACCTCATTATCATATGACATTGCGGTCGATATCTCGACGAATCACCGATTTTATGGATATTCTCACCTAACATCTTTCTCCTTGTCGTAAGTTTTTTACAACTTTTCTATCGTATTCATGAAATTGCGCTAAAAGATATAGTGAGTGGTTTTATGTAGATGCTTAGAGAATTTTTACTATTCGATAATCGTAATATTTATAGACTAGAATAGATAAGGCATATTTTATGAGTTAAATATTAGCACTGGGCAAATATTGTAAAAAAATTTACACATGTGCTTTCTGTTTACAACAAACAGAATCTTTCAAGTGAATAAGGAATGAAATAATCTTCAGATTTAATTCCTATTTCTGCAGCATCTTTAATAAAAGATGTAGTCAGTTGCCTCAATATTTTTATCGGTGCATAGAATAGTACTTATCAGTTGCTTGCGTTTTATGCAAAAGATTTTACATTTTTTCTATCTAAGGTCTTTTGATTTGGCTAGATGTTTTCCTATCATAAATATTCGGTCAGGAAAAATAGATTTGAAAAAGTGACGTTTTAATACTAATATGATAAATTTTGTGAGTATATATGTTTGGGATAATCTTCGGTACTACGACTACGGTCCGAATTGAAAAATTCTTTTAGTGTTGGAGAACCCATTTAGCGAGATGAAGGCTGAAGGCTATATTACCTCACACTAAGACCAATAGGAGTCTAATGAAAAATGTTGCACAAATGTATTCCTTTTGAGAGACTCGATCAAGAGACTAGGTCAGCTTGTACATCACCCAAATCACCCAAACTCCGAAACAAATATATGCAAATCATACAAACGTTTGGTCCGAGCCGAGAATCAAACCCGAGACCTCAGCACAACAGTCACATACGCTACCACTGCACCACCGAGGCATGATACACTTAGAGTGGCCCCTTCCCCAGGGTTAGTGGGAGGACTCCGGTAACCTCACTTGATGCATGAAAAACAACAAAATTCTTTACCTATTTCGTAATTAGATATGGTAAAAGCAGTTAGTCCTGTAGATCCTGATCAGGTTTCCACCTAATTTATCAAATTATTGTATTGTTATCGGTCCTTAATAAGTGTGCAAAGTTTCAATTCAATAACTGCATGGATAGCGTAGTGGTTTAAGCGGTCGCCACGTCGCTTATTACCACGCTGACGCTTTGTGATCCACAAATTGTTGTTCTGAGTCTGGGTGTTCTTTGTGTCCGTTTCATGTATGTTTGCAAAGTCCCCCGTGATACAGGATATATTCCTATTGCGGGCGTTGTCTTTAAAAAAAAAGAAACTTCCGAAGATTCCGTTATACATACAGAGTAAGCTAATAAAAGCTTGTTAAAAAGACCTTATTTCGTTATAGTATTTACTTCTATAATAATAAGATATTGGTACTAATTCTGTTGTTTAGTACTGTCAAGTACTACATTTTCAGAATAGGAAACGTTGTTTCACAGGATTAAATATTTTTTTAGTGATTTTTAGTTTAGAGAGTTTTCGAACAACAGAATTATCACCATTATTATGTTGTACATGTTTATCGCAAATTCTAAAGTTCTTTGAACAGACAACATTAAAATATAAAAATAAATTTTAAACGCAGCCATTGACGTCACATGGGTATAACGTTAACCACAGACAAGAATGGCTTCCAGGGGGGTTATGTATGACCTGCATTAAGAGCCTAATCTTCAAGCCTTTCTCAAATAAATTATCCAGCCTGCCGAGAATTTCACACGGTATATTTGAAATATAAACAGCGGGCGCTCTTTAATAAAATTGGACACTGAAACAAAAATTGTAAAATAACAGAAAATGTGCGAGTTTTGTTATCTATGGGAGTTTCGTTTTATTATGATTTGTATAATTATTCAATTTTCTGTTATTCAGTTACTCAAATTGTTTTTTAATATGCATACTAAATATGTTTCCCATGAATGGAGAAGATATGTCATCCCAATTTTTCAATTTAATTTTAATTTCCGTTTTAATTATAACAAATAATTTTTGAAATAATTTTATGCTTTTGAGTGTATCATTTTGTAATGAAATTTATCTAATTAACAATATCTCAATAGGAACCTGAACGTGGAAGAGATATGTTTCGGCATAAATTAGATTTTAATTTTAATTTCTGTATAAATTATTACAATTAATTTTTAAATTTATTTCATGCGTTTGAGTGTATGAGTTGGTAATAAAAAATATATCATTATCAATATCCCAATGGGAACCTGAACGTGGGAGAAACATGCTTCTGCATAAATGGGCCACCTCGACTGGAGGTCCAAACCCTGGCCTCGCAGAAAACCAGTGTTAAGGAATTCTTTCGTTGTGAGGTCACCGGAGCACAAACCATCCTCCTCACTACTAATGGGGGGGGGGGGCGACATGTAGGTATACCAGTACTCATATTTTTTTTAAAGGAAACTCTAGCATTAGGGATATCCTGTGTCACGGGGGACTTTATAAACATACATGAAAGGGATACAAAGAACACACAGACTCAGAACAACAATTTGTAGATCACACAAAGTGTCGTCTCATGTGGGGATCGAACCTACAACACTCAGCTTAGTGGCAAGCGGCGTGGCGACCGCTAAAACCATTACACCATCCGTGCAGTCAAGTACTGTATTAATAAGTATATGGATAAATGAACAATTTATTAAAATCTAAATCTAAACTGATAATAAAGTGGTGGACGAAAAAGTACTTGGTTATCATTTTTGAAACTTGTCTAAACTTCGAGGTTGTAATCATGTTTACGTATGGGAAACATTGCGTTCACACAATAGTTAAAAATACTCATCTTCGAATTGTTTAATTGATCGAGCGGGATGCACTGGCCAAAATTACAAGCTGAGTCAGCTTTAGTTCGATCCACCAGTTTCCCCACATAAATTTGTTCATATCAATAATTGTCGATAATTATTTATACTTAATACAAATATGGTTATGTTTACATCATCATCATCTACAGCCTTTAATAGTCCATAAACATAGCTACTGGACATAAGCCTTTCCTTAGAAGGGAGGTTTTGGCCTACTATACCACGATGGCTAGACGGGTTGGTGTAGGATTTGCTTCAAGTTTTCCTGCCTTTACAGTGCTGTTGTCTTGCATAGTTTGCTCCCTTAGTCGGCTCTTACGACACCCACGAGATGAATAGGGGTGATGATGATTCTTAATCCGTCATCACACGGACGACATCACACGGATTTGTACATACAGTGGATAATAATTGCCTTGAATTTTATGTGTATTCTCTTCCAAACGAGCCCTTATTCGCAAACAACAAAACGGCAAAGTTGCAAGACCTCTCAACTTAATAAAAAACTCCTGTTAATTAAAAAACTTACAAGATATAGCTCCCAACTTAATAATTCGAATTAACAGTGCTACGAACTCTACGACTGTCTTAATTAAAAATCACTGAGTCAATATAAAATGCATTTCTGAACCTATTTACTGGTGAAGGTAGTGACCTGAATTCTGTAGACTCAGCACAAGATTATATTAACGCCGTCGCTTCAGTCTGAGTGCTATTTGCGTCTAAAAGAAAATTTACGAGGGAAAGAAAAGTCTAGAAATAGGTACTTGAATGCTTTTGCAAATTTACAAAAGTGTTAATAATTTGTCATAAAAAAGACCCATCAAATTAAAATAGAATACAAAATAGGGTAGATAACATGAAGTCAAATTAGTTTTTTGAAACGCTAAAACGGTAGGTATGGTACATTGTCAAGTGAAATATCCACTAATCTAAATAAATTTACATGTTACTCGTATTTGATGATCATGAAATACATACAACAAGGTTGTATCAAAAAAAGATACGCTTTACAGTACGTCAGACAACAGTTTAGGAGGTACCAAATTTCTCTCTGTGTGTGTTATAAGTACCGCTGTCCTTTAATCGAATGCAATTTTCTAATAAGCGTTTTTTGACATTTAAATTTTACAAGTAATTTTGTGTTTGTGTAGAAAAAATTAGTCTGATACATCTATGAAAACTTTAAATACGAGTAAATATATCAGCCAGACTTTTAGATCTGCTCGGCATGTAATCGTAGGTCCCATGTATATTACATAGAATAGAGTGGTCACTAAATTTTAAAAGAAGCTTGCTTTCAAAGTATGAATAAAATAACTATAAACACAGTCTGTCGTTGTCTGAACTTGCAAACAAATTTTTCATAGAAAAGAAAAATGTTGCTATTTTCTTTACATAAAGTCGAACTCATATATTTTTATACTGTTTCTTTAACATTTACAATGTTATTACTACATAAGCCTTTTATGTATAAAACTAATCTCGGATTATCTTTTTTCTTAAAGCTCCACTATGTTTTATAAAAGTCTACTTAGATAACTTTTTATTTGTACAAAATACTATGGTACATAAAAAAGACACATATGTAATGAGCAAAGGGCGGCCTTATTAATAAGAGTAATCTTTTCCAAGTAACCTTAGGATGGATCAAAATGTTTTGGAGAGACAGTAGTAACTGACGGTGCAATAAGTTTGGACAGGTTAAATGCTAATGAATATAAAAGAGGTAAAATTAGATAAATATGTATATATAAACGACGACCGGATGGCGTAGTGGTTTATGTCGGACGGAAGGAAAGAAGAAAGGTCGCGGTTTCGATTCCCGCTCAAGTTAAACATTTGTGTACAGGAATATTTAATGTTTGATTTGGTATGGGCGTTTCTATGTATAATATGTATGTGTATACAAAAAAAAGTATAAATGTATTTATATCAGTTCACTAGTACCCGTAGTCAGGCTCTGCTTAGTTTGGGACTAGATGGCGTTGTGTGAATGTGGTAGAATATAATTTATATTATTATTAATTATTTAGAAACACATATTTATAAATATACATACAAATACATGCATACATAACTATAACTGCTTAAGTACATCACAAATTATAAACATTCATTGATATGAATGAGTTACGTATTTATTAAGTCATGATTGACTTAATAAATACGTAACTGACTTAATTAAGATACATAAAATAATTGAACCATTTCCTTAAGACATTTGATTAGCTTAGATTGTTTGCGCTCGCCTTTTAATTTATTTTATTACCATAAAGAGTGTAAATGATCAGATGGGTCACTTGACATCAACAGCCTTTAATAGTCGACTACTGGACATAGGCCTCTCCTCAGAAAGGAGGTTTTGGCCTACTATAACACGCTGGCCAGACGGGTTGGTATAGGGTTTTCGGGACGCTTCCCTGAGTGCTGGAAGAGCGGGAAGCTGGTCCTATTGAGGAAGCCGGGACGGCCGGCCGATTCGGTCGCGGCCTATAGGCCCATCGTGCTGCTGGACGAGGCGGGCAAATTGTTTGAGAGGGTTCTTTCTGCCCGCATCGTCCGGCACCTCTGCGAGGTGGGCCCCGATCTGTCGGACGCCCAATTTGGTTTTCGGGCGGGGCGTTCGACAGTCGACGCCGTGTTGCGCCTGAGGGCCGTGACCGAAGAGGCCGTGAGCTGTGGCGGCGTGCTGTTGGCGGTGTCATTAGACATCGCCAACGCATTCAATAGTCTGCCATTCAGCTGCATCAGGGAAGCACTCCACTATCATGGGGTGCCAAAGTACCTGAGGCGGCTGGTGGCAGACTATTTAGAGGAGCGTACCGTCGTGTACGAGGACCGAGAAGGTTATTTGAGGTGTCGGCCCATGTCGTGCGGTGTTCCACAGGGGTCTGTTCTTGGACCCCTCTTGTGGAACATAGGGTACGACTGGGCCCTTCGCGCCGATTTCCCCCCCGGGCTGGGTGTAATCTGTTATGCAGACGATACCTTGGTGACAGCCCGGGGGGCAAACTTCCAAGAGGCGGCGCGCCTGGCCACAGGGGGAGTCTCCCTGGTGGTCGGGCGCATTGAGGCGCTGGGCTTACGGGTGGCCCTAGATAAGACGGAGGCCCTGTTATTTCATGGGCCCCGTCGTGGTCCACCCCCTGGCGCCTCCATCGTGGTCAACTCGGTCCTCGTACCGGTTCGGGCCCAGATGAAATATCTGGGCCTGATCCTCGACGGGAGGTGGCTCTTCGACGAGCACTTCCGACAGCTTGCTCCAAAGCTGGTCGGCGCTGCGTCTGCCCTAGGGCGACTCTTGCCCAATATGGGTGGACCCAGCGTCGCGACAAGACGGCTGTACACGGGGGTTGTCCGGTCAATGGCGCTGTACGGTGCACCGGTGTGGGCGGCGGCTCTGACCGCCCAGAATAGGGTACGCCTCTGGCGCCCTCAGAGGGTAATGGCGGTCAGAGCCATACGCGGTTACCGCACCGTTTCGACGGAGGTGGCATGCGCATTGGCCGGAACTCCCCCGTGGGATTTGGAGGCGGAAGTGCTCGCCGAAGTTTATCGGCGAGTGACTGACTTCCGGGCGGAAGGCGGATTTCGCCCTCCGCCCGAGGATGTGCGCGAGTGGCGCGAAGCCGCTCGCCGAGCCACGATGGCTCGTTGGTCGTTCCGGCTGGAGACTCCACGCGCTGGCTTCGCCGCCGCGGAGGCTCTCCAGCCGGTCATCGCCGAGTGGGCAGGGCGGCAGCACGGGACCCTTTCCTTCCGACTGACGCAGGTGCGGTCACGGTCGCTAGGAGGGAACTGAGTCCCGCCTGCCACCACTGCGACTGCAGTGAGGACTCGGCCCAGCACACGCTGGCGGTCTGCCCCGCATGGGCGGCGCAGCGCCGGGCCCTCACTGCAGTCATCGGAGTGGATCTCTCGCTACCGGCCGTAGTACGCTCCATGGCCGGTAGCGACAGTTGTTTTACCGCGGTCGCAACCTTCTGCGAGGTAGTAATCTCGCGGAAGGAGGCGGCGGAGAGGGCCCGGGAGGACGACCTCCACTCGGACCCGATCCGCCGCCGGCGAACCGGGCGGCGGAGGCCCGCCTACCACAGCCTCATGCCGCCCTGAGTGTGGCCGCGGGTGGACGGGGTGGGTTTCCCCTCCACCCGCATTAGTTGGCCAGCCGCGAGGGGGCGGCGTCCGCGTGTGCCGGACGTCGCCTAAAGAGAGGAACATCAACAGTGAGACGGAGCCCGCACCAGGAGCGGGCCGGCGCTAGGAGGGGTCCGGATGTCTTAACAACAGCTGTTCCCGGATCCCTCCTGTTACAGGCGCAGAGTGGCACACCGTGTGGTTTTAGTCGGTCCGAGTCCGACACACCACCCCGCCGCAAACCCCGGAGGGGTGACGGTCCGAGGGGATTTCCACACGTTAAAAAAAAAAAAAAAAAAAGGGTTTATGTCAATTTTCCCTTCTCTCTGCAGTGCTGTTGTCCTGTGTAGTTTGGTCCCTTCGTCGCCTCTTACGACACCCACGGGATGAATAGGGGTGGTGACACTCTGTATTCTTAATCCGTCACCACACGGACTCTTAATCCGTCATCACACGGACTTGGGTCACTTGATGATAAGTAAATGTCCCTGCCTATGCCCACCTGAAACTCCCCCTGAAACTCAAGAGCCATAAGTGCGATACTGGTCTTGGTGGTGTAAATATGCTGTATATTTGACCTTTGAACAAAAATTTAAACTAGTCTGAATATACCGCAGATGACAATTTCTTTCATAAATAGGTTGAATTTAAATTAAAATAGAGATTTGCTGAGACTAGAATCAAATTGACAACAAAACCATTTTGATAATCTATTTCATGAAATATTTCACTTTATCGAAGTTTTTTAACGAATTACGAGTGAAAATTCGAGAATTGAGAATGTCACTTGGAACCAAAGTTCTCTAGACAAGCACATGCTAGCAACATCTTTGCAAGTACATTACATACATAAACCGTACGATAAGTTTGTGGTGACACAGTAAAGCCCCCAGATAGTATATAAAAGCCTTACATAATAGGGTTTATTATGGGCCTTCGCTTAATTAACATCACTATATTCTAAGGCCAAGCTCAGATTAATTCGGTAAGTAACATAAGTTGCTTAACCTTTGCGAGTGTATCGCGTAGGTTTTAATATATTTTTTCTTATTTTTAAATCGTATCAGAATCGGAACAAAATCATTACTGTGCTTTCGTTTCAATACTCATGCTGTTTTAAAGATTCCTCATATGACTTTAAACTAATTGAACATGATTGGTAATTAAAACCTGTATGATTTTTTTTGTACATTATGTCTAAAAGGATTTCCAAAAGAAATCATATTATGACGATACTTATTGAACAATATTATTTTAGGTTTGGTAGCTTTGTAAAACCAGGTTTTGACTGCGGATCGGAAGTAACTCCGTCCGAGTAACTTGAACTTGTAATAGTGAATAAAAAAGGTACCTACGTGCAGAGTACTAAGCGAGAAATAATATCCAAAAATGGACTTATTCTACTTAAACAAATGGAGCGGATTCTTTTTCAATCACCACGACAAATTTTATATTTCAATACATTTTTATTATTCGTTTACAGTAGAAGCCCACCTTAACGGTTGTTGAAGTACTAGGGTCAGCTTTCTTCAAGGAACTAGTACAACGGGAGTATGTATACAAGTAGTCATCATAAAATTTGTTGGGTATCGAGGATATTAAGCCAAATATTGTTTAACATTTCTTTAAGCAAATACTGTTTTATTTTCTTTTTTTAATAGTCTTTATTTCATAGCTTAATTAACTTATTTACTATATTATAAACTTTTACGTTTTATGAACTTTTTCTAACATTAACACTTGGATAAGTATACAGAGGCTGACTCGTGTTCCTAATAATTTTGTAATGTAATGTACTAAAATAATATTTTTTACCTTTACCAAGAATGATTAAATAAGGATGTTAAACGGTTGCATATCAGTGCCAACAAATATTTTCATTGATTCAATCGAATGCAATTCGTATGAGTTGAGTTTAAAAGCTGGCGCTTTCAGTTAAATCGCATTTAATGGGGCAATGGAATAAATCAACATCCGGATCTGGTTGTATTTTTTTTAAAGAGTTTCATTCATTGAGTTTGAATATTTGCAATATATTGCTATGATTAAACGTAAATTGGCTTACATTTTATACTTGTGACTCCTGGGTTGCAGGCGTTCTTCAGTGGTGGTAGTCACTTTCCATCAGGTGAAACGTCTGCTCATTTTTTTTTTCATCTTTAAAAAAAGTATTACTGTAATGTAAGGTAACGTAAATACTTATAGCGTAAGGTGGTGGTTACCCCAAACAAGACCACCTCAGGCATTGGACTTGCGATCAAGAGGTCGTGGGTACGAATCCTAACCAGTACACTACCGACGTGAACCCACTCCTAACACAAGCTATTTCGCTTAGCAGGAGGGGTTAACAGGAATACTAGTAATTTCGGTTGCTAGTACACCCTTAAAAAAATATATCTCTTTCCCATGAAGCGATAGCAATATAACACACCTGTAGCAGTTTCTTTTATGATCAATATTTTCACCTTTCTTCTACATTTTTTCCCGACTCCATAAAATCAATTGCTTGTTGGTGCCAGTATGTATTTGTGTAACGTGTATGCCTGTATACTTGACTAAATACCTGTTCAGTAATACCGTTCGAAGCTTTATTATCAGAATACCATACTATTTTTTTATATAGCTTAGTATTTACACGAAAATCGAGCGATCATGTAAGATCGCTCTAACAGACAAAAATTCATCGTTAATATGCTTTAGGGAACTAGACACAAATTGATTGGCAAAAAACGGAGTTGTAAAAATAAAACCTTGAAGGAATGACTTGGTATACAAATTAATATTTTGTTAAGAATAATTCAACCTCATCGTGAGTTTAATTCACCTCATCATTAATTAAGTCACGAAGAAACAAAATAAGAACAAGTGGTTTTACTTGTCGCACAAACCTCAGTGGTTAGATATTACAAATACATTTCTCGACAGTAATTAAAATAATACTCTATTTATAAAATAGCAAACCCAACACAAAAGCCTTAACACAGGACTTAATTACGAACAACAGGATAAAATCCTTTGCACAGGAAGATTTCTTAAGTTCCTACAATTTAATAACTACAATGCTTTCACTACCTGTATTCATTTATTTGTCTGCCTGTCTGTGAAGTGAAGTACTACTACAGTTTAATGTTAAGTTTGTAGAAATGAATTCGATATAACATTCGATTATTAATCATTATTACAAACAGCCAATTAAATTGATACGGTAGTGATTTTATTAGTTCAATTAGATCATAACGTGAATAACCAGTTAGTTAAAAATAGTGAGTTATCGAAAAAGAGGGTAAGAGAAAGATGAATTGAATAGGCAAAATCACAAATAAAAGGCAGTGCAGCGATTGATTTTATACAAATCAAATTTAGAAGAACACCAAGGGTCAAGGCAAGATAATAGAAAAAAGTTTCGATAAATAATGCATTAAGAATCATGATGTAAGATGGAACGATAAAAGAAGAACTTTACTTTCAAATCGCTATCAAAAACAGGTTGCATTAAAAATAAAAAACATATAGTTGACTGTAGTTTTAGTTTTACTATAACTGCTACACTTGTGGTAGAAATCTGTTAGCAAGAGCACAATATTTTAGTCGCGGAAAAACTGGAAGATTAAAACTCTTGTCTCGTACCACGGTTCATTAAAATCTCTTCTCGTATAGAAAATTAAACCAGCACGTTAAAATTTTAATGAAGCATTATTTCCTTGAGGAAAACTTAATAGCGTGCTATGATTAAAGTTCTACCCGAGATGTTTATGTTTGGTAGGTAAATAGATACTTTACAAGTTTTTGTGGCACCATCTCTGGTGTAACTTATAGTTGAAATATTAATGTAAGCTCTCGTTTCTTCAAGAAATTAATTTAAATATGGCTACCCACGATAATAAGCAGTTATTGTGGCACGGAGATTATTGGGGTAAGCTAACTAATTTAAAAAGTATTGTGAGTACTTTGAAAGTAGTAACGAAGATTAAAATTAAAATCGAGATTATGACTTTAGCTTTTGTTTTATTCTTTAGATATTGTTTTTTGAATCCGGAAATAATTAAGTTCCTTAATTAAGTGAATAATTTATAGTAAGTATTTATACACAAATTCAGTACGTCATAAGGTACTTAGTAATTTTACATTGTACTATAATTAGAAGTTAACAACCTTTTTTTGGTAGCAGGGTGGAAAATCCGTACGGATCTCTGGCTCCTAGGCTTCCACTTACAACCACACCGACGGTCGGCCTCAGGCGCCCTACTCTGGGGAGGACTTGGACCATGTGATTTCAGGTCGCTTCCGGATCGACGCTACACCTACTAGGCCCTATCCCAAGGGAAGCCAGAGGCTGTCCCCCGCCTATCACTAAATGTAAATCAGGGGGTCACCGTATCCCTTACTGCAGTAATCAATCTGCCACCAGAGGTCCCCACTCTCTGGCAGCCTGCGGCCCCGTCGACGGCTGATACGACGTCCTTTACACTCAGAATCAGCCCTCTTCTGATCCCGTTAAGCGGTCTTTTATTGGAGCAGCACAGCTTTCACAGGAAGAGAAATGTTAACAACCTAGGTACAAAAATGCAAAAAAAAACACATAAAAGTCCAACCTCAAAGTGCGTTTGCAGAAAGATAGACAAATTTAATGGTTTAAATGTTTTTCACCACTGATGAGCCACTGCCATTCCATTGAAACTGTAAAGACACTGAGTCAGTGTAGACTACCGATATTTATACCGATACCAATGGCCTCTCGATCGCATAGCGTGTCAGTGGTATGACAGTGGCTTGGCGTGAACGTAAAATAGCAGAATTCTGGCCCTGGGCTTTATCAAAACGTAACTGACTTGTTTCTTACGATTGATACGCGATTAACCGTCAATTTTAATCTCTCTTACTATATTTGATTTCTACTCCTAGTTATAATGAAATTATTGAGTTTCATATCAGTCTAAAAGGAACACAAACCTAATATATTTGTAAATAGTGAATACCTTTTTGCTGAAAAACTTCTGTAGTCAATGTAAATGTTACAGTATTTTGAGCTTAGAGGCATTTATCAGAAGACGCAATTTTTTTTAAATATCAAGAAGTGTTTAGTGTAATGTTAATTACTGTTACTATTATATTACCTTTACGGATGGATTGGGGAGTTTAAGCAGTGAGGAGAGTAAGTCTATGTTGTATTTCTAAAACTCAAACTGACTGAAGTAGGATTTGGAATACTATAACACGCTGGTCAGGCTTAGTATAGGGTTTGTATAAAGTTTTCCTCCTCTTTACAGTACAGTTGTCCTGCGTAGTTTGTTCCCTTAGTCAGCTCTTAAGACATCCATGGGATGAATAGGGGTGGAAACACTATGTATTCTTAATCCGTCGGACCACACGGACAAATAATTTATAATTTC